>OX375867.1:49312076-49702331 GCA_947359475.1 Heligmosomoides polygyrus bakeri | reverse complement strand
TGATCTAACCTATGTGAGGTACGCCGCATCATCCACAGCGCGGGCAAAATTTGCTATTGAGCGTGGGATGTTGCTGCAGCAGGGGAAACGCAGCCCTTTACTGCTTAGCACAACAGCATCTACGCACGTTTCTGAGCGTCCAGATTCAGAAGCCAACTTCGTGCCATTAGCATGAGAAAACTACTAAAGGGGTAAGGGTAGAAGGGCGACTTTGAGGGTGGAGAACCGACAGCGATCAGGAGGCAGCGACAGGAGGACAGATGGTCGATGGGGGGAACAAGGAAGCAGGTCAGGAGGTGGCACCAAGAAGAGTTTAGGCAATATGTAGGGATCATTAGGGAGTTATCAATCAGGGGAGGGGACAGTAAGGAGGATCAGCAAGGGGATTCATTACCATTAAGAGAGACCGGATCGGTCGTGTCGTGAGCGTGGGAGGCTTACTTAAGTGAGGTAGAGTAGTAGGGAGGATCCGAGGGGGGAGAGGAGCAATCTACCTGGTAGAAGGGACCTGGAGCCGGGACCAGGACGGGGAACCAACAAGAAGGGAGCCGTAAGGGAATTCATACGGAGATCAAGGAATCTGCCATATGCATATTCTCTTCACAGCGGCGACTTGATCCAGAAAACGGGCCCCCTACGTCGCGCAGTAAGCATCCTGATTCTGAATACGTTTCACCGACCGTGCCTCGAGCATGGGAGGACCAATAAGGGGGTGGTGGAGAAGGACGGTAAGGGGACCTCTATGGTGGACCAGGAGAGCGACCAGGAAGGAAAGAAGGAACCCGGAGGAACGGCCAGGACGGGGAAACGAGCAAGAAGAGACCAGTAGGTGTCAATAGTGGAAACAAAGAAATGGGCCAGTAGTTGGGACCAGGAAGGTGGAGGACTAAAGAGGGTAGGGAAGACCTGTAAAGGCGGACCAGCAATTAGATCCAGTAAGAAGAAACGAGAGAGGGGAACCTGGCTTCGGAAGACATGTCCGACAACTTGAAACGCTAGCTGTTGAGCATGAGAACGATTACGGAGGAACAACCTGAGCGACAGAGGTGCTGCGCAGCACAAACCGATGACATTACTGGCCGGTTAGGAAAGAATGTCTATGATAAAGGTGCCGAAGTGGTGAAGGGCTTGGTGCCGATAAAATACGCACCAAGTTCTAGATGCTAGCGAATTTAATGTTTTACAAAAACTACTTTCCATAAGTCAGTGATGCTACAAAGTCGCGCGAAGCGCGCAAGTGCGAGACACGCCGTTAGGCGTGTCGGAGCACTTGTGTGAAATAATTGGTATCGAGCAGTCGGTGATAAAAGAGCATAACCCTCGAGAAAACGGTATGACGGAAAGGAAATCACAGGAACATTGGTAAGAATGTTACCCAAGAAAACGGGAATAGCGGGATATCCTTCTCTCGGCAGTGGTATTTGATTATAACAGTGCATCACACGAGGCTACGGGAGAAAGCCCGTATTCCCTCTACTGGCAAGCATCCAGTTGGCGCAGAGCTGTACTAGAGACTTCAGTGAGCGTTATAGAGAGAAGATTAAAGAAGCGTATGATATACGGAATAATGCTGATCCGAAGAGACTCCCGAAAGTGGGTGAACGTGTTCTTCTCAAGCTACCGAAGAAGAAGGCGGCTAGGAAATATCCCAAGCTAGCAGAACCATGAGGTGGCCCATATCGAGTGCTCGAAGTGAGTGATAATTCAGCATTGATATCAAATATAAGACCTATGTCACACCATCGCTCTCCTCGAGCGAAGCCTAATGATAAGCTCCCATATCGATCGCGCGAAGCGATGAGTCTATATGGGTGCCTGTCATTAGGCTTCGCTCAGGGTGACCGATGGTATGACATAGGCCTAAATGGGAAAGAAGAACCTCTGAGACTACAATTTGACTCGTTAGTTACGATCCTGCACGAAGCTGAAGAACTAGAGTTAAAACCAAAGACAAAAAGGACACAGCGTTGTAATAATGGAACTAATGATGCTGTTTGCAGAGCCGCGATCAAGGGAGACGACATCGGAGCACTCGAATTATTCTTCAAATGCCCGAGAAAACAGCGTAACCACGATATCGTATTTGGATGTTCGATTTGCAGAAAAAGTCTCAAGGATGTTCTTGCTGGAAGCACTTGAAACGATCGGACAACTCAGATTCGATATGGTGTTTAGCCTTGCCAGGCTTGTTTCCATTTACGAGCACGAACGTTGTCCATAACGTAGGAGATTCCTCATGATGGACCCTATCCACGTTTTTATTACCATGTCGGGCGTTAAAAAGGCGTTTCTGTATTTTGGAAACTGTTGCGATCATGTCTTTAACGCGTTAGCGACGCACAATGGACCTCCCTTGGCTTTGCCCGACGATGGAGGAACAGGTTGCCGATTGAACAGCTCAACGAAGCAAATAATGAAGGAGTGCGGTTCGCCAAAGGAAACAGCTGGGAGGACGTGGACAAAGGTGAAGAGGCGTCGAAGCTGTTATTGCTGCTGCCGGATGGATTTTCGATGATCGAAACGCTCTTCAAAGAGCAGCCAAATGTGCGTCGCCAGTGTATCGGGAGCCGGAGATAAGCGTCATCCTAGAGCGCTCGAATGAGAGACGCAACGGAATCAAGGTGCTCGCGGTAGCACATCCAAGAGGAGATAGATCGTACAAACGCAACGGAACGGATTTAAACGAAGCCATGGAGCTCGCCAAAGCTGGGGCAGCTCTAGCAAAGCAGAATCTCGTCAGCTTAGTACCGGCAATTCAGCTTAGTACCGGAAGAGAACCGTCCCAAGGTCCGAGTACCAGACCAAGACGCTCCGAATCGGAAAACTGCTCGAAAGGAGTCATAAATGACTACTTTGCCGCGCTGAGAAGCTATGTGAAGGCGGACCTAGAGATACCGCCTCTCGAGGGAAAAATGTTTCGGAGCACTCGAACCCGCAATTATTTCAAGGATTTAGAAGGCAGGAAAAAATGTTGCAGAAGCAAGAAGAAGAATTTTTCGTTTAGGAACGGATATCAACCAATAGCGATGGCGGTGCAACCCAAAGTTTATCTGTATCCAGTGCAACGACAATGCGGAGTGTTCTCGTCGTTCGCACCGTACCCAAGCTTCGGACCATCTAGAGGCCGCCAAGGAACCTACACTCGTCAACGTCATTCGAAGAAATTCTAGCCTTAACATGAGCCTGTTGGAATGTAGGGAAAAGAAGAGTAGCTAATAGTAGTTTTGAGATCACTTATTCTTCATCATCTAGCATCCTCACCTATGTAACTTGCTTCACGTAGGACCTACTGATTGTGACTTCTTACTTTTGTGGAAATTAATAACTGTCAGTAACTGATAACGTTCTTCGTAACTTCGTATTAAGCTGATTTTAGCCGTTAAGGTATGATAGTTTTCGTTTTACGTTCCAGCGGCACGGTTGCCGCTTGCCCGCGGGGGGGGGGGGGGAAGGATGTGACCAATGCGTAGGCTCTCCACGTGTACCGCTCTATTTCTCCCTGAGTATTAGACGCCTTGATCTCAGGTGCCCATAAAAGGGGGCGCGCGTCGTGCAACTTGTTTTTTTTTCTCGTGTCTCCGAGATTTCTCCCACCCCGCCATTTTTTGTGTGTCTTGAGTTTCACCTGATAAATTGTTTCGTTTCGCGATCGTGATAGCAGCCGTTCGAGGTTTCTATTCCTATATCTTGTCGGCAAGGTATTGATTATGTTCATAGAGGCTCTGGTGGTTCTATTTATTTAACATATAAATTGATTCTGGATCTTACAGTTAAATACCTGCGCAGACCTGAAAATTTCTGCCTGTATTTGCCTCAAAGTTCGTTTTTGGAGTATGGATTGCCATCAATCGATATTGATCAAATTATCGATTTTATGTGGATGCCGTTCAAGTGGTCCGAAACTTCAGCCCTGAGGGTAGTCGAGGTCGCCGAACAGGAGTGTGACGGTCGTTTTGGAGTATCGATCGCCATCAATCGATATTGATCAAATTGTCGATTTTTTGAGGATGTCTAGTTTAACATGATACTAGTAATATTTACTACTTCTTCATAAAAACAACCGATCTCCGGAATAATATTCACGCTTTGGGTTTACAAATAACAACTGCTTCACGTGACATTATATATATAATATTACGTGAAGGGTAATTTCTAATAATTTCTAATATTCTCAAGTACTCTTCAGTGCTCGTTTATAAGGTTACCAGACGTTCGGCGGCCTAAAGGCCGTCTGGTTGGGGATTTCGCCACCAAACCCCGAGCATAGAATAGCCCTGATTCTCCTACTTTCTTCTTTAGGCCTTTTCACTTCTACAAGTGCTCCGACACGCCTAAGAGCGTGTCTTGCACTTGCGCGCTTCGCGCGACTTTGCAGCATGACCTATGGAAAGTAGTTTTTGTAAAACTTAAAATTCGCTAACATCTAGGACCTGCTGCGTGCTTTATCGGCATCAAGCTCAGCACCACTTCGGTACCTTTGTCATAGACATTCTGTCCGGACCGTCCATTGGTTTGCTCTGCGCAGTACTTCTGTCCCTCAGGTTGCTCTTCTGCAACCGTTCCCATGCTCAACATCTAGCGTTTCCGGGTATCGTTGACATCTCTTCCAAAGCCAGGTTCCCCCTCACTCGCTTCTTCTTACTAGATCTAATTGCTGGTCCGCCTTTACTGGTCTTCCCTTCCCTCTTTAGTTCCCCCACCCTCCTGGTCCCAACTCCTGGCCCACTTTTTTGTTTCCACTTTTAACCCCTACTGGCCTCTTCCTGCTGGTTTTCCCGTCCTGGCCCCTTCTGTAGGTTGTTCCTTTCCTTCCTGCACGCTCTCCTGGTAAACCCTAGAGGTTCCCTTACTGCCCTTCTCCACCACACCTTAGTGGGCCTCCCATGCTAACGGCAGACGTCGGTGACACATATTCAGAATCAGTAGGCTTGTTGCGCGACGTAGAGGGCCCATGTTCTGGATCCGGAAGCTCAGAGGACCCGCCTTCCGAATTATGAAGCTCAAAAGCGCGCGCAGTCGCCGCTATGTCGAGCCTGATGAGGCTATGCATATGGCAGATTCCTTGTTCGCCGTATGAATTCCCTTACGGCTCCCTTCTTGCTGGTTCCTAGTCCTGGTCCCGACTGCAGGTCCCTTCTTCCAGGTAGAACCTCTCCACCTCGGAATCCTCCTTACTACTCTCCCCAATTAAGTAGCTCTCCCATGCTCATACAGGATGACGGCGAGCGAACGCCCATTGCGTGTCATCGATGTAACATCTTCTAAATCCGTACTCTCTTACTGGTAATGGATCCCCTTACTGATCCTCTTAACTGCTCCCCCCCCCCCCTGATTGATAACTCCCTACTGTTCCCTCCATAATGCCTAAACCCTTCTTGGTGGGTGTCACCTCCTGGCCTGCTTCATTGATCCACCTATCGCCCCCCCCCCCCCACCCCGATGCTTCCTCCAAGTTGCTACCTCCTGGTCGCTGTCAGTTCTCCACCCTCGAAGTCTCACTTATACTCTTACCCCTTTAGTGGTCTTCTTATGCTAATGGCACGAAGTCGGCGGCACGGCTTCTGAATCTAGACGCTCAGGAACGCGCGTAGGTGCTGTTGTGTCGAGCAGCAAAAGGATGCGCTTCCCATGCTGCAACAATTCCCACGTTCGATGGGAAATTTTTACCGCGCTGTGGATGATACAGCGTACCTCACTTACGATTAGATTAGATCACTCGACCGCTCCCGCTGTGGATGATGCGGCGTACCTAACTTAGGTTAGATCATTCGACAGCTCTCGCTGTGGGTGATGCGGCGTATCTCACTTCGGTTAGATCACTCGACGGACAAACTCTTTTATATATAGGTGGTGATTACAGTGAAAAACCCGTTTTACAATAAAGATTAGTGCAGCGGGATATGGTAGGACAGAATCCTCACTGCTCTATGAAGCCCATCTACCCTCTATTTCATGTACGCGATTTATTCTTCGAAGTGCCCGTTCTCTACGTGGCGGGAAACAGATCATGAGGATTCCAATCCGAAGTGCTTAATCTGCAGAAACAATTAAAATGAATCGGTATTGGTCGACGCTGTTCACGGTCTCTATCTCTCCCCCCAATCCCCGCTAATACTTTCATGTCTATGTGCTGACAAAAAAACGGAGTGCGAGTCAAGCACGCACATGTGACCCTGAGTCCGGACTCACGTGTCACGTTGCCGCAACGTCTATGACACTTCTGCACCCCGACACACGTGCCGCGGCTTCTGTGACCCGTCTTCAGAAACCATATTGAGGGAAATGATGCTGGTCCCACTCCTACTGGCCCCCTTTCTCGGAATCCCTACGCAGGTTGGACGTCTTTCGGACGTCTACTGAATGCCTGGGCACGTTGGACGACGTCTTCCGCACGTCTTCTGCACTGCGGCAACGTGACACTGAGTCCCGACTCACGTGTCACGTTGCCGCAACGTCTATGACACTTCTGCACCCCGACACACGTGCCGCGGCTTCTGTGACCAGTCTTCAGAAACCATATTGAGGGAAATGATGCTGGTCCCACTCCTACTGGCCCCCTTTCTCGGAATCCCTACTCAGGTTGGACGTCTTTCGGACGGCTACTGAATGCCTGGGCACGTTGGACGACGTCTTCCGCACGTCTTCTGCACTCCTACGCACGTAGGACAATATTGATGGAAAATGCTGGTCCCCTTATCCCTGCCCCTCTAGTGGTCTCCCTTTGCTGATCCCCTCCTACTGGTCCCCTTACTCGGAATCCCTATGCAAGTTGGACGTCTTTAGTTTATCTTCTGAATCCTTACGCACGTTGGACGACGTCTTCAGCACGTCTTCTGAATCCCTACGCTCAGCACTTGGTCCCCATTCATATTCCCCCTGCCGCGTTGCCCAATGAGTATATCGTAAACCTGGACGATCCGCCGCGAAGGATATACCATAGTTCGCCAGCAATCGCCCCGGTTAAGCTCAAGGAAAGCCCGGCTGGCATACGCCGCACTGTCGTAGGCATCTTTTGACTTCAGCCCCCCTCCCCGTGATGGACACGTGACATTATATATATATATATATATATATATATATATATATATATATAATAGGTTGGTGCATAAGTTGGTAGTAAGTTGGCGATGTCCGTTCCTCCACGTGGTGCCACTGGAAACTGCTCGCTCTGCGAGCTAAGCTAATCACGGACATTCGAATGCAGGCGGAAGGCCAATGTGACAGGCCGGCCTACGAAGACCCATGTCACATCACATGGTGTATGATAAGCAGGGATGTGCGGAAATTTTTCTGGAAAAAGCGGAAGGCGAAAGACGGAACGGAAACGCTCAAAAATGGCCGGAAACCGGAATACGAAACGCGGAAACGGAAATGACCCATTTTCGCCACTTTTTCTCAAGTGCATCTGAAACGGCGTCAGAAGCGGCTCCCATTGCACTTTTTATTGCTCAGAACTTTGCGAGCAGCGAAATCTTCAACAGATTAATGCTCATCCTCGTCATAACATAACATAGCGAAGCATGAATTTATAATATTGTTACGATAACATTTTAGCTATGGCTAGAGCAGTAAACAAAACAAATTCAGGGTCTTATCTCACTATTCCTCACTATTTCAGTATGCAGTCCCACCGCTGTTTCCATATCTAGTTCCTGCGAATGAAGTATAAAACTAGAGCAACCAAATAGATCATTTTGCGACCTGGAAAGAGATTCCTCTCATTTTTAGAAACCTGTGGCATCACGAACGACGTGGTGAATGCACAGATGTCTGCAGTTACATTGTAATCACCAAAAGTAGTGCTTAGAATTCATTTTGGGATCTAAGATGGAGAACCTCCAAAATTGAATTTTCACCTTTCATCAGGAATACTGGTGTAATCTTGGAGCAGACAAGCGCATGACACAACCTCCACTGAACCCTTTGCTTCATGATGCTCCGCCATATGCTTACAAAGCTTTTGTAGCTATTTGTAACTAGTGGGAAAAAAATTGTATGATCATTCAAATGTTGAGTGCATTTTCCTAACATACAATGCAGGCATAGCCTTTGCTAGCACATTAGTTTTGCCCTGTACTCAGCCGTTGCCATTTTAAGCGCTTTTTTTGGTAGTCTAACTTCAAAAACATTAATACTGGAGTTGTCAAACAGATTTCTCTAACAATTACAGGAACGAGAACTCTTTTTAATTGATTTTTCATCTTTTTAATTTATAAGCTCCTTTTTAATTTGTGTTCAATAGAAAACTAGTGTTGAACAGTGCCCATTTCCGTTTCCGCCTTCCGGTCAAAAAACAGGCGGAACACGGAACGGAAGAGCTCAAAACGGCCGGAAACCGGAATTCGGAACGCGGAAACGGAAATCCCGCACATCCCTGATGATAAGTCAAGTTTCTCGAGATAGTGCTACGGCGTCGCGCACTCGCAGAGCCCGGCGAGTGTGAGAAGTATGCGAGGGTCCCTGATGCGAGGACGGTATCGGGGGGCAACTGAGCTAGTCCGAAAGTCCCGTAACGTAAGCAGGACCCGCGTGGCTACGCTGAATGTGGGTACGTTGACGGGCCGCTCGTGCGAGTTGGTTGAAGCACTGAAGCAAAGGAGAATTGATTTCTGTGCGGTACAGGAGACGAGGTGGGCCTGCCCCAAGTCAAGGGACAAAGGACGTGGCTTCAAGGTCAACCATTGTGGAAGTCCCAGGACCACCAGCGGTGTCGGAATAATCGTCTCCGAACGATTTCGTGACTCCATGGTAAGCGTCGAGCGCTTTGACGATCGATTGATGAAGATCGTTGTCGCCGCTAAGGAGCGACTCTATCACTTCTTCTCTGCGTATGCTCCGCAGACTGGCTGCTCCGATCAAGCCAAGGATGAGTTTTGGAACCTGCTTGATGAGAAGACAGCAGAGGTACCGTCGAAAGATGTCATCATAGTCGCTGGTGACCTTAATGGGCACGTAGGTGCTGCGAAGGACGGGTACAGCTGTCATGGTGGTTTCGGATACGGGTCTCGTAACCCCGATGGTGAGCGTATTCTTGAGTATGCGGAATCGCATAGCCTCACCATTGTGAACACCATTTTCCGAAAACGCGACTCCCACCTCATCTCATATTATAGTGGGAGCTCCAAGTCTCAGATAGACTTTGTGCTTGTGAAGGATCGTGACCGAAATCTCGTCATAGACGCGAAGATCGTGCCGTATGAAAGGGTCGCCCCACAGCATCGTCCGCTGATCTGTACTTTGAAGATCGCCTCTCCGAGGCTGAAGCAGGTCGAGCGATGCGGTGCTGCAAGAATCAATGGTGGCGAATGAAAGAGAAGGAAGCAGCTGTGATTTCTCGCGTGCGGTTACCGACAGTTACGACTGTCGATGAAACTTGGACGAAAGCAACCCACGCGATACGCCAAGCTGCAAGGTTGAAACTCGGCACTACGAAGCCTGGAAGACGCAAAGTCGACAAGCAGGCATGGCTGTGGACAGACGATGTGAAAGCGAAGGTTCGAGAGAAGAACTCACTGTATCATGTGTTTCTCGGCGACAGAACAGCCGACAACTGGCAGGAGTATCAGAAGGCGAAGAAGGCTGCAAAGAAAGCCGTGGCTGTTGCGAAAGCCACTCATTATGGTGATGTCTACCGAAAGCTCGAATCGCGCGATGGTGAGCGGTATTTGTATCGACTTGCTAAGACCCGCCATCGCCAAACCGAGGACATTGAAAAGTTTGTTGGCATCAATGATAAGAGCGGCCATCTTCTGACAGATCGCAAAAAGGCGCTGAAGCGATGGCGTGATTACTTTGAAGAAACTTCCACTATGGAATTTCCTCATCCGGCCATCCCTTCTGTGGCTTCTGTTCACGATCCCGTTCGCAAGATCACCGTGGAGGAAACAGAAGCGGCTCTAAAGAAGATGAAGCCCGGTAAGGCGACAGGGCCAGATGATCTGGCAGCCGATGTTTGGAAGTCGAAGCTCTGGTATCCTGCTGAGTGGTTGGCTGAGTTCTTCAACCAGGTAGTAAAGGAGAAGAAAGTACCGCAGTGTTGGCACAACAGTACGACGATTCCGATTTGGAAGAAGAAGGGCAGTCCTGCTTCAATTACCGTCCGATTCGCTTGCTTTCGCACAGCATGAAGATCTTCGAGCGAATCCTCGATAGACGAATCCGTGAAATCGTCAAGCTCTCCGACAACCAGTGCGGCTTTGTGTCTGGTTGTGGGACCATTGATGCTATACACGCCGCCCGCCTCCTGGTGAAGAAGCATCGCGAGAGACAGAAGCCGGTGCATATAGCCTTTCTCGACTTGGAGAAGGCCTTCGACCGCGTACCGCGTGAGCTTATATGGTACGCCTTGCGACAACACAAGGTACCTGAGGAACTCATAGAGTGGGTGCGGATGCTCTACTCTTGCCCAAAGAGTAGAGTGCAAGCTGCAGCTGGAACCTCAATGGCGTTTCCCATCTCTGTTGGGGTGCACCAGGGTTCTGCGCTTTCTCCACTCCTCTTTGTTGTCGTCATGGATGCCATTACGCGAGATCTTCAGCAGCCTGTTCCATGGACGCTGCTTTATGCTGATGATGTGATGCTCGCTTGCGAAGAGAAAGACTATCTCGAGCGGCAAATGCAAGCTTGGTGCGACCGTCTGGCGAGGTTCGGACTCAAATTGAACGTCAAGAAGACCGAGTACCTAACGACTGACGTGAACGAGTCCGGCTCCATTAAGATTAACGGTACTGAACTTGCACGCACTTCGGTGTTTAAATACCTGGGATCAGCAATAGCGTCTGACGGCGGTCTGATGGTTGAAGTGAACTCACGCGTGAGTGCAGCTTGGTCCAAGTGGCGTTCGCTGACTGGCGTGCTCTGCGATAGGAGGATACCAGAGCACCTGAAGTCGAAGATTTACAGAGCCGTCGTGCGCCCGGTAGCGATGTACGGCGCTGAGTGTTGGCCTCAGCGTCAAAAAGCGTCGAAACACGCCTCAGCGTCATGGAGACGAAGATGCTGCGCTGGACGGCTGGAGTCACGCGCATGGACCGCATCAGAAATGATACTATTCGGCAGAAGTTCGGTGTCGCGCCGATAGCGGACAAGATGCGCGAAGCTCGCTTGCAATGGTACGGCCACGTTCTGCGTGGGAAAGAAGACAGCGTCCGCAAGATTGGCCTTGAGTTGGAAGTATCTGGAAAGCGGCCTAGAGGACGCTCGAAGCAGCGTTGGTCCGATACGTTGCACACGGACATGAAAGTAGCTGGTGTCCACCCTGATCAAGCGCAGGTTCGGGAAAGGTGGCGTCGTAACACCAGATGAGCGGACCCCGCGACGATGCGGGACAAACGCTGAAGAATAAGAAGAAGAAGGTTGGTGCATAAGTTCTCGGACATTTGGGGCATGAAATATTTATTATCACAACATACGAACAACAATATCAAATCATTTGAAGTAACCACCCTTTACATCAATTGTCTTTCGCCAACGTGTTGGTAAGTCATGGATGCCTTTTCTCCAAAACGTGGCCGGTTGTGATTCGAAAGATGTGAGCATGCCTCCTTGACATCCTCTCGGTTCCTAAATTGCTGGCCGTCCAAATAGCGTTGAAGGCTTGAAAACAAAAGATAATCAGAAGGAGCGAGATCTGATGAGCAAGGTGGATGTGGAAGAACGGTCCATCCGTAGTCCGCCAAATCAGCCGCCGTCGCTCTAGCAATATGCGGTCTAGCGTTGTCGTGTTGAAGATACACCTTCACTTGCTCTCCTCGTGTGGTTTGAAGGTGGGTCCTCAACTTCCTCAGTTGGTTGACGTAAACCTCTGCCGTCACTGTTATCCCTTTGTCCAGCAGCTCCCAGTATTCTACGCCAAGAACGCTCCACCAAATGCATAGCATCACCTTTTTCACGTGAAGGTCGGGTTTCGGAACGTCCTCTGCCTCTCCATTTGCGTCAACCCACTGTGCACGCCGGTGATAATTAGAGTAGAGTATCCACTTCTCATCCTCGGTGACAAGGTTGTCCAGCCATCCGTGGGTACGTCTGAGCGTAAGGAGAGACAGAGCGACATCGGCTCTGCGATCCATGTCATGTTGTGTCAAGTCGTGAGGCCCCTGTGATCAGTCGATTAAGAAACGGGTCTGTACAGTGTTGCTGAAGCAGTGCGTTGCAAAGCGTCGATCGGTTAGCACAGTTCTTGGCGGATAAATCGGGCGGTACCCAAACCACTGCACTGCATACCTTGCCAATTTGGCGTAGATGAAAATGTATGGTTGATTTAGGTCCGTTGAGAGTACTTGAAAGTTTCTCCACTGTTTGACAAGGATTCGCCTCCAGTTTTGCCACCAGCATGTTGCTGCCAAATGTTACGGGTCTTCCTGATCGAGAGGAGCTAGAGGCATCAAAATTCGGATTTGAACTTGGAAAACCATCGCTGGCATTTGCAAACGTCCAATGTATCTGGATATACATCGCAGATACTTTCGGTAGCAACCTTGCGTTACTACCCTTCCGAAATTCGAACGGCATGCAATTACGAATATGTTCCTCTGATATATATATGGTAAGATTATGTTGAATAGCTTTCTCATTGCCTTTTGCTTTAAAACACGGTCAGTAATAAACAAGTCGCAACAGGGTTACTCTCCACAGCATTCGGCTGGAAAATGTTCAAAAAATATCTGAAAATTGTATAGACATCACATTCCCCCAAATTTCATCCAATCAGTTGAAATGCAAAAATGCGATAGCGCAAGAAAAATCAAACCCCCGACCTCCGTCGCATGAAGCAACATCACTATCCACTGCGCTCCAAGCCGCTTGCCCGGGTGGGGAACGCGCGAGTACAAGACCACCAAACTCGTGCGGCGCCGATTCCATTGTAACTTCAAGGACTCCCTACTCCTTGGGTTTAACGACTTGGCAAAAAAGAAGCACATTTTATTCTAATTGAAAGGTGGGGCTTCCTCCTATATGAATCTTTCTCCTCCTTCAGACATACGCTTCAGACACTTCCCTTGTAAGTGCCTACACTCTTGTATGCAAACGTGTCTCACTCGCTCAATGGCTGTCGTGCAATTGGACATTCTTTCGGTACTAATAAGGCAGCGATGAGTCGCATTCCTGTTGGAGTAATTTCTTTTTGACACTTTGTATTCCATTAGTGCTGCAGAAAAAAGAACAATTGACCATACGATTACAGTCCGCAAAAATCGAACTTCTTTTAGGTCTCTGACAACGACGAAGCCGTCGAAATGTCAGGCTTAACAAAGCCATACTTTAACAAAGCGCAGTGACGCGGAAGATTTTAAACTGATCTATCGAAATGCCTAGGTTGTGTGCTAGTTGACCATGAGACTGCGGGTAAACTTCATCTATTCATATTTGAGTGAGTTGTTCTTACTTCTGTCCCCACAGTAATGTTTTGAATGTAGTGCAATAATAACTACCTATAAACAGTGCATAATAGGATGGTCATTCTTATGTGTTAGCAAATACCATTGCCTATAAAAGAGTGGTCTCTCTAACCTACCTGAATGCGTGACATGGTAGCTTTACAATTAGGAACATTATTTTCCACTGTGTAATCAGAAACCTGCACTGGTAGCAATGCTTGAAATACTGCACCCCTCTCCCATATCAAGGCAGAAAACGAAAAAGCGTTGGAATAAAGGCACCATCCTCTTTTAACACCTGTTATGTTTAGCCCAGCAGAAATAACGCGCTCCTGTCGCTAGCAAACGCTTTTGGTGAGACAACTCTGCACTCTAGTTTGCAGCAGTTCGTTTTGCGGAATACGCCTGCTTCCTTGTAAGACACATGGACGGAATGACACGGTTAGCAGAGTGGCTTCACTTCATTACCATTACTAACACACAATTATTCACAATGAAACAAACGGAGAGCAGTGTTAAATAAGAAAAGGGGTGAGGGGGTAAGAGATCGCGGCAAAGAGTGGTTAAAAGGTCGAGAACTTAAGCTCTCTCTCCACGAATACGACGGGCGAGTTGGATGTCCTTCGGCATGATTGTGACACGCTTGGCGTGAATAGCACACAGGTTGGTGTCCTCGAAGAGACCCACCAAATAGGCCTCAGAAGCCTCCTAAAATAGTACTTGATAGAACAGTTTGCGAAGTCTTGGCAGTAATCATCCATTAGGATTCTATTCACATGACCAAAAATTTGAAATGCAATTCAGGAGAAGCAGCCGCCATCTTTAGCCCAACTGGATCACCTCACTCAACGTGCACAACAGCCCTAACATCATGAGGCAGTGAAGGGTTTTTCAGACTAATTCGGAATGCTCCCCGAACTCCTCTTAAGACTGCAGCATACCGACACCTCCACTCACTTTCCGATGGTACACTCGGTCTCCGGGCATCTCGCCCCCGCGACCGCAGTCTCAGCGCACGAGCCCTGTTTTGTTTCGCGTCTGGTGACTCGCCACTCCCTTCACAATCCACACAAAGGGAGTACAGAAGACAAAACACAGGAAATCACGCCCCACCAGTCCTTTTATTGCCTCATCTGAAACATAGTAGCGGGAAGGGAGACAGGGTCCGTAATATAGGCTTTGACTTGAGAAAGGTGGAGACAATGCATCACAAATGCGGACCCCACAAGCGGCTCGGGCAGACATCGTCAGCACAGACCCCCTTACTTCTCGTCCGATATACTTACCACATCCCGAGTCCTTTTCCTTGCCTAATTCTGTGCTCCCTTCCACTGTCGCGCAGAACAGACCAGCTCCTCCGCCTGGAACCTACATTATCACGTTCGGGTGGTGTTCGTAGCGGCGAGCACCCCCGATTCATGGATGCAATCGTAAAGGATGGTTTGAGGGGGAGAACCACCCCTTGCACAATCCTCCTTCCTCCATATAGTAACGAGCTGATTCTCCTTTGCCCTGCAACCTCCTCCTCCTATTTCGCGCCACTCTCTCCCTTGAAATTGGTGGAACACCTTACTCAATGCAGCCATATGGCGTGCAATTCTGATTAGGAGAGGACAAAACACTCTTACCTACAAACTTCAACGGCACCACCCATGATTCTAAAAAGAGCTATTGATTTATGTGACTTCACGTTACTCTTTTTAATCACTACTTGTGTTCAGAGGCACAGAACGACCTTGCTAACAGTACTTTAGTATCAGAAACCTCCGCGCCCCACGCGACTGCACGAAACTGCGCTCCGCTGACGCGCTAGGAACTGCATCCGTTCCCATAGATGTGACGGAGAAAACCACAACATGTTATGACTCAAGCATCGTCTGAAATCCGATCTGCGCCTATTATGGAATATCACTTGCTAATCCCCCGTCTTATAATAGTACGGAACAAAAATCTCACCTGCAGCGCACCGATGGCAGCCGATTGGAAACGAAGATCAGTCTTGAAGTCTTGGGCTATCTCACGGACTAGACGCTGAAAAAAAAGCAATGGCAGATGTTTGATACGTGACTAAGCGAGTAGGTACCTGGAAAGGCAGCTTGCGGATAAGCAGCTCAGTTGATTTCTGGTAACGACGGATCTCACGCAGGGCAACGGTTCCCGGGCGGTAACGGTGAGGCTTTTTCACACCACCAGTGGATGGCGCCGACTTGCGAGCAGCCTTGGTGGCCAGCTGCTTACGAGGGGCCTTCCCTCCTGTGGATTTACGGGCAGTCTGCTTGGTACGAGCCATTGTTCTTAGTCAGAGATTGTTGAGAGCAGCAACGCCTGAACCACTCGGCTTCATCAGTAAAGCAACGGCGAACACTGGCGAACAACAACAACGGCTGGGAGGCAGCGGAGGAGGAGTGAAGTGCGCAGCAGAGTTGCTGTTTTCGAAAACATGGCGGGCACGTCCCGAAGGATCGCGCGCCAGAAGAGGAGGTCAGGTCGGGTGGGGAGACGCCGTCCGGCCCGCGAGCACGAGCTGCGGATGAGCACCGCGCAGGGACGGAGCGGAGGAAGACGTGGTTCGGGCGGGAGTCACGTGCCTGGCCGGGCGCCAACACCGAATGACGCCCCTCCCTCGCGGAGATCGCTGCAGGACGCCGTATCGATCGCCCGGACAAGTGATGACGTCAGCAGTCCAGGTGGTCTTCTCCCGGACGGGGGAACGGCGCTCGGAGCAGCGTGGCCTGTACACTCTGCACAGGGAGTTGTCGCCGGGGTAACAGCCACACGAAGGTTCTGCGGAAGAGAGCTGAGGTGAAAGAATGAAAGAATAAGAAAGGAATCCCGGCGGAACGCAATGACTGGGAGGCGCGGCAGATAGAGCGACTCCCTCCTGAATGAGGGCGCTGACGCAGCTCATCGCCTACAAATGCGTGTTCCAGCGCCCTCAGACCCTCGGAAGCCCACGTGTCCCCCAAGGAACTCCTTACCGAAACCCCGAAAGAGAGGAAGGAGAGGCTACGGGTCTTCCCTAAGAAGTGGTTCCGTTATTCGTCACACCAGTTCGATCACAATGAAGCAGTGTGCGGAGTTCCTAGGCAGCCACCAAGCGAGAAAGGGTGAGAAGCCCAAAGACAGCGCCACGCGCGGAACGTCGGCAAATAAGAAATTCGGATTTTGAGGCGGCGAAGGCGGCGCTTCGCCGTGGGGCGCGAACAGCGGTGGTCCGCGGCGTCGCGTGCGTCTCCTCTCACGGCGCCTCATGCCCTCTCGTTCCGCTGAAACGCCGCGCCCCTCGAGCGACGCCGCGCTGCGACGCCTGTCGGGGTCCCGCGCTCCAGTCGACAATTGTCATCCTCGGGTCCGAGCCCTTCCTTCCCTTCCAGCCGTTTGCTCCACATCGTTGCAGAGTCCAAGTTATAGCGGCCTAATTGTGATAGGGAGTCAGCGAGTGCATTTCAGCATCCATGGCCCCACCTGCTGGAAGTGCGGTTGTGGCTCCGCCACTAACCACTCAGGGATCGACAGACGAACAGTCTCTGAGAACCTACTTCAAGACGAAGATTGATGAGGCACAGGTGAGTGACCTCTCCAAATTCGCTTCTGTGCGTCTTGTTTTGGGGCGCGTAGATCGCAATCAGGGAAGGGTGCCGGTCGCACCCGATTCCAGGTTATTGGTTCGGGTTTCCCGTCTAGGTCAACCAGACCTTCCATCCTTCCGGGGTCGGGGGATTGGTGCTAGGCTTGTCTGGGAAGGATAAAGTGCTGGATTGTCCACGACCACCGGAACTCATTGTGTAGGCCAGACGCACTTAAATACCTTCCACCACATCTGGAAGAAGTGGAACACGTGGCGTGCCCCAAAAGACATTGAGTAGCGCCGTCCTTTATCCGTTTACAAGTGCTTGGACATATCGGTACTGTTGTATTTAGTGTAGCCCAGTTAATCTTGTTCCAAATACGTAGGTCTGCTATGGGTAATCTGCCATGGGAAGAGCGATATCGTAGTCGTTTTTTTTTGCGGAAATGTCTTATAAGCCCGCCATTAAGTTCGAAATACCCAAGGCTTTGCGTAATAGTGCGCGCTGGTAGGGCCTATATTATACTTCGGCGACGTCTGCGACATTGTTGCGCGGGCTGCTACGCACTGCGTAGGACTCGCTCAATACTGTCGCATATATGTATGGCAGGATGCCTAAGAGACGCAGAGACTGCGCCTCCTACCAGCACGCATTCGCGGCCGTCTTCCGGGAGCAGAGGGGGGTCACTATCTCAGACATTCTGGCGGGTGGACCGCAGACCAAGTGCCGACCACAAGCGGTCGACAAGACGAAGTGAGCGGTATTGTCCCGAAACACCAGCCGTTTGCCCCGAAATATCCGCCGGTCCACCGGCGTTTGACAACCTTAAGGCCTGCGGTCCACAACCACTGATGGTCTGCGGTTCATAACCACCAATACAGATGTGACTGGCGGTTCACAACCTCTAATCTCGATATGACCGGCGGTTCATAACCGCAACATATCTTGTTCAATCATGGCGTGCTGTTCATACTATTCCCGCATCTAAGCTGATCATATGCTGCCTTTGGAGGTGGTAGCCCATTCTGTAGAATGTACTACCACCTCCAAACACATGGTGGACGCAGTTTAGCTGAGGAACTCAATCGAAATGCGGGTGATCTGCAAACCACGATGACAACTCAAAGTTCGGTCGAACGTGTCCTTTACAGAACATCTTTCTTCACAAAAAGTACTTTATTATTTGACAAACGAAACATGAAAATAAATATGACAGACAGCAAACACAACGCATAAATCAACGAAATGTAGCAATTAATAACTAACCTAACAGAAGACAAAACGGTTTCAGTCATAGCTTGGAATGACACAGAGGTTCTTAATCGCAACATCAGCTTGCTAATATTTGGCTAAGAAGCTCTCTTGACGCTGATAAGAGGACCCACATGTAAATTCAGATTGGATTATGGTGGGGCATGGAAGAGGGCCTGCATCTGCCTTATTCCCAGAACTAGGACAGGATAATAAAACGTCTGTTCCGATGTTGTACCTAAAACCATCTTACTAAGATGGTGGTAGGAAGATTAACTCCTCTTGCTGTGAAAACATGAAGAAAAAACAGATCATGGGCAACAAAATGTAGAAATAAGTCAACTCCGCCAACCTCGTTTCCAGATAGACTCAGTTTCCGAGTTCCTAGTCGGGAGGGGGAACTTTAAAAAACGTTCTTGATGCTAATTTAGTAAGAGTGACTCCCTCACTTCAACTGTATCGAGAACGGATCTTCTTTCAGGAACAGAGCATACAACACCAGTAAAATAGAAAACGGCTAAGACGCATTCAGTAAACCTTTTATGCACAGACTAGCCAATCTAATTTTAGGTCTCAGTAAGTGGGAATAGTCACTTGAAAATGTCCCGAAATAGCTCTCAAATGTTATATATTTCCATTTTTTATGTTATTTATTTTGCTTTCGTTAGTGCAGTTGTTTTCTACGGAAGGAGTGAGTTCACATATTTCAGTACAGAACCCGTACAGTTCTTATGTGATCTTTTAAGAGCGTCCACCACCTACTAGGGTTACAGCACTAACTGATCGTACTCCTTCGTAAGGAGGAAAATTTCCATATTTATAAGTAGTGGTTTCACTCATCATCAGTACAGCACAAGGGTAGAAAACGTCTATGCTGCATAAAACTTTCATCTTCGTGCAACACAACATGCCGTATTCGGGTAACTTACATGTTGACTCGCTCCTCCGGAGCCACTTAACACCAAATATTGTTGACTGAGAAGGACAAAATAAATGATGTAGTGTGGACCTACGACCTATCGCCGTCGATACGCCGATGATAATGATCTCACCTAATGCTGGCTTCTGAACCGCGGACCAAAGCGCTCCTTATCAATTTGTCTGTGCAAACGGTGATCAATCCGTGTTTGTTTCTGGGCAAACGCAGGGTGTTACGCCCATGCCACGCCCCGCCGGACGTCCGCCGTTTGGACGGGCAGATTGATTGGGGGCGGTTCGGTCTGCGGTTCACCCGATGGATTGTCTGAGATAGCATGCCGTGGCGTGCAGGCGCGGGTACTAGCTACATACAGAGGATGTAAATGTAGTCTTATCTCCTCGTTTCGATTACAGATCCGCGTCTAATTTGCCTTCATATTGGCAAGGGAGGGAACTCCACGATGAAGGCAATTTTAACACTGGTGTACTGGTGGGCCCACACCCCGAAGTCCCTTCCCCTGCCGAATTGTGTGCTCTCCTCCGCTGACGCGCCGCAAATAAAGATCCACCTACAAACCTCGTGTGGCACAAAATACTGACACTATGATATTCGTTCTTCCCATGGCAGATTACCCCTAGTAGACCTATTTTGATCAAGGTTAAATGCGGTACAATAACTAGGGAAGGGTTTCCAGCTCCCATGGAACTTCAATTTGAGACCAGGATCATTAGAAAGATCCGAAATGATGACCAAAAAAATTAAACTCCTGAGCGAGTTATGGCCTGCCAAAGTCGGGTGGCCTCACCACAGGCTGGTCGTACCAAAGAGCCGGTGCGAGAGTGGTGAGTCATTGGGGCTTCGTAAGAAGGGCCCGCCAGCTGCGGCGGTGGCGCAAGGGTAATGCTCCTGCTCGTCAGGTGCAACGCCGTTGGTTCGGTTCTCATTGCCGCCGGTTTTTTTTCGCAATTTCAAAATTGACCTTTTATTCTGAATTATGACACGTGTCTGATTAAATATCCGGGAAAACTACCACACACGTTTGTAAAAATGCTTGATGGCGAAAAACGGCTATGGTGACTTTTTTATTTACTATTTTGCAGAAATAGAGTCCAAATCACATATTGAACAACTAGAGGTGTTTCCAACAACCTTGGCATTCGTGGAACAAAAGAAAAGAAGCGTGTGAAGCAGCTCACACACTATACATCTTATACATGCAGCCTCTCTACAACCAGCAGTAAAACTGTCAATTGTAGCAAGATCAAACACATATTCACCAGGAGTGACAGACACACTTGTAGCCGTATTCATGAAGCGGCGAGAGCAGGAAGGCAGCCGATGCCTTCCCGCTTCCGCCGCATCCCGCAGACCGACTGGTATTCATGAATCACCGGGGCCGTATGCTATTCTCTACCCAACCGTCCCTGGCCGGGTATGAGGCTGTCTCCGCCCACATCTCCGGTATGCAGATCTCCCCCGAGCGCTCTTGGGGTCTAAAGTTTATTAGGAATCGTTTTAATAACTACATCGACACTATAGTTGTGCTCGAATGACCTATTCGAATAGGTATTCGAATGATTTTCATTCGAATTTGAATATTCGAATTCGATTATTCAAAAAATCGCGTTTTTCGAATGTATTCGAATTCGAATGTTCAAAAAATCGCGTTTTTCGAATGCATTCGAATTCGAATGTTCAAAAAATCGGGATTTTCGAATGTATTCGAATTCGATTGTTCAAAAAAATCGCGTTTTTCGAATGTTCAAAAAACGCGTTTTTCGAATGTATTGGAATTCGATAGTTCAAAAAAATCGCGTTTTTCGAATTTATTCGAAATTCGAATGCTCGAAAATTGCGGGTATTCGAAACCATTCGAATATTCGAAAATTTTGCGAGAGCACAACAATAGTCGACACCATTAGAACCAGAAATAGAACATTTATAGGATATTGGTCTATTCAAAGCATTAATATAAGCGAACGGCTGCGAAATTACGAGGCGATGCCGGCCAGCCTGGCGTGGCCCGCACACTCCAGCGTTGGCGCCGGCGACCGACGCTGGTTGTTAAGAATATTGCAGTGTGGTAAACTAGTAAACATATTGGTGAAATCCGCTGAGAAAACTTTTAGGAGTCGATTTCAGCTCGTGTTCCTGTAGTTTGGAATGAACTTCGTGTACCATTTCTCAACTCTGCTGAAGACATTCAATTGAAAATCAGAAGATGAAGTACTAACTCATTTTGAGGAAAAAGGGCACCTTCCACTTTACGCATTTCATGAAAGAAGTCGATTTAGCAAGTCTTCAAAGAGCACACTTTTGCTGCAATCTTTTGTGCTCACTGATTTTGTATCACTTTTGGCTCAGGATATGATATGTGTTCTGTTCTACACAGTGGGACTCCTGTGTGGAATCACACCTCTCTAAACACTGCACGGTAAATACTCTGGTGCAGAATCACTCAATTCACTCATTAGCTATGAGCACTCACAGCCGTGATAATGGTATTCCAATCGGAGTCCTCTGCTTCTTTACTCTACTCTGCTATCTCTGCCATCCCCGGGGTCACCCAGGAGGTGTGCATAAGGTGGTGTAGGGATGGTCGAAACTTGGGGATGATACCTGGATTTTTCGCGCCGGGTACCATCCCCGAGTTGGGCAAGAATAGCATACGGCCCCTGGAAGCTGGGGCGACTGCGACGGGCGAGTTAAGGCCCCACACAGTTCTTCGGCAATGCCGCTCGCCGCTATGGTTAAGGATAGGGCAGGGACACCGCCGGCGGCCAGCTCTTCTTCCCTGCCCTATGGTTAAGGATAGGGCAGCGGCAACGCCGCAGAAGTGGGCGGGGGCCTCTATATTCGCAGCGGAGGCGCGAAGTTCAAGATTTCAAAAAATAATTTCTCAAATCTCCGTTTTTTCATGACTTGAAGCGTAAGTTGAAAACTTTCAGAGAAAGTAGACAAAGAATTCCTTGCAAAAATTATTCCAACCTTCTGAGTAAGTGCATCATTTTCTATGGAAGACACAGGTTTTGTCTTCGAAAGCATTCAGTTTGATTTCAAAAGTGTCGAGTGTTTTGAAAAGTATTCAGTTTGATTAGAATAACAGATAACGAATACAAAATACATACGCAACACAGATTTCGTCTAGAGTAGCGCTCGAAGTGTTCTGGGTTACTAGCAAGAATCCAGTAATGAAGGCCGAAATAGGGTCTTCCCACCACGGGTGATCTTCTTCGGTTTGCACCGCTCGGCCTTCTATGGAATGGCCGAAGTCCCTGTGCTCAACACTATAACAGTGTGAGGGCTACTCAACGAGTCCCATTCACTACTGGTTCGAAGCGAAAATCCAGTAAAGGCCGATACGAGAGCTAACTCTGCGTGGTGCAACCCATAGGCCGGAGGCATACTTCCGTCGCCGCGATGCCATCGCGGCGCTCAGTTCATGACCATTCCGCCGCACGCAGTCGAATAGTCAAAGGAGACCTCGCCGCGGCCGCCGCAACAGTAACGGTCGGCATGCGCGATGGCTTCCCGCGCCCATCGCGGGCATGGCATATTTTTTCGCGCCGCGCGCGGTGTTTAGCGTTTGGTCCTGGACGGATCGCCGTCGCGCCCCATTGCAGAGCCATGGTCGATGCGTCGAGCACAGAGAAATTCAAATTCTTTCGCGTCGCTCTGCAAAACTCATCGCCGCGATGGAATCGCGGCGACGGGAAGTATGCACGGGGCCATACGCCAGCGGTGGAGCGCTGTGTGAGCTTGGTCGACACGAATTTCATCGTGCCTCTCAGCCTTGTGTCAGAAATGCTTGCACGAGTGGACCACGTGGTCGGTTAGAACGCTAGTCTAAAGGCCCCCGCACACTTCTGCGGCAGCGCCGCTCGACGCTGTGGTGTCGTTTAGGTGTCGTTTAGTGTACGCGCGACGCGCGACGCGATGCATGTGTAGTGGCCAAATTGATCGAGCGACGCGATTGATCAATTCAGCCACTACGCATGGCATCGCGTCGCGCGCACACTAAACAAGGCCTTAAGGATAGAGCAGGGACGCCGCCGGCTGCGAGCTCTGAGATCTCATGTAAATGCAGACCAGCTGTCCGGCGCGTATGACCGCGCCGCGCCAAACGCAATCTCTGGTTACCGTGTACCGGCCCTCCTAACTTAGAGATCGCGCGTCGGCGCCTACGTTGCCACGTTCGATCGATGTCTTGTGCGCCCGCACATGCCCCAAGCGAGTAGTGGTGCAGTGGTCGATGGGACGCTTCATGCGAGGGATGTCGGGGGCTCGGTTCTCGTGCGTGGTTGTTCACTTGCATTTCAACTGGATACTTGAGATCTGAGGAGCTTTGGCGTGTGAGCAAATTTAAGTGACTTTTTTGCGCATTCTTCCACCCGCAAGCGCTTCACCGTTCGAAGAGCGCAGAATCCAGCTGCCGACTCTCCCTGAGCGACGAAAGCAGTTTCCACACGAGTAGCTTGGATGGCACCCACCCACCATCCACCAGTGAAGTCCAACCATGATCGCCAGTCCCTCTAAGAACATCTCTGCGTGATCGAACTGCCGCAAATACCGGAGAGGTTCCGTAGCACGATCCCATATGAGTGGAACGCCTTTGGGTTAGCGCGCTCTAATTGAACGCAGAGATTGGGTTGGGCGCGGCGCGGTCATACTCGCTGGACAGCTGGTCTGCATTTACATGAGATCGAGCTCTGAGTCCCTGCCCTATGGTTAAGGATAGGGCCGCGGCGTTGGCGCAGAAGTGTGTGGGGTCCTTAACGTCTCGGGCCATTTCTAGTCGTCTGAAGACAAGAAGAAGATTAGGACGTGAGGACATTAATGAAAATTCCACCCAGATAACTAGTTGGCCAAGAACACACAAGGAGCATATAGGCAACATCAGTATTTGCGCAATATGTTTTAGCATTCATGCATTTCTCAACATTGCATTTGCGTTTCTACCAACATTGTCACTGATCTCTAATCCTTTTTGTGCTAGGTTTCTTTCTGCAAGTAAAGTAAATTTTAGGAGGCGTCCTCCTTCCTAACAGCTTCCATGTCGAAGTTACAAGCGAATTTGCTTGTTTGTTTTAGAAACTCAAATGAAACATTCTTGGAAGTTGTTAATGAACTTCTGCCACCGATTGCAGTTGAGTCGAGGTGGTTGAAAGAGCTGTTCATTCCCATTCTCGTAGAACTTCTTAAAGTTCGGGATCATTTTTCGTTGAATTCTGGTTTAATCCACGAATGACCTGAAACTTATGCCGTACTCTGTGTCATTATATCAACTTTAAGAACATGAAACATGTGCATACTAGACATTGGATCCGACGCCGATTCGGATAATGCGGATTCGTCACTTTTCCAAACCCTGGTTAAAAGGATTGTGCGAATAATGGTATTTTTGCAAGGCTTGGATCCTAGAGATTCGGTTAGTTGGATCATCTGAAAATCATTCCTGTTAGGGCTACTCTCATCGGAATCACTCCAGGATCCGGAGCTTCCCAAAAATGTTATTATTCGCATACTCTTTTTAACCGGATTTTAAAAAAATGACAAATTTCGAATTATCCGAATCCATCCAATGTCTAGTGCTTACATATCATTTTTCCTTTTACGTAGTTCAAACTGTTGTCGTCATGCCAAATCTGTCAGGTGACTTTGATGCTGGTTCGGAAATTCGGTCATTGGGGGCGGTTAGTACCTATTATCGTAGGCATTTGGAGGTTTTGAGTTTTCTCCACCTCCGCTGCTTCTCAGTTCGTAGTACTGCTCCGTACACAACCAACGAATATCTTTTTACTATGCTCAGCTCCAAATTGGTTCCACGACAGTGCATTCTTGCACACCTTCACATGGTCCAGGGTGCTACTAGGCCGATGGTGATAAGCATGGTTTCCTCTAATGCAGTCGAGGGTCAGCAGTACTAAGAATTACTGCAAACGAGTTGGTGAATTACATACCATGGCGGAGTGCGTTTGATAGTATCCGAAGTATTCGACGGATTATCGGCATTTTGGGAGGGAATCTGATTGGTGCTAGTGAATAGATTCCTTTCTGCGAAATACTTAGATATTTGTAAAGTAAAGGCAGAGAGCCCCAGCTCAAAATCACTTTTTAGGTCGGAGCTAAATTTTCGACGAGCCCCAAGGCCCAAAAATCGGGCTTTTTGGTTCACACAAAAAGCGATTTAAAGTTTAAATTAAAGTTAAGTTTTACGGCATAGCATGCATATTTTCTATGCGTTTAAAGCCATGTCTTCACTATGTAAAGGTCCAAAAACTCTTGTCAGGGCGTGTAGTAGAATCGCTAATAAAGGAGGTACCCTTTGAAACACTAGCCATATAATCGCAGAAACTTTCGGTCCGACCAGTTATTCGTTATTTGGAGTGTGTTGACGCTGTCGGAATAAGATTTCGGGCTGTTCTGTCCCGCCCTGCCAACCAAGTCTTCCGTGACTGTGGTGTTGCTTAATTGGAAAAAGACTTTGTTCGGAAAGCCTAAAACACTACTGCGAATAGCGAATCCTATATTGTTCAGTTGCACCGTCCACCTCATATGACGGCTTCCCGGCGTTGCCGACCGGTGGAGTGCGGGTAGGCCGGGAGCCTCCCGCCATCGGCGCGGGAGCCTCTCGTTGCTTCCCGCCGTGTTCGTGAATACGAACTTTTGCCTCCCGCCCGAATCGCTTCCCGCGGGAAGCCTTGAACGTGCAATAGTACCGACATATCTAACGGCGTGTTTCGCAATTGCGCGCTTTGTGCGATCTTGGAGCATCACTATCCTATAGAAGGCAAATTTTTGTAAAAGTTAAAATCCGCTAACATCTAGTTTTTGCTGCATACTTCTACGGCATGAAGCTGTTCACCAATTTCGTACGTTCATCATAGGCATACCTTCCGGACCGACAAGTAACGTCTTTGTTTTCTATCCCTCAGCTCAACAGCACGCGTTACGTGGCGCCTACACGTCTTCCGAATCCCAGCGCTCGCTACGTAACTTCGGTGACACTTTTCTTGAATCGAAACGCTCGTTGCGCGATATCGGTGACACGCTTCTGATCCGGACGCTCAGAAACGCACGGTTGCCGTTGTGTCAAGGAGCAAGAGCTCACGCTTCCTCTGTTGCAGCAACATCCCTCGCTGAATGACAAATGTTGTCTGCATGGAATACGGGGTCTACGGAGAAAATGCCCGAATCTCACGGCGCGCGTTGCGTGCGGAGAAAATGCCCGAAATAGGGAGAAAATGCCCGCGACTAGGGGAGAAAATGCCCGCAACCAAGGGGGACAATGCCCGCGACCAGCAGTCTATTTCCGCAACGTTTCATGCGTAGCAAAGCTCTAATAAGAAGTTGATCGCAAAATTTCATGTTCGAAAAACACTCTATATTTCGAGAAGGCCTTGAAAGATTTTTGGCGAGGTGGTACACCGTAGGTTCTGGTCATTTTAATAGGGTTTTTAGTAAAACCTGTGTTGCAAAGAACCATTCAGATATTTAAATCCTTCATTCAGATATAATGATTGGTCAAAAATGAAGACTTCATCAGAAAGACTCAGTAAAACCTCAGTAAAACCTAAAAACCAATTTGTAAACAAATTCATAGTTAAGTTCTGTCATTTTTTCGTTTTCTACTTCTCACTCTGAAGTGCATGTACCCTACTGTTCACTCCATGTGGCGTTCATGTGGCTCAAAAACAAACTCAAAAGTTGAGGTGGCCTACAGTTCCGCAGCTCATTGCTTCGAAAAGTAATTCTATGTTACCAGGTTCCGTTGATGTGCTTGTTTTCTAGTTTTACGTTCTAGAAATTGAGCGAAAACGCTTCTTTCGCTTCATTCAGTGTTTTCAAGTGTTTTTTTTTTACATGAAACACCGTTGGTACTAATTTAACCGTTGAGCATGCCTGTTGTAACGAGAATCTTTCCTCACATTCTCCAAAGCTTCTCTCGCGGCAATCCCATCAAGTCTGCTAAGGAATCCAAATGATGGTGCCAGAGTTTCAGCTGCCCCGTCCACGATTTTTCATGCCCTTTACTTGACGGCATGAGAGAAATGCCGTATCCCTGTCCACGTGATTATCATATGTTTTGTTTTAGTGGTTGTTGTAGTGAACCCTATCGAAAACCGTTCAGTGGCTGCAGATATTTTCTCCCCTGGCGGTGGACATTTTCTCCCCTGGCTGCGGGCATTTTCTCCCCTGGTCGCGGGCATTTTCTCCCCCGGTTGCGGGCATTTTCTCCCCTGGTTGCGGGCATTTTCTCCCCTGGTCGCGGGCATTTTCTCCCCTGGTCGCGGGCATTTTCTCCCCTGGTTGCAGGCATTTTCTCGCACCGAAACAGACGCGGCGCGGTTCGGGCATTCTCTCGTAATCGGAATACGGTGGGGCGTGTCTGGCCCGTGTTAGATCACTCAAACGTCATCAACGGTAGATCCTTCGTGATGTTTTACTATTTTGAGATGCGATGGAAGCGGTCTGTGCTGCCTCAGAAAAGTGATTTACCACAAATTAGTGCTGGTAAGATCTGCTCGTATACAGAGATCTTCCTCTGTAGAAGGCGTGAGTACGAAGTGTTCACTCGCAGTGGTTCACATTGCGAATGTGAGGTTTCCGCAGGTTACTTGTTTGTTTTTCTTCCAAATTTTGGTAAGCGGCTGCATTTTCGCATATCATTTTGAGGTGAGCTGGCTTTTCGACAGTGAGCCACAGATTGCGATGGCAACACAACGACGAGTGACATGTCGTCGTTTTGAACTGAGGTGGTCAATAGGTCTTGTTCTACTAACTCTTCTGCCCTCCCACAGGAAATGGATAGAGAGCGTAAACGCTCAATTGTTCTAACAAATATTCCTGAATCCTCCGCTTGCAGTGCGTCCGAGAAAACCGTCCATGACACGGCCTGCGTTAGGCAAATCCTCGACTATCTGGATATCGAATGTATGCCGACAGCCGTATATCGTATGGGCAAGCCTGCACAGAATAGGCCCAGACTGATAAAGATGGTGCTCCCTACGAGCCGGTTCCAAAGTGAGGCCGTTAGGAGAGCTCCCCGCCTGCGTTTCTTTCCTCCTCAAAGGGGCATTTTTTTACGCCCATCGCTAACGAAGGAGGAGAGAGATCGTAGACGGGAAGATCGCCTAACTAATTGGAGGGAGAGGGGTGTTTCTGCTCGTATTAGCCCAGTGCGAGGGGAATCACAATCTCAACCTCCATGCCTCGACCTTACCGCCGCAACTCTTAACTCTGAGCCGAACAGTCCTTCGGGAAACTATCGTGCTCTCTAAGGATAAATAGTCAATCACTTTTATGTGTTCTCACCAATATTGTGTCGATGGTGAAAAACAGCAACTCTTTAGTGCTAAATCTTTGCCGTAACAGTTATGATGTCGTTGTCTTAACTGAGACATGGTTATCCTCTATTAATGAACTACGCCCACTTCTAGGTATCGCAAATAATCAATACGTTGGCATTAGGTTTGATAGAAAGAACAAGAAAGGTGGAGGGGTCATGTTGCTCTTAAAAATTCACATCTCATATAAACTGATTTTTCATGAATCGGTGAAGGACTCCTACGAGGTCTTAATATGTGACATCGGAGGAAATACTAGCGTTCTGCGCTTCATAGTCTTGTACAGAGCTCCATCATGCGACATCAGGCAATCCTTCAGGTTAGCTAAAGCAATCAGCGACTTCTGTGCATGCAGTGTTCCTTGTGTACTCTTAGGGGATTTCAACCTGCCTAACATTGGGACACACAATAGGGATAATATCACAAATACATTCAAGGACATGTTTGAAGCTCACCAGTTCCAGCAGTTAGTGCATAGACCGACGAGAGGGAACTCCTTGTTGGATCTAGTGCTCTGCAACTCCCCTAATATGGTTCGTGGCATAACTATTGGCCCACCTATAGGAAGCAGTGATCATGCCACAATATCGTTTAATATCGCTGGAAATATTGGCCTTAATGTTGGTGAAGCTAAGTTGGTCAGAGATTTTAAAGCGGCAAACTACACTAAAATCAAAGAGCACTTAGCTGATGTTGATTGGATAGGCACCCTTAGTAATGCTAAATCAGTCGATCAAATGTACGAACTGCTACTTCATGTTCTCTATCGTGTCATTGAATTACATGTGCCTATGAGAAAAGTGGATCCGCAAAAAATGTGCGTCCCGGACTACCTCAAGAGGATGATGAACCGACAAGTTTCTCTCTGGAATACAGCCACTGCTACTGGAAAGGACGTAGACAGGGGCAAATACGAAAGCTGCAGAAGAAAGGTGGATAAAGCGCTATCTCGATACAATCTCTACAAAGAAAAACGAACCATCTTTTCAAGTGACAAAACGGCTTTCTATAGATACATAAAGTTCCGATCTAGTGGGGACAGATCTATCCCCAGCCTAGTGGATGCTGAAGATACGTGTCGTCACCTAATGAGAAAGCAAGTCTTCTAGCTATTGAGTTTCAAAAAGTATTCAGAAAACCTTCCGGAAGTGGTGCGTTGATTCCTCCACTTCAAGGTCGTTTGCCGTCCATATTTCCACAGATGGGACCAACATTATGGTTTCATAAAGATGAAATTGCCGAAGTTTTGTCTAAGTGGCCCAAGTCTTTTTAGATTTCTCCTGACAATCTACCTTTAATTTTTATCAAAAATGTCATTAGTTTTATAGATCTCCCTTTAGAAATAATTTTCAATTCGAGTTATATGAAAGCGGATGTTCCTCGTAGGTGGAGACACGCGTTCATCTATCCGATTCCCAAAAAGCCTCCATTTTCGGACCCGGGAAATTACCGGCCTGTCAGCATAACATCGGTTTTCGCAAGAGCTTTTGAAAAAATTGTTAAGAAACACATGCTGCAACACATCTTAGACAATAACATAATTTCTAAAGATCAATTTGGATTTCTGAAACAGCGTTCGGTGGAAACATCAGTTCTTAGCTCAATCAATGACTGGACTCTGGCTTTAGAAAGAAAAAACCGTGTTGATGTAGTCTACTTCGACTTTTCCAAGGCCTTCGACAAGGTTCCTGCAGAAAAATTATTGTTCAAGTTGAAGGCAATTGGAATTCATCCTATGATTGTAGACTGGATGAAGAGCTTCCTTGTAGATAGGACATATCAAATGTGAGTAGGAGATAGCTACTCCTCGGTTTATTCCGCTAGTGGAGTGCCACAAGGAGGAGTTCTGTCTCCACTCCTCCTCCTTATATACACTTATGATATTCCTGACTCGGTCTCTAGGTTTGGTGTTACGTGCAAAATGTACGCTGATGACGTGAAGATTTACAAAGAAGTCGACAAACCTGAGAGCTCTTCTGAAGTTCAGGCCGCTATTGCAAAATGGGCTGAAGACTGGGAACTTCCTCTTGCTATTGCCAAGTCGCAGTGTCTTGTAATACAATCAAAGCAGCGAAACTATTCTCCATCCTATAGACTTAATGGCATGGTTCTGAAACAGGTCACAGATGTTAGAGATTTAGGCTTCCTTATAAGAAGTGATTTAAGTTTTGACCTCCACTACAAATCGCTTGTAAAAAAAGCAAACTTTCGTTCCTACAACTTGTTCAAGGTGCTAAAGACAAATGATCCTCTAGCCCTCTTGCGTGCCTACAAATGCTACGTCAGACCTATTATGGAGTTCGGTACCTCAATTTTCAATCCATGTCACAAGAAAGACATCGATCTCCTCGAAAGCGTTCAGAATAACTACACGCGAAAGTTGTTCATGAGATGCTATAAAGTGGGATATGGAGATATTTCCAACGGCTCTGAGCGGGCGAAGCTACTTGGTATATCTAGTTTACGTAACAGAAGAGACAAAACAGACCTAATCACGTTATTTAAAATCCTCACAGGGAAACTTTCCCTTGATCCAGTTGTATTTTTCGGAGGGCCACTTAAGAGAAACGTAAGAGGTAGACTTCGATTACATGTTAAGGTTGCAAGGTCACGGGTCAGGTCTCACTTTCTCACCTACTGGCGTCTTAGGGAGTTAAACCTATTTATCGCTGAACATGAAAATTTTGTTGGTATGTCTGTGCCTCACTTCAAACATCTGCTTGCCCGAAGTAGGTCACCCTAGCTTGTTTCCTTTTTTGCATTGTGTTCTGCTTAATACCGCGTTTTCAACTGTGTTCTGCTTAATATCGTTTGTTCATGTTGTCTTATGATACATATTATGTGTTATGCGTGTAATTCTCCTGCAATTCACGCCCCTTAATAAATAAATAAATGTCGCTGTGTGGGTCTGGGGCAACAAAGAGTGCCCATCATGCACACTTCCGGATCTGATCAATACAGTTTTCTTCAGAATGCCACTTTACTGCAGAACAGCTGATAGCTGCATTAGTTTGCGGCCTAGGTAGCATTATTAAATTTGACTGAGTGTGTATTTGAGGCCACCGTGGCGCCCGTAAACTGCTAGTAGGCGTGGGAAGGGAGAAATACTAGATGCACAGCCATATACATAGTTCTTGGCAGAAGTGGCCACGGGGCTAAATCCGTAAGGACACCGTTTCCAAGCCAATGACCAGAATGTTTGCTCCCACGTCGAACACACACCTTTACGTTGCCTCTTCACATTTCCTCACTTGTCAGGCATGATCCGCCCCATTTTTTATGGGGTCACATTGTAGTCACATTATCTTCAGATGCTATCCTCTTTCAAAAGAAGGTACTTGAATGTCCAGTTGAACCAGAGATGGTCCAGCTCAATATACCTCAGGGACAGAACACACCAGTGCTGCATTGAATTTTGGTTGCTTGCCACATAAAATGCCGTATGAGGTTGCTGTCTCCCCTCCTTCCTCGTTTTCACTACCTCGATTTTCTGTGTGTGACCTTTATTGGAGTTACACCCTGTTCTTATGCATCTCAGGCTCTTGAGCCCCTATTCACAAGATTTCATAGTTATTCTTTCAGCAAAAAGTGACGGAGAAGAACCAAAATGTCCTACGCCTTCAAGCACAGCGCAACGAGCTCAACTCGAAGGCTAGTCCCCTTTATCGACGGTTACGTTCAATTTTCGTGTATGGTCAGTTGCTTTTGTCCTTTAGGTTCGTATGTTGAAGGAGGAATTGCAACAGCTTCAGGAACAAGGTAGTTACGTCGGGGAAGTGAGCAAGGCCATGGACAAGAAGAAAGTTCTCGTAAAAGTGCGTTTATCAATATGACTACCCATCGTTAATTCAGTACCGCTTGTCTAGCGACATGAACACACATTGCCTAAATCACACAAATCGCTCGCACACTACATGGCGTCTTTCGGGCTTAATGCTTTTGGACACCGCTTCAAAACTAATCGCTTTTCTGGCGTCTTGGATCCACGTCCAACACACGTTCTCACGCGCAAAGTCCATGACATCAGAGAACTGGCATAATTTACGTCCTATGCACGGATACGTTCACTTTCGGATCCGATAGTGGGTGTACCTTCATTTTCGGGTGGACTCCCAAAGTGGTGGCGTCCACCCTATACCTGCTCTGTTAGCTTTAAACTGTAGCAAAATATGTGGCCTTATATATATATATATATATATATATATATATATATTTATTTATTTATTTATTTATTTAGAGGTTGGTCCACATGAAGTGTTACGCGCTACAAAATCTTTTAGTCCACCTATGGCCAGTCTTATTCTCCGTTTCTAGGTAAACATGATTTCGCTGAAGGATCGTTCAGCAGTTCGCTATATTCAAACGCAGTCGTCCTTTTCCACGATTTCAAAGATGCTCAACGATCATAGGATGCAAGCACACCGCGTCATCAAACGTTTCGAAGAGACTGGAGGGATCGAAAATCGTCCGAGCGGAGGACCACGACGAACTGCAGGGACTTCTGCCCTTCGAAAGGCCGTCAAAGACAACTTACACTGAAATCCTGCAAGAAATATCGGGAAACTAGCTAAGGACCACAATGTAGGTCGTTCTACTATGCAACGACTGATCAGGGATGATCTCTGATTGTATCCCTACAAATTCGCCAAATGACAGCACCTCACTGAGGAAATGAAGGGTTCAAAGTTGGAGAAAGGCAGAAAGGTGAAGGCCCTTACGCGCGGTGACAAGCGCGACCGAGTTTTCTTCACAGACGAGAAGATATTTACTGTCGAACCACTCCAAAATGCGCAGAATCAACGGAAACTGCTGGCAGAAGAATCCGAAAAAGCCGTCAACGTCGGATGAGCTCATTTTCCACAGTCCTTGATGGTATAGGCTGGAATATCGGGCATGGGCAAGACCAAACCTGTTTTTATCCAAAAAGAAGTTGAGATCAATGCCGAAGTCTACGAGAAGCAAATCCTGGAGAACGTGGTAATACCTTGGCAAAAGAAAGTGCTAAAGACATGAACTGGACCTTCTAGCAAGATTGACACCAGCTCACGGTGCCAAGAAGGCCTTCAAACTCACCCGATCTCAACCCTATAGATTTCGCCGTCTGGTCAATCCTGGAGCGAACCCCTGCTCTTTCAGACACAGTTCACTGGATTCGCTGAAAAGAGCACTGGAGAAGGCATGGGACGAAATTTCACCGGAAAGGATCGCGCGCAACCTCAAGAATTTCCAAAAGAGATTGGACGTTTGCATTGAAGCTAAAGTAACTAATTTTGAATGTGATGTATGATATTTTATGCAGAATTTCCTTGTCTTTCTAATGATCGTACACTTTTCTTATTTTAGTTGGTTTGTGCAAAGTTGTATATAGTTTTCCGCGTAACACTTCATATGGACCACCGTATATATACATAATTATATATAAATATAAATAAATATATGTAAATATGAATAAATAAATAAATAAATATAAATATAAACAAATATAAATATAAATATAGCAAGCGACTGATGAACCAGACTCCAGTAGAGTAGTTCTGCGGTATGAAGCCATCCAGACCCCTTCCCCCACCACTACGATCAACATTGGCATCATCTCCAGACGGTTGAGTGATGTCGATGCTTGTGCTAATCAGTGCCTTCGTCCCTGAGTTCTTTGACGACAACCCTCCTGATGTCCCAGAGCACGGTCCCTCACTTCACTTTAGCGGAACGTTGACTACAGGCACCTCCACTCCTCGTCCTCCAACGATCAAGTTCAAGCAAAAATCGACATTTTCGATAGGTACTGAACGTCTGCTCGATTTTGGTCACCCGACGAAAAGCCTTTGTCAGAACGGAAGATTCCCACCGTTCCTAATACTATGCTGCTCGGAAATTTCTTTCCACACTTCTCGGGTCTGGTCCCATATTACTATACTAACACTGGTCCCCACTACTGGATCTGGTCTCACATTACTGGTACTGATCCCCATTACTGGTCCCCTTTTCTGGAGCTGATCCCTCATTAGTGGTCCCCTTATTGGAGCAGGTTCCCCATTACTGGTACTGGTCCCTCATTACTGCTCCTCCCTCTTACTGGAGCTGTTCCCCACTACTGGTTCCTCTTTAGTGGAACTCGTCCCCCATTACTGGTACTGGTCCCCACAACTGGTCCCCTTTCTGGAACTGGTCCCCTCTAGTACCAGCCATCCTTAGCGGACGACCTGTTACTGAATTCCCAAGCACGTTGGGCGACGTGTTCTACACGTCTTCTGAATCCCAAGGACGTTAAGTGTGGTGTTTGGCACATTTTCTGAACCCCCACGTACATTGGAAGAAGCCTACTGCACGTTTTATGAATTCCCAGTGACATAGAAGACGTCTGGATATTTTCCGCTATTTTTGCGCCCCGTAATTTCCCCTATTTTTTCTATTTTCGCCAATCGAAACGACAACGACAAAAAATAGATAATTTGATCAATATCGATTGATAGCGACCAGGGGTGTGCGTAATTACGATTTACGATTTTACGATTTACGGTGATTTTTGGCAATTTTTTTATGATTTACGATTTTCGACATTTTGGGTCGTAAAACGTAAATTTTCGTAAACGTGATCTTCGGTCCACGGATGACAAACGCATAACGTGATACGATTCGGATCATGACGATGTACCCACTTTTAAAGACTTCCCTCATAGCCCATTGCTATTTCCTATTTACTTTTTTATGTTCTGCTGTGGCGCTGTGACAGAACAACGGAGCTTTGTAGATAGGCCGCTCGAGTTAATTCCTGGTAATGGAACTGGGTAGCCTTTTTTCTGGTCACACTCTAGCACAACATCTCACATTCGAGTGGTCTGAGTTCCAGTTTACAGAAAGACATGAAAATTCTCCTTGCACTGGAATGAAGATGATCACCTGCTGAACCATATTCTATGCTGCAACCACCGCCTAGTCAACTTGTGACTTTTTCACCATTTGTTCACCACATAGACGACTTTTTCCAATGCACACGAGTAGAACCCATGTAAAGCCATCAAGGAATATTGGACTTGATTGGAGGCTGTGGAATAACAACTGAACTGTTGGAAAGAGTAAAACAATCATGCTTCAATCTGATTATCACTGCACGTCATGGTGCAGAGTCTGTTTACGTATGAGATGCGCCTTAAGCAAAGCGGCTGACATCTTCATGATAAAAGCGAAAAAGTTTGACACTTTTGGTCTCGTTTTCAGTGGTCTGATTGGGGTTGTTGTGTTCGCCCTATGCGATCCGTTCAGAATGCTGGAGACTGGGTAAAAGATACGATAGCGCTTGTTACAGAGGGAGAGCAGGACTGGCGAATGCAAGCAGTCATTAATTAGTAATGCAATATTTTGGAGTTTCCGAAACTTAACAAATGCAAGCAAACCTGCGAGCGAAGTAAATGCCGAAAGTGTTTGCCTGGTATCGTCGAACGACGATCTTTCATTCCAGAAGTTGTGGTTGCCTTCAAAAACGATAAAGGACAAAGTATGACGTTAGTCAGTCCCTGTTCGATATGCGCCTTCCATTCTTTCTACCTCTATGGGATATCGCAGAGGTCATTTGGGTGTGGGTTTGCCCCATACAATGAACTGCGTTTGCCGCCGATGTAGAGGTCAGTGTTCTATCCTTCCCAAGCAAATCAGGTGCCAATGCACAACACAGCAGGTATGGAAAACTTGTCTGCCCGTGGATGCACCTTTTACGAGTCAGTTAAACCACTTCCCATACAAGCTGCATCTTGCTTCTCTACTTTACTTCTAAAGAATGCCACAAAAATATCTTCTTTTATAGTTTTAAGTCAAAAATCCGACTATGATCAGTGTCCAAAAAAGTGATCACATTCTTTCAATCGTCACACAATTCCTTCCCGTCTGCTACAAAAATGCTGTTGGGTACAATTCAAAAGGTGAGAAGGCTTAGAACTTTAGGTGTGTCATACCATAGAAATATGTCATGGGCTCACTTAGTAGGGATGCTTGTTGAATTATTTGTGCAAATGCTGTTTTCGTCGAGTTGGCCAGCGATCAATTTTTTTTGGTTTTGGATGGAACTTTTTTGTTGGTTTATTCGGAGTTGTTGCGGTTGTTTCTACAAAGTCATAGTTTTATATGCAAGCCAATGGCTAGTAGAATGATAAGCATTTTTGATCGTCCAAGCAGTGTAAGCTTTCTATTTGGGCACCCTGTATATGTAGGCGCATTTTAAGATAGCGTTTTTGAACAAGCGCTTTATTTTGGTTCTCCAAAAACTTGTCAAGATTTGAAAGGTGCTAGTTGATTTTAACAGTTTCCGTCTTAATTAGAAAAGTGTCCAGCTCAAGCTGAAAACGTCACAATAAAACGTATTTAGCTTCGATTAGCTTTAGCATAATAGAAAAAAACAAGGAAATTAGATGCATTGTAAGTCAGGCGCCTCTTACGATTTATGTTTTACGACGATTTTTTCGTAATTACGATTTACGATTTACGAAATTTCGGATGTCATTTACGCACACCCCTGATGGCGACCGATACAACAAAAGCGAACTTCAGATTCGTGTTCAGCGACCACGACTACCCTAAGGCTGAACCTTTGGACCGCCTGAACGACATCCACAAAAATCTATAATTTGATTAATATCGATTGATGGCGACCGATATCTTAAAAACGAACTCCAGGTTCGTGCTCAGCGCCCTGAACTGCCCCAGGGCTGAAGTTTCCAGGCAGGTGGAAGACGTCTATGTATTTTCCGCTATCTTCGCGACCCGTAATTTGATCAATATCGATTGATTGCGATCGATTTTTAAAAAACGAACCCTAGATTTGTGTTGGGCGACCTCGACTACCCCCAGGGCTAAAGTTTCGGACCGCCTGGACGACATCCACAAAAAATCGATAGTTTCGTCGATATCGATTGATGGCTATCGACACTTCAAAAAGGAACGTCAGTTTTGTATTTAGCGACCTCGGTTGCCCCAGGGCTGAACTTTCCGGGCAAGTAGAAGACGTCTGGGTATTATTCGCTATTTTCGCTCTGTAATTCCCCCACAACTTCCCCCATTTTATGACAAATTTTTACGGCGGTGCCGATCGGTAGTATGATCCGTCGCTTAGCACGTTATGTACAGAGTGGTTCGTGGGAGGACACTATCTTGGTTCGATGTATGCCCGCTTGCATAAGGAGAAATTTGGCTATTCCTCCAGACTAGGAGTGCTTCGGTGTTATTCAGCGCAATGGTTGCACAAAATGAGCACGGGGTAAGTAGCTGAATTTCGTGCCTCTTGTGGCAACACTATTGGGTACTCCATCACCCTCTCCGATCTTTCTAACATACAGGGTGCGTATACATTACTCGCACATTGTCTGGCGCAGTCGACAACTACTAGCAGAACTGGATTTTGGACTTTATATTGGAATATATTATATGTTTGTATTATACCCGGGATGGATAAGGATGGAACAACGCAAACGTCTCGAAGAGCGGTGGCGTCCCGAAATGCTTGATGCCACTAGCTGAGGAAGCACCACCCGTTCTGGAATCAGAAGTTGCTCATGCCATCAGAAGGATGAAGCCAGACACTGCTCCAGGGCCGGATGGCATTTCTGCTGATCTCCTTCGTGCAGGGCAGTGCCTCTGCTCACTTCTTGCCAAGCACTTCAACCACTAGCACTTCAACCTTCGTCTTGATAGGATTCCGGACTCATGGAAGGAACGGAAACAGTTTTAATCTTCAAAAGGTCAGCAGGAGGATATCAACAACTATTGACCCATCAGACTTCTCTCGGTTGTGTACAAGATCTTTACCAAGATATTGCTTAACCGCATGGAGCGTTACTTGGATGAGTATCAGCTAGTGGAGCAAGCAGCGTTTCGCAAGGATTTCTCCTGCATGGACCATATTCAGACTGTCTCACAACTCATCGAAAGAAGCCGCGAATACCACTTCCCACTTGTCCTTGTCTTCGTGGATTATCGGAAAGCGTTCACTCTGTGGAAATCAACACCATTGTGAACGCGCTTGTACATGCTGGTATACCATCGCCCTACATCGGCTCCAGGACCTAACTCCAACGCTACGTCGCGGCACCGAAACACATACGTGCGCTCGGTGACGCATGGTTCGCCGCGGAGCACAAAATTTTGACAGTGTTCAAGCTTCTCAACTAGAAAGAACCGCCCAAGGGATGTGACACGACAGACAACCCGTGGAAAAGGCGCTTTAAACATAAGAGGCTCTCTTGGGTCGCTATTTCATCCTGTTTTCTCCTTTTTAGGATTATTCTCCACTTACTGAGTCAAAATCTTATCGGGATCGCACTTTTCCCCAAATTCTCCCGACTTTTCTTCAGTTCATGTTGTACTTCGAGTTTTAAGGATTAGGCACACTCGGCAGCGGCTTTAGTGCGTCAAAAGCGGGGCGGGGCTCGCACTCAGGCTCAGGACATGTTTGCGCTGATGGGCGGTCGTTCTCTCTTTCTTTGCTGTCGACATTGGACCATTGCCAACCATCGCCCAGCTGGCCACAGGAGCAATCGCTGGTTTGGTTGAGGAAAGTGCTTTCCTATCTCACTCCCCTTTAAAAACAAATCTCTTCTCAATTACTGTACGTCATGACATCCCGATGACAGGACGGCAGTGAAACATTCAATTTTTGTAGTATTTTGACCAACCTTATATTTCGCTGTTTCTCATGCCGTGCTTTCCTTCACATCAATCTTTTCAAATCTTAGTTGGTGGAGGGCTGTTGACTTTGTTTTGTGACCTTTTAGCAGAATGTTTCGAGCTTCACGGAATGACCGAGCTCATTCCGTGAAGCTGACACTGGCAGCGCTGACGCGCGCTGACACCGGGCGCTAACGCTGAAGCGAAGTGTGCCATAAGTGCGCCGCCGCCTCTAGGGCAGAGGCGCAGAGGAGACACGTCCTCTGCGTCTCTGCCCTGTCCTTCATCATTGGAGCTGCGTCAAGCAGGAGTGTGCCCAGCCCTTTATACAATTCGGGAACATACGTTAACATATGGCCCCGGTTTTTTCTTGTAAAGATAATCAATTATAAATCCAGAGAATGTGAGTGGAGTATTCAAGTTTTTGCTCATTTCCCCCCCCCCCCCACAATAAAGGCTTGAAAACATTTGCTTCCGGAACTTCTAGTTAGAAATCCCATCCCAGTTCTTGTTTCGAATTTTCCTCACCAGATCCTTGACTGTTTCTCTTCACTCATTTGAAATAGATTGATTCTCATTCCACCACCACTTTGTTAACAACCGCTCCCACCTTCCAACCAGGAGACATCATCCTCATCTCATGTAACTTCCTTCTTCTACGCGATCAACGTCGCCGGAACATACTTTCGCGCTATAGCGCCCCCAGCAGCAAAACGCGGCTACCACATGCGTATGACGTCACTAGCCGTCCTTGTCGGAAGCATTAAGACCGCGACAACTCGTACAGTTTCGTACGTACCGTGCGCAAAATCCTGGTGCGTTCGCGCGGCGTTGGAGTTATGTCTCCCCGCCCTACATCCAATTTCTCGACGAATGCTTCTCGAACACATCGACTACCATCCAGTTGTTCGATCGGAAGCTAAAAATTTCTATCGGGAAAGGATTACGGCAGGGAGACACGATTTCTCCTAAGCTATTCACAGCGGTACTCCAGGATGCCATGAAAGACTTGAACTTTGACGACAAAGGCTACCTTGTCGACGGTAAACGGATCAGCAACCTTCGCCGACGATATTGTTCTCATCTCTACCAGCACGGCAGAAGTCGAGGAAATGCTGAACGAGCTCAATGTGGCAGGTATGAAGATTGGATTGGACATGAATATGTCCAAAACGCAGTTTATGGTCAACCAGTGGTGTGACACGGGACTCGTAAGGTTAAATGGAGTCGCTCTACAACAGGTCGACTCCTACGTCTATCTGGGAAGAGAGCTGAACATGGATAGCGACCTCGCTCCTGAAATCGCCCGCAGGAGACGCGCAGCATGGGCAGCCTTCAGTTCGATTCGCGAAGTCACCGATCAGGTCAAGGATCCCGGCCTCAGGGCCTCGATATTCAACGCCTCTGTACTGCCTGCGATGTGTTACGCGACTGAAACCTGGCCCGACAACAAGACAATCGCCAGAGCGATGCAAACTACGCATCGTGCACTGGAGAGATGTCTTCTGAGGACAAGCTATCGTCAGCAATGGCAAGAAGGCCTATGAAGCTCGGAGCCAAAGGAGAAGTCGCAATTAGCAGATCCACTGCAGTACATGATGAAGTCCAAATATCGCTGGGCCGGACACCTGCTTCGACGAAAGGACGATAGATGGAGCCTCCGTGTCACAGAATGGCTCCCAACTGACCATAAGAGACCACTGGGACGACCGCCAACACGATGGGTAGGCTCATTCTCAAGATCTTTCAGAGGACGGAGTCTGCCTCGCTGGATGCAAGCTGCCAGAGATCGAGCCGTCTGAAAGAGTTGTGGTTCTCCCTGAGAAGACCTCCAGTCGACAAAAGGACCATCAAAGTATCGAAGTAAATATTATGCCCACGTGCATTCCAATTCTGAGCTCATAGATGCTTACAGAGCGCTAGTGGCAAAGACAAATCCTAAACGACCGGCTATCATCAACTTGCACCTTTCTGGTCCCAGCGTTGATTTTGTCTCCAAAGTTCTCAGTCTTCCTCGAAGTAGTGTGTGACGCCATAAAACGCTTCGGACATTGTCGAAGAGGGCTGAACGAGATAGGAATTCGACCGCTCTAACTCCGAAAATGATTTTAAAAAGTCCTTGAGCGAATTCGTCGAAATCCTCGTCGTTCCCTGCGAGAAATGGCTGAAGAACTCAATATTTCTGCTGCCAGTGCTAGAACTAGTCAGGAAAAGCGTAAGATGTATCCATATCGAACACAACGGATTCACGTGTTGACCTAGAGAATGAAAGCTCTACGACTACGGAGATGAAAGAAGTTGCTGAAACTGCTTGTGGATGTCACGCACCGCGCAATCGTTTTCTCTGATGAGAAAGTTTTCACGCTGGAACCTGCGGTAAAACGTCAAAACGATCGCATTACTTCGCGGAAAGGCGGTGCTGCTCTCCGTGAAGGAAAACCGGTCGGCAGAACGACACAATTATGATTTGGGGTGCAATAACTTCAAACGGCAAGTCTCCTTTAGTTTTTGCTGAATCCGGTGTCAAAATTAACAAGGACGAGTACCAGAAAAAAACGATTTTGGAGGACGTTTGGAAGCCCTGGCCCGATGTACACTTCGAAAATAACAGATGGTGCTTCAAGCAGGACTCTGCGCCTGCACAAAGGATGAGGACGACACAACAGTGGTGCAGACGTGAACTCCCGGACTTCATTGCACACGAGGACTGACCTTCGAACTCATCGGATTTAAAATCTCTGACTTCCCAGTCTGGTCAGTTATTGAGCAAAGTCTGCTTTACCCGACATGCAAGCTTCACGTTTCTGAAAGCTTCCCTTACGAAAGCGTGGAATGAAATGAGCGACGACTACCTCCGCATCACGTGTGATGCGTTCATCACTCGTCTGAGGACTTGTGTTCGTAAGAAAGGCGGCCATTTCAAATGACTCTGATTTGTTTCTATTAGTAATAGAATGAAGTTGCTATGTTTTAAGTTTCGTTGTCAAATCCGCATTTGTGTTGAAGTTACACGGTGATATTATTGTGCGGATAATTTGTGCGCACTCTGTATATCAGACATCAGCCAACTTCATGCAGCCCACTTTCAAAGCAGGTCAGGTGTGCAGCTAGCAATCATCTACAAAATATGGAGAAGGCGTGGTTTACACCATTGCAGAATCACTGACGTGATAGAGTTTGCGTGTAAGGTCGTGGTTTGGACTTGGAGCAGACATACCGGTCATTAGTTTGGGAGCGGTGTCGAAAAGGTTTAGCTCTTCTCTTGTTTTCTTTCGTATTGCACTCAATGCATTTGTGCGGCAAATATGAAAGGAGTTGACAACGGCGAATTTTATTGCTTTCCATTTATTACTTACTTTTGGACATTTTAACTAAAAAGATTGCAATCATTTTCATGTGTCTACATTGTGCCCTTTCAAAATTTGGAGACATCCTCGAAGCATCGCTTTCTGTTTTTCATGTGTTCAACTTATGCGTTAACTGATTGTGTCCTCTGCATGTTTATAGGTCCATCCTGAAGGAAAATATGTTGTTGATGTGGACAAGGGGATAGATGTCTCAACTATTAACTCCGGTTGTCGTGTTGCTCTTAGAGCTGACAGTTACGCTCTACATAAAATCCTTCCTAATAAGGTAAGATTACTGTTTCCACCGTTTGTCCTTTACTTCCAGATGAAGTGGGATTGGGTTTGTCTTTAGTGGTCTTGGTGTGCAACTTGCCGATTCCGTTAATATCATTTTCAACAGGTAGATCCTTTGGTTTCTCTCATGATGGTTGAAAAGGTTCCTGATTCCACGTACGAGATGATTGGAGGTCTTGATAAGCAGATTAAAGAGATCAAAGAGGTAATTTTGTTTGTTGAACACTGTGAGAACCTACAGAGCGATGAACGGCACGTGCATTTTTTACAGGTCATCGAACTTCCTGTGAAGCATCCAGAACTTTTCGAAGCTCTAGGAATCGCTCAACCTAAGGGAGTTCTTCTGTATGGCCCTCCTGGGACAGGTAAAACACTGCTCGCAAGGGCTGTTGCTCACCACACGGAATGCACATTCATTCGTGTATCTGGATCCGAGCTCGTGCAGAAATTCATCGGAGAAGGAGCAAGAATGGTGAGACCCCTCTCTTTACTATTTTCTGCCGTGATGTGGCGGCCTCCCTAGCAGGTGTAAGCAATGTGGGTGGGTGCTGATTCAAGCTTCTTCTAGGTCCGTGAGCTATTCGTTATGGCGAGAGAACATGCACCGTCTATAATTTTTATGGACGAAATCGATTCCATCGGATCAAGCCGAGTGGAGGGCTCTAGGTTAGACTATGATGTCGTCTTACTAATTATTGGTTTATGGTGAAGGTTCATATAATCATTACGCGCGACATATATCGTAAGAGCTCCTTGACACTTCCTGTGAAGCCTGTCTCCATCCCCACTGACTGACATACGCATAAACAGACGCGCTCTCGCTTATAGGTTACGTACAATATATTGAAGAGTAGATGACGTTCGTGACGCGTCTTCTGAATCCGGATGCTTGTTGAACGACGTCAGTGACACGTCTTCTGAATCCACATGCATGCTTCGCCACGTCATTGACACGCTGCGCGAATCCTGTGGCACGTCTTCGAATCTGCATGTTCGTTGCACGACGTCGGTGGCATGTCTGCTGATTTCGGCGCGCATTGGGCGACGTCTGGGACACATCTGAATCCGCACGTTCAATGCATGATCCACATCCATGTCAATGACACGCCGCCTGCTTAGTATGTTGTAAAGGCCCCCACAGACTTCTGCGGCGCCGCCGAGCGAAATCGCTGAGCGGCGCCGCCGAGCGGCGACGGCGAATGGCGAAACCGCTGGGCGGCGCCGCCGGTGCCGCCGGTGCCGCCGGCCGGCCAGCGGCACCGCTGGCGGCGAGCTCTGCGTCGCTGCCCTATGGTTAAGCATAGGGCAGCGGCGACGCCGCAGAAGTCTGTGGGGGCCTTAAGGGGTGGCCTCCTCTTAAGGCTATAAATTCGCCGACAATTCTCATTTAAGCTCAATAAATCGGCTGGCTCTTCCCGGAGCCGGTCTTTCTTCATGCTCTGTATCGCAGCTCGTACTTCCGAGGGAATGATCCTTGGAACTGGTCCACAATACAACTGTTTCAACGCCATCAACATCTCCATCGAAAAGGGCGTTTGACAAGGCGACACCATCTCGCCAAAGTTGTTCAGCGCCGCCTTGCAGTGGTGATGAAGTCGCACGACTGGGACGAAAAGGGGATTTGTGAAGGTGGAAAATTCTTTTCGAATCTTCGTTTTGCCGACGACATCGTCATCTTCTCGACGGCTACCGCTGAAGCAGAGACGATGCTGAAGGAACTGAACGAAGCAGGGATGAAAATCGGACTGTGAATAAACCGGAAGAAGACACAGTTCAGAGAAACGCCTGGTGCGAAGGAGACCAGATCAACATTGATGGCTCTCCTTCAACGGAAACAACATCATACACATCACATCATCATACCTGCGCCGTTCCATCAACACGGACAATGATATAAAGGAGGAACTATTAAGAAGGAGGAAGGCTGCTTGGTCGGCTGGAGGTCTCTCAAAGAGGCCAACGACCAACGCTCGGATCCCGATCTACGCGCCCCCCTGTTCGATTCAACCGTCCTCCTAGCGCCCTGCTACGCCACCGAAACGAAGGCTGACACTGCGTCCACGTCAAAGTCCTTGAGTACTACTCACGGAGCGCTCGGAAGATGTCTCCTCAAGTTCAGCCGGTTGTCACAACACCGAGCTGGCCTTCACAGTTCCGATTTACGCACGATGTCACGACTAAGAGACCCGGCGGAATACGCATCGAAGATAAAGCATCGATGGGCCGGTCATATCATGCGAAGTACGGACGACCGCTGGACAAGAAGAACAGCGGAGTGGATTCCAAGAGGGTGCAAGCGTCCTCGAGGAAGACCTCCAGCGAGATGGTGAGATGTGTTCGTCGGAATCATCGAAAGGCAGCGTTCGTTGCTAAACTCTAATTCAGAATCGTCGCTCCAATCGAGCTATACGAACATCATGGATAACGATTGCGAGAGCAAGAAACGAATGACGATTGCGTTGGGGCTCGCACGGCCAGTGAAGACGAGCCGTCGAAGTAGCTAAGTATAAGTAAACCTGCTGGCTGGCATACGTCGCAGCGTTCAAGGCGTGCTTTAGCTTCGCTTCCACCTAGTCCTAACGGAAGTGAAACATGGATTAACTGAATTACATACAGCAGGATTCAGGTAATCCTAGTGTCGCTTAGTGAGTCACACAAAGCGGATACCAAAGCATTCTACAACATGTGATACTGCATAAGTCCGTCGCACCTCACACGTCCTGGGAGTTAACGCCTCGTATGTTAGGCAACGTCGAGTTATAAACCCAACGGTCCTCTTCGATGACTTTACGAAACGGAATAATTTCCAAGCTCGTGGCAACTGTAATTTGCATTCAGTTAATAATATCCATTCATAACGGTTCTTTGTAAAGTTTCTCCTATGTTTGCAAGTCTACCTTTCAATCAAGTGTTCTACCTACTTAGAAATCTTCAGTTTAATTGCTGCTTTCAGCGGCGGTGATTCGGAGGTGCAGCGCACAATGCTCGAGTTGTTAAATCAGCTAGATGGGTTTGAAGCGACCAAGAATATCAAGGTTATAATGGCCACGAACAGGATAGATATTCTCGATCCCGCTTTGCTTCGCCCTGGAAGAATTGATAGAAAGGTACCAGCCTTCTTCTCCAAACAGCAGCTGCGCAGTGGGAAACATGCTGTTTCAGATTGAATTCCCAGCACCTGATGAGAAGGCCCGTGCAGATATTTTGAAGATCCACTCGCGAAAGATGAACCTGATGCGAGGTATCAATATGCGGAAAATTGCCGAAGCGATACCTGGAGCAAGTGGTGCTGAAGTGAAAGTGAGTGAATAGTTTGACACTCAATAGTTGCGTAATTTGCAAAACGCAAATGAAGTAGCGATCATTTCTAGGCAGTGTGCACTGAGGCCGGCATGTTCGCTTTACGCGAGCGACGTATCCACGTCACCCAAGAAGATTTCGAGATGGCCGTCGGAAAGGTCCGTTTTCTTCTCACTGCGCTAGTTGCCATTGTTTCGGTATCACCTGTATCACCTGTCGTCCCGTTGATCATCGACTTGCTCGAGCGGGCGCCAGCAGCGTCTCCATTCGTCCCTGTCGCGTGCCAGAGTGGTCCAATGGATCCTCCTCGCTCGAGGGACACGAAGAGCGTCATATCGGTCGTTCAGGGCTTTCACGAAGAAGTCCGACCAACGCGTTGGTGGGCGTCCCGGTGTTCTCTTGACATCCCGCGGAATCCAGTCGGTAACGGCTCTCGTCCAGCGGGTGTCTGCGAAGCGCATTACGTGGCCGGCCCACCTAATTTTCGACAACTTGGCCCACGCGACAGCGTCTCTGATCTTCGAACGTCGGCGAAGCTCGGAACTCCGGAGGCCTTCTCTCACTTGCGTGAGTCGTGTCACTCCGAGCATCGTCCTCTCGATTCCACGCTGCGCGACGCTGATCGCGTGTTCATCCTGCTTTCGCATAGCCCAGGTCTCTGAGGCGTATGTTAGGGCAGGAAGAACGGTAGAGTCGAATAGGTGGGCACGGAGTCGGACGTTCTTCGTCTTCTTCGCGACTTCTTCGACGCTCTTAAAAGCTCCCCAAGCCGCTCGTTTCCTCCTGCTCAGCTCCGGCGCTAGGTCGTTGGCCATATTGACTTCGCGACCCAGATACACGTAGCTGGAGCATTCGGAGATGTTCGTTCCGTTGAGCGAGAATGGGGCATCAGAAACCCATCCGTTCCTCATGAACATCGTCTTATAAAATTCAGCTGCAGTCCAACGCTTCCACATACACGATCGAAGTCGGCCAGCATTCGCTCCGCCTGCCTGATGCTCGGTGTTATGAGCACGATGTCGTCAGCGAAGCGAAGATGGTGCAGTTGCCGGCCGTCGACCTTCACTCCCATGTCATCCCATTCTAGTCCGCGCATGACGTTTTCGAGGGTGGCGCTGAAGAGCTTCGGGGATATGGTATCCCCTTGTCGAACCCCTCTCTTCACGTCAATGACGACGTCGTTGTAGAATGGTGAGATCTTGGTCGTGAATCCACTGTACAGCTCTCGAAGGACTCTGATGTACTGAGTAGGAACGCCCTGGGTGAGCAGGGCTTCCATGACCGCTTCAGTCTCGACGGAGTCGAATGCCTTCTTCAGGTCGATGAAAGTAAGGCACAGCGGCAGCTTGTACTCTCGCGACACTTCGATGAGCTTCGTAATGGTGTGTATGTGGTCGATCGTGCTGAATCCTCTCCGAAATCCTGCTTGTTCGCATGGCTGTCCTTCGTCCAGCGTTCTACTAATCCTATTCAGGATGACTCGAGTGAACAGCTTGTAGACTACGGACAACAGGCAGATCGGGCGATAGTTGCCAATGTCGTGCACGTCTCCCTTCTTGTACAGCAAGACGGTCTTGCTGGTCTTCCACTGAGATGGAACCTTGCATTCGGACAGGTAGCGTGTGAAGAGCCGCGCCAAGGTGTTGATGAGCGCTGGCGGGAGGTTCTTCAGGTGTTCAGCTCTGATCCTGTCAGGACCGGGCGCTGTACGTTTCTTCACCGACGAGATAGCGTGTCGGATCTCGGAAGGGAGAACAGAGGGGATGACGTATCCATCCTGCGGAAGATGGCGTAGGGGCAGGTGGACGTGGCTATCGAAGAGATCGGAGTAGAAGTCGTGGATGACTTTCTCCATGGTCCTTCTGGAAGAGGTGACGGTTCCGTCAGGACGTCGGAGAGCGGTCATCTTGGTCTTGAAGTTGGCGAAGTTCCGGCGGGCATTGCGGATGCTCAGCCCTGCCTCTGCTGCTTCAGCCAACACTTCCGCCCTTCTCTCTTTGAGATCTTCCTTTATCGCCGCTCTGCATAGCTTTGCAAGCTCAGACGTCAGTTGGTAGTTGCCTGACGCTCGTGCTGCTCCACGCTGGCGTATCAGCTCGAGAGTTTCCGGAGACAGGCGTCTCTTGGTGGTCTTCAAGCTCTCGGCTCCCTTAGCACTATCGTGGAGATGGTGCACGAAGCGATCGTATTCCTCGTCGACGTTGTCCATGACGGCATCTTCCCAAAGGCCGACAAGAGAGGTGTAGAGATCCCAGTTGATGGTCGTTCTAGGATTCCTCTTCTTGAACTTCGCGGCCTTCTCTCCTTGACGCGAAAAGCGGAACCTCGCGCGAAGGAGGCGGTGGTCCGATCCCGTGTAGAACTTGGGGACAACGGAGACATCGGTCAGGCAATACTTGCGATTGAAGATGATGTGGTCGATCTCGTTGTGGAACTGGCCACCGGGGGATTCCCAGGTCCATCGTAGGGAGGGAGGCTTCTGGAACTGCGAGTTTCCATGGATGGTCTTGGTCGACATGATAAACTCAGACAGCCTTTCACCTTGCTCGTTCCACTCCAAACCGTGGGTTCCGATGTGAAGTTCTTCCGGCGACCTTCGTGGCCCGATCTTGGCGTTGAAGTACCTTGTAGAAGGTGTGATCTTCCTTATAGAACTTCTCCAGCTCCACGTAGAAGGCCTCGACGTCTTCGTCGTCGTAGTCGGATGTTGGGGCATACGCGACGAATACAGTCAAGGCTGGCACGGAGCCACATCGCTTCAGTCGCAGACGTCCGATTCGGCTTGTCAGAGACTCGTACGAATCGATGTTCATGGCCAAGTGCGTGTTGACGAGGACACCAACGCCGCCTACTCCCCTGCTGTCGCATGTTCCGAGGAACAGTTCTTCTCCGGAGTCGTAGGCGGCGTGCAGGGGGTGGTGTCTTCTCGTCTCGGTCAGTCCGATGACGTCGTACTTGATCTTCCTGGCTTGCATCATCAGGTCCTCGACGGATGCTTCCGACGCAAGCGTGCGGGCGTTGTAAGTACAGATCGTCATCCTAGTCCTTCTCAGTTTGCGCAGCCTGGTTAGGCCCTGAGATTTTAGCAGCCTCTCCGTACTCGTCCTTCCCATCGCTGCAGAAATGGGGGCTCTTTCGGGGTCAGGGGAATGAGGCCCTTTAGTGCTGCTGTGTTTGACTGGAATACAACACGGGTAGCTAGTCAGGCTCTGTCGTGCGGGCGGGGTACTCCGGGCAGCCAGCCAGACTGCCCGAAGGGACGGGGCGAGACTTAAGGCGGCCTCGAATCGCCTTACATGTACTCCCAGTCTACCGAGTGCAAGCTTTTGGCCGAGCCGACACAGTTACAATCCGCACAGTCACGGACACATCCACGCACACTGTGCACGAACATGCCGCTCCCACGCACAAGGAACGCATCGACCCGACACAGCAGGAGCAAGGAGTCCATCCCCTGCATCCCACCTGCGTCTCTGGGCAGTACACGGTCGCATTTGGTTCGCGTTTAATTCCCCTATCCACCACCCGGGGACGCGCCACGTGGCCCTGCGACAAGCGGCCCGAGATCCCTCTTAACAAGAGAGCCCGAAGGCTCTCTATCGAGGGAGATCCGTGGATTGTTTCGGTAATGCAAGTTATCAAGTTGATGAGCAAAGCAGAGCTTCCGATATATGGGCGTTTTGGTACTGCTTTCTGCGCTTCATGCTAGGAGTTCTCCCTCAGACAACCATGCCTGTTATAATTTAGCTGCTATCAGCTGTTTTTCGACTTTCTTCGCAATTGAGTACAGTGAAGTGTTTAGAATTCCCAAATGTATCTCCTTCCTTTGGGTAACTCCTTTTACAGCGCCTGGTGGCGCAGTTGATGGGGGCGTAGACTGACGTGTGCACCATAAAAAATGCTTTGGTTCAGGCCGAGCCTACACCTATCAATTCTTTCATTCCTCTGGTGTCGTCCGCCTTGTTTGGAACGGATACATTACCGATCTATCCTTGTAGCTGTCAGGTTCGGCCCTCGATGAGTCATCTACTGGCCAGACATTTCGATAACCCACTAAGCTTCTTTGATCCATGTTTGATATTTTAAGACTCAAATGAAGAAAACTGACTTACCATTAGTTTGCACGCCACTGTAGGTCATTTCATTTTTTTAGGCGAAATACGCATTCATATCGCGTCCATGATTCCCGTGTAAGTAGAACGCGTAGTACGCCTCCAACAATTTGATTAATGGGAAGACTAACTCCTTTACGGAAATCGAATTCTTACGGTGATTGGACTAATTTCAAGTCTTTTAATGTTTCATACAATAGGAAACTCACTAAGTACAACGCTTACGTGGAAAAACAGTTGCTTGAGAAGAAAGGTTTGGAAGCTCTTTTTAAGATCCTCAAGCACAGGGTAAATGATAAACCTCCTATTGGATCAAACGACAGTAGGGCCATAACTGATCAGGGTAAAGCGGACATGCTTGCAAATTGTTTTGCCAAGGTATTCACAGATCCTCTATCTCATCATATTAGTTGTCCTACCTCTTGTTCTCCTGGTCCATGGTTCTATAGAGATGATATCGTTAATGTGCTCAACACGTGGACATCTGCGGCTTCGATAAACCCTGATGGCATTCCATTTGTAGTCGTCAAAAATATTATCGTTGAAATCGCGGGTCGAGTTTATTTTTAATCGGTCCTTCACCACAGGTCAGGTACCGTTGAGACGGAAGCACTCCATAATTATTCCTCTACCTAAGAAAGAACGACTTTCGGACCCAAACAACTGGAGACCTATTGTCAGACATCAATTTTCTGTAGTGTCTTCGAAAAATTATTGAAGAAGCACATTGTGTCTCGTGTTGAGTCACAGCAGATCATTCCGCCAGTTCAGCATGGCTTCCTCTCTGGGAGGACATTTCTTTTATCCTGTTTTAACACATTCGCGACAAGAGTGTTCTCGCGCACAATGCGCGCGACGGCCCGCTGCCTTGTTGGCGCGCGCGGATGCCCACACATTTGTGTGGACATCGTCCCTCGCGAGGTGTTACTTTCTGTAAGTAAATTCCAATCGATCTTTGGAAGAAGATCTGGACATTGGTTTGTTACTATAATTTGGGAATTTGAAAGGAAAATCGAACAAAAACATCAAAAAAAGAAGTTCTTCCCAAAAAATTCCCGTCCACACATATGAGTGGACACCGTCCGTCGCGCCCTCTTCGCTGTCCACTCATATGTGTGGACATTGTCGCGAATGTGTTAATCAGTGCTCAAAAGCTTATGACGCCAAGAGTAATGTTGGTGTCGTATTTTTTGACTTTAGTAAAGCATTTGATCGAGTCCCCACCACCTACTAATCCATAAGCTGGATCTACATCATCATATTATAAATTTGATATCCTTCATCAGCAATAGAACCTTTCAATCCGTATCCGGAATTCCCTCTCTGCTATGCATACGCTTACGAGGGGGGGGGGGGGGGCTCTCACCGTTGTTATTTAGCATTTTCACCTCTGACCTACCGAAGCTGTTTCTAGATCTTCAGATTGATATCTGCATGTACGCAGATGATATTAAAATTTTTAAAACCGTCCAAGTCAATAACTTGGACTCTCCGGATCCCGGCATACAAAAGGCTATTGATAGAGTCGCTAAATGGTCATCTAGTAACGGGTTGTCTTTATCTTACGAAAAAATGTTTGTTGTAAGCATCGGTAAGTTACACAGAACACCGAAATACGCTGTTTCGGGAGTTCCTCTCAGGGTTGTAAACAAAGTTAAGGATTTGGGCATATCTTATAATAGCAAATAATACTTTGATGAACACTTCAACTCTATTGTCAATGAGGGCAATCGCAAAGTGTATAACATCTTCAAAGTGCTTCACATTACAGATGTTAGACCTTGCTCAATACAATCGTCCCATACTTGAGACGAACACTACAGTCTTCTGCCCGCATAAGAAGAAAGATATTCTCGCAATCGAAAGAGTTCAAAACACGTTTACACGCAAATTATTCCTACAGTCATTCAGACTGTCATACACTGATATTCCTAGCTCATGGGACAGAAATAAGAGATTATCCCTCACTTCCTTAGAATGGAGAAAAAAGATATGCTTTGCTTATGGCCTTTATGATGCTAACGATAAAAGGCACTACAAATCTCAGGATTTCGGATTTTTCATACTGGTTCCCTCCTCCAGAAAGGGCGCCAATATCAAGGTCAGTACAGGTGCAGCCAGTAGCTCGAACAGAACATAATCTTTCAGCTTTAGAACACCGACGGATTTTAGTATAGTTCTTAGGTCTTCCAGGCTTATTGAGTCATGCTCCTTTCAGAAAGCAGGTTGCCAAGTTCCTTGATTGACCTGTTTATTCTTTTATAGTTATGTAATGTTGTTTTTACTGTTTCGCTTCAAATCTACTGCTTTTCTCTTTTGTAGAGTATTGAATTGCTGTTAGTTCCTAGCATTCAGTTTTAGTAACAATGCTCTAACACATTTGCTTAAGCCTGGAGTGGCTGGTAGAGAGGCTACATGTTGTTACAGGATGTTTTGTTGCGATCAAAACTCTTGCGCCAGGCGGGACTCGAACCCGCATCTTCTGCTTTCCGGGCAGCGATGTTCGCCTTACAACACCGGCGCTGTTTGATCGCACGTAACATCCGCGATATCCTCCAGGTCTGTCAGCACCCACCCGTGATACGGGATGGGCCGGCCGCTGATATCAGCATGGAACCGGTTAAGCTGGAGACCTTACTAGTAACAATGCTTTAACACATTTGCTTAAGCCTGGAGTGGCTGGTAGAGAGGCTATATGTTGTTACAGGATGTTTTGTTGCGATTCTAGTTGCTGGTCAAACAGCACCGGTGGTGTAAGGCGAACATCGCTGCCCGGAAAGCAGAAGATGCGGGTTCGAGTCCCGCCTGGCGCAAGAGTTTTGATCGCAACAAAACATCCTGTAACAACATTCAGTTTTAGTTTCTATTCTTGATTTGTCTCGTTTGGCTCTCCTTGGATTGCTTGTTTCTAGTGTCGATATCGCCACCCACAATAAATAAATAATGTTTTGGTGAGATCGCCCTCCTCAATGACAGATTTAGGTTCTTTGATCCGTGTTTGATATTTTAAGTCACCAGTGAACAAAACTGACTTAGTTGGCACCCCTCTGTAGGTCATTTTATAGACCAAATACGCATTCATATTGCGTCCAAGATTCTCGTGGAAGTAGAATGCGTTGTACATCCCCAACAATTTGATTAATGGGAAGATTAACGCCGTTACTTATCCTTTATCCTTTTATTCTTCTGATAGGAGTTTGCTCCACAGCAGACGTTTTTCGTAGCAATCCTTTATATTTCAGGTCATGCAGAAGGATTCCGAGAAGAATATGTCGATAAAGAAGTTGTGGAAGTGAATGTGCGCGGTGCTGTAGAAGGTTTCGCGTGGTAATATTGTAAGAGCTCCTGGCCTGTTCTTGTGTATTCTAATAAACTATTCAAGCCCACAGAGCTTCATGTTCGATGTCAAGAAAATTCAGTGAGGCGGAGTGATTCAGGGAGATCAGAAATGCTTTAAAATTCTCCGTTTTTTGTATCGCGGCAAAATGGGAGCTTTGTTGGGATGCAGAGATCACTTTCACTTCCGGTTGTAGACATCGATATAGCTACAAGGACTCGACAAAATCTGATCACTCAGAGCTGAATGGGCTTAAAACGCAGGTGTCTCCGAACAAAGAATGGAAGCAGTGGTCAGGATGAACTCGCTGAAAGGTAAATGCCTTGGTGTTTGGAGGATGGTGGCTCCTCTATCCTTCTGCTCTACCACTATGTAATTGAGCTTGTCCCTAACTAAAGACTAGGTATTATTGATAGCTACGGCGTATGTCAGCCGGTTGTTCCGTTGCGGTTTATCACGGTCGGCTACCAATGAACTGACAAGCCATCCGTCACCCAAGTACGAGATGTACTGGCAGGTTCAACATCGCTCAACCTGTATTTGAGTAATGCAGTGAGAGCACACTCTCGAGTGTTTTCGTCCTGAAGAATAATTCTGAGCGTCCCAGTTGTAACCTGTGTGGAGGCATCGACTTTTAAAGTACTAGCAATGAATGGAACTAACGAGGGAAGGGTCTTAGGCGTAGGTCTGAGCGGGGGAAATGGATAGCACTGCGAGAATCTCCACCCTTCATATAGTAGAGAGTAATAATCTTGGTTATCCAGCCTCTGGTCATGACCCGAAATCAATTCATCTCGCATATTTATCTGCGATAATCCACAAAGCACGGAACGACAAGCCGGAAACTGACTCGGCACAAGAGAAAACATGTCGACAATACATGACGGGAGATCACTGGACACCGGAGTGGGGACGAATGCCGGCGTGGTCGGCGGAAGGAGCCGAAGCACCCCGTTGAAGGGCTGGCCGGGTCCCTGGGTGCAGTCGCGCGTCCCTCAACCGTCCGGGTGGCAGTCCACGCGAGTCCTTTGTCCTCGCTTATATAGGTCCGTCCTCCTCAAGTCCGTGCCTGAAACAAGGAAGGGCAAGGGGCCGCGACGTTTCGAAAGACATGGCCAGCAAGGAGAGCGGCAACACGGGGGTAAAATGTCAAAACGGGACTCACCACACCGATTCCTCCTTCGTCCCTTACATCTCCCCCTTTTCGCGAAGTCCGTCCTCGAACTTAATACTTGATTGCAGCGGGGATAGTCTTCTCGAAGAAGCACATTTCAGCCAGAACTCTATTGAAGCGACACCATGTGATGATTTGTTCCCATAGTGGTATGACTTGAAGCGACGAGAGGCATCCTATGACGAACATTCCGTCTCGAGCCCGGGATAGCGCGACGTTGAGGCGCTTAGGGTCTGCAAAAAACGAATGGTTGGCGTCTTTGTCGATATGAGTCCGTGTGGTACACACAATCACAATGGATTTTTCCGATCCCTGCGCACTGTCGACCGTAGCGACGGCCACCTCGGTATCGCGCAGCACAGCTTCACATAGATATTTTTGGTCACGATAGAGGCATATGACCATAATGTCCTCAGCGCGGACTCCTTTTGCTTTTAAAAGGCACACTAGGACGCGCACCGCGTTTGCCTCGATGTCGTTGCTGTATGACCCAGTAACAGATCTAACCGCGTGACCTCTCACGTTCACGACTGCGAGTGGAATCTCGGGGTTCGTCAGTTTCACACGCGACAGCAGATTTTGGCGTAATTCTACTGGTGTGCCGCACCGCAAAGCGTCGTCATAAAAGAACTTAGAATTGAGGCGCATGAGGCCCGCGTGCGGACGGTACACCGTCCGGATGGTGCAGACTGGAGCGTTGCCCCTGCGGTGGGCGACATCCAGCACCGACTGTGAGCAGAGAGCTACCGCCTTGGGGACGTTGTGGACCCCTACATACGGTGGTAATTGCTTACTATCACCCACGAGGGTGTAGCAAGCATACTGAAAACGCGAGAGAAGTGCAATGAATGTGGCCTCTGGAATCATTGATGCTTCATCTAAAAGCACCGCACTCCATTCCCGTGGGGGGCGACGCCAAAGGCCCTTGCGTATAGTTAAATTTATGGCGGTGGAAATTGTACAGAGGAACACATTGGGTTTGTAGATCCGAATAAAGGCGCGGGTCAGCTTCTTAATACGTGTGGAGGCATAACGCTCCAGGAATAAAAGGCGCTTGTGCTCCCGCGTAGCGACTCCCCTCTCCTCGCCAGTGAATACGAATTCCCTGAGGGCGTTACGATGTTCCGCAAACTCCTCAAACATTGCTAGATCATTTTTAGACATAACTTCTCTATGGGTGCCTGGAAGGTTCTCCATGAGGGTAGCCATGTTAAAGGGTTCATTATGAGCGGCATCCTGCGAGAGTAGCTCGCTGACATAGCGCACGGGACGTATGCTGTCCGAGTTAAGCTCTCCTATTTTTGCGCATATTACATCTAACGCGCTGTTTTGAACCGCGGCTACCAGCACGGTTTGACCCCTTTTTACCACCTCTTCGGCCATGACTGCCGTGCATAAAGACTTGCCGGCCCCATATGCGCTGTCAATGATTAGGACAGGGCTCTGACGATTGAACCAGCTTACGGCATTGACTTGGTCTGCGTTGAGCTCTACGTCGTTTCCTGAGACGTTGACAGTTATGGAGGTGCGCTCTTCTACCTGCTGGGCCAATATATCGGCGTCTCCTGCCAGTACTGCGCGAGCCGCCAGCTATGACGTCGTGTCCGGCTCGAAGGTGCTAGCCATTCGGCAGTTTTCTAGCATCGCCAACACAGGATTGGCGCGCTCTTCGACGCTGCTGAGTGAAGTCCCGACCGCCATACGACGGTGTGGTGTGCTCAACATGTACGACCGAAACCTGGTGGTGTCCTTGAGAAGGAGTTCCGCAGTGACCCCGACTCTTGTGTCTCCCATGACTAGATGAATTATCCGGGCTTTAAGTATATCAGCCTGGTTTGCTCCTTCAACGAAGCTACCCACCGCCCAACCCGATTTGCTACTAACGGGGATTTGAAACTGCACCTTAGCCGGGAAAGCATTTATATCAAGGGAAGTCCAGATTACATTATGTACTCGATGGTCGGACGCTTCTGCGACGCATGCCGCTATGGTCCCACAGGCAGTGCTGTAGAGGGGCTCCAGGAAGTGCATGACCTCCTTAGGTCGAGACTCGAATAATGTGAAATCCGTGAGCTTGGCTTCGATTAAATCCTTATACGACTGCTCTACAAGTCGCATGTGCCCTGGAACGGGAGGGGCGCTTGGGATGTACTGAATATCGGCTAGGAAAGCGTATATTTCTGCTGAGTTGTCCTTAGGCGTACACGCGAAGCGCATGTAGTCAATCTGTCGTGGTCTAAATAAGGCTACGATAAAGGAGTTATCGATGACTTGTTCAAACTCCTTAGGATCGCGAAACCGATTTTTGTTTGCTGTGACCAAGTAACGGTGACCTTGCATGCACAATTTGAATGTGCCGTTTTGCCTGGAAACCACCCTGATGACGAATCCAAGGGTATCCTTAAGTTCGCGATATACAAGGCCGAAGTGAGCCACGCGCCATATGGTGGACTTCCGCGATAAAGTAGCTTCCTCCACGTTTGTGGGGGCTACCAGATAGGAGGTTTGGAACTTTACAGTTACAGCGAGGGAATACACCCAGACTAGGTCACCGATAATAAGGCTACGGAGGTCGACTCCTCTTTTACCAGTACGAATATTGATGCCGAACTGGTCGATCTGGATGGTATGGAGGTCCCACCGGTCGGGAAAGGGAAGCTCGATATGAGCTGCTTCTAGTCGTGCCCCGGAACCATACAAGGTTTTGACCCTATATAAGACAGGTAGGATACCCTTGTGGCGTTTTAACCCTCTTACGTAGGTGTGCTGTTCCTGAAGAGAAGCCTGGTCTACTAGGGGCATAGTAGGCAGCTCCCCTTCGTTCCTCTTTATACTTATAATGTTGTCGTAACTATTAAAACGACGAAAGTTTTCAATAGCCCTTGGACCAACCGCTTCCAAAATGGGTACCTCGTGACCCACCGTAGGTAATGGCTCTCCAGATGGGTGCAGGTGTAAGCCGCTGTACCCCGCAGCTGTTACTTTCTCATAGTTGCGAACATCCAGGTCGGAATGATAATATTCACATTCCTGAATCTGTACCCTGGGCTCGAAGAAGGGAGCCCATGGGTGGGATGAAAACCGCTCAAACCTCACCGAAGGAGCGGTTTGCGGAACCTTATGTTTCAGTTCTCTAGAGGGGGCAACCACGGTTTTTTCTGCTGGTGGTGCCTCCTCGGGAACTGCTTCTTGGGAAAGAGTTGCTTTCTCAATAAGTGATGCCAGCGTTTCAGCCGCTGATTCACTATTTTTGAGTCGTTTCACGGCTGGTTGGCTGAAAGCTCCTGAATTAGACCCGGCAACGTTTTCATATTCGGTTTGGGGCGCTGATTCCTCAGAAGAGGTAATGAGCTGAGACACTGTTTGTATTGCACTGCCAGGTGGCACTTCTTCAGAAACAGTTTTGTTTGGGGAGGCAGATCCCTCCGAAGAGGTGATGAGCCTCGTTTTCTGTACTAGCTCTAATTTCACACCTTCCTCGTCAGAGTCGTATGAAATGAAGGTGAGAAACTGCTTTGACTCACCGCCCGCCGAAACGGGAGCGTTTACCGCTGCCGCTGGCGGTGGTGTCTCCTCCCCATCACCAGCATTTGAGAGCACGACGTCCATCGGTTCTTCATGAACGCTGCCGTCAGAAACTGGCAGAGGAGGGCGGTCTTCTACTGCTAGGGGCGAGAGTTCCTCAGGTGAGGTAACGCTCTGAGCACTGTGAGAATCACTTGACATTTTTCTGAAATAGGTGAAAGTTTCTTTTTGGAGAGGCTTCATGAAACACACGACATATTAGCGATCTATGGCGGTAGGCGGAAATCAGGAAATTGAGACTTGATATGAAGAGAAGATACGTTTAAGTAATGGAGGGACAGATATCGCCAAAAAAGCGCACGAGGGAAGCCGAGAATAGGAATTGTAGTTGTCGTGCAGCAAATAGAGAATACGTCGTGGGCGCGAACTGAAAATTGAAGTAGTCGCGAAAAGGAAAAATGTGTGTGAGGTTATGAAACTCATTGACGATTTCGAGGACGGAGATTATAGTGATGCGATGGACTCCCTGAGGCTGTATCCGTAGGGGGTGCTATAGGTGCTTCCTCCCGTTGGTGGATGTAACCAGGGATATGCTCTTCAGGTAGTGCGTCTACGTAATCGTGCTCCTCCGGTACCGAAGGGAGGGTGGATGCTGGACCCGTGAGATCCACGACCTTTTTTATCTGATTGAGGTGAACACGACGGGGCTGGGACTGCGGCGACGTTATGCTCACAATCACCGCGTATGGATGGTCGACCTTCAGAACGCGAAATTGACCAATCCAGGGGAAGCATAACTTCCGTGCGAGCCCCGATTTGCTGGTATAATTGCGGAAAAACACCCGATCACCTTCGCAGATTGTAGAGGGACGAGCTTTCTGGTCATACACGCGCTTCATAGACGCCTTATATGTTCTGGCGTGCTCTGCTGCTTGCTGCCACGCCAGTTGTAAAGCCGATACTAGTTGCGCTTTATAATCGTCCGTTTCCGAGGGGCCAGGGATTTGAGGTCGGGCTTCGGGCAATAGTATGCGATCTATGGTAAAAACAGGATCTCTACCAAACATTAAAAAGTATGGTGATTCACCGGTGGCTTCATTTATGGAGGTGTTGTAGCAAAATGCTACGCAGGGTATAAATAAATCCCAATCCTCCTGTTTTATATTGATAAATTTGGAGAGAATAGCTTGAAAAGTGCTGAAAGTTCTCTCCGTAGCGCCGTTTCCCATGGAATGATACGGAGTTGCAAAGCGGTGTTTGATGTGCAAAAGGTTGCAGAACTCCTGGTAAAAATGCGACGTAAAACTTGAAGCCTGATCGGAGACTAATTCAGTCATAGTGCCATATTTCAAGACGCATTCCGTCAGAAGTGCGTGGGCGATCGTATTAGCCCTCGCGTCGGGTAAGGGAACGGAAATTACGTACCGGGTGAACCAACAAACAATATTTAAAATGTATTTATTGCCGCGCTCCGTAGTTTTGAGTGGTCCGCATAAGTCCAGTCCTACTTTGGCGAACACTGCTTCGCTGTGCACGGGAATGAGGCGTTCGCGGAAATTTGGCTTCGGATTGCGGCGCATTTGACAGGTGAGACAGGAGTCACACCACTTTCGGATGTCACCGTGCACTGAATGCCAGTAGTATTTACGCAGGATTTTTGCAAGGGTCTTTTTCCATCCCATATGACCGCCGAAAAGAGCGCTATTGTGATGAGCGTCAAAATCAGATTCTGCAGGTGCTTGGGGACTAATAAAACGGTGTGAGCGTTATTCCCCTCTTTTAGGAAATAGTGGAGACAATTGTCATTTTTAATAATGCACCTAGGCGCCATTTTTGCAGCCTGAGTTTTAATCGGTTCTGGTGTATCTATGGGTAATTCTGAATCGGTTATAATGCTTCGGAGGCACTGCAGCAGGTTGTCCCTTTTCTGCTCATCAGCAAAGCTAATAAGGTCAGGGCTTCCGCTTACGTATGTGTTGAGTGAATACACTATGTGGGGCTCATCCGCCTCGAAAGACATGGGTAGGCTGAGAGGGAACTCGATGATATCTCGTAGTTCCTTTTCAGGAGGGGAAACACTATCCTGGCTCTCGTGTGCTCTAGAGAGTGCGTCGGCGACCGTGTTTTTTGAGCCTTTAATGTGAATTACCTTAATATTATAGCTCTGCAATTCGATGAGCCAACGCGCCAAATTATCGTGGGTCTTGCTTTTGTGAAGAAGAAACGTCAATGGCTTATGATCGCTATGCAGTGTTACTTGTGCCATACATATAAGGTTTAAACTGTCTAAGGGCGTAGATAATCGCTCCCAACTCGATTTGAACTGCGGGCCATCGGCGCTCAGTCTCAGTCAATGTTCTACTACAGCAAGCGACGGCGTAAAACTGTTTTGAACCGACCTCGCTTTCCTGCATTAGAGCTCCAGCTTGAGCGACGCTGCTTGCATCGGTAAAGATGTGAAACGGCTTGTCGTAGTTCGGGTAGCCAAGAATAGGCTTCCTTAATAGTGCGTCTCTCAACTCCTGAAATGCAGCTTCTTGCGCTTCTGTCCACTGGAATTTTGTTTCTTTACGGGTCATTCTAGTTAGGGGTTCTGCTATGTTAGCGAAGTTGGGAATAAATTTGCGGAAAAAACCTACCATTCCGAGAAAACGCTTTATTTCTTTAGTATTACTAGGTCTAGGGAATTCCCGTAATTCCCGTCTCGTATTGGCTTCGGCTGGTGAGTAGCTGTCTTTACTGATGACATGACCCAGAAAAGTGATTTGCGGTCTTGCAAAAACACACTTTTTAGGGGAAGCTTTTAGGTTAAACTGCCGTAGTCGCATGAGAACTTTTTCGATAGACTGAAGGTGACTGCTGAAATCTTTGTTGTATATTAAAATATCGTCAATATACGTGAGGACGTTACCCTCTAGACCACCAAGGACCTTGGCCATTATGCGAGCAAAGTAGCTACCCGCGGATTTTAAACCAAAGGGGAGATGTGTCATTTGGTAGATTTTATTTTCCGTGATAACTCCACATTTGTAGCTACTTTCTTCGTCTAGGGGAAGCTGAAGATATCCACTAGCGAGGTCTAGTGTCGTGTAGAATCTATTGCCACCTATTTTTTCTAGGACATCATCTATGCGTGGAATAGGGTACGGGTCCGGCAGGGTTTCAGGTCACTTCATTAATTGGGCGTCTCATATCTAAACAAACTCTGAGTGAGTTGTCCTTCTTCCGAACTACGACCAAATTATGAACCCAGTGGGTGTGCGATTCCTTCATAACACCTGCTTTGAGGAGCATATTTATGTGTTTTTGAATTTCCTCGCGATATTTGGCGGGGACACGGTAAGGGCGAACCTTACTAGGGGGGTCGTTAGTGGTATAGATATGTACCTTGCCCGCGGTGCAACTGCCGATATCGTATTGGTGACGCGAAAATACATCGGGATATTCATCGAGAAGCGCGCGTAGCTGACTGCGTTGCTCATTATTGAGGTCGCAATTATCCAGGTTGACTACGTAGGTTGGGTCTGTTTCATTCATTTCAGTGACGCAAGCTACGGGAGTATGCGCCGGTAGCGACCTTGCACTTCTACCAGTGGCTTTGTCCTCACGGACCTCCGACGCGTTCGCAATGCGAGAGCCCGCGTATAAAGTTTGCGGCTGGTTAGTCGGGTTACTCACCAGCAATCGTGGATTGGATGAATTGATTATTGCGGGAGCTACAATGAGGTCCCTCTGAGATAATTGTGCTGACTGCGAAACCAAGACTAAATCTTTGTCAGGGCTTACATTTTGCACAACACACGAGACGATTTGCTCCGAGTTAGGAGGAATTTGTAACGTGTCGCTAACGCGCACGGGAAAGCCATCGTCCCTTGAGTAGTTGGAGGAGGAATATATTTGTCCTAGAGGCAGCGTTACAGAGCCGAAAGAAACCGTTTTCGCCTTAAAGTCCATAATCATTTTCGGTAGTAATGAAAGTACGTCATTTCCTATTATTACTTCATAAGCGGAGTTGATATTGGGAACACATAGACCTTTTGTAATGTGAACGACAGGAGTCAACTCAATGTTTGCAATTTTCATTCTTACTACTTTAGATCCGGCCATAGGAACTTGGGTGCCAGCCATACCTACTGCGTTTAGAGAAATAGGAGGATCAAGATGGAAGATACCGAGAGCTGAGCAGAGATCCTGGGCTGCTAGTGTGATACTGGAGCCGGTGTCAACTAAAGCTGACACGCTAACTCCGTTGACGGTAATACGGATATGGGCGGACATAGAGTGATCGGCAAGAGAGAGCGCGTAAACACGTGGGAATGAGGACCATGGCTGGAGTTCCCTAGATTCCTGGGGTGGGGTACTGTAACCCGTCGGTGATTGGTCGGCGCGTTGTAGGCCACGCCTCCTTGGCCTGCCTAAGTTAGCGACGAGTTGAAAAAGGGCACCCGGGCTTTGAAAGGAGGCATAAAGGATGATCAGCCGCAATAAAATGTTAAGAGTCACAAAAGAACAACATGCAATGACCCAGGGTTTATAAAGGAGTGATGCGACATATGAGAATGAATTGAAAGGAGAAATAAGTGAAGGAAAACCGTCAGGGGTTGAGTAGGCGTTATCCTGCGTGGTAGCAGCAATGTGCGCCTTAAGAGCCATTTCGTTGCCTTCGAATGCTGACCAAAGTTCCGTAAACTGCTGCTCCGGTACGAATTCGCTAATGTTAGTGATTACAAGGTTATGAAAGAGAGTAAGGGGTGGACGGAGTTCACTGGGAGGGCGATTAAAGGAATTATGGAGTACGGTAACTCTATCCCGTGGGACAGATTCATAAACGCCGGTCAACGGGAAGAATTTTGTCACGGTATTGTTACAGGCGAATTCAAAGAAATTATCGTTAGAACATGGAATTGGAACCGCCTCATGTGTGATAATATTAGTTAAAGGGTCGATAAAGGTATTCCAGCGAGATTTGTCCGGAAGAAATATTGAAATAGATGGAAGAGAAAAACAAGAAGAATTAAACGTGGTGAGTGCGAACATGGACGGTGAAAGGCTTGCACAGGCCTTTGTGCGCACGATATTACCACCAAGATATTTTGCTTCAATATCGGAGCGTTGTAGAATATTACGCATGGCCAAAGTTGGATTTGCAGAAATGGAAGAGACCAGAGACGCGCTTAAGGAATTTACGGACTTGCAGAGGGCGGCAATGGCATGGTGAAACGAGGCGCCTAAAGAAAGCTGCATGTTATCTTCGACAGCTAAGAGCTGCGCGGCTAACTGGTTTGTGGTTGCAAGTCCCACCTTCTGCCTCACTGAGACGCCAGCTTGCCGTTTGGGACGAGGATACGGATTCAATAGCATAACCTTGATCGGTAGGAATAAGAGAGTGACCACAATCGGAAACTGGCGGAGATGAGAGTGCGAACGATAGAGCAAATTCTTTAGAATCACTGAGCCACACCCTGTCGGCGAGCGTACCCTTCATCGAACTAACGTAAACAGACTGGCTAGTCTCCTGCGAGTCGGGCGTCCATATGACCGCAGCTCCAGAGGCCATCGAACATTGTCCGTCCTTGTATAAGCATCCATTCAAGGGTCCGATGGAACTTTCCATTGATGTTGAGCCGTGGTAGGCGTAAACCGTTGCCTGGAAAACAACGCAATTAGATACCGACGTAGTATAATCAGAGCAGCAATGGAACGGAGCTGATGGCCAATTAATTTCCAATGTATTCAACGTTTTTAAGACGGTTCCAACCGCAATAAGGTCGCCATGCGCACATGTTCTATGGGATACCATGTGTTTGCAAGTGTCTGCGGAGACCGTTTGCTCCTGCGTAGTAATTTTCTGCGTGCGGGCGCCGAAAAAGTTTACAGAAAATATGGCTGTTTGCGTGACTATACGACAGACATGTGCTGGGCTCTTATACCGAATCGTATTTGGGCGGTAGACTTTCACTTTAAGAGGAGCTGCTGCCGCAGTCCAGGACGGAAGAATTCCTGTGCAGTTAATGTCAGAGGGCACTTTCCAATAGCTTACTGGAGCTTTATTAGAGCATAGAAGGGGTGGAGAAATTTGCGCACTGGAAACCTGAGAAAGAACCGTTAAAGCTAACATGCAAATATAGGGCCAGCTAGAGGATGAGGAAGGGAGCGACCGACTACGTGACGGACGTTCTTCTTCCTCCTCAGCGTGAATGTTTAGGTTACGGGTTGCAAACGCTAAGTCCGCCAACGCGTTATTTCTTTCAATTAAGGCGGCTATGTGAGCATCTTTCTGCTCGTTAGTGAGCGGCTCTTGATGAACAATGGGCGTACTGTTACCATATGATTCGAGTGCCAAAACGTTCGAAGTAGTACGGCTATTGCTAGTCCTCGGATTTGTTTCTAATCTGCGCTCCCGCTGGGGGATCGCGTTGCGCGCATCGCCGTACTGATTATTGCGCAACTGTGGATTTCTGGCTTGGCTAAATGGCGCTGCGTTAGGGCGCCAGCTATTGCTACGATAAAATGGCCTTGGAGGAGCTAAATTGGCAGGGGGAGGGTATAGCGGCAAAATGTCTGAATGTGTCCCATTCTGCCGCATCGGAAACATGTTACGTCAGAATTGGGGGCACGTTCATTGACTCGACGACTGAAACGAGAATAAGAATTAGAATTATTATTGCTAAGTGAAAAACTATTACCAAAGCCACCGCGCCTTTGATTAGATCTGGAAGTTCTACCGGCGTCGACTCTTGAGGTGCTAATGACATTAACTGGTGGTAAATGAGGTTGAGAACCTGGAAAAATACTCATGCTATTAGCCGCATCCGCGAGAAGCGACTCGTACGTAATGGCTTTTATTACTGCCTCATCAAAGGTGGCAGGGTTTGCCGCCTTCACATGGAAACGCAGGCTGGGTTTTAAGCGATCCACGAACTCGTCCAACAATCTTTCGATTTGGGCATGCCTGGTTTGTCCCCGAGTTACCTTCTTTACAATATGCTTGAGTCTCTCAGCAAAAGCACGCGCGCCCTCCGTTTGACTTTGCCTGCAATCGCATAGCTGCTGGCGAGCTAAACTCCGAAAATGTGGAGATTCAAAATGACTACGCATGCGTTCTACAATGCTGTCGAAATCGTTCTTGCTTTCCTCCGACATCTCGTCCACTAGATCGCGAGCTTCGCCTTCCAGATACCCCACCAGGGTATTGGTCTTGAGCTGGTCCGGTAATGGCGGGTTGACCATTCTTACGGCATCTTCGAAACTGCGGAACCAGGTTTCGAAATCGCGACCATCCGCTCCAGAAAATGGTTTCAAGGTTTTTGGCGCGAGCTGCCCGAAGGTCAGGCCGCTAGGAAACGCTGCTACAGCGTCGCCTTGTATGGGCAACATCTCACTCTCACTTTTACACTCCAAAACTCGCTCCTTTTTAGCTGAAGGTGAACGTACCTCGTCGATAGTGGGAAGCTTAGGGTCGTTGGGTGATTGCTGCGAAGGGGTTGACCTGGAACGCTTAATGGTAAAGGCGCGAGAGACGACGGACGTCTGCAATGTATGCTTTGAGTCCTAGACTACTTTTATAGGGGGGAAGTACGAGACAGGTGCAAGCTGGCCTGGGATAACATGTTTTGCTTCGGAACGGCGAATGGTGGAGGGCTTTTTGTGCAGACAAAGAACGATGTCTTACTCATGCGTACGGTAGACAAAAAAAGGGCACGCGGGGAGGAAGTGAACTTTCTGGACGGCAGGAGCGAAAACATGCAAAAAGAGGTCTGAGAAACGGGGCTCCGCTGCTGGCAATTCGGGAAGATTCTGCGCAAACACGACGGAAAAGTTCAAATGTGTCCGCAGACAAAGACCTACCCGTGAAAACAGCGAATACTGTAGCTAGACAGCGGCAGTGCAATACAGTGAATGAGCGGCTCTGGAGGCGATTGGAGGCGTACGATGCCGTCTGTTCGCGAGGCGGTGTGTTACAGGACCGAGTGTATCCCGCGGGTGATCGTTTGATAGCGTTCGCGGGGAGGTACTTAACGAAGTCCGCGAGCATGCCGCTGGGTGGGCTCGATGAGGCACTCGGCTATAAGGATGTTCTCCGTAGCACGTCCCTTCGTGTGGCCGCATATGCACCAGACAGTTTGGACGCCCTACGGTCTGAATTGCGCAAGGGAGCCACGTGAACCCCGTCTTTGTGTCATTTTCTGGGCGCTACTAGACACATAATGGGCGCTGAACCCAGCTGTCAGATGCAGCGGTTGTCAGTACTCTCCACGGCCACCACGGCCCAATTACGGTATTTCATTTGGGTGCGAAGCGATCCCATCGTAGTCCAAATATAACTAGCATCAGACCCCATATTTATTTTAGACAGTGTATGTAGCTCCAGGTCCCCGAGGGTGACGTGGATTTTACGGCCGTTCCCCCCTTTTGTTGGCGCCAAGACCACTCCAGTGTCTCTTTCTCCAAGCTCCCATAGGGGGCAACGTGGATTCCTCTTTAAAGCATCCAAACAGTGGATTTTTCTTTCCATAAATGCGTTCCGGCACTCCACAAGCAGCGCTCCAAAACACTGACTACCGAGGCAGTGAAGGAAGGAGGGAGAGGAGGCATAGAAGGCGCAAGGAGCTGCGCAGAATTCCCCATCCGCCTAACCTGGCTATCCCTCCTAAATTCACCTGCCCCCCGGTCGAGGCTTAAACCGGTCATCCCTTTGGGCCGATTGCTCATCCCCAAAGAGGCTCTACTACACCCCGAGATCGGGGATCGCGGCCTATCCTGAGACCGCACTCGCTGCTACCAGTAATAATCTTGGTTATCCAGCCTCTGGTCATGACCCGAAATCAATTCATCTCGCATATTTATCTGCGATAATCCACAAAGCACGGAACGACAAGCCGGAACATGACTCGGCACAAGAGAAAACATGTCGACAATACATGACGGGAGATCACTGGACACCGGAGTGGGGACGAATGCCGACGTGGTCGGCGGAAGGAGCCGAAGCACCCCGTTGAAGGGCTGGCCGGGTCCCTGGGTGCAGTCGCGCGTCCCTCAACCGTCCGGGTGGCAGTCCACGCGAGTCCTTTGTCCTCGCTTATATAGGTCCGTCCTCCTCAAGTCCGTGCCTGAAACAAGGAAGGGCAAGGGGCCGCGACGTTTCGAAAGACATGGCCAGCAAGGAGAGCGGCAACACGGGGGTAAAATGTCAAAACGGGACTCACCACACCGATTCCTCCTTCGTCCCTTACAAGAGAAACATGCTTCGTTTTTGCTGAGTCCTTGAACCAAAAGAGCTACGGGCTGTCAAAGGTGGGGTACAGTATCGCACCGTCAGCGCGTGCTCACGTGCATACGTGCGCTCTCTGAACCGCTGCCTCCCTTACCATTTGTGTTACTATTTTTCATTGTTCTATTATTGAGTAAAAATTCAACTTGCATTGCGCATTAATGCTGCTTTCTGTACAGGATTGTTTGCTCTGTCTGGCTAAATAATCTCTGTTTGAACGTTGTTTTATATCCGCAGACGAGACAGGTCGGCAAATCAATCAAGTATTCTATTCTAAGCAAATATTCTTTTAAACGCATCACAGCAAAACAAAATCTCTGTGCGTAGGTATTTGGGAGCGACTTTTGTTTGTTGGTTTTTGTGTCTGTTGTATTGCAGTTTTATCTCTTTCCTGTCTTACACAGAGTATTTCAATAAAAAAAGTGTGGGGGCCTAAAGTGTTGGAGAAAGCATACTGCGCCAGTGGTTCAGTAAATTTCCGACCGGAGGTTTCAGTCTCGGAGATGACTGTCGTAGCGGTCGAACTAGAGCAATCCTGGACCACGAGTTGAAGGATTGGTAGGAGCTGAACCATCCCAAACAGTTCGCGGGATCGCGCAAGAGCTGGACGTCCGTGAAACTGCTGTTGCGGATGCTTCGAAACGCCTTGGGAAGGTGAAGAAGTTCGAAAAGTGGGTGCCCCACGGGTTGAGTGGGCGGCAAAATTTATCACGTTTCGAGATTTGTTCCTTTCTACTTTTACGCAACAAAACTGCCCCGTTTTTGGATCGGTCGATCAATTGTGATGAAAAGTGCATTCTGTATGGTAACAGGAAGCGTTCCGGACAGTGGATGCGCGCCGGTGAACACCCTAAGCGTTCTCCAAAGGCGAACCCCCCCCCCCCCAAGAAAGGTAGTGGTCACTGTGTGGTGGTCGGCGCTGGTGTGATCCAATACAACTTTTTTGGCACAAGGCTAAACGGTCACGGCAGAGTCCTACTGTAAGGATAAATTGACGAAATGCACAGAAAATTGCGTCAACTTCAGCCAGCATTGATCAACAGAAGAGGACCTATTCTTTTGCACGATAACGCCCGCCCATACGTTTCACCAATCACTTTTCGAAATTTGAACGAATTAAGGGTTGAAGTTCTGCCTCACTCGGACCTCTCGCCTATGCTCTAGACCTCTCGCCAACTGACAACCACCTTTTCAAACACTTTCAGAACTATCGCGCTGGTAAAACCTTCACCAATCAGGATCAAGCCAAAACAGCTTTCGTGGATTTTATCGAATCTCGGCCACCTAATTTTTCGCTGATGGAGTCGACAGGTTTCCCGTTGGCAAAAGTGTGCTGATTCGAACGGTGCTTATTTCGACTAAATCCGATAAGATTTGAGAAAGTTATAAGGTAGTTCAAAGTAAAGCACTCAAAACGCTGAGAACTTTCCATACAACCTAATAGTACATGCATTTTTAAGGATACCCTCCATTTTTCACAAGCCGTAGTGTGTTTTTAAATCCTAAACTTTTAAAAAAGCACAAGTTAATCAACATGGCCTGTTTAAGGAGGAATTACAACTATTTAAGTGAAACACGACCAATCGAGTGTAAAATGGAAGAATTCAGACGAATACTTGGCGCAATCCACACCGTTCATATGTCAGAAAATTTCTAATTTTTTAAAGCATTCATTCTTGTCTTAACCTCTTGAGCACCTTCACTGTGAGCGAGATGTGATTTATTGATTCCACAATTTGCAGTTCTCGATATTGCTCTAACAACGCTTCCTACATATCTGTGCCCATAGCAAGAGTCATGCCAGCTCTAGACTTTCCTTCGAGGAGAAGAAGTTTATACTGAAGTGCTGCTGGAAAACCGAAAACTTTAGCGACTACTGCAAAGCGCCACCCACTCGCGTCACCCATGCACAATCATTCGAGTCTGAAATGCAAGGTTTCAACCGGGGGCACGTCGCAATCTTGATTGTTTGCACTCCACAGAAATCTCGTTACCCTGTGCTTTAGCACGAGTCTCAAACAGGCCCAAAACCTTCACTAGAAGTAATGTTACATAGAACCTTTCAATTAGTACCTGCATTTTTAGGATACCCTGCATTGTTCGCAAGCCATAGTGTGTTTTTAAGTTTTAAACATTAAAAGAAGCACGAATGGATTGATACGGCCACTCTGTGGGAAAATGATAACAAGTATTCAAACGAAACACAATCAATCGAGTGTAAAATGCAAAATTAAAGACGAGTGCTTGGCGCGATCCACACCATTCATATGTCGGAAAATTTCTATTTTTTAAGCATTTATTGCCCTTACCCTCTTGAGTACCTTCACTGTGAGCGAGGTTATCACCTTTCAAACAGCGTGTACATTTTTTCAGACACCCTGTACATTGATGACATGTGCCCCGACGCCACCTGCACGTGGGCTTCGCACTTGCTCACCTCGCTTGATGTCCGTCGCTAATTCGTCCAATCGTGAAGTTGTTTTTGGTTTGGCCAACGTTATGGCATTGCCGCAAGCAGTTCGTTCGAACCCGTTGTAAAGGTTACAAAATACAAATTTTAGGCAAATTGGCTTCTCAATGCGAATGCCACATCATCAGATTTTTCCCATAGATGGCAGCTTCCTCATTTTCCTTCCTTTCGCTTTTCCTCTCCTTTGTACTGTAGATTCACACCCGGTGAGCCATCTTATTCGAAACATTGAAGGAATAACTCTTCTTTCGCCACCCCTCTAACGCTCATTTAAAATTAGCGGCCGTTAAGACATGCTATAACCCTCACCGCTTACAATCCCAGGTGTGTTTTATCGGATTGGTTTCCACATACTGAGCGATAAAAGAAAACCACCCGCAGCGTATTCTAAGCTTTTTTGGAAGCGGATCTGTTTTCGAAGTGATAAAGGTGTCAAAAGTACAACTCCACTTCAGTTTTCAACTTCAGCTCCTCTCTCGGAAGTGACAATGCATCAAAACCAACTAACGAGGGAAAGGTCTCAGGTGTAAGTCTGAACGGAGGAAACGGATAGTACTGCGAGAATCTCCACCCTTCGTATAGTAGAAAGACACGTTTCGCTTTTGCTGAGTCCTTGAACCAAAAGATTTAACGGGCCCTCGAAGGCGGGGTACAATAGCGCAACGTCAGCACGTGCCCGCGTGCATACGTGTGCGCGCTGACTGGGAAATGGCGAAAGGATGTGCGGCAAGCGAATCGGTAGCTCAGCAGGGTGCGACGCTGCCTCACAGGTGTAGGCCAGATGACCGTTTCCCGTGTTATGCACTATTTTTGTACTTTTTCATGACCGCGCCTCCTTTACCAATTTGCATCGTATACATCACCTACACATTTATTTCACTCTAAATTATCAAATAAGGGTCAGATTCGTAATCAACATCCCAGATAATCCCCATAGACCAAGTTTGGACGAAAGCGCGCGTTTGGACGAGAAGTTTGGACGAAAACGGTGACCATACCATACCATTGGATTCCCATACCTACTGTAACTTCCCGTACCCTAGCGGAGTACCAAAAACGGATGTCCGATTCGTGATCTGCACCCCAAATAACCCCCTGAGAGAAGTTTTCGCGAAATCGGTGATTATGACCTCGACACCACTAGTCACCCGTACTTGTGACATGTGACCTACCCTAATCGGCCTTTCGAGAACGGATGTCAGATTCGTGATTAGCACCCCCCTTGGACGAAATTTGGGCGAACAATTTTTTTCGACCTCTCCTCGAACTCTGGAGTCGTGAAAGTACAATAAGCCCTTAATGGCGGTTTAAATCAGCTTACTTTCTACACATCTCCTACACATTTATCTCACTATAAATTGTCAACTAAGGGTTTACTGTGAGCTGTGCTTCACTCGCTTTTCCCAGCTTCTTAATTATACAATGTTTTATGCTTTTCAGCGAATGTTAAACAGTAACCTTTCAGCTGGTACGGTTTATGGCAGGTACGGGTGACTAGGGTTGTGGAGGTCATAAACACCGATTTCGTCCAAACTTCTCCCAGAGAGGTTATTTGGGGTGCTGATCACGGATGTCACATCCGTTTTGGGTATTACACTGGAGTATGGGAAGCTACAGTAAGTATGGGTGACAAGTGGTAAGGTCATGGTCACCGTTTCCACCCAACTTTGTCTATACCTGTGAAGCAGCTTCGCACCCTGCTGAGCCAGCGAATCCTTACGCCACGTCCCACACGTCAGCGCGCGCACACGTATGCACGTGGGCACGTGCTGACGGTGCGCTACTGTACCCCGCCTTCGAGGACCCATAGCTCTTTTGGTTCAAGGTCTCAGCAAAAACGAAGCATGTTTTTCTACTGCACGAAGGGTGGAGATTTTCGCAGTAATATCCATTTCCCCCGTTCAGACCTACGCCTGAGACCCTTACCTGGTAAGGAAGCCGGCTATGCGAACCATTCTAAAGGAGCTCGCGCCGAATTAGCTTACGTTAGTACTTCGGAGGCCCATGGGAGCGCTAATAACGAGGAAAAGCAACATCACCATGCCCTCTCAAGAGAACGACACAGCTAATTATCGGGCACAGGGCTGTCTAAGGAAGCCAGGAAGGGATCTAACGTTCTTCACATGCGGCTTCGTTTAGCGTACTCAAGAAGAAGGATAGTTTTATGCGAGGGGCGGGCGAACAAGCGCATTGTCGCAAAGGGTTAAAATAAAGTCTCCGCTAAATTAAGGACGACGCCATGCATATGGTGCACCGAAATCCTCTAGTAAATCTTGTTTTTGTTGTCTCGAGAAAAAAATGGTCTTTAGGGGGCTAGTACCCGCTCCGAGATTGCACAAAGTGATGGAACACTTACAAAAACACGAGTCACACACGGGACATGGACTAACAAGGGAAGGATCTGAAGCGTATGTCTGAACGGGGGAGCGAATCATATAGGGAGAATTCTCACCCCTCAATTGGTTTGAAAATGCGTTTATTTTTGGCCAAGTCGCTAAACCCAAGGAGTAGGGGGTCACAATGGGATACGGCGCAGCACGCGTTTGAGGGTCTTGTACGCCCGCGATGCTTTTGCAGCCAGTGGCTCGGAGCGCAGGTGGGTAGAGGGTTGAGGGAGATCAGGGGTTTGGTTCCTCTGCGCTGCTGCATTTTTGCATTTCAACTGATTGGTTGAGATTTGGGGGATTCTGACGTCTATACCATTTTCAGACGTTTTCTGCGTATTTTTCCAGCTGTACGCTGTGGTATTCAACATGGTGATAAATGTTCAGCACCAGTGATACACAGGTACAAAGTGCCTGTGTAGTGAATCGCGGTGTCTTCCTCCATGGTTATGAGCACGCAACCGAAATCCAATTGAAGACGTGCCCTTTCCTCCGAAACGAGTTCCACCCGAAAACGTTATCATATGCCCGCTGCTTGTTTGCCTCTCCACCTCCATCAGTTTATCTTGCGGATCCCAATCTTCCTCTTCTTCTCCCACCACTTCCAGCTGTTCGTATTCGTCGACTTCAAGTTGACGTGCTTCGAAGTCCTTGATTATGCTGGCCATCCGTTCGGCCAGCTTGATTTCTTCCCTCGAAGATTCCTTGTCTAAAGGTGGGCCACACTTCAGCGTGAGCAGGTGGATCACCACTCGAGCATCGGCGGACATTCTTGGTGTTAGGTTTTAGAAAACCTTCAGCAGACCTATATTTTCCAGGTGACAGGCAGATATGAGGGAAAGAGTGTAACGATGCCGTTTAGCTTAATTTGCGGGATCCGCACACATTCTCATTTGAACCACCTCCAACGTCAAAAAGTGGTCTCCTTTGAAAATCCGAGCAGGATGGTTTTTCCCGAGGCCTTTGGTCCATGTATGGAAACAGACTATGAGGAGCCTGTAGCCTTTATACGCTACCCGTAAGGTGCCCAGTGGTGCTTCATGCACTTTGTGCCTGTGTATCACTGGTGTTGAACATTTATACATCACCATGTTGAAGACCACAATGTACCGCCGGAAAAAAATGCGCAGAAAACGTCTGAAAATGGTATAAACGTCAGAATCCCCCAAATCTCAACCAATCAGTTGAAATGCGAAAGTGCAGCGACGCAGAGGAGCCAAACCCTGACCTCTCTCGCATGAGTCAACCCGCCACCCACCTGCGCTACGAGCCACTGGCTGCAGAAGCATCGCGGGCGTACAAGACCCTCAAACGCGTGCTGCGCCGTATCCCATTGTGACCCCCTACTCCTTGGGTTTAGCGACTTGGCAAAAAATAAACACATTTTCAAACCAATTGAGGGATGAGGATTCTCCTTATATGACTCGCTCCCCCCCCCCCCCCCCCGTTCAAACATACGCTTCAGACCCTTCCCTTGTAAGACTCCATTTGGATATTTTTGGACAACTCTTTATTTATTTGTTTATTTATTTATTCAAGGTATATATTATAATCTCGCCTCAACAAGCAGTAAAATGTAAAAAAACACAATACATATGCACTCTTCATTCAACGTTTTTATTCTTCATCGTTTGTCCCACTCCATCACCGGTCCGCTTTTCTGGTGCCATGTCGCTATCTTCCTCGATCCCGTGCTAGATCAGGGTGAACACCAGCTATTTTAAAGTCTTTATGTAACGTTTCAGCCCAGCACTGCTTCGGGCAATCTCTAGGCCGTTTGCCAAACACTGAATTTAAGGCCTATCTTACGGACGCTGTCTTCCCCTTCACGAAGAACGTGGCCGTGCCATTGCAGGCGCGTTTCGCACATCTTGCCAGGTATCGGCACGACACCGAACTCCTGTCGAATAGTACCGTTTCGGATGCGGGCCAGGCACATGATCCCTGCCGTCCAGCGCAGCGTTTTCGTCTCCATGACGCTGAGGCGGCTTTCCGTTTCCTTCGTCGCAGGCGAACAATCAGCACCGAGCACCGCACTACGGGCCGGATGGGGGTCCTATAGATCTTTGACTTTAAGCGCTCTGGCATCTTCTTGTCGCAGAGCACTCCAGCCAACTAGCGCCACTTGGACCAGCCTGTACCACTCTTAATTCACTTCAACCACCGGTTTGCCGTCATACGTTACTGCTGATCCCAGGCACTCAAATACCGAGGTGCGTGGAAGCTCGATGCCGTTAACCTTGATGGAGCTGAATTCGGTAACTTCCGTCGTTAGGTACTTTCTTGACGTTCAATTTGCGCCCGAACATCTCCAAACAGTAGCACCAAGCTTGCCCGCGTGCGAGCATTACTTCATGCATAAAGCAACGTCCACGGGACGGACTTCTGAAGCTCTCGTGTAATATGCCATCCACGACAACTACAAATAGGAGTGGGGAAGTCGCAGGACAAAGATGTATCCCACGACATCCCACGACAAAGATGGGAACCCCATCGAGGTGCCTGCCGAAGCTCGCATTCTACTCACCTCGGTGGGGTTCCCATCTTAGAGAGCATCCGCACCCACCCGATAAGTTTCTCAGGTATTTTGTGCTGTCGCAAGGCATACCACATAAGCTTACGCGGTACGCGAGCGAAGACCTTCTACAGGTCGAGAAAGGCGTTATGCACCGGCCTCTGTTTCTCGCGATGCTTCTCCACCAAGAAACGGGCGGCAGTATAGCATCAATGGTCCCACAAGCAAACACAAAGCCGCATTGGCTGTCGGAAAGCTTGACGATTTCACGAATTCGTCTATCGCACAAAGATCTTCATGCCATGCGAAAGCAAGCGAATCGGACGGTAATTGGAGTAGTCTGCAGTACCGTCATTTTTCCAAACAGGAATCGCCTAAGTTCCTGCCAACCATCAGGCACTTTGTTCCTTGCTACAACCTGGTTGGAAAACTTGGCAAGTCATCTGGACCAGTCGCTTTGCCCGGTCTCATCTTTTCAGAGCCGCTTCAGTTTCCGAGCGGCTCGTCAACGTGCTGTCCCCCCCCCCCCCCCCCCCCCCGATGCCGTCCTCGAGTCGGGGACCCCCGCACACCTTTCACCCTCGCCGGGCTTCGCGAGTAGGCGTCGGCGCCATAGAACCGTTGTGGAAACTATGAGCCGACATAAATAACGTGACAATGTGATAATGTGACATGAATTGCTCGTCATTCGATTCAGCTCGACGAAGCGAGCAGCTTCCAGCGGCACCTCGCGGGGGAACGGACATCGCCTCACATATGCACTCTTCAAAAGAATATACAACAAGACAGACAGCTTTCTGGTAAGTAATTTTTACAGCAAGTTAAGATGCGAGATTTCTCTTCCACTCATCAGTGAAGAGAGGCCAGACTAGACAGACCTCTAATGTCCATTCGGCAACTGATTATAATCTACTGAGCAACACTTCACCACAAGCGTTCGAGTGAAGTTGTTTCGAACGCTTTCTAATAGGTCGACATCTCTCCTCCTGGTTGGATTGAATCTGGTACTATCGCATGTTTTGTACGCACGTATGTATACGTCTCCCTAGAGAGGTTTGGGGCTTTCTTGTTAAGAGGGATCTCGGGCCGCTTGTCGCAGAGCCACGTGGCGCGTCCCCGGGTGGTGGATAGGGGAACGAAAACGCGAACCAAATGCGACCGTGTACTGCCCAGAGCCGCAGGTGGGATGCAGGGGATGAACTCCTTGCTCCTGCTGTGTCGGGACGACGCGTTCCTTGTGCGTGGGAGCGGCATGTTCGTGCACAATGCGCGTGGATGTGGCCGTGACTGTGCGGATTGTAACTGTGTCGGCTCGGACAAAAGCTTGCACTCGGTAGACTGGGAGTACATGTAAGACGATTCGAGGCCGCCTTAAGTCTCGCCCCGTCCCTTCGGGCAGTCTGGCTCGCTGCCCGGAGTTCTTCGCCCGCACGACAGAGCCTGACTAGCTACCTGTGTTGTATGGAAGTCAAACACAGCAGCACTAAAGGGCCTCATTCCCCTCACCCCGAAAGAGCCCCCATTTTTGCGGCGATGGGAAGGACAAGTACGGAGAGGCTGCTAAAATCTCAGGGCCTAACCAAGCTGCGCAAATTGAGAAGGACTACGATGACGATCTGTACTTGCAACGCCCGCACGCTCGCATCGGAAGCATCCGTCGAGGACCTGATGATGCAAGCCAGGAAGATCAAATACGACGTCATCAGAATGACCGAGACGAGAAGACACCACCCCCTACACTATACATTGGATCCGAATGGATCATTTTCGGATATCCGATTCGGATAACCCGATCCGAATCATCCAAAAATCCGGGGTCCGCGAAATTGTCGTTATCCGAATCATCCAAAAATCCGGGGTCTGCAAAATCGCCGTTATCCGAATCAATCAATTATCCGAAGATTTTCGATCGGATCCATTGTAGCGAATGAATCATTTTCGGATATCCGATTCGGATATCCCTATCCGAATCGTCCAAAAATCCGGAGTTCGCGAAAATGTCGTTATCCGAATCATCCAAAAATCCGGGGTCCAGGAAATTGTCGTTATCCGAATCATCCAAAAATCCGGGGTCCGCAAAATCGCCGTTATCCGAATCAATCAATTATCCGAAGATTTTCGATCGGATCCATTGTAGCGAATGAATCATTTTCGGTTATCCGATTCGGATATCCCTATCCGAATCATCCAAAAATCCGGAGTCCGCGAAAATGTCGTTATCCGAATCATCCAAAAATCCGGGGTTCAGGAAATTGTCGTTATCCGAATCATCCAAAAATCCGGGGTCCGCAAAATCGCCGTTATCCGAATCAATCAATTATCCGAAGATTTTCGATCGGATCCATTGTAGCGAATGAATCATTTTCGGTTATCCGATTCGGATATCCCTATCCGAATCATCCAAAAATCCGGAGTCCGCGAAAATGTCGTTATCCGAATCATCCAAAAATCCGGGGTCCAGGAAATTGTCGTTATCCGAATCATCCAAAAATCCGGGGTCCGCAAAATCGCCGTTATCCGAATCAATCAATTATCCGAAGATTTTCGATCGGATCCATTGTAGCGAATGAATCATTTTCGGTTATCCGATTCGGATATCCCTATCCGAATCATCCAAAAATCCGGAGTCCGCGAAAATGTCGTTATCCGAATCATCCAAAAATCCGGGGTCCGCGAAATCGCCGTTATCCGAATCATCCAATTATCCGAAGATTTTCGATCGGATCCAATGTATACCCTACGCGCCGCCTACGACTCCGGAGAAGAACTATTCCTCGGAACATGCGACAGCAGGGGAGTAGGCGGCGTTGGTGTCCTCGTCAACACGCACTTGGCCATGAACATCGATTCGTATGAGTCTCTGACAACCCGAAACGGACGTCTGCGACTGAAGCGATGTGGCTCCGTGCCAGCTTTGACTGTGTTCGTCGCGTGTGCCCCAACATCCGACTACGACGACGAAGAGGTCGAAGCGTTCTATATGGAGCTGGAGAAGTTCTATAAAAAAGACCACACCTTCTACAAGGTGATCGTCGGCGACTTCAACGCCAAGATCGGACCGCGAAGGTCGCCGGAAGAACTTCACATCGGAACCCACGGTTTGGAGTGGAACGAGCAAGGTGAAAGGCTGTCTGAGTTTATTATGTCGACCAAGACCATCCATGGAAACTCACAGTTCCAGAAGCCTCCCTCCGTACGATGGACCTGGGAATCTCCCGGTGGCCAGTTCCACAACGAGATCGACCACATCATCTTCAACCGCAAGTATTGCCTGATAGACGTCTCCGTTGCCCCCAAGTTCTACACGGGATCGGACCACCGCGTCCTTCTCGCGAGGTTCCGCTTTTCGCGTCAAGGAGAGAAGGCCGCGAAGTTCGAGAAGAGGAGTCCCAGAACAACCGTCAACTAGGGCATGTACACCTCTCTTACCGGCCTTTGGGAAGATACCGTCATGGACAACATCGACGAGGAATACGACCGCTTCGTGCACCATCTCCGCGATAGTGCTAAGGGAGCCGAGAGCTTGAAGACCACCAAGAGACGCCTGTCTCCGGAAACTCTAGCCAGCGTGGAGCAGCCCGAGCGTCAGGCAACTACCAACCGACGCCTGAGCTTGCGAAGCTAAGCACAGCGGCGATAAAGGAGGATCTTAAGGAGAGAAGGGCGGAAGTGTTGGCAGAAGCTGCAGAGGCAGGGTTGAGCATCCGCAATGCCCGTCGGAACTTCGCCAACTTCAAGACAAAGATGACCGCTCTCCGACGTCCTGACGGAATCGTCACCTCTTCCAGAGGGACCATGGAGAAGGTCATCCACGACTTATACTCCGATCTCTTCGATAGCCACGTCCACCTGCCCCCATGTCATCTTCCGCAGGATGGATACGTCGTTCCCTCTGTTCTCCCTTCCGAAATCCGACACGCCATCTCGTCGGTGAAGAAGCGTACAGCACCCGGTCCCGACAGGACCCGAACACCTGAAGAATCTCCCGCCAACGCTCATTAACACCCTGGCGGCTCTTCACACGCTACCTGTCGGGAGTGCAAGGTTCCATCTCAGTGGAAGACCAGCAGGACCGTCTTGCTGTACAAGAAGGGAGACGTGCACGACATTGGCAACTATCGCCCGATCTGCCTGCTGTCCGTAGTCTACAAGCTGTTCACTCGAGTTATCCTGAATAGGATCAGCAGAACGCTGGACGAAGGACAGCCATGCGAGCAAGCAGGATTTCGGAGAGGATTCAGCACGATCGACAAAATACACACCATTACGAAGCTCATCGAAGTGTCGCGAGAGTACAAGCTGCCGCTGTGCCTTACGTTCATCGACCTGAAGAAGGCATTCGACTCCGTCGAGACTGAAGCGGTCCCGAAGCCCTGCTCTCTCAGGGGTTCCTACTCAGTACATCGGAGTCCTTCGAGAGCTGTACAATGCATTCACGACCAAGATCTCACCACTCTACAACGACGTCGTCATCGACGTGAAGAGAGGTGTTCGTCAGGGGGATACCATATCCCCGAAGCTCTTCAGAGCCACCCTCGAAAACGTCATGCACGAACTAGAATGGGAAGACATGGGAGTGAATGTCGACGGCCGGCAACTGCACCATTTTCGCTTCGCTGACGACATCGTGCTCATAACACTGAGTCGGGCGGAGCGAATGTACGAAGACGATGTTCATGAGGAGCGGACAAGTTTGTGATGCCCCATTCTCGTTCAACGGAACGAACATCTCCGAATGCTCCAGCTACGTGTATCTGGGTCGCGAAGTCAATATGGCCAACGACCTAGCGCCGGAGCTGAGCAGGAGGAAACGAGCGGCTTGGGGAGCTTTCAAGAGCGTCGAAGAAGTCGCGAAGAAGACGAAGAACGTCCGACTTCGTGCCCACCTATTCGACTCTACCGTTCTTCCTGCCCTAACATACGCCTCAGAGACCTGGGCTATTCGAAAGCAAGATGAACACGCGATCAGCGTCGCGCAGCGTGAAATCGAGAGGACGATGCTCGGAGTGAGACGACTCACGCAAGTGAGAGAAGGCCTCCGGAGTTCCGAGCTTCGCCGACGTTCGAAGATCAGAGACGCTGTCGCGTGGGCCAAGTTGTCGAAAATTAGGTGGGCCGGCCACGTAATGCACTTCGCAGACACTCGCTATACGAGAGCCGTTACCGACTGGATTCCGCGGGATGTCAAGAGAACACCAGGACGCCCACCAATCCGTTGGTCGGACTTCTTCGTGAAAGCCCCGATATGACGCTCTTCGTGTCCCTCGAGCGAGGATATCCATTGGAGCACTCTGGCAGGCGAAAGGCACGAATGGAGACGCTGCTGGCGCCCGCTCGAGCAACTGGATGATCAACGGGACGACAGGTGATACAGGTGATATATTCGTCGGGAGTGTTTGGTTGCAATGCTCTCAAGCGCTTGTAGATGCGATAACTGGCTGTTTTCACAGAATTCTGCGGCGGCGTTTAGAAGAACGCAGATCGCTTATAATGGTGAAACCTAGATCACGAGCTTCTTCGGTTTCGCTTAGAGCTTCAACGCTGACGATTTAAGCCGCTGTATGGCATCTAGATCCAGTCACCAGAAGGTGCGTCTTTTCAGCAGAAAACGGGGTATCCCACTTTTGTGCTCAGTGCCTTATATCACAAATCCTCAATCTTTTGTTCTTCCTGGCAGACTCTCGAATCCAATTGATGGTCATCGATGAGTTCCCGCTGCTTTCATTCTGAGCGCCAGTTTTTCCTCCGGGACTTTACTAAAGCCCCTGAAAACTCAAGGCACACTACATCAACGCGTTCGACGTCAAATGCCTTTGAACAGTCACTGGGGAACGAAGGGCGGTTTCCACCGACCTCCTCACCACGAACACACGTTGGTCGCTGGGGGCTGCATTACGAGTCTCAAGAGGAGCCAGGATGCGCATCGTTGAGGAACCTCTCTGGAAGGAGGGGACGGTCACCGCCTCCGGACCGGCACCAAGACCTCCCGACTGGCCCGGGGAGAGGGGCGCCTGACCCGCGGCGGGTGCGGCCGCAGCGCCGCGTCGGCCGCGATCAGCCGCGCCGCGGCCATCGATCGGCCGTCGTCTGCGCCTCCGCGCGCGCACGCTGCCTCGCCGCCGGCTGGCCGCTGGCGGCCCCGCCCTGCGCGGCGAATCGATCGCCGGCCGACGACGGCGGCCACTCCCGCCCCGCGCCCAGCTGATCCCGTCGCCGATGCTTCTCCGAGGGTCCCGGTACTGACGCAGCACCGCCACGACCCACGGAGCGCCGTCCTCTCCGGTCGCGCCGCGCCCTCGACCGCCGCTGATCTCCGGCCTCGCCCTCTCCGCACGAACATCCGAGGTCGCCAAGGTGGGTCCGCCGCTCCGGCGACGTTGCGCTCGCTTTCCGCCCCTGCCGGTCCTGCGCTGCTTTCTGGAGACGAAGCGTGACGAGGATGGCCCGATATGTGTTCGTCGAACCGGCGCAAATAGGCTCGGGGAGTCACGATGTGCTCAGTGGATGCTATCCTTGATAGGAGGGAGCGTGCCTGTCCCAACTACATCACAGAAGTCACCCTCAGTTCGCCGTAGGCGTAGGAAACCCCAGTACTGCTTAAAACAGTTTCGTACAACACAAAACGTTGTGTAGGGCTGTTTTACATGATGACCCCCACCCTTTCCCCGACCCTTCCTATTTGCGCCGTTGAGACACCTCTCCATGTGGGAGTGGTGGACAGCTGATCTCACCGGGGTAGGGGTCTCCTCGGACATTTCCTGAAAATCAGTTTCCGTTTAAGATGCGAACACGGTGCAAGTCTGGAGCGAGGGTCCGCTCTCCTCATCTTTCACATCATTCATGAAGTACGCGTTATACAGTAAATGAGCGCTGTGGCACTTCGGGGGAGGGGGTCACCATGGCGGGCGCGGGAGTCGCTACATGCAGCCAACGCTAATCTACTTCCGAAGTATCGCAGCGCCAGTGAGTGTAGGCTAGGCCTAGGCTTGCTGTGACCGAACTGCCAGTTATGGAAAAGACACAGGAACCCTCTCTAAAAGCCCCGCACACTTCTGCGGCAGCGCCGTGGCCCTATCCTTAACCACAGGGCAGGGACGCAGAGTTCGCCGTCGGCGGCGTCCCTGCCCTATCCTTAACCATAGCGGCGAGTGGCAACGCCGCAGAAGTGTGCGGGGGCCTTAAGCTTGCGTTGCGAATATTTGTCGCCTTTTCGATTTCTTCAGCGACATGGCGTTGTATTTGTGTGCGCCAATTTGTGGGATTTACTAGCAGCCACAGATAAAATAGCCACAGATAATCTGTTTACCCTAGTAAATCCCGAAATCAATATTTCATTCTGTCGTCCGATGTGGGGGCGGCACTAAACTGAACGGTTCGGGGGATTTTGTGTCTGTATCGAAATTGGTCATCCTCGTGGAACATCACACTCTGTGTTTCTGGCTCTACTTCACTCGCACGAAGGAGAGCAGAGATCTAAGCAAGCGAAGCATCCGGGGTCTGGCTGGGTTACTCGGCAGCGGTGGCTGCTGCGCCGCGACATCGCGAGCGTCACGTTGCGAATTGCGCTTGCTGCGCTGCGAACTCTTTTCACTGCACTGTCGCTTCAAGACTGTAGAATCTGCGGCAATAACATTAACTCGACCCAACAACAACACTCAGTTGATTCCAATCAGGCTACAATCTAACCGTCATCCAAGGAAGGGACAACGGGTCGCCAAGGGACTTTGAGATAAATGCGTATCCGCGGATGCAGCTTTGAACGCGGTGATAAACCCAAAGATTGAGGAAAGAAATTACAAATTGTACTTCCGCAACCTATTGTGGAGCCGTAGTGGATGGGTATTCAACTTACACATGCATAGACTTCCTGTGGTCAGCGCACAAAGAATCTGCGCTTTATTCCTCCCAGACAAATCTGGTACGAATTCACGCCCCGGAGCGATAGAGGATTAGGTTTGTTGAACTATGAGATGTTATATATGTAGTATAGATTTGCATCTGATTCTATTGACTGAGTGGGTCACGAATTTTGGACCAAACTGGAACACATGCAATAGGTGGCGCTTCTTTCCACCTTGCTACACGCGCCTTTATTCCAGAATATTTGTTATGCTCTCACCCCTTCGTAAATTCGAACTATACATGTTACGTCCAGGTGTCGCTGCCACCTGGTGTGCTCTTCTCTTATCACTACAAATATAGGTTTCTGGCCTGATTCCTGTAGTATTCGCTGACGATCTAGCGAGTCTTCGATGGTTGTTCATGCTCAACAGATGCGAGCAATTCCTTTGAAGAGGTTATTAGTTGGTCATGGAACCAAAATCGCTCATTATCTAAGCTGGACTAGAACAATTTTCTCAACACAACACACTTCCCATCATAGTTCGAGCTTTGATAGGCTGAAGTTTCCTTATTCAGTTGTCGACGTCCATTATTCAGCCAATGAAAAAGGACGGTAAAAAGGTCCTGACAGCCACTGGTGGAGGAGCGTAATATTTTCGTGCGTTTGATGCATTGCAATTCCCATCAATGTAAGATAGCTCAATGTTCAACCCACGGGTCAGAGTACTCTGCGCCGGTGGATCGCGCGCTCGAAACAGCTGAGTTAAGCCTTTGTTATACCATCGCTCACCCCGAGCGACGCCTAATGATATGCACCCATATCGAGTCCATCGCGCCGCCCGATCGATATGGGAGCATATCATTAGGCGTCGCTAGGGGTGAGCGATGGTATGACAAAGGCCTTAAGGCCCCCACAGAGTTCTGCGGCAACGCAGCTCGCCGCTATTGTTAAAATGATATGGCAGGGACGCCGCCGGCGGCGAGCTCTGCGTCTCTGCCCTATGGTTAAGCATAGAGGCGCGGCGCTGCCGCAGAACTCTGTGGGCGCCTTTATAGCACGGCGCGGCTGCGTCGCGGCAGCCGCCTGTGTCAAATAATTGGGACCCCTATATTGAAGGCATGCAAGTTTTTAAGTTCGGCCAGCATGAAATAGTCTTGCACAGACTGTCATTGTCTTTGGGTTGTTAACCATTGCTGTACGGATGTGCTTTAAAAAGAAGAGCAGGTGCAATCCTAGCTGTGTGGGCCATCTAAAACATGTTGTCGGGGGTGGACGTGTTCAGTATAGCTGTTTGTCCACCACACTCGTTCCATAGAAAACAGATGCATTAAGGAAATCGAAGTTTATTGTGTAGAGATGATCTAGAATATCTAGGATTAGGGCTTTCACTCCAAACGTTTGCAAATGGTTAAGAAGTGACGTAATACGAAACGTACGTGTTGTGCGTATTACGAACTTCTTATCGCACTCAAAAGCTGGTTGGTTTCAATCTTCTCGGACTAAATTTCAATTCTATTTCACTGATCTTAACTTGCCTACCTGCTAAAGAGTCCACTTTTGCTTTCTTATAGGTTGCCTACGCATAACACCGCATGATTTTTTATGGTGCCTCCCTCTCTCGGAAACCTACTATGTGAGTAGCTAGGTTGGCATAATTTGCTAGTTCGATGTGTGATTGCTTATTGTGATACTCTCTTTGTGACAGCCTTAAAATGTGTATGTAATCTAGGATTAGGGCTTTCACTCCAAACGTTTGCAAATGGTTAAGAGGTGACGTATCGTAATCGTTCACGCGAACGCGTTTCTGGGGCAATCATGGATCCGCCCGAAGTGACCCCTAATGTTGAATTTTGCTCGGTTACTCGTGGCGTTAATTCCTGGTCAGACGTATTTGTCGAACTTAGCGACGCAGATGGCGTGCTTCAGCATGTGGAATGAGACAGTCCCCTTGACATAGGAGAACAGAAGCAACGAAGTGACACGCCTTGAAACAGAAGGAGCTTCGGTACAGTGAGGTAGTATTTGTCTTTTGTTTGCTACCTGGAACGTTCATCACTTCAGACAAAAGCACTGCCTTAAATTGATCGTCAAATCACCAGCTCCTCCATAGTAAATATAAAATCGGAAACAAAAGATTATTAAAAATACAACAGGCTTTGCTTTTCTAGTTGGGTCGAACACGCATGCGGTCGAGTGCGCTGTACGCTTGAATATGATATGATCAAAGCCCTTGCGCCAAGTGAGACTCGATCCAGCAATCTTCCCTTTTCGAGTGGGATGCGCTCACCTTTTTTTCACCGGCTTTGCTGCAACGTCAAACTGCGTTTCCTTCCGTTCACCGAAAACATTCTTTCGGCTAAGCCCATCCTGTAGATCGCTAGCAGCATGTTTGTTCTGCTTTTAAGGGGAAGAGAATCATTACCTATACCATATAGCCTCTTATGACACCTTTGACCGAAATGTCGTTAACTATTCGAAGCATGTAAGATGGTCTTATACTAAGGCTTTTAGGTTAAAATATTCTCAAACATAGCTGAGACGAAGTGCTTCCTTCTCTCGCGGTCCGTGAACAGCTCTTTGGCCTTTTCAGTCAGTTCATAAAGCCATACATTCCTTTCTGATACTGATTTGTTTGCATCAAAATTACAACTGCGTAAACCACTTTTGATGAATTACAGGTTCACAGAAACAATCCATGCTCTAGAATCATGCTACCGGCATGGTTGTGGAAAACGGATTGCTCCCGGGCACCCCTCTAGCCAAGGAGATAATTTTCCCAGACCTTCAAAAGGCTAAGGTGAAACCCAGCGTGAAACATTACGGTAGCCTTAGTCAACCGTCCGCTATCCCCATTCCTGGCTAAGAATGCACCGGAGAATCAGCTTGGTATGCGACTCAAGGAACATGACGACTGTGTCCCAAAGTGCTGTCGCTGTGTTCCTGTTTCGGAAATCCTCTCCCAAGAAAAAATAATCGAACTCTCGTCTCCTTAAAAAATGGTATGGACTTATGGTGGTTAGAGAGGAACACGAGGTGTTGAGGTCTCTGTGATTAGGAATTTTGGCGGGCAGGGGGAGGGACTCCGGGGTGTGGGCCCACTAGCACACCCGTGATACCAATTCGGAAGAAAACAATACCCGAATCTGTATTCGAAACGAGGAGATAAGATAACGGAACTGCATTTACATTCGCTGTGTGTATCTAGTCGCCACGCCTGCACGCCACGGCATATTACTGGTAACCCCCACCCACCGAAGACGGCCGCGAATGCGTCTTGGTAGGGGGCGGAGTCTCTGTCTCTTACCAGCGCACGCTATTTCGGAGGGCCTTGGGCGATCCTAAATGAATATAGCGGGCTTATAAGGCATTTCCAAAAAAAAACGACTATGATATTCGTTTTTCCCATAGCAGATTACCTCTAGTAGACCTATTTTGAACAAGATTAAGTGGGGTACGCTAAGTACAATAGTATCGGAATTTTTTGTCGTTTATGGGAATACTACACAGTCGTTTGACTATATCGGAATATATGAATTCACTCCCTGTTCTGAGTGAATTACAGCTGCTTTTGTGAATAGTTTAATTGGGTGTGACGGCGGTGTTGTTTACTGCAATGTCTCTAACCGCTGGTTGTATTCGTCGCCAGCATGCAAAACTCCAATCCATTTTCCTTCCTAGTCACTGGCTATTGATGAACTTTTTAGGATCGCTCAAATTGTTTGCAATTTCAGCTGAATCTCTCCAATGAGCACTAAGGGCTCTAAGGACTCCTCGCCGACTTCAGAAAATGTGAGTTGACTGCTGTTTTTCGTCATGTACGTGCCCCTTGTCTGCATCATCCTGTTGTCGCTGTGGATTCGGATTCTGACTCTCTGCTGAGGTCATTTAAGGCCTGGTTTATACTAGCTCCGCCGCGCGCACGGCCTGATGGTTGGCATAGCTGTCGCTTTTTCGCGCCGCCCAGCGGCGACGCATGGGTTTTAGTGCCTCTACAGGGTTACAGGGTACGGGTCAACCATGACTCATGTTTCGGCGGTTTCGTCGTGCCGTCGGCGCCCTCTCGATTAGAGATCCCGCTCTCCTGCCTCGCTGCATCTCTCCACCATTGCGCTAGAGTCCAGACAACGGAGCACCCCCGAGCTTCTCTGCCGCAGGCGAGATAGAGCAGCTCGAGGATGCGCTTCATAAACCAATATTTCGTATACGAAGAATGTCGGTTAGGCGACCTCTCTTATTGGAAACGTTGATGCGATGGGGTAGTCCTGGCTTACCTTTTTGACTTTTTTTTTTAAAGAATGTCACACTGGTAATAGTACTCGCAACCAGTGTCCCGGCTCAAAGGTGAGATCCGATCCCTGCTGTGTCGTGTTTGGAACGCGCCGTGTACTTGCCAGAAGGTCACAGTGGTGTGTTTGATTGGTTACACAAGGTCACGCGCAAAGTACTGAGCGGCTTGGAATAGGTTATATTGCTTTTCTTGTGTAGACAAATGGGATTTCTGCCCGTTACTTCTCAAAACCTGGCTTCAGAACGCTTCGGAGATCAGTTACTGCAGTGCTGTGTGAACACTGATTGGTTTTGTCTTAAAGCGAGGGCCTCTTTCAGAAGTTTTATCCTAAGGTTCATTGCTTCTAGCTGTATGCAAATGAGTATATTCCATCACTATCGTCTATAAAAAAGAAACAGACCTAAGGCTCCCAGAAAGCTTAAGAATCAGAGACGGCCTTAAGGATTGTCATCTGTTCATAGACGCAAATGTTCTGCCCAAGGTAGGCGAATAATAGAATACCATGAGTATGATCCACTTAAGTTTGTTGCTTCCTGTCTTCCACTGGCATGTGCTTCCATGAAAACGATGCCATTATTAAGCTGGACCCAGACGTTGTTTCCACCAATTTCTTTTGACAAATCCAGTTTTGCCAGCCAGCGTACCTTCACTAATTGATGTCTGTCCTGCCACCCAAAACGTAGCAGCTTCCAGACGTCTGTTTCGTGGTCTTTGGGAAGGTTTGTAGGCTGCGAAAGTTGCATCACTTTCTCCTCCTTGAAACTCACGATCAGTCTCCTTGCCGCGACCGCTAGCGGTTATGGAGAAGCGGGCGACGAGAGGGTACTCTCACCCGCGCGCTGAGTCAGCTCACTCGGCCGGCAGCCGTCGGATCGCAGCCGGAGTGTCTGTTTCTCTGCGCTCTCGCCTTTCCGCTCGCCTGGTTGACCCGTGTCCTTAGACGCCTCTACAAAGTCTCGCGGCAGCACCGTGAGAACTCGTCCAAATCGCTCCCGCCGTAGTGGGACCCGCGCTGCCACTGTGGTGGAGGCCGCGGCGCGGACGAGTTGTCGCGGAGCCGCCGCACGCAAGGGTCCTCGAGGGCTGCCGCAGTTCACGGCGGCTCTCAGCTCCTGGCGCTGCGGGTGAGACCCGCCGCAGGGCGTGACCGGATGGGAAGCTTGGAGGGAGGGGGGTTTTCTTTTGTTTCCGACCGCTGGAAGCTTGGGTGGAGGGGGTTTTGATTTGGAAGCTTTGGGGGAAGGGGTTTTCTTTTGTTTGCGGTCGTAATAAAGACAATTTAACGCGAAAAATATAAAATTACACATTTTCTTCCAAAATGCTTCGTTTCGCCATGTATGTATCTTCAGACGAACCTTTTTTGTTATAACACCTTCCCGGTGTTATATCAAAAAAGGTTATACACTCTAAACATTCAATAGACAAAAAAGGTTATACACTCTTAAAGCAATAAGAAAAACAGTTAAAGCTAAAGGTACTCAATAGAAAGCAGCATAATAACACTAAACTGTCAAACCATCATGATAGTTGCGCAATCCACATTTGGTAGTACAAAATCCTACGACATTTAAGAGTGTATAACCTTTTTCGTTATTACACCTTCCCGGTGATATAACAAACAAGGTTATACACTCTTTAAACAATAAGAAATATAGTTGAAGCTAAGAGGTACTCAACAGAAAGCACCTAACTGCTGGAGCGGATGCAGCACAGACCAGAAGAAGTAACTGAACCTTTCACAAGGAAATAGAAGACCAACTCAAGAATCCCACCACGATTAAGCAAACGAATCGTTCAGTCTAAAGCATTAAAAAGCACTACACGGAAGCTCGCTTTTCAGATGAGTCAGAAGAAATTCTTACGAAACGTTCAAACAAGTTGGAAAAAATCCAATGCCGCCGAAATCCATTCTGTATTTCTTCGTTCCTCCCGGCAAAAGTACGCAGTATTGCGTCGCGGTGCCGCACCACCCGCCGTTGTCATGGCGGGCCCGCGGCACCCGCAAGACTCTGCTGCTGGCCTAAGGCCCCTTATACTGCGCCGCCTCAAATCACCACATTTGACGGAATTTTTAGATTAGGCGTATGTTATACCTTGTCTCCCTGTCGGCGACAGTGCTGGACGGGTGCTTCACAGTGCGTAGCATCCCACAGAACACAGTCGCTGACAGCGCCGCAAGGATGTCAGGTCTTTGGTATACTCCCGTCGGCGAGCAAGACTATCTCGTTTGGAATCTCCGCACCGAGCTCGCTCACCTCCCCCCCCCTCCTTTTGTAAGAATGCGCGTCGAATTCCTATTGGAGGAAATTGGGGACTGTGTGTTACTTTCAGGACTCTGGAGGTCTAGGAAAGGTGAAAAAATTCGCCGAAATTTCGACAAGCGGGTGCTCGCGGTGCTGATCACGAATCCGACATCCGTTTTTGAAATTTCTACCGATCATGGCAGGTTACCGTGGGAGAGTATGACTATTAATCAAGGTGATAATCACCGATTTGGCCCAAACTTCGCCTAGGGGGTTATTTGGGGTGCTGATCACGAATCTAGCATCCGTTTTTCGTTTTACGCTGGAGTGTCAGATTCGTCATTAGTGTAAGATCCCAAACTCGCTCGGTCCAGCTGCACCGCCTGTGTTGTGTGAATGCACACAAACACCGCATTTGACGACACCGCCCTAGAAATGCACCTCAGCGGCCACGGTGACGGCTCTTCTTCCTCCGCCAAGCCGCGTGCGTCGCGTCGTGCCGACGTGGCAATTTTCGATATCCACCGACACCACGGTCAGTCGGATCGTTGATCGATCTATGGCGGATCGCGGTTCTTCCACCGCCGCTACAGGAGAACCCTGGGAGACGGGAGCAGTTCTCGCACGAGCACCTTGAATGAATGCGCCACAACATGGAGTCCCTTTCCTAGCCTCGAAGAGCGCAGAACCCAGCTGCGGACTCCCCCTGAGCGACGAAAGCAGTCTCCACACCGGCAGCTTGGATGGCACGCAAGGAGTCCGTTCCCGAGCCTGGTTCTGCGCTCGAAAAAACTCCCCCTGATCGAGGAATGCAGTTGGAGGACGATTTTTGGACGACGCCGTCGAATTCAGTGTGTTGTGTGCATTCACACAACACACTGAATTCGGGGCTGGCTACGCGTGAGTTCGTAGCTGTATTCCACGGTGGCGAACTGAGCTAGAGCAGAACCGGGGGCTAGGGAAGAGATTCCAGGGCGGGTGCCATCCAAGCCGCTCGTGTGGAAACTGCATTCCTCGCTCAGGGGGAGTCCGCGGCTAAGTTCTGCGCTCTTCGAGCGGCTGGAAAAATGCGCAAAAAATTGCACAAAAAAGTTACACAGGTTAGAACCCCCTAAATCCCAAGCAATCAGCTGAGATGCAATCACTGCCACAAAATAATAACCGAACCACCGACCTCTCTCGCGTTAATCGACGCGCTGCCCACTTCGCCACGATCTGCTCGTCGGGACTGCCATCGCGAGCGTACAAGACATCGATCGAACGTGGCAACGTGGACGCCGACGCGCGATCTCTAAGCTAGGAGGGCGCATACAGCAAAAGACCAACGGACCCCCGCTGCAAATAGCCGCGATCGCGAGCTTGGGACCGTAGTCGTCATTAGTACCCCAAATAACCGCTCTAGGCGAAGTTTTGGAGAAAATTTCTTTCGACTCCTCCTCGACCTCTGGAGTTCTGAAAGTACGATAGCGGCGAAAATTGTTCCATCCTACCTCACAGAAAGCACTCGAGGCAGTTTTGTAGAGAAAAAGAAGCGATCACTCGCTGACCCACATCCCCTCATCCTATTTGTTGACTAACGTCCAGTCAGTTTGTTTATAAACGACTCATAATAACCCCACCGAATGGAATCGACAAGCTAAGCCTTTAGGAGCATCATTCGTGATTGGAGGCGGGTGCCGGAATAGTTACTAGACTCATAAAGAAAAAAGAAATCACTGATGTTTCTATCGAATTAGCATAGCAGTACGTCATAGTTCAGAGCAAGTGTGTGTACTAAGTGAGGTCAAAACAAACGTGTAACCTTTAAAGAAAAGATCAAAGTGATATTAGCAGTCTTCAAGACCACTCGGAAGGCAGTTTCCCTTCCGAGTGGTCTTGAATCCTGCAGACTCTCGAAGGCAAGCATTCGTCACAGAACAGGTGAAGGGTGGCCGGAGCGAGTGTTGACAATTTTTAAACAGTAGTGCAGTGTTTTAAATTTTTCGAAATAGGGTAAGTGCAAGCAAACTTGCTTAGGAAATCGACGCCCTAGATAAATCTCTGGTAACCTCTGATCGGTGTTTCATGCTGAGCACCTTTAAAAAGAGACAGGAAACGTCCTAGTTACAATCTCACTGCAACTAACTGGGCGTCAGAATTATATATAACAGTGGCTATTGCTAGGTACTCTCTCTTTAAACATTGAATTCTAACTAACTTAGCTCTAAATCAAACTGAGTCTTTTCTGAATTAAACTGAATTCTTCCAAGTTTTGATTGAATACTTTCCAGCTCAAACTAGATACCCTTTAAACCAATGTGAACGTCTATGTAATCAAACTGGATTCACCTGAACAAAGTTATACGTTATACGTTCTATTTAAGAGCGACTGCAAAATATGTCTAACAATTATGATCATGCTGTTTTAGTGGTCGGAAATGTCCTATCCGTCTGCTGAATAGCTTCCTTCAAAGTGTAAAAAACCTGAGGTCTTTCAATGCGTCACACGATTGGATCGCGCCATGCGCTAGCTCAGTTCGCGATGCTTATTGGATTATGTGCGCAATTCCTGTTTTGGCCGAATTAGACAGCAGTGAATTTTGTTAGTGTTTCTACTAAATCTAGATTTATACGCAAGCTAGGGAATTTCTGAGGGGTAGAGAGTCTAATATACATTCAAACGATGTAAGTTTTTATTGAAACACAATGAAAAAGCTAAAGTAATCCTTTTGAATTAAGTATTTTTGGTTTGGTTTGTTAACATAACTGTCCACGATAAATAATAAATATTGGATTACCTTTTATTAAGTTGCAGAAAAAATCTGTAGAAGTTAGCCGTATCGCAGTATTGTCAGACAACTCTTACGATTTACGATTTACGAAGTTTCGGACTCGATTTACCCACATCCCTGCTCCGGAGAAGATGCTACTCCCGATTAAGGCACCTTTTTTGGTAACCAACCAGTTTACCTTTAGACGAAATCAAACCAATTCCGGCTAAAACGCGTTAGATGTATCGCTACCTCCGCTGTAGCTCGATTCGAACAGGAACTCTGCGTTCAAAGTGACTGCCGGTATAACACAATCAGGCCTTCCGGTCCCGCATAGAAATTGGGGGAAGGGTGGGGTGGGGTGGGAGGGGGGAACGAGATGTTGACTGTGTTTCGTGATCAGGCCTACCCTTCACAGCTTCCTTCATAGCCACGAGTGGCGCGCCACAGCATTATGTTCACATCGACAGTCTTCGACGTTTATTTGGAACAATAGAAGAAGTCGGTGCAAACTCTACAAACAACTCTGCAGCTGCAAACAAGATTTCCAGTTAATCGTGTATAGCATACATCCGGTATTCGTTGTAACACACATCTTTCATGCTTTTCTTCACTCGCCGATACACTTACAACCGGAAAAAAACCCGTCCGAGTTGTCCGGGGTGCAACGCCCACAGCCGCGCGATTCAAACATGGTTTTTATTAACCATGGAAAGCCCTTACTACAGGCTTTATACGTTGGAGCCAGGGATGAAGGACATTAACGACGTACGACGCTCTATGGAATTCTCTGCCCATCAGAAGCCCCCCCCCCCCCCCGACCCTATTTGCGCAGGAGAAGCATGCAAGCTAATATCACTAGCTGCAGCGACTAATTAGCAGAGGGATAGGCAACTCGGTCCCGCAACGATTTCCCTGAATTTCACTCCGAAACTACGGTCAATAACTCAGATGGGTTTTTTTCCGGTTGTAAGTTTATCAAACACTCTTTTCTTCTTACTAAGAGTACCCCTGAAGGCGGGGGTAGGACTAATATTTTGATTTTGTGCGTTCATACTACATAGCTCCATCATTACATACTCAATGCTATTTATCATTGTACGGCATTCTACATGTATCTGTTCATAGGGGAGTGTAAAAAAGCCGGCTTTGGAAAAACAATAACATTCTTTTCCAAAAAACTTTGGAAAAGAATGTTATTGCTTATTACGTCGCAAAAAGCAGACGCGAGATAGAAGTAGGTCAATACTAACAAACATGCAACAAACATCAGAAAAATAAGACAATCAAACAAGGTCTGGGTATGGTCGATCTTCATAGCTAAGAAGCGACTCTACAGAAAGAACGAACTGAACTGGTTTAGTGTCAGGGTTGCAAGGTTTGTTGGTCTGTCAAAACGATAGCTCAAGTGGGCATTCGACAATTTCTCATTTACGAAATCTTCTATTTCATAACTGTATGTTAATGGAATTTAAACCTCCGATCAAGAACACGAATTCAATTTTGGAGCGGACGTAATCAGCGCTGAATTTTACTTCATGCTGCACACATGCAATCCTGCCATTTGCTACCACTCCATTCCCATGCATACTTGTTTTGCTACAGCGCTTGGGTGGAATCATTTCTTTTAGTAATATTAGGGTGTACGGAAACTCTTCTTCTTCTTCTTCTTCTCCTGAGCGTTTAGTCCCGCGCAGTCGCAGGGTCCGCTGCTTTTGTGATCTGTCGCCACCTCATTCTATCAAGGGCGTCATCTGGCGCAGCGCCGATTTCGGCGGGATCTCTCTTGATGACGTCGCTCCACCTTTTCCTTGGGGCTCCTCTCGGACGCTTTCCGGGTGCCTCGAAATTCAGGGCCAACTTCGTGGGATGGTCCTCTTGTCTTCTGAGGATGTGTCCGTACCACCTAAGGCGCTGCTCCCTCATCTTCAGCTGGATCGGAGCTGTCTTCATCACTGTCCTAACATCCTCATTTCGCACTCCGTCTTGACGGGTCCATCCACATGCCCATCCGAGTCTCCTCATTTCCGCGGCGTGCAGTTGCCGCTCCTGTGCTCTACCCAGGGCCCAGCACTCACAGCCATAGAGGAGGGCAGGCCTCACTACTGTTCTATATACCTGCCCTTGAGTGTCCTGGAGCACCTACGGTCGCAGAGGATTCCTGTGGACTCCCTCCATTTGAGCCATGCTGCATTAATCCGTCCCCTGACCGCCTGATCCACGCTTCCTTCCTCGGGTAGGTCGCTTCCGAGGTGGCAGAATTCTTCCACCTTTTCGATCATAGGGTGTACAGAAACTATACGCAGAAATTCGACCACTTTTTCAAAATAGCACAATTTTTCATCAACATTTTATTAATCAACCAAATAATTTCCGTCAACATCGACTACTCTCCGAAAACGTTCCACAAGACTTCGAATTCCTCTGGCGTAGAAATCCGGCGACTTGGAGGCGAAAAAAGCTCGGAGTTCATCAAGGTGGTCACGATCTTCAAAACGCTTTCCTTCCAGATGAGGCTGATGTGATCGAAAAAGGTGGTTGCCACTTGGGGTCAGATCTGGGCTGTACGGTGGGTGCGGCAGAACTTGCCATCCGAGTTCCAGAATTCTCTGAGAAGTCGCCTTCGCGGTGTGTGCGCGCGAAGGCGGTTAGCTCTCGGTTTTATCGATTCTTAAAGCAGTAATTTGGATTATCCAGGGTGAACAGGTGTTAACTTCGTTACCCAGCATTTCGATGTAGCAATGACCCCCGAATGGGTGTTTCACCCTTGGTGTCTGTATCGGAAGTATTAAGTAGAGCATGAGCGCCCTTGTTTGAAGCGATGTTTTCTAGAAAATTGGTTTTATTGTGTAAAGGATGCGCCTGAGTATCCCATTGAGTAAATGAACTATTTATGTCACTTTTCTTTAAAAAAAGTCATATTTTACGACTTGCAGAGCGAAAACACCTATACTAAAGCTTGTTCTCCTTGTATATTTTTGCTAAAAATCCTTCTTTCTCATCATCAGATATGCAGAGCGAAGACTTTGCCATAGTGTTTCTAATAGGAATTCGTTTTCATCGATAATTTCAGTTGAAATTGGTACTTTTATTCCCATTTTTTGGAGATATTCAAGTTTAGTTCTGCTCATGTTCAGGTCACGTTACGCTTGATTTTGGTCAGTGGTCGAACACATGAGTTCCAGTTCCACCCGTTTACTCCAGCTCATGAAGTCACGCAAAAAGTGTTCGAGCAGTGGCCGAAGGGTGAGTCTCATCTGCCTGAATATTTCTTCCAAACTTCATTCTTTCAAAACATTTTCTGTTCGTGATGTGATTGACATCGTCTCCGCGGTTTTTGTTATTTGGCTGGCTAGTGAATTCAGAGAATTCGTTCCGAGCTGAGCTGAATCATCAGGATTTTAGGGCACTTTGAATAACGGTATCACCTGCATCACCTGTCGTCCCGTTGATCATCGACTTGCTCTAGCGGGCGCCAGCAACGTCTCCATTCGTCCCTGTCGCGTGCCAGAGTGCTCCAATGAATCCTCCTCGCTCGAGGAACACGGAGAGCGTCATATCGGTCGTTCAGGACATTCACAAAGAAGTTCGACCAACGCTTGCTGGGCGTATTGGTGTTCTCTTGACATCCCGCGGAATCCAATCGGTAACGGCTCTTGTCCAGCGGGTGTCCGCGAAGTGCATTACGTGGCCGGCCCACCTAATTTTGGCCCACACGACAGCGTCTCTGATCTTCGAACGTCGGTGAAGCTCGGAACTCCGGAGGCCTTCTTTCACTTGCGTCATTCCAAGCATCGTCCTCTCGATTCCTCTCTGCGCGACGCTGATCGCGTGTTCATCCTGCTTTCGTATAGCCCAGGTCTCTGAGGCGTATGTTAGGACAGGTAGAACGGTGGGGTCGAATAATAACAGTATCTGTAATGAAATGTAGATATAATGTAGATTTCGAGGCACCCTCTTCATTTTTGGTCTCTAGCTGTCAAATGGTGCGGCGTTCTATCGCAACCATCAGTTTTTTATCCTCCTCAAGTAGTTCATAAAAGGCTTCAGAGCATTATTTGTGCTATCTGGGTGAGAGATGAAACATCCATTAGTCCAGTGATTTTTCACTGTGTTGTACAAAGCCCTTTAGTGCTGCTGTGTTTGACTTCCATACAACACGGGTAGCTAGTCAGGCTCTGTCGTGCGGGCGAAGAACTCCGTTACCGACTGGATTCCGCGGGATGTCAAGAGAACACCGGGACGCCCACCAACGCGTTGGTCGGACTTCTTCGTGAAAGCCCTGAACGACCGATATGACGCTCTTCGTGTCCCTCGAGCGAGGAGGATCCATTGACCACTCTGGCACGCGACAGGGACGAATGGAGACGCTGCTGGTGCCCGCTCGAGCAAGTCGATGATCAACGGGACGACAGGTGATACAGGTTGTACAAAGCGAATGTGTGAACACAGTGGGTCGAGCTGAGCGTCTGATTATCACAAATCCTACCTTCTGCCCATTCTCAGTCACCCTTCATTAGTTATTGGTGACTGCAGGTATCTGGCAGAGCTCACTTTCCCTTGGAGAAAAGTCTGATGCTCACTAATATTTATGTTCATATTCATTTATATTCATCCACATCCTGTATTTTTCATATTTATCACATGAGACGTTTGATGGGATAACAAACAACATGAAAGACTAAAAATGAACGAACTGGTTATTTTGGTATCCGGTTGTGAATGAATTCAACGCAAGGATCTAGTCATACTAGAATCAAATACTACTGAACAAAATATCACCGCATTCTTCCAAGGCAGAGTTCTGCTCGGAAACATCCTTTTCTTGGTGAGTCGAATATATTCTGTCCCAGCTCTAACTGTAAAAAAACATTGTCGGGCATAATGTCTACCACGCAGAAACACTAATGACGTAGCTCCCCTTTTAGCATATGATGTTCTATGAATTCGTAATTGATCACGGTGTAGGTCACTGGCATCTCGAAGAGTCTTATGGAACTTATTGCACAAGTTGAGGTCAAATCCCCTCGCAGTATGAAAAAGAGCGTGAACTTGAAATCAGCACTCCACCTAGAACTTAGCGGAATCCGTCATGTGTGAAACCAAAGCCCCTAACCATGAGTAGCCAAGTGAAGATGTTCCGGACTTACTCGAGCAGGGTTACAAGTCTGGACTTTGGGGATCGAAAACCGGTGTGCCGTATAGATCCCGATGCTAAATTATAGGTTCACCCCCCGATTTGTCCATTAGTTCCCGAAGAACCCTCTGCCGAGGCTCAGTGATGTTTCCATCGTATTCCTCATTATCGAAAACCTTTGTAGAAAAATTGTAAGCAGCATATCTTATCAGTGCCGGATACCACGAACTTTTATTGAGGAAGTACCGTACAGAGGCCGGTGCAAAATAAAGGTTCACTTGAGGAACTTTCCCACGCTCACCATTTCTTGCGCAAAACTCGGTATAAATAGGTCAATAATGTAACGAAAACCATCGCTGCTATCAATCGTTACGATGGCAAAGAAGCCCAAGCTTTCTACATGTGAGCAAGCTCAACTCGATGCTCTTCATGTGGCGGCCTTTCAAACAGGAAGATCGCAGCTCAACTAGGGAGGTTGTTGAACTGCACCAATCGCTAACTGAAGGACACGGAAGCCTACAAGCAAAAATCGAACGCTGGCCGTCCAAGGAAGCTGTCTGAAAGAGATGAGAGTGGCCTACTCCGGATGGCTTCCAACGGCACCCAGTCCGCGGAGGACCTCCGATGATCTAGACCTCCCTGTATCGAAATGTACAGAACTACGAAGTTTGAATCGCATTTCACACACTGTCCTTCAAGTTATGAAGCGTGCCCTCGTTAGATGGACTGCCACAAGGCCGCAAAGCCCAACTTCGCTCGTCCGCACGTGAGCACGAAGTGGAAGAAGGTGAGGTTAGACTGCATCTAGTCTGAGATACAGGCAGAAGTGCGTTTTCAATTTATAGGTGGTATTCTCCGACGAAAAGAAGTGGAATCTTGATGGACCCGATGGATACAGACACTACTGGAGAGATCTGAGGAAAGAGAACTGAGAATTCTCCAGGCGCAGCTTCGGTGGTGGAAGCCTCATGGTTTGGGCTGGTTTTCTGGACATCGGCTTGTTGCTTTGAAGTTCGTCTCGTGTAGGGTGACCAGTGAAATTGCTCGGAGATCACCTCCCATTGTTCAGAATATTTCGTAGGCACAACCTTATTTTCCAACAAGATAATGCATCCATACACGTATCACAGTCAAGTACAGGTTGGCATAACTCCAACAAAATTCAACTTTTGGAGTGGTCTAATTGTTTTCCAGATCACATCCCGATAGAGAACTTGCCGGGCATTCTTGTACACAAAGTGTACAAGAATGGAATCACTTACACTGCGGTTTCTTATCTGAAGAACGCGATACTTGATGCATGAACCAATGTAGAGCAAACTGCTATTGATAACCTTGTCAGTCGTATGCCAAATAGAATTTTTGGTGTTGTATACAACAAAGGTAATGTGACCAAATACTAATCTTACTTTGTCTGTAGGTACTTTCGTGATTAATCAAACTTTTTATGAAGTGAACCTATATTTTGCACCGGTCTCTATTCGGTATCTCTTCAATAAAAGTTCGTGGTATCCAGTGCTGATAAGATATGCTGCTTATATTATTTCTATATAATCCCCCTATATATAAAGAGGAAGGGTTTTTTGTCCGATGTTAGCCAGCCATGCTTCGTACACTGTCTAGCCTCGCCGGTCTAATCACCCAAGTTTGGGGTTCGGTTGCCAGTCGTCCAAGACCGAAACGCTTGACAGTTGTCCAAGACTGTTGTTTACCATCGACTGCCAGACGTAGGGTGATTTCGAAAGAGGTCTATATTGGCTATACGCCAACACCACAGAACACCCACCATATGATGAGGTCTCACAATACGTGTTTACTGGTCATACCTCAGTGTTCCTTCCCAACTCTCCTGTGTGGTGCAACTTTCCACTATTTTTACCGCCATACTTTTACCACTACCGCACTACCACGGAAGCTACCACTGCAGAAGTTAAATCCTTTTCCACTGTGCAGTATGGAAACCGGTTGCTCCCTTCTGCACCTTTTTTGCTATTTTGCCCCACATACGTCGTTTTTTTATCTCAATTTACTCTATGTTTGCCGCCAGACTCTTACCACTATCATAGTTCCTGGGAAGCTACGACTCTAAATATTGAAACCTTTTTCACTGTGCAGAATGACAACCGGCTGCGCTTTCCTACACTCGGCTGCACTTTTTTGCTATTTCGCCCCTCAGATGGTGTTTCTTGCATTCAGTTTACCTCTATGTTTACCACCATACTTTTACCACTAACCCACTACCAGGGTTGCTGCTACTACAGAAATTGTATCCTTTTCCACTGTGCAGTATGACAACCGGCTGCTCTTTTTTGCACTTTTTTGCTATTTTGCATCACAGATAACATTTCTTGCATTCAGTTTTCCTGTATGTCTACCGCCCTACATTGACCACTACCCCACTACCAGAGAAGCTACGACTCCAGGGTCAGCTTCATCAACCGCTAGCAGCCGGTAACGGTGAAAAGCACCGCCAGGCCTGATGCTGATGAATCTCATGAAAGGGCTTTGGTGGTACTTAACACCGCTACCGGCGGTGAATTGTTGATGAATCTGGCCTCGAAAACCGAATCTTTTCCATTGTGCAGAATGACAGGCGGTTACTCTTTTCTGCAGCTTTTTTGTTTTCAACCCTAGGAAGCAAGGAAGGGCTCGACGTTCGGACCCATACTCGCCGGCGAAGCCATTAGGAAAAAAGAAAAAAAGGAAAAAGGTGTGGGCGGAGCCCGCAACCGATGCTGGGTTGTAGTGACCCTAGCGGGCTCGACGTTGGGATGGGTTTCTGACCCCACACGTCTCACCATACCCGACGCCGGCAAAGCCGGCTAGCTTATCGTGGCCCGCCCGACCAGAGTCGGGTGCGGGCGGAATCCGCAACCGGCGCTGGTATTTCTATAAAGGTTTCCGATAGTGATGAATACGATGGTAATATCAGTGAGCCTCGGCAGCGGGTTCTTCTGCTACTAATGGACAAATAGGGGGTGAACCTATAAATTTGCACCGGGGTGTACAAGAACAGGTCTAGTGAACCTTTTGTGTGCTCGAAGTAGAATTTAGTACTGAGGATTCGGAACAGCTTCCATTGAGACACGATGTCGTGTCACCTTGAGATTCATTTTTCTACTTGGGTTCAATGACAATGATGAAGTACATATAACACAAAAAGAACTCGAAAGATTTCGAATGAACTTTTTGTGTTATATGTACTTCATCATTAGTGAGAAGAAGAAGAAGCTTGGTCCACGAAAGCAGGCAGTCGCCTTGCGAGCCCTACTTTCACAATAACGAGCAAAAATTAAAGTTTTGGTCACGCCCCGGTTTCTGGTGTCGATTTGATAGAAGTAGGCATGACCGATTCACTCGGTTTCTGAACTACATAACTGAGAAAAATGAGTGAGTTTGCTCCCTAGATATTCGGCTTGGAATGCCCGATGAATGACAATTAAAATCAATGGAATTCTAGAAACAATTAGGTAAGCTCCAAAAAGATGCACAGAGTATGCACTCTAAATTTGGTATGCGTTCTCTATTTTAACCATCAGCAATATCAGATCTTTCCTTACAACCCAATGTCGGCTGGTAGAAGTGCTCTGTTGGGCAGCCGCCTCTTTCAGGATATGGGGAAAACCTGGTGTGACTGCAGAAAAACGTTTCCACGATTACTTGAGTACTGAGATCGCTCCTTGCCTTCTTCTTTGTGAAATCGCACGCTTTGTGGCGCAGTTCGTAATTTACGAGCTGCGCGACATTTCGCATGTACATGCCAATCGAATCGCTCAAGATGCTGCTGTGGACGGCCGCAGGTACGCGCTCGGATCGGATACGCAATGGCTTCATACGGCAGAGTTTCAGTGTCGCGCATATATTTGAGAAGATGCTCGATGCTCGTCTGTTCAAGTCGTGATGCAGAGTGGCTTGACACGCTGCAGCACTATTTGGAAATGGCTAGGTTGTTCACCGATGAAATGCGCGCATGCCAGGGAAGCGGGCTCCGCTACTAAGCGGGACAAACGCTGAAGAACAAAAAGTGGAAGAATATATACACTGACGGACGTATTGTGTAGATTTGTTACTTTCTCTTATTCTCCCGGTTATTCATGTTATACCTTCAGTTCCTCCACGATCGAAAATGTTCACGTGGCTATGGCTAAGCGAAATGAAGTGCATGAGAAGATTTCTGTTTGAGTTACCTGTGAACGATATCTCATACGTCATGGTTTACAACAGTGGTTGTAGTCCGTATCTCAGTTGTTGATTTCAAAATGAAGTTAGTGTCTTCGAATCAAAGTGGAGCTGTTGAATTTTAGTGTTAGCCAAGTGTTAACTACAATCGTGGCCAATTTTGATTTCTGAGAAGTACAAAACCGGTTAGGAACACCTGATTTTCCGCAGTTCACCTACGTAAATGTTGGTTTCTAAGGAAGAAGTAGTTTAGATAGGAAAAGCTCATTTCTGGCACTTCACTAGGTCCACTTCGATCCAGGCCAATCCACTGCTCCGTTTGCGGCCAGTTGGTGTCAAACTTGTGAAGATAAGGACGAAACCCTAGAGGATACATTGACTGCTTAGCTCATTGGATGTCATGAATGTACATATTAGGTGCTGAAGAAGACGTAAGATTTTGGTGCACCCGCTTGCTTGGTAAAAAATGTATGCCTTTTCTTTCTTCTTAAAAAATCCATTTATTAACACAGATCAATGTACGGGCTGCGCGACTGGAGCTCCTTTATTTTACGTTGACCATTATCATCTTTGGATAGTTGTTGTACAGAGTGGTTTGGCTTGACGATCGGTTTGTCATCGTCGTAGGAGTTGTTTCAGAGTGGGCCGACGAGAAGGTTGAATCGGCGTCGATGTTAAAACTCATCTATCATGGTCGTTTTCTGCACGGTTCAGTCACGCTCAGCGCATTAAATCTTCCACAAGGAAAAACCACTGTGATGCACTTGGTGACGCGGGAGAACCTACCGGAACCGAATTCTAATGGTGGGTTTATTGTTGTGTTTATTTACTTCAAGAGTAACGTAAGCGAATGCGTGCGCTAATCAGTAGTGGTACTGTGTAGTGTGGTGTGTGCAGAATTGCCTTCTGAGAATTGCGACTTGAGGTAAAGATAGACTTCATACATTAAGTTTTAGCAGCGACATCTCCTTTAATGCTTCTACTCGACGAATACGTGTTCCGTGGTTTTCCAAAATATAATGGTTAATATATAATCATATGTCGGAAATGTCATCGGTGACGGATTGAATATATCGGTTACTAAGTCGTTGCCAACTGCAACAGCCTAACACATGGTGAATTTGAAGAAAAGAACACACCGTCAGCAAGAATATTTATCGTTTCAGTTCAACTGGTAAATTTCAAGGTGTGGGAATTTTAGGTGGTCAGATCCTAGGTTTGGGAGAGCTCTTTCTAGGGGAGGGTGTAGTCGTGAAGGGATCAAGTGAATTCATTTTGTGTACGGATGCCGAATTTCTCGAGGGTAACGGTGGTAGGAGTCCCTCATGCTGTGTAAATGACCTCTCTGTGATAATGAATGACATTGTTCAGATTCGTTATCGAAGCGGAAGCGAGGCGGTTGCTGTCGGTGCGTCCTGTCGTAGTCGAAGCTGCGCTGGGGTCGCCGCGGTCCCAGCATCCGTCGACTTTCATGCCCGAAGAAGTACAACTCAATCACATTCATACACATGGGTCCACCTCGCACTGTATTTTGCTGGCATTGTTTCGCCCTCCGTCGAAGAATCGCAGCCGGCCGCTCGCTGCTGAGGCAGTCTCGTCGCTCGATCGTGCGCAGCCGCAGTTCTCGACGTTTTCTCGTGTTCAGCGACCGCTTCAATGTTCTTTGTATTGTTCTGTGATATATGAGCACACTGATGTGGCTCTAGTGATTGTCGTCGAGTGTCTTCGTTCTGTACCTAGCATTCCGATCCACTCCAACGACGACTAGCACCGAACGTTTCTCCAGTTACACCTCACTTTGTCGAAATATGTTGTTTGACTTATTGTATATGCAGGCCGATTTGAAGAAGTCAGGCAAGCCGATGCATGCTATCTCCTTCAGCTAGATCTCTTTCTCTACGTATTCAACTCTGCCGTCGCGTCGCCTTGTCTGACAGATGTTTTTCGTGTCGAAACGACTCGAATTTGTTCGTGTCTCGACTCATCCGTAGTACACATATGTGATATAAAAATGACACTAAGCCTTCAAAGTGGCGCGTTTCCCAGGCCCTCCTCATGCAACGCTTTCGAGTTAGCCCGCTACCGCATACAGCTGGAGAACCATAGGGGAAACACGAAACTGTTGACTGAAGCATAACATTTCGGCAGCTTTCATCTGTTCTGGTCGCTTCTTAGACTATAAATTTTCACTACACATGCTATGCCAGTACCAGGTCCCCTCACAACCTGGTCTGTTGAATGATCTGTGCAGTTCATATAGAATCGATATTAAATTTTATCTTCTGTTGGTGTATGAGTACAGATTAGACTGCGCTGATCTGCGGCGTGGAAAAGAGAATGTGAAGTAGCGGTCACTGACCCTCAATCTAAATGGGATTTAAACGGTATGCCGGAGCAGCAGAAACGTAGTATAAAGAAGTCCTCATCCCCATGTGGTCAGACAATATTTGTTTATTTGTTTATTTATTGTACGTAGTAGTCCACGCAAAAAAAAACAACGACAGAAATCAACCCAAAACACATAGAATACGATAGAAAATAGGAGAATACAATTAGTACAACACCATAATCGACCAAATCAAACTGCTAAGGAACTTCTTGCAGATACCTGTCAATGAGGATTTTGCATTGCCCTAATTTGGTCATCCATTTTTCTTAGAGAATTTCAGGAATTCATTGCCAGCTCTATTTATGAAAAAAGATCTTATGTTGCTACTAGCCCTAGAAACTAGGATCTTCCACGGAGCGCCTCTTGTGTTCGAATGAGACATTGAATAGAATTCGTGAAGGGGAAGACCCACCATGCCTTTTATCACCTTATAAACCGTTACCAAATCGAACTTTCTTCGGCGACAAGCAAGAAATGCGAAGCAAGAAGCAAGAAGTGCGTCAATTGAAGGACATGCCTCACCTTTGGTAGTGCTAAACGGATTACAAGCGTGAGCTTGCAAAGTACTACCGCTTCCAGTTCGTTTGGCGAAAACGGTCACATGTGACGTATTGTAGTCAATACTTGCAGTGATCGCGAACCTAAGGTAAGCGACATTTTGGATTTACCTACGAAGAAATGTAGTTCTGTTGAAATTTATAGACTTGGTCGTCTGAATGATAGAGTTGCATGTCTGGTTGAGAGTACCTCCCCCAAGATCTCATTGGTCTACGACTCTTTCTAATCGTTATCGATTATGTCATGCTTTTGCCTGAGATGGGAGTGAGGTTTTACGAACCTTTATTATTAGTCTATTTTCTATACGACAGCCATACACCAAGAATGCAGTTAGGGAGACTGCCAACCTTCCAACCCATGTAGGGGAGTGGCTTACAGAGGCGGTGGCCACTGGCCACTATACCGTGACATCCCCTCCTTTTCGAATTTGTCGGTCTCGACAAAAATATACAAGACAACAATTTTTAAATACCGTACATTTTTCGTTATTCTTTGGATCGTTATTTTTTCGACCCTCCGCTGAAAAATGTTTAAAGTTAGCTCGAAATGAGTTTTTGATAGAATGTGTTCACTGTCGTAATCGCAGTTCGAATTCCACTGTCTTTATCAGATCTACGGACATCATTATGTACTGTAAAATATCAGAGATGTTTCGAAATCGCTATGACATTTACCTTCTGTTAAATGTTACAGCTTAGAACAGAGCACGCTATTTCGTTGTTGTTCTTGCTCCAGTAAAATCGCCGTGTCGTGTGCGAATCTTCTGTATAGTCTTTTTACCGCCCAAATGACCTCCGTCAATGGGGTTTTCGTGATGGTGCCACAAAATCTCCTTTTGTTGACCTTCGGCTACTTTACCTATCCGAATATTTTCCCCTTCGTTATAATATAGGGCGTTATTTTGAATGCAGTAGATTTATATGCCATCTCAGTGACTTCTCAGTTGTGCGGAAATTCTTTAGAATAATGCCGATATCGACCATTATCATGCTGATCATCATAATTATTCACGTAATTGTGAGAAGCGTTATTTCTAGGGATTTGAGAGTCCCGTCCGTGATATCCACGCTGGTTCCGATTTTCTCCGTTTTCGTAGTAACCGCTATCGTTATAGGATTGTGGACTACGTTCATGATATGCTCTATTATTGTTCCAACGTGGTGAAAAATTTTGCGATGCACTAACAGCAGGATTTGGCGATTGATTCCACTGTTGACGCTGGCAGTTCCCTTGATTTTGGGAATTTCGATCTGGACAGCTTTCACTAATATGTGCGTTTTGAACGGCTTCCGTGATCGCATTTGCTAGGGCGTTTTCAATTACTCCCCTCTCACGCGTCACAATTTCAAGAAGATGACTTTCGTTTTCTGCAATTTATTGCAGACCTTTGAAAGTCTGTGATCACTGTCTTTTTCATTACCGCAATTCGAGGATTCGTAGTAAGGCCGCGCACAAATGTTTCGCACATTATTCCTTCGATGGCGATGGGATTGCTTTCGGCAAAAGCGTCGGCAACTAAATCTCTGCTCCGTTGACCATAAATGATCACATTTTCATCGGGTTCCTGCTTCACGTGATAAATTTTTGCTTTCGCTATTTCGACATAGTTAGGGCTACGAAAGTCTTTTTTCAACTGGTCAACAACTTTTCTGTAATCTAGCTTAACATCGTTATCACAGTTCTCGTATTCTATTTGGCTGTTCCGCTTAATTGCAGAGGAAGGAGCCTCGCCAGTTTCTGCTCGTCATATCCTGCCGCATTGGCTTTTTCGTTCATCTCTCTAATAAACTTCACCACTAAAATGATAGTTCCGTTATAATTTGGAAAGCACTGCAATGCGGGAAGAAACAGATCCGCTATATTGACCCGAATATTAAGAGGACTTTCTGAAATCTGGACAAGCCCCACGATTGGTCCGTTATCATTTCTCGCCATGTTGGCATTGAGCAACCGTTCTATTAGTTCCCGTGATTCGTCAATAAGTCGACTCGTTAGTTTCGCTTGATTTCTTTGCTCGGTGCGAGCAAATCGTTTCTCAGCTGGTGAGCTGTTCGGCACTAGGTAATTATCCGTTATGTTGATGAGTCGTTATTAAGATGAAGAAATAGGAGACAGGCAGAGAGCTGAAGAAGTAGTAAGCGAAGAACGCAGAACACAACCGTCCAACCATAGTTACGAAGACGTAATGCCTCTTAGATGACCTCAGTATGAGTTGCGCCCTCTTTTGCTTTCGAGTGGGATTATCCTAGCCTCGTCGACGGTGCTATTCTTAATTTTGTACTTGCGTGAGCTCTGGCCTACGCCTTCGAGTGTATGCTCGAAGCCACGTATCGGCTTCTTTGTAATGCCGACATTACCTAGTATACGATAATGTTGCCAATGGGCGAAGTTCTATTAACATCGAATAAAAATGAACCTAAAAAATGCACTTTTTCTTTTTTTGTCTTTTGGACGTCCTATGTACAAATCATATACAAGCTAGCGGTGGCATGAATGGCAGAGTAAACTGTAGCAAGTGAGCTAATAGGTTAAAATCGAAGATTAACTACATGAGCTATAATTTAATCATCAGTTTATCAGTTTATTATATTTGCAAAAGGCAAATATCATAGAGAAAGAACAGCTACTCAACAATTCTAATAAAAACAGAAGACAGTAAAGCAGAGAAAAGCAACTAAAACAAGTATGAAGAAAAAACAAAAACGCTGGCTGAAACTGAAAGTCGGTATAAAGGATAAAGGATAAAGGACGGCGTTACTCAATCCCTTCTGGGATGCGCCAGCGCATTCTACTTCTACGGGATGTCGTGGAGGCGACATGAATGCGTATTTGGCCATACAATGACTTGCGGTGGCCAGCCGATGAACAAGTCAGCGCTCTATCCTTCCCAGACGAGTCTGGTACCACTTCACCGACCCCGGAGGGATGGAAGGCTTGGTTGGCCTGGGCGGGAAATCCGAACCAGGAACCTGGTATCGGGTGCACGCGACAGTCGCGCCTCCTCCGACTGCGCTACACGCGCCCTAAAGTCGGTATTACATGCCAAATTATTCAGTTTCAAGAAACGTCATATCTGAGCAATGATTTGCTCACAGTCTGTTTGAATTGCTCAGGAGTTAAGACCTTTGAAATATTTTTTGTGACCCTGAGGTATGCACTACCAGTTCTATAGCTGAACGAGTTGGCATATACTCTGGATTTTGGTCGGGGCAATATGAGTTATAGCATAGCACCCCTAGTGCGCGAGTTTGCCAAACTAAGCAACTGCTTCATGTTAATGCCCTTATTGGTGCATCTGTGGTACAGCAGCTTGTGGGCAGTGCAAACATCCAATAGCTTACGACGAGATGCTAGGACGATAGACCCAGAAGTCTATTCCTGTCTACTGCGCTCGAAATTCTGTGGTACGAGAAAGCACCGGCGCGCGCCAAGAGTTTTCGCGTGAAATTGTTTTGAATTCTTTCTACGCAGTATATCTCTTTTTTCCTAAGTGGTGAAAACATTGTGACACTAGATTCAGCAATAGGCCTGACACAAGTCTTATAAGCTTGAAGGAGAATTGATTCCTTATTACTGCAAAGGCCTTTGAATATATGATAGGTACGCATAATTGCCTATCTGCATCGAACTCTGACATGTTCAGAAAAATCAAGGTTACTCTTATAATGTAATCCTAGATCTTTGACGGAATCACTCGGAAAAACTCTGACACCATCCACATCGTATGAAGTGGATCGAGTTGGAAAACCGGCTCTAAGCTGCATAAAAATAGTCTTTTGGGATGACAGAGGCAGTTGCCATTCTTTAGTCCACTTCACTAATGAATTGATTGCCATTTGCAACCTAGCAGTGTCATTTGGATCAGAAAATATATTGTATATTTTCAAATCATCCGCATACATTCTTATTGAGACGCCAAAATTTTGAACAACCAGGTAAGTCGGATACATATATATTGAACAGAATTGGAAACAGAACGCCCCCTTGTGGTACACCGCTTGCGACAGGCTTTATCTCGGATAATACATGCCCTAACTTGACTTGGAAAGCCCTGCCAGATAGAAATTCTGCTATCCATTTTAGGAGTAGAGGGTGAAACTGCAATCTTTCCAGCTTGAAAAGCAATTTTTTGTGAGACACTCGGTCAAAGGCCTTTGCGAAATCGAAATATAAGGTGTCGCAACTGCGTTTGTTGTCGAGTGCGGAAGACCAGTCATCAATACATTCAAGCAAGTTTGTTTCTATAGAGCGGCCAGGAACAAATCCATGTTGGTTCTCGGATATGATTCCACGCGCAAAGATGTACCTAATTATATGTTCCTTCAGTACATTTTTAAATAGTATGTATACATAAAATAGAGGTTATACTTACAGGGCGATAATTCTCAGGGTTACAGCTTGGTTCCTTCTTCAAAATTGGTGTTATGAACGAATGCTTCCAACGAAGAGGCGCTTCGCTGAACATCATAGATTGGTTGAAGAGGTAAGCAGGAGGCCCACATACTACGCGAGTAATTTTTTGAAATAAGAAAAGTGGGATAAGATCAGGCGTAACCGATGTTGACTTTGGCCACTTCGTTATTAGATCATAAAGCTGCTTTGCGTCAAACCACGGAAAATCACCCATAGGCTCTATTTCAGGCGAAAAGCTAGGCGGTGTCTGTGCATTATCATTTTCATAAACTCTTGCAAATATATTGTCAACAGGTTCGCTTTATCTTTAGCTACCGTAGCAATAACTCCCTCGTGTTTGAGAGATCCTACTTGATTTGGACCTCTAATTTTACTATTTAAGTACTTATAAAAGCTTTGCTTGCTATGACATTCAACTACCCTTTTCTCTAAATGGGCGTTGTAGCGCTTCAGTTTCTTTATGAATTTTTCAGAAAATACCTTGTATTTAGTCCAATCATTGCAACGTCTAGCCTCTTGAAACAAGCAATCTCTGTGAGTCAACATATTCCGTAGGTATTGAGGAAGATATGTAGACTTGAAAGACATTACCATTCCCCACGGAACATATTTCTCTATAGCCTCCTGAAGTATTGCTAGAAGAAGCTCATATTTTTCATTAACATTTGTTTTCGACTCAAACAGCTCTATCCAGCGGATTTGGGGGAGACATTCATTAACTTCATCAAAGTTGCATCTAGACTATAATCTACGAAAGACAGGTATGCTACGTATTTGACAAGAAGCAGTGTCAAAGGAAATACTACAGTGATCACTTTATCCTACTGGGCTCGAAACGTTCAGGTTTTGAATAAGTGAGAGACTACTTGAAAGAACAAGGTCAAGGACGTTAAATCCCTTGTCGGTACTGACACGTGCTGGAAAAGGTTATGACAGTACACTAATTCTTCTAAGCACGTCAGATTCAATGCAGATAAAGAACTATTTTGATTGAAATTTGGTATGTTGAAATCCCCTATAATAACGGTTTGCAGTTCACAAGCAATTAGGTCACTTAAGTGTAATAAACCTGTCCCCTCAGGTTTATTTACGGTTAGCTCATGCGGCCTCTCAGGCCCTTACATAACAAATCATAGCGAAACAGAAGTTTTTATTAACAATAGGAACACATGTGGACAAAAATAAAATCCGGGAGATAAGGCCACAGGGGGGGGGGAGAAGGGGAAAAAGGAGGATCGGGGCTCAGGAGCTCCTCAGGGGCGGGGAGGCGCCGAAGCTGAAACTACAGGAAACAGCGGTGGCGGCCTTATGGGAGCTACATTACATCCCGCTCCTCCGGAAAGTCCCTGTCCTCAGGGAATAAAAGCGGGGGGGTCCATGGAAAATAGGGAACGGGGGACCACCGTGCATAGGAGCTCATGGTGGTCCGTGCCACCGCACTCGAATGGCACATCTCTAAAGGGTGGAAGCCGATGCACCGTGGGCAACGGTTCAGGCGATGTAATATGGTGGTCTTTACACAGTGGGGGATGTCGGCCGTGGGGTCCGTTGCAGAGGGCACACGGATAATCAGAGTGGGGGGGGGGTAATAGGAGCGGGCGTTAGGAGCGCATTTGGCGCAGAATGTGCCGGACAGGCGTACACCTTATAATTGGGCGTCGGCCTAGCAGCTACGGTGAGGGCGGCTTTCTTCTTGGCCGGAGGGGACGGAGGTGGAGGGCTAGGCGAAGAGCTCGGCTCCTTCACCGAGCGTCTGGCCGCCATTGTGGCCAGTTGGACCACAGGTTTGGCCTGCCGTTTCTGGTCCTCGTCCTCGTCGGAGGATGCCCATCTGGATAGTCGCATTGGCGACGGCGAGCGAGATCTTGACAAGGCCTCGCTCCGTGGTGAGCGGTTGAACCGTGTACGCTTCTGAGAGTCCATGCTATCTGGAATGATTGTTGGTGATTTACGAACTGTGGAGCAGTGTGCAGGATGTTTGTGCCATTATGGCTATATCCGGGAGATATGGCGCTTTAATCAGAATCGCGATTTATCGTTCACGGTCCTTGTCTGACTGATATTTCAGGCATAGTGGGGGTTATTCTCACTGTTATGGCTTCGTACGTTCTCGTTCTATTCTTCCCATTACTCGGTAACTCGGTTATGGCGGGCTGAACTTGTATCTACATATGGGAGTAGGAGCTATTGATGGTAGCTATTGATTGATTGATTATTGATTATTATACAATGATTGCAGAATGGCGCACAGTGTGGATCGGTCATTCTGTACCGAGCGCTGCTCGGAACTCGGTATCTGTTGTGCGGTCGAGGGGAGCTACCGCTGCCTCTGCGATGAGGGGCACATCTCCCCCGACTGCATAGAGGTAGGGAGGATGAGGCCTTAGAGGAGCACCCAGTGATGGTGATGCTCCTGATTTTCCTAGGTAAGTACTATACTTATTATGACTATGGAGTTATATATGCTTTATAAATGTAAGTATTAATAGTATTTATCTAGGAGTAGTGGTGCTCCTATGAGCGGCTGCCTGCGGATATTTTTATATCCGCAGAAGAGCGCGCAGCCGCTTCGCGGATATAAAAATATCCGCAGGCGCAGACTATGGAATTATACATGCTTTATAAATGTAAGTATTAATAGTATTTACCTAGGAGTAGTGGTGCTCCTATGAGCGGCTGCCTGCGGATATTTTTATATCCGCAGAAGAGCGCGCAGCCGCTTCGCGCTGCGAGCGTTCGTCCCCCTCCCAAAGCTGGAGGGCACGTTCAAGAGGACGGAGCTCGGTTGAGCCCGGGGGCTCATGTTGATGTAGATAGATATATTTAAACTTTGTTATATTACAAGTTGAATGTGCTTTAATGTCACTTAGAATAAAAATTTGTTGCTGAAGTGTTCTATTGATGAAGAGAAAGGTGAAATACCAGCATGTTCCTGAAGTTTGTGATAACTAGTTTTCAGGGTGTTTATAGAGTTTAGCTCGGTTCATATGGATCGTCCGATTCCGTCGGTCGTCGGAAATGGTGATGTTGGATCGATCAATGCGAACAATGGGGAAAGGACCATCAAACTTAGGTACGATTTTGCTACCGGTTTCTTTTCTTATTAACAAGTGCTCCGACACGCCTAACGGCGTGTCTCGCACTTGCGCGCTTCGCGCGACTTTGCAGCATCACTGACCTAAAGAAAGTAGCTTGTGTCAAACTTAAAATTCGCTAACATCTAGGACCTGCTGCGCACTTCATCGGCATCAAGCCGTTCACCACTTCGGTACCTTTCACCACAGACATTTTCTCCACACCGTCCAGTAACATCATTGGTTTGCGCTACGCAGTACTTCGGCCCCTCCACTGTTGACACGTCTTCCGAATCCGGGCGCCAGCTTCTCCCTCACTCGTTTCTTCTTTCTAGATCTATTTGCTGGTCCGCCTTTACTGATCTTCCCCCCCCCGCCTTCCTGGTCCCAACCCCTGGCCCACTTCCTTGTTTTCACTATTGATTCCCTACTGGTCTCTTCTTGCTGGCTTCCGCGCCCTGGTCCCTCCTTCAGGTTATTCCTTTCCTTCCTGGACGCTCACCTGGTCCACTCTAAAGGCCCCTTACTTCCCTTCTCCACCACTCCTTAGTGGTCCTCCCATGCTCACGGCAGACGTCGGTTACACGTATTCGGAATCAGGGCTCAGAAATGCACGCAGTTGCCGCTAAGTCAAGCAGGAGAGGGCTGCGCTTCCTCTGCTGCAACATCTCATGTTAAACGGCAAACGTTACCCTCGAGATGTACGCAAAGGCGTATCTCGCGCGGGTAAAATTTTCTGTTCAACGTGGGATAATGCTGAATTCTGAATGCGGCCACTCGTCACACGACGTCGGTGAACCGCTTCTCGCTCTAGACGATTGTTGAACGACTATGGGACCCGTATTCTGAATCCAGATGCTCAGAAACGCGCGCAGATGCTGCTGTGTCAATAGAGAGGAGGCTGTGCTTCCTCGGCTGGAGGAGCACCCCATGATGAATTCTGGATGCGGCCGCTCGTCGTACGACGACGGTGTCTCCTCTTCCGACTCCAGACGGTTGTGATGCGACGAAGGGAACCCGTCTTTTGGATTCAGGCGCTCAGAAACGCGCGCAGACGCCGTTGTGTCAAGCAGGAGGAGGCTATGCGTCCTCTGCTGTAACAACATCCCATGTTGAACGGCAGACGTTGCCCGCGCGAGGTACGCGAAGGCGTCGAAAGGGGTTCCATGAGATTGTTCATGGTACCACGAGGCGTATCTCAGCCAGGTTTCCAACCTGAGTGAGATACGCCTCATCATCTACAGGGCAGGGAGCTAACTCAATTATATAGTGGTAGATACCAGATCACCTATGTTAAATTCCGATGGCTTTGCCCGCTTCCGGAGATTGTAGTTGTGCTTTTGGGTAATCTGGGCAGTGGTGATATTTTGGGTAACCTGGCTCCAGATATCCTTTAGTAAGGGTACTAATTGACATGTATAGTCTTGCTCGTCATCACATTTTCTGGTAGGCAATTGTAAAGCAGCACGGAAGATATTAGGATGGTCAAGCCGTGGATGATGGAATGGGGAAATTTTCGTAGTTGAATTCTCTACGCAGCTATAAGCGTGAAGTGCTAGAAACGTGACGTCATCCCATTGGTCATTGTTCTGGGTTGTGGCCATGGTAACAGGTTCTTCTATGGTACGATTAGCACGTTCAACCTGACCATTACTTTCATGATGGTAAGAGGTGCTAGTTCGATGAAGGACTCGTATGGCCTTAAGGGTTTCTTGAAATGTATCGCTTAGATAATTGGTGCCCTGGTCGGTCACTAGCATATGTGGAGGGCTGAATCGAGCAACTAAACGATTCATAAATGTGTTGGTGGTAGTTATTGCCTTTTGGTCAGGAATAGGTTCGGCTATAATGTACTTAGAGAACACATCAATGAAAACTAGGAGAAATTTATTACCGTTCAATGTCATGGGCATAGGTCCTATGACGTCAGAGTGGACACGTTCCCATGGACAGGTGGATATTCCAAACTCATGAAGGGGCTCATTTACTCTGTAGGCGCTGGGATCTTTCCTTAATTGACAGATTTTACATGCAACCACAAAATTCCTAATGTCGCGAGCCATATTGTTCTATATAGCAATCTTATAGATATTCTTTGAGTTTTCGAGATTCCTAAATGAGCTGCACCCATTCGGGATGAGTGGATTTTGGAAATAAGATCGTGTTTCAATCTAGAGTTATCAGGAAGGACTAAAACTGGATCCTCATTAATCTTAGCTGGGATTCTATATAAAATGTCGTTAAGTACTCCAATAGATATAGGTGGTCTAAGTAATCGGTATTTTGATTTTTAGGGAGGTTTTTATACTCGGTAATCCACAAACGCTGATTTTGTTCTCACGGACGTCAGCGAGATTTAAAAAAGGGTGACCTATTATTGATTGAAGAAATGGCATGAATTTGAGGTGGGTATCGGGACGAAGCGTCGCATACAGTATTTTTATTCCCTGGGCGGTAGATAATCGATATATCAAATTCTTGTTATACAATTTGGTACTTAGCCAGCCGACCCGTCGAATCCCTGCGGTGCAAAAGGGCCTTAAGAGGGGAATGATCTGTGATAATGGTGGTTTTTTAGATATAGGGTCGGAACTTCTGCACGGCAAATACTAATCCGAGGGCCTCTAGTTCTATGGCTGGGTAACGGGCTTTATGGGCGTTAAGTGTTCGGCTAGCGAAGGCTATAATACGTAATTCATTGTCTTGTTGCTGCTTAAGGACGCCGGCTATTCCTTTTGCGGAACTATCTGTTTCGATAACAAAGGGTGATCCTAATCTCGGAGCTACTAGGATAGGAGCTGTAGTAAGAGCTTTCTTCAAAAGCAGAAGAGCTTCCTCACATTCGGGAGGCCAAACAAATGGTACATTTTTCTTGAGGAGGTTGGAAAGTGGGGCCGCTATCTGTGCAAAATTACGTATAAGTCGGCGGAAAAAAGAGCAGATTCCTAGGAAAGCTTTCACTTTTCGGTGACCGAACTTGGTCTTGGATAGTCATCAATGGTTTTGGTTTTGTCCGGGTTGGGTCGAATGCCGTCTTTGCTCAGAACAAATCCAAGGAATTTGATTTCTTTACGTGCGAAATCACATTTTGAAGCCTTCAATTTCATGCCTATAGTTTGAATTTTGCCTAAGACCTCGTCTATGTCTCGAAGATGTTCCTCGGGGGTTTCGGAAGTTATAATGAGGTCATCTATATAAATGAAGAGTTGAGCCCTAAGGCGCTTTTTGAAATCATTCATAATTCTCTGAAAAGTGGCCGGGGCGCCTTTGAGGCCCATGGGCATCCGGATATACTCGAATGATCCTAAAGAGCAGGCAAATGCCGTCCGTTCGCAATGAGTCTCTTCTACAAGTATCTTATAGAATCCTTGTTGAAAATCAAGGGAAGAATAGAGGCATTTGTTAGCGCATAGATGAATAATGTCCTGGATATTAGGAAGGATAGACTGCTGCGGTCTGGTTATAGCATTTAATGCTCTAAAATCGATCGTAAAACGCCAACTATTTGCATCTCTATTCTTTACAAGAACTATTGGGGCGCAGAAAGGAGAAGTGGACTCGCGGATTATTCCATCGGCATTTGGACTATCTGACGCTCGATTTCCTGTCGTTTTTCCAGGGGTACGCGATAAACTTTCTAAGTGGGAATAGTTGCATCATGGATGAGGTCGATACGGTGAAGTATAGGTGCATTATAATGGCCTAAGTGTCCGTCGCGGCCTACGAAGGTATTGCTATGTTTTCAGATAATATCCAAAAGGGTGTCTTTCTGATCTGCGGTTAAGTCTGATAGGGCTAAATCGACTTCTTTTGCTATATCATAGCAAGGGGAATAGTCTATGGGGAACTTGGGCACGGCGGATTCCCAGTCGGCCTCGGGTGGAATATAGTGGTTGAACTGGTTTGTCTCGACTGCTGATACTTGGCCGGAGCAGGGCGATATGGAGGAGACTTTTGCGATACTCATATTCTTATAAAGCATTATATCCGAAGCTGAGGGGTTTAGGACCATTATGGGACATTGGCCATTCTCGGGGTGTGAGAGACATCGTCCAACTACATAGAGGGATTCTGATTTATGTAAATTGTCCTCTAGTAGGAAAGAGTCGATTCCAATAGGGAGCGAGCTGGCCGTCGATATATACGGCAATAAAATTCTTGCTTCTCTTTGGCAGAAGAACCGCGTGAGATACCCTGACATTGTAATATGGAAAAATGTGAGGTGATACGCTATTTACCTGAATTGTCCTATGGACTTGTGAACCATCATGATGGTATTATTATATAAATCAAGGGTTACTTGCGAACCAATGGCATTTAGACTGTGAATATACACTGTGACCAGAAAGTATAGGGACACTTAAAAATTGTACTTTTCGTACGCTAATCGATATCAGTCGACCTGAATTTTTTACTGTAAAATTCGTTACGGCAAAGAAGTTCGAAGCAAAAGATTTTAGCAAAATCGGTTTGATGTGAGCTAAATAAGAAAATAAAATATGGAGACACACCATTTCCAATTGACCAGAAAGTATAGGGACACTAGTAAAAAACAACTTCATTCTCAAGATAAAAAAACAGTCGTTGATAACTAGTACTCAATTGGTCCTCCGCGGTTCATTGCAACATCTACAAGTCGGGCTGGCATCGAAGCAGCATGATTTCGAAGTGTTTGTAGAGGAAGTTCATCCCAAGCGCGTAGAGTTGCTGATCGAAGTCCTTGCAGAGAAGAATATGTCTGGTTATGCTCGTAAATCTTCCTTACAAGGTGCCCCCAGATATTTTCCATTGGGTTCATATCGGCAGAACATGCAGGCCAGTCGAGAACTTCAACAGAATTTCTTCTGAGGAAGCCTTTTGTGGATCTGCTGGCATGCGGCGGTGCATTGTCCTGTTGAAAAACCCATCCCTGACCAGCAGTCTGTTGAAGGAATGGGAGCAGATGGGTTTCCAACAGTTGCTGGTATTCATCTGCGTCCATCCTTGCTGACGTGAAGGCAAGAGGAAGCTTTCCTTCTGCGTGGAATGCCGCCCACACCATAACTGTGCCGCCTCCAAAATTCCTTCTTGGGAAATACTCCTTCTCCTTGCGTAAGTCATACCAGTAGAATCGGTTCCCATCTGGACCATCAAGGTTAAAGCTCTTTTCGTCCGAGAAGATCACCTGAACTATGAAATGTTAAAATACCTAGCGTCAGAACTGACAACGCAAAGATCTGCCTTAGTCCAAAGACGTCGTTTGTTCCTAGAGACGAACTCAAGCCTGTTCCTTTTGTGCGTTTCTGTCAAACGTGGAGCAGAACGGAGCTGGGTATATACAACATTCCCATTGCGTTTTAAGCAGCACCGAATCGCTTCTTTCGAGACTTTCTTACTCAAACTCTTGCGCACTTCCTCTAAACTGATTGATTTATTGGAAACCATTCGCACGATTTGCCTCTCGTCTCGAGTCGAAAGACGCCTGGGACGTCCTGAAGACTTCCTCGAGTGATATAGATCAGGACTGCGTAGAAATTTGCTAATAACGTTCTTTGATCGTCCCAGTTGAGTCGAAATTTGGCGTATGCTGAGTCCTGCATCTCTGTGGGCCTTGATTTGAGCTTGTTCCTCTATTGATAGCATCGATCCGCGACCCATCCTTACAATGAGCAAATTATGAGGCAGTATATTGCATAGCAAAATAGTTTTCAACAACGTGCCTTTCTCCGCGCACCTTATTTGGTGGTGTCCCTATACTTTCTGGTCACTCAAAAACAGGGTCCCGTCACGTGATCCTTTCGCGTTCCTTGCCACCTCGGGGGATTTTTACGCAATTTGCTGGTGTCCCTATACTTTCCGGTCGCAGTTATATATATCAGATCCTAGGAGAACTGGCGCCGGGCATTCAGTGTCGGATGAAATATGGAAAAAATGATTAATAGAATGAGATCCTTCTTCCACTGGTAGTACTACCGTTCCTATTAGGGTGACTTGGCTACCATTCGCAGCTCGTGCCGGAGCACAGCTGGAACGTGATACCCTATGACTTGCTTTCAATGTAGAGAGTGATGTCATCCGCATATAGGATAACGACGCTCCGTTGTCAAGTAGTGCTATAATAGGGGTATCGTTGATAAGTACTTGTATGTACGGCAAAGAGCTATTGTTTCTCTCTACCGAGGAGAGAAGGGCATATACACGAGGGATAAAAAGACGTTGGGGAGGTGGGGCACTACGTTCCATCTTGATGGAGTTAATTTCCCGGTTACGTGCGCGCTTGGGAGCAACCGGGGCAAGTGTATGAGCTAAATCGGTAAGAGCAGTGGCTGCCGTTCTACTAGTTCTACGAATCAGGCAAAACTTGGCGTAGTAAAAGCAGAAGATTACGGCAATCATTATTACCAAGGCCGGAATTGTTATCCACATGACTAGAGAGAGTGTTGACCATCGAATACTCTCAACGCCGTCTGAGAGCTTCTTTGTAGTAGAGTCATAGACTGTGCGAACAGATTCAGTGATCGAGCCACTCATACTTTCAATTTGGTTCAACGTGTTCTCCAAAATGCCACGTTTTCTTAGACGATTTTCGAGTTTTTCATATTCCTGCTGCAAGAACTGCAGCTGGTATTGGATAGAATGTGCAAAATTCTCAGTAATGTGGTGATATAGGAAAGGAGCATTAAAGATAAATGGCTTAGAGTTAGCTTTCTGTAAAGTATTAGGTGGGAAAAGTTGCTGCTGAAACATTGAAGTGACAGGCTGCATGTAAGGGCATGCCACTTCGGCTGAAATGTGCAAAAGATCATCGGAATTTGGAATAGAGAAAAACAAGCGCTCCTCAACTTGAACCGGGAGTAGGGAGTAACAGGTGTTATTCACCTTATGATCTGTAAAAACTGCAGTGGCGTTAATTACGGTTTACATCGAGTTACCAAAAGTGCTCCATTTTCGGTAATAGCGAAAACGTCATTGCGATCGAGAAGAGTCCGGGTTGTCCAAGTAGGATCAATTACGCTCAAAGAATGTATTTTCTGGGTATTTAAATTTGTTGCCTTATACAGATGCTATTAAACGTGTTCCGTAATGGGATATTAAAGACGAAAATTGCACGAGTGCGTCCGGAGGGTTTGGGGAGAACCATAGTAGTAGAAATTTGGTCTATATTCACATTGTAATTGGTCACTTGGAGTGATTCGGGATTGTCCATACTAATCTCGTCATAAAGGGCTGCGAAATTACTTGACATAGGCCGGACAACATGGCGCGCATCAATTGGTGGAAATAGCAGACAGGGGGTAGTTTCCGGTCGCGGAGGGGTCCTACTATAGGGGTAAGCTGTTGTAATAACTGTGAGGGGGTGTCTGCTTCGCGATTTTCTCATATCGCGACTGTTTCTGATCCGCGTCGACTATATAGTGAGCGCTCCGCATATTGCGATAAATCGAGGAGTTTTCGAGTAGATAATCGCCTGTAAGAGGTAGGACGCAACTCTGTGGGAAACGGACGAACATATGGTGGAAGCCCCTTGTAAAAGGCATTCTTCGAGGAAAGGGTGTGGTGGCGGGGGCTCGTGAAGTGCTAGGAGAGGGTTGGGGATGCAGTGGTTTTATTTGCATGCGCAAGCAGAAGTAAATCGGCATGTTCAAAATACGGTACCTCTTTTTCTCTATCTTCTAAACCAGAATTTGTAAGCTGTAGGCCTAAAGGGCCAAATTCCTCAGTTAAGTAATCGTTGAATATGTCCGTGACTCCCTGTGTGAGTTCCATATATATTGTGGACTCGGCGTAATTTAAGAGGCCCTTAGATTTGATATATCGAAGGTGGGAAAGCGGGCGGTAGCGGTATTCGGCGTATCAGATTGTTCTCAGGGTGCTCACTCTAGGGTCTTCCTTCACATAATATTTGCTCCGATAAAAGTCCTCGTTACTTACATTCCATCTAATTATTTCGTTTAGAAGGCGCGTATTCTTTATTGGCCTTGTGGCAAATAATGGGATTTCCTCTAGTGGTTTAGCGAACAAGGATTGTGCCAGAGGGGTGTCTGCTTCGCGATTTTCTCATATCGCGACTGTTTCTGATCCACGTCGACTATATAGTGAGCGCTCCGCTTATTGCGATAAATCGAGGAGTTTTCGAGTAGATAATCGCGTAGCATAATGTTGGAGGGGATATTGGGGAACCCTAACATATGGGAAGGGGTCGTAAGATAGGTCTGTGGCAGTGAGCAATGCTTAAGTAATTTGGATTGTAGATAGTAATCACTACTAAATTGAAAAGTGAGCTCATGAGTATCGATGACTAGGTAACGAAGGGTTACGAGTGCATCGTAAGTGCCTATCAAGTTATACTGGCATACGGGGGATCTGATGTAGGTTCCCAGATCAGTGTTCCTCCTGGGATTATGCACACACCACTTGATAGTGTGCAATTTTCTATGGGCCCTAATGAACTGGACACAATCGTCCCATCTAATGAGGCAATCTCGCCTTCTTCTATCGAACGAATGCTCCTCATATAAAAAGTTTTTCCCCATAGTGGGAGGGATGTATCCAGTTCCTCTATTTCTGATGTCATCCGGAGTCCAGAGGAGATAGTGGTGAGGGGGTAACATATATAGAATTGCTTTCAAAAGATTGTCTACAATCACTAGAAGAGAGACCAACACGTTGGCGGCCAATTATAGTGCGGGTGGTACGGATATAAAGGAAATTATAAGCTTCTACTTTGATAAGATCTCTATAACTATTAAAAGCCTGAGTACGCAGTGGATTGTTCCGTTTAACGTACAGTTGTACAGCGGTTTTGAGCATGGGTTCGTCCATTGTGGCAGAGCACTTAATTAGGGATGGGAGGAGGAGTGGGCTCGAGAAAGGTGTCGTACCGCATAACTGGAAACTGGACTCTCCAAGGGGGAGAATTGAAAGAGCTGCTAGCGTGAGAATGCAGAAAAAAGCTGGGTTAGACATCACAGCAGGAAACCTAGGGTTGGATGGAGCACTGGATTGCTGCAATTGCTGATTGGGGGTGAAGGAAGGCTGCTGTGGGTAATTTTGGGGATAAGAGGGATTATAGGTGGGTATATAATTCTGCCTCTAAGTGGGTTGGAGAAATCTACGGAAGTTCCAAAAATTAGGCGATGATCTAAAAGAGTATCCCCTAGGGCGATAGGGGTTGCGATTCTGCCCCCCCCCCCCGAGGATCGCGGATAATAATTTCTTTAGATTTGGTAAGGCCATCCTCCGGAAGTACGGTTTTGACCACGAAAAGGACTGGGGAACTGATTAGGGGGCTTATTAGAGATGACCCTATTATTGCTGAGGGTGTTAAACTGTTTCTGGAGGGTCTGGACCTTGTCGCTGATAGCCAAAGAATTAAGGCTATTGACGAGTTTAAAGTCCTCTTTACGCTCTTGGTCTAGGATACAACTCTCTTTCTCTGCATTTGCTACTACTGAATCAAAATCCTCTATTTCAGGGAGACGGCGTACGGCCTTGCGAATATCTGGGGCTAGTCCCTTAATAAAGAAGTCAATTGCTAATTTACGAGGTATGTTCTTATCCTCTCCTTGGAACGCTACCTTAATTTTTTCAGAATTTTCCGAGCGAATTCGCCAACAGAGTCTTTACCCTGCTTGATGTTGTGGAGCTCATATCTTATGTTACTTAGAATTGCCTGGGACTTGAATTTTTTTTAGCTAAAGCTACGAGGTATGTTCTTATCCTCGTAGCTTTAGCTGGTCACGGTCTCCCAGTTGGCTTTCTCAGAGGCTACAGAACTTTAGCTTAGCACCTCCTGTGAGTTAAAGGGGCATAAGGGATTTAGCATGCTCGAGGGGAATTCCTAAGCGGTCAACTAACTCAGTGTAATCCTCTAAAAATTCTTCGAAGGTCTTATCTGAATCTCCAGAAAAATTGTCTAAGCGGCTATCTAGCAGCTTGCACGAAGTATATAAGGATGCGGGAGGAGTTACGGACATATGATCTAGGAAAATATTTGGTTTGTTTTCCATCGATCTACGGTGGCGACGTGCTTTAGGGGTATTCTTATATTTTTCTGCTAAAATATCTAGAAGTTCTTGCCTATTGGGGTCTCGAAATCGTCGTCCGATTCGGCAGCGGGCTCTGGAGAGGGGTGATTGTGGAGTCTTCGTCACTCAAGTGACTGGCAAAGAGTTGATCACGCTTAAAATTATAGCGGAGTCTTCGGGACTCACGCTCGGATTGGGTTGGGGGTCTCTTAGGGGTCTCCTCAAAGTTGAGAGACAGTTTGATATCTAATGGGCTGATATGAGGCGTCTACTATTGAGGGATCTGGAGAGGGGAACAAGTATGAGAAATATTTATTTATTTATATATCCTTGTATAATAGGATGCTGCCATGATAAAGTCGGAAGCGAATCAGTCGACCATACAATATATATATATATATATATATACATATATATATATATATATATATATATATATATATATATATATATATATATATATATATATAGAATATTGTATAGAGTATAGTTGTATGTATGTAGAATATATATAGTATAGCAGTATGTAGTAGTAAGCGAGAATGAAGACGCAGTAGTATTGTATAGGATAGAGGCAGGACCGAATAAACCATTGAAGTGCTGTAAAATAATTCCTTAACAGTAAGTAAAAATATGAAAGCGAAAGTACTCAATCCAGGAAAAAGTCTTCAGAGTCATCATAGTTGTGCAAAAGATAATGACATAAGGTTTCCTGCAGTCATTTCCGGAGGAACTATGTAGTAAACCTCTGAAACGATACAAAAATTAATGTCTTTGTTTCAAAGCAGACCACAGAGCAGATTTAGCCATAAAGGAATCCGGTGAAAAGATCCAACTTTGATCTAAAGAACGTCTAGATCTCGTATCTTTAAAACAGAAGTTAGGTTTAATTTTTTCAGTCTTGCTTTAAAAACAGAACTATTTGGCGATTCTAGAACGTAAGACGGCAACATCTGTATCCACCTAGCAGAACGAAAGAAAAAATTGTTGTACATTTTGGAGTACGAGTTAGTATTTATTCTGTTGTTATGCAATATTAGTAAACTGGTCCGTCCCCTGCATGGTCTGAAAATCCAGTACTTACTTGGTCTTAGTTTCGTTTCCCTTTTAAGAATTTTGAAGGCAAAAACTAAATCTATGAATATCCTTCGGTAAAATAGTGTGTTAAGCTTGAAAATTTTTAACCTTCTTTTGTAGCTTGGTATGGTTTGGGGATGCTCATGGTTGGGAAAGCATCTGTACATCAGTATCCTTGTAAAAGTTTGTTGGACTTTTTCAATCCTACGTTGGTCTCTTTGTAGTTGGACTCCAAATTTGTGACGCATATTCCAAAATGGGGACCACGTATGCCTTGTATAACCTAATGAGGATTTGATAACTGCATAAATATGAGTATATAAATATGAGTATGGAGGAGATGAAAAATAATTAAAAGTTAAAATAAGAGTAAATAACGTAGAGTTCTGGTCTTCCTCAAAGTGAGGGACTATTATGCAAAAAGAGATATTGGGAGCGAGCTCACCCTTTCCTTGCGTCTTGATACTTGTAAGAGTGCTGGCGACGACTGACTGACGGTCGGTCGTTGAACTGGAGGAGTGAGCTGGGTCAAAACCGTTTGGGGTTTATATGCAGTTCGGGAGGGAGTGGGGAGAAGAAGAGAGGGAGAGGAGGGCGGGGTGAAAGTGTAGCGGAAGATTAGTCGCGCCAGGAGATTAACGACCGGCACATTTAGAAGTTTTTAGGGTGTGGGGCAACAGGCGCGGTGCCGTCTGGTGTGTGATGGATGGGGCATGGGATTGTAGCCGCCAGGCAACTGTTGAGCATCCGCGGACAGGGAGATTAATTGCGCTTGCGGCGCGTCGGGCGCTCCGAAACAGCGGCCTGTTTATAACTAATCGATGTAGCGGGAGGGGAAAGATACTAATCACCACCTATATATAAAAGAGTTTGTCCGTGGAGTGATCTAACCTAAGTGAGGTACGCCGCATCATCCCCAGCGAGAGCGGTCGAGTGATCTAACCGAAGTGAGATACGTCGCATTATCTACAGCGAGGGCGGTCGATGATCTAACCTGGATGAGGTACGCCTCATCATCTACAGCGCGAGCAAAATTTGCGGTTGAACGTGGGATGTTGCTGCAGCAGGGGAAACGCAGCACTTTACTGCTAAACACAATAGCACGTATGCGCGTTTCTGAGCGTCCAGATTCAGAAGCCGACTTCGTGCCATTAGCATGAGAAGACTACTAAAAGGATAGGGTAGAAGGGGGACTTTGAGGGTGGGGAACCGACGGCGATCAGGAGGCAGCGACCAGGAGGAGCATCGTGATGGTCGATGGGGAGAGAAGTGAAGCAGGCCAGAAGGAGGCACCAAGAAGAGCTTAGGCAATATGTAGGGATCAATAGGGAGTTACCAATCAGGGGAGGGGACAGTAAGGAGGATCAGCAAGGGGACCCATTACCATTAAGAGAAACCGGATTTAGAGGATATGACACCGACGTCACACTATGGGCGTTCGCTTGCCGTCGTCGTGTCGTGAGCGTGGGAGGCCTACTTAACTAGGGTAGAGTAGAAAGGAGTATCCCGAAGGGAGGAGGAGGAATTTACCTGGAAGAAGGGACCTAGAGGCGGGACCAGGACGGGAATCAACAAGAAGGGAGCGCCGTAAAGGAACTCATACGGAGAACAAGGAATCTGCCATATGCATAGTGCCTGCCTCTTCATGCTCGACACGGCGGCGTCTGCGCGTGCTTCTGAGCTTCTTGATCCAGAAAAAGCGCAGCAAGCATCCTAATTCTAAATACGGGTCACCGACCGTGCCGTGGGCATGGGAGGACCACTAAGGGGGTGGTGGAGAAGGGCGGTAAGGGGGACCTCTATGGTGGACCAGCCGAACGACCAGGAAGGAAAGGAAGAACCTGGAGGAGAAGCCAGGACGGGGAAGCCAGCAAGAAGAGACCAGTAGGAGTCAATAGTGGAAACAAAGAAGTGGACCAGTAGTTGGGACCAGGAAGGTGGGGGACTAAAGAGGGGGAGGGAAGACCATTAAAGTCGAACCAGCAATTAGATCCAGTAAGAAGAAACGAGAGAGGGGAACCTGGTTTCGGAAGACATGTCAACGACAACTTGAAACGCTAGCTGTTGAGCATGAGAACGATTACGGAGGAACAACCTGAAGGACAGAAGTACTGCACAGCACAAACCAATGACATTACTGGCCGGTCAGGAAAGAATGTCTATGATGAAGGTACCGAAGCGGTGAATCGCTTGATGCCGATAAAGTACGCAGCAAGTCCTAGATGCTAGCGAATTTTATGTTTTACAAAAACTACTTTCCATAGGTCAGTGATGCTAAAACGTCGCGCGAAGCGCACAAGTGCGAGACACGCCGTTAGGCGTGTCGGGGTACTTGTATTAGATAACAGCAGTTGCCCGGGGGGAGAGGATTAATTGCGCGTGGGGCACGATGTGGAGTTACGCAAGTATCGGGCTGTAATACATCAGGAAGGATATGTGCGGGGTCTATTCTTGGAGTAAAAACTGGGTTTATGAAGACAACTGAAAACGATTGCGAAAAACGCACGGGAGAAAAGATATTAATAGAACATAGACTATAGCGCTATGAGGAACTGAAAGGGTGATGCTGCATTTTCTCGTTAGTAATTAGTTTTTTTTTAATATGTGGCATTCCTTGAAAATCTAAGCTTTTCTGCATTAGTACTTGGGCAGAATTTGAACGTTACAGCGCTTATTCGGACACCATCATTATTCATTGAATAATTTTATTGCACGAGGTGTGGTGCGGCTCGTCCGAGACTTCATTTGTTGCTCAGAAATAAAGATGTGAAATTTTATTGAATTTCTGGTTGGCCTCGTGCTAGAGGGAGCAATTCATGCGCTTTAACTTCGTATAAGACGAAGGGAAGATAAGAGAGGATCAATTTGGCATATCAAAGGTGGGAATGTCACAAATTTGGATTTCGCATGAAATATTGTGATTTTGCAGCATCATGAAATTATATGATAGGTTTTGATCTACAGAAATAGAGGGAGTACTATGAAAGAGCTCGTTCATTGAGGTTTTTACTAAAAACCCTAGCCGGGACCTCCATATAATAAACCTGTCCCCTCAGGTTTATTTACGGTTAGCTCATACGGCCTCTCAGGCCCTTACATAACAAAACATAGCGATAACATAAGGTTTTATTGACAATAGGAACACATGTGGACAACAATAAAAGTCCCGGAGATAAGGCCACAGGGGGGGGGGAGAAGGGGAAAAAGGAGGATCGAGGCTCAGGAGCTCCTCAGGGGCGGGGAGGCGCCGGAGCTGAAACCACACGGCCGGAGATCCAGACGTGATTCTGCATACGCCTTTTATACCCGGATCCCCGTGTAGCATGTGGCTCAAAGTGCGGCTGGCTGCAGCTGGTGGAACTCCCAGCAGGTCCGGGAGGAAACAGCGGTGGCGGCCTTATGGGAGCTACATTACATAAGACTTTACTGAGTTGAACCGTTGCACTGGTTGTACAGGACGGTGCTCTATACAAAACTATGGTTCTGAAGCTGAATCCCTCATACATAATGTCAGCGCAGAGTACTTCATACGAGTTTTACACTGATTCCTTCAATACTAAAGAGCTTGGAAGTCTACGGTTTACTAGTAACATCACGCCCCCCCCCCCGATTTTACGAGGTCTGTCGCATCTATGAATCTCGTAGTCAAATGCCATATTACATAAAAAGGCGGGAATGCAGTGGCTAGGTTTTAGCCACGTTTCAGAAAAAGCGTAGATGTCATAATTGTTAGAAGGCACAAGAGCTAAGCCGAGTTTCTTGAAAGGGATCTCACATTCGCATAAAAACACTTCAAAACTCTCAAGCAATACCGATTCTCTAGTTTCCCTGTCGGATAAAGGCTTAATCACTTGCATCGCAGGTGAACTAGTGACATGCATGACAGGGCCAGGTCCAGAAGGAGGATCGCAGTTTACAACACTTGTATGAGTGCCATCACGCTCCGCACGCCGCCGCTTCAACTCCTCTGGTGGCAGCAATTCCTGAAGGAATACGCGGAACTCAGAGTAAAAGCGGAGGCGGCGCGAGCGATTAACTGCAAGACGTTGGAAAGTCCTAGCCGGTAATACAACTTTCAGTGGTCTATTATGGCTTGGCACATTCCTTTTCCCTAGGCGATACACGGTGACTGGGTTACAATCGACATTCAGAAAATCTAGGACGTTACAAACAGCTGCGAGATCATGAGACACTCTATCCCTACTTTTAGGCGAATCGAGCTCAGGTATTCCGAATATCACCACAGAGCGCCGCCTTTCCATTTCTTCTGCTGTTACTGCCGTCTGCAAACATGGAGGGAACTCTGATAGTGAGGAAATGTTAACAGCTGGTGACTCCACATCCTGAGAGTGAACATGAGAGGGGATTTTACTGCGTAATAGTTCTAATTCCCTCTTAAGTTCCTTATTCTGAACACGATAGCAACTTAGCTCATTCGTGATCGCCTCGATGACTTTCTCTGTGCAGGCCGGAACTCTGCTCGATTTCGTTATGGCGTTGACTTGATCCATTAAAGCTTGCGATAGCCTCGATTCGTTTGCCGTGGAACTGCTCGTTGAATCAGCACCTCTTGCAGCCATAGCGGCGGACAGTCAATAATAGATCAGCGTAGAAATCGAAATAAACCGGGAGCTCTGACGGCCAAAGGAGACGACGAAATACTGGCAATTCTTCGTCGGTGTCGGACTTGGACGTAGAAATAGTAGCCTCTAGAGCAGAGGAAACTGGAGAGTAGTCCGATAGTAGGAAATTGACGGAAGATCCTCGAGAAATAGCCGAGTCAGCAGAGCAGGACGAAATAGCAACCGCCTGCCACGCAACCACGTGAATACTTTCTAACACTTGATGAGCTTAATCAAATCTTTCACTATTAATAGCTAATAGTGAAAGATTTAATTAAGCTATTAACGTGATAACGAAAACATGAATGCAAAGAAATAATCTAGAACGTGCGCCAAAAGAAAATCGTAAAAATACGAGGTTCACAAGGGAGGTAGTTTGCACTCGGCAGTGACTCACGTGAAGAACTACTTTCCGCACACTTACGATTAGTGTTTTTGAAGACGCCAGGTCGGAAAATACGATGTTCGCTTGAAATCGCTAACGCGAATAGCGAAAATCGTATTTTTCGCAATCGATAATTGGAGCATAAAAAATAGAGTAAACGGGCTCAAATTCTTTGAAAATAGTAATAGTAATCCTTTGAAAATAGCTGTTTAGTTACATGCACTGCCTCATTCATGCGCCACGACGAAGACAAACGAAAAAGTGGAAATGATAAAAATCATGCTCAGTACAAAAAAATCATGCCAGCATGTTTCGTGAGAAATGTGCAATGTGCATACGGTGTGGTGTGTATATCTCGAGATATAAATACGTTTTGATGGTCGTCAAAACGGAGTCTCCCTACTGATAACTTCTTTTGGAAATGTTGTGCAAAAGTCCAAAAGGATCTCTCTGGGACCTCCATATCATGCTTTTGCCTGAGATGGGAGTGAGGCTTTACGAACCTTTATTATTAGTCTAGTTTCTATACGACAACCATACATCAAGAATGCAGTTAAGGAGTCTGCCAACCTTTCAACCCACGTAGGGGCGTGGTTTACAGAGGAGGTGGCCACTATACCGTGACAATTACGTGGTAGCGGGTTTACCATGTATGCGTTCGCAAAAGCATGACACAGGAGGAAAGAAGGCAGAGCTTAGACAAGAATATAGAGAGAGGAACAAAACGAAAGAATTGTGTCTGGCTTGTTTACTGATGACAGTTGATGCGTGTGCAAGACCTATTAGGTTGATCGAAAAGCATTGCAACACCTTACGATACGGCCTTAAATTTGTTAAAGCACAGTAGTGACCTTCTGTGGTGACACCACAGTACATTCTCGAAGCTTCCTCAAGCATCATTACTATACGCGGTGGTTTCCTTTCAAGCCTAATCGATCGGGGTGGGAGTTGTAGGATTGAAATAACCGAATTAAGCGCCTTACTGCAGGGTAAGTGATTCGATCAGGCAGCCAACGTCACCGATCTTTTGGGCGGACTATCGGTTTTCTCTCTCACTTAACCGATCGGGGTTGCTGTTGCATAATTATGATTGCCGACGGATCCCCCAATTTCCAGCAGTGGACTAGGACAAGCCAGGGAAGAAAGTTTGGGGGACCTGCTTTGGCATTGGCTTCATATTCTTCCCCAATAAGTACTTAGTTTACAGACCATGTAGCGAGAGAATTGGTAGTTTCACCATTCACTGTAAACATCCAACAACTAAATGTCGTGGAAAAATCTTCAAGTCACAATTTTGTCGAGTTGCCAGATGGTTCCAGCGCATTCCAGCAGAAATTTGTTGTGCCGAAAATAGCCACATCTTTAAAGTAAGGTTGGAAAAGCTTGATCTTTTGCAAATTCTAGGAAATAATAATGTAGGAAATAACGGTGATGTCTTTGATTGCAGCCAACTTTCACTTTCATCCTTGCCATGGCTTGTCAGAGACAATCTGCCGGCCCCGCTCTTCATCTCGCAGTCCAGTTTTTAGGAAGATACCAGCAGTCCAATGAAGCAGTAGATTTTTAAGAATATAGTTCTCAATCATGATTGCTAATCACGATGAGTGCTTTTCTAACCAACATAATAATTCTCAGATCGCAGACGAGTTCATTGTCTTATGGGTGAAGTATATGTATGTATCTATGTAAAGGCGGCGTCAGCAAGAGTAGTCCCGGGTTGCATTTAATACTCGTTATACTTTTTTCTTGCTTTTGTTTAACTTAAACGAATCTTATTCTCCGCACCGACGTTTGAATATGCGCAACTCCCTTCTATGCTACCGCCTGAGGTGAGTACCAGTTTAAAGAGGCCTTTGAGATACAGGTCGTGTACGTAGAAGGTCGTAGACCTTGCGCATCTTATAATTCGCATGCAAGACGTTCTCGCGGAAAGAATTTTATCTACGCTTTATGTTCTTTTTACTATTTTCAACAGCCTTTGCAGGTTATTTTTTTCCATTGTAAGAAACAAGTGCGGACTACTCTTCGACAAACCTCTTTTTCCATTAACAATGAACCAGGCAATAAACTTACAACGGTCTCAATTTATCCAATTTCAAACTGGAGTTCCCACATTCACCAATGGATTGAAAAACACTCAAACCGAACATATGTCATGTATGTTGTCTGGCTTAATCTACAGTATTTGTTTTGTTTATTATTTATGGCACACATTTTGTGTAATAAATAAAAAAATATTCAACAACGTCGTCAGTCTCAATTTTCAGCAGTGGTTCGACCAGTTTTCTTAGCACTGTATATACAAAAGGATAGTATCCTTGTGTTAAGTCACTTTTCCGATTATCATAACATATGGTGGGAAATCTGGGGGCTTAATGCAGGGCGACAGGACGGAAATCTCAGACTTTCAGCCTTGACGAGCTGCGTTAGGTTGTGTGCACAACCCCAGACGAAGCAGGAGTGCTGACGGACATTTTCCTGAGTGCTATACAAGGATGTAAGTGCTACTCAGCAAAGCATCAATCAATATGTAGTAGGCGCACGTCTCAACGTGTTCGACTTCAACGCTAGAGATGCTCCCCTTACCCAGCGTTACTTGCCGGCGAAGCCACTGACGGTGGGTTAGCCAAGCGTCCGTAGCTAGGTTTGGGCTACGTTTCTTGCGTGGCCCGCCATACCCGAAGCCGGCAACCCTGGCGTGGCCAGCACGTCCAGCGTCAGGCGCCGGCGACTGACGCTGGTACTATATAAGACCTCGTCGAGTACGAATACAGCAGCAATGTCAACGATAAGCAGCAGCATCCTACGACCTATCGTACTACGAATTTCTGCAAGGCCATTCAGCGAAGACTGCAGCCACAAACATCTGCGCTGCATTCAAGGACGAAGTCATTCAATATTCCACAGTATCAGCGCGTCGTTGGTATCAGCGCTTCAAAGCTAGAGATATCCCTCTCGAAGATCGACCTTGTTCCGGACGCCCTTCTGTTGTGGAAGAAGCGCGAAGCCTTCAAGGTGAAGCCAAATTCAACCACTCGCGAATTGGCAGCGACACTTGGATGTATACAAAGCCCCGTCGTGAGGCAGTTGGAGATCCTTGGGTACCGCAAAGTTTTGTCGTCTTGGGAACCACATGCGCTGCGGGGGAGGGAGGCGTTCGTATCGGCTGGTTGTAGGCGCTGCGACAGCGCGCCGAGGTGGGCATAGCTGCGTCGTCATTCCCCTGCTCGCCGTCTCCGCTCACGCTGTGACATCCGTCGCGCGCGCGGCGGACTACGGTCCGACGGAGGCCGTCGTCGGCGTTCCCACGACGGCGGCCCGACGGACGAGCGGAACACGCAGGTCGATCAGATTTGCTGGGACTGCAATCAATAGGATGTTCAGAGGATTTACAAAACCAGTGTAAAGATACATATTGGTGTGAAACAAACATAGCTTTACATCAGAATTTCGAGCTCTATCTAATGAGCTCTACTTCAAGCTTATCAATGCTACCGTTGATGAGATATTATTCAAATTTAAAACTGAAAAATAATTCTTCGCAAACCTGCGACGAAGCTGTAAAGGGTACATTTCCAGGCTAAAATTTCACAAGAATTCAACTACGTCGGCTAAATACCTTCTAGAGGAGCTCTTTTTTGATGAAAAAATTGTGTGTATCGCACCTTTGGGGACATGTCTCGAAGCCATTCAACGCAGAATTCAATTATGAATTTTATGTTCACAAAGATAGTGCCTCAAAAATGTATACACTGTCTGAAAGGTGATAACTTTGCTCAGAGTAAAGGAACTGAAGGGCTTGATGGGTCATATGAAAGCTTAAGAAAGTTGAAATTTTCTGAAAAATGGGCGGTATGGATTGCGCCATGCACTCGTGTGAAACCTTGAATTTTATACTCGATTTTTTTTGCTTGAATGGCTGTTATAATTTCTCCAAGTGGCAGTTTCGATTAATGTGAGCTTCTTTAAAGGTTCGAAGATTCAAAACACACTACGGCTTGCGAAGAATGCAGGGTATCCTAAAAAATTCATATACTATTTGGGTGGTTCTAACATTGGTACTAGTGAAGCTTGTGAAGATGTTTGACACCCACATGAAAGCACAGAGTAGGGAAATTTCTGTGACGTGCAAATGGCCAAGATCGCGCCATGCTCTCTCTGGAACATTGTATTTCAGACTCGATTGATTCTGCATGGGTTGACTGCTTGTTAAAATCCTGTTACTACTTGGCCCCACTAAGCTGTGCGGTGCCATCGACTGGTTGTAGGCGCGCAGCCGCGGCGCCCACAAGCAGCCGATACGAACGCTACGCACCCGAGCTACGGCACTCTGACAAGACATACCGATTCAATGTTGCTGAGTCGCTGCTTCTTCGCCCGCACAGAAAGGACTTTCTGAAGGACATTATTATTGGTGATGAAAGCTGAGTTTTTTCATGTTAACCACACCCGCATGGCTCCCACGCGGAGAACCGGCTCCAAGACAACCGAAACGTGGACACCACGAAAAGAAGGTTCTTCTGTGCAGCTGGTGGGACTCAGAAGGCATGCTTTACTGGGAGTTGCTGGATAGTGAGACCATAGTCACAGCATCTGTCTACGCTACACTGCTCCAGAGGTTGGCCGAAGCCATGCGCCAAAAACGTCCAAAACGGGAAAATGTTTATCTGCTGCACGACAACGCGCGTGATCATGTCGCAAAAGTGAGTCGCGAAAAAATCCAGGAGTGAAGTTAGGAAGTTCTGCCCCATCCACCGTATTCAGACCACGCTCCTTCTGACTGCCACCTGCTCAGAGCTCTGAAGCAGTATCTTCGAGGTCGAGAGTCAACTGGAAATGGAGGCTTCTGAATTCTCTAAGCCTAAGCCATCGGAATTCTGGCGGAAAGGAATTGAAAGGTTGCTTGAAAGATGGGACACGATCTTAGACTTGGATGGGGAATATATAGTGGACGGAGTTTTTGTGTATTGTATTATATAGTGTTATACTGTAATATTGTTGTGCTAGTTCTGCAAGATTTTTCAATCGACCCAATGCCAAATCCGAAGGCTGCGGGAACGCTTCACAGCGCAAGGAACACACCCAGGCCTGACCTGCTTCTTTATGAATTGCTGAAGTCTGGTCAACAAGTTAATCAATCTTTAATATTTTTTGGTAACACGTGATGCGGACCTTCGTTTTGTCACAGAGAACTTGGCTTTTCTCACGGATCTTACAAGGAAGATCATCGAGGTGACTGTGGAGATTCTCAACGATCTATATAGGATTGTGAGCGCATTTCTGGGAAGCATCATAGTCGTTTCCAGATTTCCTGAGATCCTTTGGGTAGGTCAAAGAAGGCGGATAACGGCAATTTTGAGGACTCCGGATTTTTGGATGATTCGGATAATAGCAATTTCACGTACCCGGATTTTGGATATCCGACTCATTAACGCAAGATGCAGTTTATCAAAATACTACCATTGCTTAAAGAGGAACCCATCCTTTAACAACAACAACAGCGCAGGTTTTGAAAGACTCTTACTCCTCGTGAAGGAGGGAAACATCAGAGAGCTGGACCATTCCACACAGGTAATGCGAAATTTCCGTTTCCGTGTTCCGGATTTCGGCTTCCGTCCGTTTTTAGTCCTTCCCTTTCGTTTCGTGTTCCTGTTGTTGTTCGTTTGGGCCGGAAGACAGAACGGAAATGTTGATTCATCACCCATTGATTGCTTTGCACTGGCATCATTCACCTCTTGAACATAAATGAAAGGCTGAACAATGAGATTAACTATGCGTTTGTGATAGTGTTGCTTTCAAACCGGTGGTGAATCCTGATGTCAAACAGTAACCAAATTGGATTCTTTTTTCTTTTCTTGAAGCGATGTATTATCAAATAGTGTAGGTGAGTCAAGAATCAAATTCCTTATCCGGAGCATGCTTATCTTTTCCCGTACTAATCAAAGGTCTGGCATGGAGCACCAATTCTACATCGGAGTTCAGTAAGCACTCTTAGGTTGCTAACAATGCGCTCCATAGAGGACATTGGATCTATCCTAGCCGGAGGAGAGCATGCGGTGTCTTGCCTCTCCAAACCCCTCCTCTGAGTTTGTTTCAAAGCTTCAGCTACTGCCAGGTGATGCTATGGTATCCATGTGAACTCAGAGAGTCGTGCCGTGGGTGCTAAACACAACTGTAACCTTACCTCTGCCCTCTCCTAATTAGGTTAGATCTGGGACATTCAATAAGACTGGTTAATTGCTATGAGTTGCGAAATCTCTTGCATCTTCAGCTGGATTCATTGCTTTCAAAATACCTTCTTCCTATTTACAGAGAGATTTATTACACTAGTAATATTTGAAAATTCATCTTGTCAAGGAGTGATCTTGTGTCGAGTTCTGTGTGTTGTAGAGAGACGTTCCATGCCTAGTATTGATTGCCGATACCAGTTGTCCTTTGTACTTTCAATTTTCGTACGCTAGAGGCCCCCGCGCGAAAGTTTCCCGCGCTACCGTAACCCGAAGCCTATATAAGGCGAGTCTCCAGTAATCAGTCATTTCATTCAACGTCTGTCTTGGCCCCGAGCGGCCGGGAATAAACTCGTCTTCTAAGCGAACGTGTTCTCCGGCCATCCCAGTGGGTCGACAACGTTGATTTGGGGGCCGAACTTTTCGCAACTCGGACACCGCCCTTAGGCCTTGAAGAACGGCTACGGCGAGAACTCCTGTCTCCTCGGAGGCAGCGTACACTGCTGGGCAAGGGCCAGCGTCCCGCAAGAGTGCGTGGAGAGCCAGCCCGGAGTACCACAGAGCTTAGTGCAGCACGTGTTGCGCTAGGCGTGCTCGCGTCTGAGTCATCCTTGAGTCACGGACGCCTTGAGCGCAGGAGGCGCACACGTGCACTTGCGGGCGCTGTGTTGCTTCCGAGGCAGAGAGTTCACGGGCAGTTCCGTGCGAGGGACCAGTGCGCTGCTAGTGTACGGTGCCTAGAACGAAACGGCCAGGAGTTCACACACATTAGTTGCAGAGGTGCGAAAATGGAAACGAGCAAGTGGAGATTACCTCGCCTGAATTGGAGAGACTATTGCTGGACGAGCTACCCGCGGAGGAGCAGCTGTCATCGATGAGGGTTACACTAGCGGAAATGGCGAAAGTTGTGAAGACGCTGGCACAGCAGAACGTCTCACAGGTGAGGCAAATAGTACAGACCTTAAGTGGCCATCTAGTAAGCTTGGAAAACATGCCGACAACGGTCTTCGAGGACCTAGACCAACGGTCTGCGCGTGCGGCTACCGAGATGATGAATACAATGGCGCATTCTGTAAGGGAACAAGTCCTGCTAGAATGTAGTGCTATGTCTGTGGAGCTAGACAAGTTGAAGAAAATAGATAAAGACCAAACGGCTGTGAGTAAGCTGTTGGGTGGTAAATTTTCTTCACTACTCCGCTCAGTGCTCACAGGCACTGAACGTCATGAACCTTGCATGCGTGAGCTCGACGTTGAGGCCGAGGAAGTAGGGCACAAAATAAGATTTCTACTCATTGGCACTCGACAAAACGAAAGAGCTATTCCGAAATCATGATCTGTTCAGGTCACGCCATGTCCAGATCTAACAACAGGTGGACATTCAACAGATGAACGCCCGCGAGTTCGACAACGTCGAATACCATGCTTTGTTTGATCCAATTGGGGCAGCACAAGGCGAGTATTTTCGTGATGACCTAGTGTCCACGGATTCGAATACGGTTCTAAAGGCTCGATTTCAGCCAGGAGGGAACAGCTCGCCGAGGCCGATGCGAATGGCGTGGCAACCACCATCCGGCCCAGGCGGATTGAAAGGTGGGTACAACAGAGCTGATTCCAATGCCAATCTGGGGCAATGTTCGGTGCAATGACGTTGCCTGACGTTGAGAAGTAAAGAGACCCTCAGGGCAGGATTTTATCATAGGGTTAACATGAAATACTGCAACCTCGGGTTGCCCAACGACATGTTAATCCACTTATTCATGACAAAACTGGAGGGCTACCCTAAATCGGTGGCAGACGCACTGCCGAAAACAGTCAAGAGGGGAACTTCGAGAGCTTTGTAGAGCAGATGAGCGCGAAGTTCGCTGCCAACGATTCTGCGACGCAAATGAAGGCATATATGGAGCTCAAACATCTCCGAAAGGAAGGAGACGTGACACGCTACTGCCTGAAACTCGAAGTCCTCACCCGGCAAAGCTATCCAGATTTCACGGACGAAGAGCTATCGCGAACAAGAGCTGGGGGAACTAGTAAGCCAGTTGGTAGACTGGCCAGAATACCTTTAGCCTTGTACAGCGATGAAAACGGCTCCGAAAGAGGTGGCCTACGAGCTCGTGAAAAGCACAACGATGCGAAAACAGCAAGGAGGTGGCGATAATGGTACGCGAGCTATAAGAAGCATCTGCGGAGCAAGGGCAAGAACGTGGAACGAACTCCCATATGAAGCCCTTGCGTCCCAGGCTAGAATGCGTCACCGCCTTGAGGAATCCTCGGCAGACCGTGAAAACGGCATCCTAGAGAACAAAGAGGTGGCAATAGAAAGTGTTACAACTGTGGCACAGTGGGGCACCTTGCTAAATATTGCAACTATGCTGATCATTCAGTGCAAAACAGCGAAAATGTCGCTGATGCTTCACAACAGCATCAAGAAGAAGCGAACTTCTCCGTGCGAAATTTCACGGCATCGATTCAGAAGTGGACATGTGGATCAACGACCGCGGAGAATGTGGACGGAATTTAGTGTGGAAGCCGACGATGGTAGAAGTCCAGTTATTAGGGCTCTCCAGGCGGGCAGTGCTTGACTGAGGATCACAAGTCAGCATTATCCCACTAGAGATGCTGAACACCGCTTACAAAGTAGGCGTCGACCTGAACGGGGATGTGGAGGAATTTCCATCTACGGAGAAAACTGCGGTGTACGATGCATCAGGGCAACAGATGACGTTTAAAGGCGCAGTCAGGCTGATGCTGCAAGTTAGCGGTAGAGCGAAATGTAGAGTTGCTCTATTCGTAAAGGCTGGCAAAGACCGAACGTTGCTGCTTGGTGCTAATGCGTTTCACGCTTTGGGACTTAGCCTAACTAGGAACACAGAAGAGTGATGGGTGTACACGAGGCTTCCATGAGCGAAACTCTGTGGATGTCACTGAAGCAAGAACAGTGACGAGCGCTATAGTTGCCTCCAGGGTATATGTGCGTCCAGAAAAGTGAAAGGTAGTGAAAAGCAGAACCAGAAGGCGAAGGACGAGACAGCATGTGTTGCTCAAGTAATAGTAATGAATTGGAGTTGCTCCGTGACGACTCCCCAGAAGTAGAGGATGTAACAGGATGGAGAACATCCGCAGAAGTGAAGATTCTTCGCGTGGGGGAGAAGGAGCGCTGAGAGTAGGGTAGCGAACCCTGTAGTTTGAACGATTATGGAAAGCCAATAGTGAACGAGCTTACAGTAAGAGCTGTAACTCAAGTACCATCACGGACAGAGGAGTTAAGGAAGGATCCGGTGGATGGCAGTGTAATCAGCAACCTGCAAGAAGGTAAACGCTTCGACCAAACACCGGTGTCCCCGCAAGGAGTGCTTGACGACACTGAAGCATGCCTCACAACTACCGTCGCGGTGCAGGACCTGTTGGGAATGGACGACCAAAAACTGTTTATCGCCCTGCCGCAAGCGTTCTGCCGAGTGAACGAAGATATCGGCTACCCTGGCTACGTCACCATTTATTTGTACGCGGATTGGTCCACACTTGCATCGAAGACCTGGCCATCCCGATCACCACGGCTATGATTATAGTCTGGCCTGATCGTATGCCGGACAGCAGGGACACGCGGCAGGGGCTGATTGGACTGGAGAGGAATCTCCAATCCGGAGGAACACTGTTGTTCTTCCCAAGCCCCTTTGAGGACACGAACGAAATGGAGTGGCGACGCATGGGAGAGGTCTGCCAGGAGTTCGTCAAGTATATGACGAGCCCGGAGCGTGCGTTCGAAGCAGTGGTTCGAGATCACTACATCAACGTGCTCCACGCCCACCCTACACGCACCCGGCGACGTGCCTTAGGACGGAGACGCGGTTCAAGCGCTCTCCCTTTGTCGACAGGCAGGTGCTTCTCTTTCTGGAGAAGCTCCGCGTCACGGAGGACGACATCATTAAGCTGCCGGAGTTCCGCTATGCGTCGTCAGAGGAAAAGGAGAGAAGGCGGCAGGAAAAGATCCTAAACGCGAAACGCCGCTGCGACGAGAGGAAGCTGAACTTCTTCGTGATCCAGGACTTGAACCGACAACACCACAAGAAGGCGATAACGTTCGACGATGCAGAGCCGCGGACAGGAGAGGACCACACCACGACCGCGATGATTCGAGACGGGTTCACCGACACTCGTCACCGCCATCCAAAAAGCACCCACGACAATCGCTGCCGGAAATCATCAACGTTCGACAACGTCAGAGTCACAGGTCGGAGACAACCGCACCACGACCGCGACGAGATGAGACATGCTCACCGACGTCAATCTGCGCCATCCAGGAACTACTCCGACAACGACCGCAACCGGAAGGACCGTGGATCGAGCCGCGAGGACAGAGCTACATCGTCGGGACGACTCTCCTCCCACCGGAGGTATGTCATGGAGTGATCTTGTGTCGAGTTCTGTGTGTTGTAGTAGAGACGTTCCATGCCTAGTATTGATTGCCGGTACCAGTTGTCCTTTGTACTTTCGAATTTCGTACGCTAGAGGTCCCCGCGCGAAACTTGCCCGCGCTACCGTAACCGGAAGCCTATTAGGTGAGTCCCAACTCAGTTATTACCACCATTATATGTACAGTCCCCTCTCGCTATAACGCCTCCGGATAAGAGCGACTCTCGATATAAGGTAGATTTTCTTCCGGCCACCTTACCTTTACGCAAGTACAAACCAAGTCCGCTTAGGACGCGTCGGATACAAAGCTACTCCCGTTATAGCGCGGTTTTTGGAGGAACTCTGCGTTCAAAGTGACTCCCGTTATAACGCGACCAGGGCTCTGTTCCGGTCCCACACGGAAAATAAAGAGGAGCAGGATGCTGACCGCGGCTGCAATCAGACCTACCCTCTTATGGCCTCGTTCGTAGTCGCGACTGGCATCTGTGCGACAGCGAATTAGATGCATGTGGACGTTTTTCATGTGTGCGCGACCCATAAAGGTCAGCAATATGTCGGGCACGGTTGGAAACTCCCGGTAGTCCTTAGAAGCTGCCGTATGTTGGGAGATTTCTTACATATTTTTGTTGATGACCACGTGTAACCTACGTCTCATTATTCCTCATATATTTGTCATAATTATGCATAATTATGTCATAATTATACCAGAGAGTATCTCCAAGGACAGCGCTTCCTTGATAATCTAAAGTTGTTTTATGCCTTCTCACTCCCTTCAAGGCCATATATTTCTATGCCATACGTCATATTTAGTCAACTAATGCGATTTTAGAAAATTCTGTGCGCGAGAGAGTGCAAAAAATGTGAGCTCCGGTTAGGATGCGACTCTCGTTATAAGGATTTTCTCCGGTCCCTTCAAACGCGTTCGAACGAGAGGGGACTGAATATATATATATATATATATATATATATATATATATATATATATATATATATATATACATAAATAAAGGATAAAGGACGGCGTTAATCAATCCCTTCTGGGATGCGCCAGCGTATTCTACTTCTACGGGATGTCGTGGAGGCGACATGAATGCGTATTTGGCCATACAATGACTTGCGGTGGCCAGCCGATGAACAAGTCAGCGCTCTATCCTTCCCAGACAAGTCTGGTACCAATTCACCGACCCCGGAGGGATGGAAGGCTTGGTTGGCCTGGGCGGGAAATCCGAACCAGGAACCTGGTATCGGGTGCACGCGACAGTCGCGCCTCCTCCGACTGCGCTACACGCGCCCATATATATATACATATATATACATACATATATATACATATATATATACATATATATATATATATTCCATGTTTCGTATTCCGATTTCCGCTCATTTTTGAGCTCTTTCGTTCCGTATTCCGTCTTCCGCTTTTCTCGAAAAGATTTCCGCACATTCCTGATTCCAAGACGAATTATTCTAACCAGGGAAGGGTTTCAGGCGTAGGTCTGAATGGGGGAAATGGATAGTACCGCAAGAATCTCCACCATTCGTGTAGTAGGAAACATGTTTCGTTTTTGCTGAGTCCTTGAACCCAAAGAGCTACGGGCCCTCGAAATTGAGGATACAGTATTGCACCGTCACTCGTACCCACTATAACCTACCGTAATCGGCCGAAGTTTGAAAAACGGAAGTCAGATTTGGATCAGCACCCCAAATAACCCACCTGGGCGAGGTATGGGCGAAAATTTTTTCGACCTCTCCTCGACCTCTGGAGTCGTGAAAGTAGTGTCGTGAAAGTCGTGTCTTATGGCAGTCTAAATCAGCTTACTTCCTTCACATCTCCTACACATTTATTTCACTCTAAATTGTCAAATAAAGGTTTCTGTGAGCTGTACTTCACTCACTTATCTCAGTTTCTAAATTATAAAATATTCTGTGTTTTTCAGCGAATGTTAAACAATGATCTTACAACAGGTACGGGTGACTAGGGCCGTCGAGGTCATAATCAGCGATTTTGCCCAAACTTCTCCCAGGGGGATTATTTGGGATGGTGATCACGAATCTGACATCCGTTTTCCGTATTACTCCAGAGTATGTTAAATTGCAGTAAGTAAAGGTGATTAACGGTTAGATCATGGTCACCGTTCTTGCCCAAGCCTCGCGTTGAGTACGAATCTGCTACTTATTTGACAATTTAGAGTGAAATAAATATGTAGCAGAGTGTAGGAAGCAAACTGGTAGAGAAGGCGGCAATCATGAAAAAATGCAAAAATGTTGCCTAGCACGGGAGTCGAACATCTGACCTAGCACCTGCGAAGTAGCCCCGGGGGAAGCCCCCTGGCCCGCCCACCCCCAACCCCCTGGGCTTGCTCGAGAGTCCAGTGACTGCCTTACGAGATAGTGGAGACGCAGACATTTGCCACGCTTCTGTTTAAAGGGCGGGGGATAGAACGCCACTCCGCCAGTAGCCCTGCACTCGGCGGAGAGTCGTTGGATACACCGCCCCCAGAAAAAGGCGGGGCGAGGGGCGCGCCGAGGACAAGATGTCCGGGCCTTCACATGGAGGCATCACATTTCTAGTCACTTCCCTTGGCCCTGCAGCTCTATCCTGAACTGATTTTGTTCTCTAGACAAGAGTCAGAATCTTGTTCACCATATTTGGAGTAAAAGAGTTTTCAGGTGCAGCGCCAAGGGTTTCTTCAGGTCCCGTCACGTTGCTCAGTATTAAGGCGTCGTCCGCATTTTCTGACAAGTACAGCAACATCTTCAGAGTTGACAACATCTGGAAAATGACCTCAGAGTTCCCCGAGATGCGCTTACCAGTCGTCTGCTATCAGCTTTTTGACTTTTGGGTTTTTGTTTCACGACAATTAACGACTGTTTCGCGCGCAGCAAACTTGTCCAAATAGGGCGGCGCGGGCAGAACGGGAAGTGAGCGGCGGGCAGCAAGGTGTACCGAACGACTGCCCCCCCCCCCTGCACTCTGCTGAGCCACCGACTCGCTTACACCAGAGCCTTTCGCCGCGCCCCATTCAAAAGCGCGCGCACGCATGCACGTGGGCACGTGCTGACGGTGCGCTACTGTACCCACCCCCCATCCCTCGAAGGCCCGTACCTCTTTTGGTTCAAGGACTCAGCAAAGACGAAACATGTTTTTCTACTAAATGAAGGGTAGAGATTCTCGCAGGACTATCCATTTCCCAGTTCAGACCACCCCTGAGACCCTTCCCTGGTAAGATCCGTGTTTTCCAAAATGCCTTTATCAAATGGCGCAAATTGGGTCAGGGGGGTCGCCATGTATTCAGTGGTTTTCTTCATTCATAAGAAGGCACATGAATGTCGAATTATATCAGAAATGGTCTAACACAGTTCAACAAATGGTAGACACACAAGTGTTGAAGAATGACATTCTTAATCTCGTGCAGCACAAAGTGCGGTATGGGGCTGCTCTACATGGTGACACCACCCCTCCCCCCCCCCCCCCCCCGACGCAATCTGCGATACAATGTGAAATAGCGAAGTGCCGATCAGAGTGCGTGCTTAATACCTTCTCTTCCTCAGTCCCCGTCCTTCTTTTCCCCCGGCTGCGCAACATGATGTTTGAAGAAAAATATGCCAAAATCGGCGTAACGCTCAGCAACATGGTAGATATATTTAACGTTATTATTTCTACGCTATTTCACAGTGGGCTCGAAAACGTATCACTCAGCAGCTGGTTCGCCCGCGAAATTCGTTTTGAATGTGATTTTATCCAAGGCGCACGATTTCAAAATGGAGCGAGGAAACTGAACGGGTTACACGACTTTATCCGATTTTATCCGAATCACCAGGGGTCCGGATAATTGGATGATTCGGATAATGGCAATTTCGCGGAGCCCAGATTTTGGGATGATTCGGATTAGGGCAATTTCACGGTGGCCGGATAATTGGATGATTCGGATCGGGATATCCGAATCAGATATCCGGAAATGATTCAATCGGATCTAATAAATAACCGAAACGCTAGAGTAATCTCAAAGAAAAAACAAAACACTGGAAAACATAGGATTGATGCGTATAACGGTAATGATTACGAGGTGAAATGCACAATTTTGGCCACTGAGGGAGATATTTCCACGAGAAAAGTGTTGGAGACATTCTGGATTTTTGCAAGAAACCCAGTGATGAACAACCGAAATGAGTGCCTTTCTGTGACGAGTGACTTCTTACCATTTGTGCCTCACCGTGAACTGCAGACGACCGGTCGTGACAGTGATGCACAGTGTGCCTCATTCGCCTCTACTGGTCAACTTACGTAGCGAATCGGCCCCGCGGTGGATCCAATTGGTGGGTTCGTTTCTTCCATTTGGACTCTTGTTGCGGTCGTAGGTGTAGGTCGAAAATGCTAGGGCAGTAAAGGCGCTTGGTGGGGTAGAGTGCAATTCTAACTTACGCACCACGTCCAGGCCTCTGAAGACGACGTGAAGTCGAACCGGTTTCGTTCGTTGACGTTCGATTTTCCTTTGGTCTGCTGGCGGACTTGTGAACAATGAGATCGGTGTCATGTCGGCTTCATCTGCTTCAACATCACTATCAAAGGAGCTTTAAGATCAGATCACTGAGCTCTCGAAATCCGTACGCGTTCCTGTTGTGGCGAGGAAGATTATCGACGCAATGGCACGCGAGAGAAGTGCGCTTCGCTCTGAAAATGACCGGCTGAAGCTTGAAATCTCCGTGCTCAGTAGTAAATGCACGGCGATGTGTGTCGAACAGCCAGGTACTGAGAAGACGGCGACAGAGGTTCCAGAAAAACCTCCGTTATCCTAAGAGGAGGTCGAAAGGCTATTCCGTCATAATTGGAGGAGTACCTGATTTAAAGTTGCCCAATAAGGGGGAAAGGGTGTCGTGATTACCACAGCGCTTGTAATGTAATTGACATCCTTGGTGTTGAGTGCAACCCCCTCTCCGTGTATCTCCTCGGCCGCCTTGACCAAGGCTCCAAACGACTTCTTTAGGTTGTGTTACCTGCTCGTGTGTTCCGTTTCGCTGTAGTGCGAGCTCCTCGGTTGCGCTTCTTTCCTGGAGGGAGTGTTTTCTTTAGGATTAGCCCCCCCCCCCCCTTATTCCCACCTCTTTACTGGGTCCTTCCTCGTGGTTTCCCATTCGTGGTCCCACCTCCAGGCCCCTCCTTCCCGATCGCTTCCTGGTCGCTCCCGAGGCAACCTCTACTGGCCTTCCCCGTACAAGAGAGTCAGCGAGCTCGGTTGGGAGATTCTGAGTGAAACTTACATGGTCTTGTAGGGCATCGAACAAAAATGGCAAAAACGACATCGTTTCAGCGCGTGCTGAGAAGGCAAGAGTGACACATGGAATGGCTTTACTGTGCTCAGAAATTGACCTACAAAACGTTTGGAGTTGAAGTTAGATCGTTTGATTTGATAAGTTCCTGGGTTTACTCGAAGCTGCAGGGTACATTCAAGTGATTCATTTTCAGCGACTGGATGGCCGAGTGGACAGCGATGCCGACTTGCGGGAGAGGGTCAAGGGCTCGACTCATGCGTTAAGCCCGAACTGCTAGATAGAGTCCTCGTATCATTCGCAAATGGAGAGTACATTTTAGCTTCAATAGGGTACCGTATTCGCTTCCTAATCCCGCTTTCAACCTGAAGTTAAGTGAGGAAGAGGCCAGTTTTGTCCCGTGCAGTTAGATTTACATTAAACCACGCTTGTCCCGCCGAGGAAGCCGTCGTTAGATGCTGTCGCTGTACGACCTCTTTGGAATATTCTCAATTAGCTTTGGAGTTGTTTCTCACTGTCACCTCATTTTCGAACATGATCGGCAAGTACTCTCTGACCCATCATCGAGACGTGCTCTTCACTCCTCGGGTTTCTATGTAGACTCCTTTCTATTCTTATCGCAGCTTTCACTAGTTTTACTAACAGTCGCCGAATACACCTCGCGTTATTTGTCGTTTTCCTGTGCATTCTTTCCTGACTACTCTCTCCCACACTTGCGGGAGTAGAGGGGGCATCCTACTGTATATACCATTTTCAGTTCAAATTCAACGTTGTCCAAAACGAATTCAACGATGTTGAAAACAAATTCAACGTTTTTCAAAACACATTCAACGACTTCCGAATCAAACTATAGATCTTTGCAATTTGTACGTTTCAGTGTTTACTTCTTTTCAAAAAATTTCTGTTCGCAAAAAAGGCTATGCAACGAAAAATTAGAAACAACTAGCAACTTAAGCAGTACTCCAGTAGTAATGCGATGCAAGTACAAAATAAGCAAATTGAACGATAACACTACAAGTGATACAACAATACTATAAACATTACAGAATACAAATAACAACACAGCAATAACTATCCTCCTATATAAAGCGGAGAGGCATGAGTCATGACGGGTGACTTCTGTCGCGTTCTGCCGACAGATCGCGGCTATGACGAGCCGCCGCTGCCGGGTTCAGACAACACGTGCAGCGTTGCCGAAGAGGTCTGCGATGCAGCGCTACTCAGACCCCATAATCTCTTACGGAAGACGTCGATGTGCCACACCTTTCGCTTTTGCTTCCCTCCAAGATCACAGCCACCATAGTGAGGCTACAATCAGGCAATCAATCTCAACCGGCGTCTCCTCAAAATTAGCGGCTAATGTCATAATCTGGAAGGCGCTCTTTTTGATTTCGAAATTGTTCACTTTGATGAATACTAACTTCGCGCGCTGGGTTACTAAGCTATTTATACCTGCCCAGGTCCTCAAATTTTAAGCGGTGGACCAGGACAGCTCAGCGAAGGAAGTTCGTCGGACCTACGCCCGGTTCGACTACGCTTTCAACGAAGTCTCGCCCCTAGGTCCCAATTTTCTGCAGTGCTTTGACCAATTTCCATAGCACGGTATGCAGAGGATGATAGTATTTTTGTCCTAAGTCACCTGTTCCGAAGATCGTCACGGCATAAGGCACGGCGACTGAACGGAAACGGTCAGGCGTTCCATTAGGCTTGACGAGCTGCAATAGGTTGTGAACACAACTCCAGACGAAGCAGGAGTGCAGAGGGCATTTTCTTGAGTGCTGTCTGGGATGTGGCTGATACTCAGCAAGGCATCAATCTGTAGCAGGGGTGCGTGTCTACGTAATCGACTTAGACGCTAAGGATGCTTCTTTACCCAGCGTTGGTTGCCGTTCCTAGCGTGGCCCACCATACCCGAAGCCGGCAAGCCTGGCATGGCCCGCACGTCCAGCGTCAGTCGCCGGCGAAGCCGGCGATGGACGCTGGTTCAAAATAGCAGAAAAAGCAAGTGAAAGTAAGTCCTTTTGCAGGTCTTCAGGCGTTTTGAAGTGTGATGTGGAGTTTCGTTAGAGCGTTGAAAATCGTAGAAACCGATACAGACGTCGAGATCTTTGCTGAAACAACGAGTGACTGGGTGTGAACTCAAACCATTACCTCCGCGAGTGCGCTCAACTATTTCGCCTTCTCGTTTGTACGAATGTACAATGCTTCGTGCAGTGTTCTCTATGACACCAGCAATCTGAGCAGCTTCGTGTGTGATCCTTCCGTCGACGAACACCAGCTTGACCAGGATCTTCTGATTCCGAGACACTCGACTGCATCGGCCGTGTCGCTGACTTTGTTGAACGTCTTGTTGATCGTTGCTCATGTTGTCTGCAAACTGGGCATATCGCCCAATGACAAGAAAGAGTGGAGGGGTTTGTTTATATGATACGGAGGAAGATTCCAGAAGAACGTTGAATGTGTTTTGAAAAACGGTGAATTTGTTTTGAACAACGTTGAAATTGGTTTGGACAAAGTTGAATTCGTTTTGAATTTCAACTGAAAATCGTATATAAAGGAGGAAGCGTGCGTGCGTGTGTGTTTCCGTCCGTCACAACAGGAGTGCGGGCACTGCGTAGTGGCACTGCACAGTGGCCCAACACGTCGGCGAACGTGAATGGTGAGCCGTCGATGTGGCGAACACGTCGAAACCGTGCATGGCGAGCCGTAGACGTGCCGAACACGTCGGCAACTGTGCATGGCGTTCACAACAAGGGAGGCAATCGATATCGATCGATATTATCGATTTTTTATGGATGTCGTTCAAGCGGCACGAAACTTTAGCCCTGGAGTAATCGAGGTCGCTGAATACGAATCTGATGTCGACCAATCAATATCGATCGATATTACCGATTTTTAGGATGGCGTTTAAGCGGCACGAAACTTCAGCCCTGGGGGTAATCGAGGTCGCTGAACACAAATCTGGATTCGACTAATCGATATCGATCGATGTTATCGATTTTTCTGGATGTCGTTCAAGCGGTCCGAAACTTCAGCCGTGGGCGTAATCGAGGTCGCTGAACAGGAGTCTGAAGTTTGTTTTTGAGGTACCGATCACCATCAATCGGTATTGATCAAATTATACATGGATGTCGTCCATTTTTTCTATTTCTCTCTAACTTGCCGCAATCGACGTAGTTAAGGTGTTCTTCCTGCGGAAACCATGGCATAGGTTGCAGCTAAAATTGATGATGAGAAGTTATCACTACGGCGAAGCCGTTGAGAAGCCGTCAGTGCGGCCGAGAGGTCGCTGTGACGGCTTCTCAACGGCTCCGCTTAGGTTTGTAATTTTTTGCGCAGTTTTTTATAGCATTTGAAAGACAATGTTCTATACTACAAGAATTGTCCTTTATTGATTTTTAGGCCATCAAATTGGGACGTCCGACTTTCCCGTCCGAATTTTTACCAAAACTCCGGTTCTGTGGTTGGACTTTTTTGCTTGGTGTTATATGTCGTTTGGAAGAGGATGTCTTGCTCAGTAAGAATTTGTCTCTCGTTTATTGGCTCACGCTGATTTCTGTCGGATATCAACAACTGAAGAAGGAGAAGGAGTTGTTGTTGAAGACGCTTTTTCTCTTTTTGGCATTTTGTTGACATTCAATAGAAATCAATAAACGCGACACAAATTATTATAAAGCAAGACATTTTCTTTCGAATGACATATAACACCAACCCAAAAAGTCCAACCACAGAGCAGGAGCTGTCGGCAAAAATAACCATCCTCCTTCGGACGTCCCAATTTGATCATCAAAAAATCAATAAAGGACAAATGAGCAAATAGCACTAACACATATTCTTGTAGCACAGAACATTGTCTCCCAAATGCTGTAAAAAGCTGCGCAAAAAATTACAAACCTAAGCGGAGAGAACAAGTGCGCAAATGGCTACTTTTTCACTTTTCACTTTTCACTTCAATGACCTAAAAATTGACAAAATCCATTATGAAAAAAGAAATGCAATACACGTTCTGAGAGATCAAACCATTCTCTTTCGAAAGCTATGCAGCGCTATGCAAGAAACCGCCGGCGAAATCTGCAGTGAATCGTTGAAAAAAACGGCAAAGACTTATGGGACAACCTAATAGTAAAACCAGTTCTTTACCGCAATGAAAGTATGATGGTCTAAAAGTTGTGAAAAGAAGATGGTCGGATTGTTTACTTCTCGGGGTTTGGGGGCGAAGCCCCCTACCAGTCGTCGGCGGCCACTAGGCCGCTAAACGACCGGTTGCAGATATGAGCGCTTGTGAAATGCATTTTCACCGAAAGTTTGTCGAAAGGGTTATTTGCGATGCTATTCACCAATCTGGCAATCTTTTATGGTGAAATGATAGATTACAGTGTGCTACGAGGGGTGCGTTAAAGTGTTGTGCGCAGAATAACTTTCATTACTGCACTTCCATGACTCCAGAGGTGGAGAAGAGGAAAAAATTTCGCCCAAACATCACCCACGATGATTATTTAGGGTGGTGATCACGGATATGATATCTATTTTTAATCTTTCGGTCGATTACGGTAGGCTACGGTAGGTATGAGTGGGTAAAACTGTCCACGTTAGTCTACTAGCACCGCTTTCTTCACCCATGTGGTCAGAAGACTTATTTTTCACCCTTCGGCTTTGAGATGGAAAGCGTAACAGCACAAGAGAAATTGATGGTTTAGAAAGAGAGCGACAGATTCGTGGTCAGCAGCTTAAATAATCTCCAAGTATGGGCGAAATCGGTGGTCACGACCTTTTCACGTTCATTCATCATTAGACAATGATACGGGACCCTATCGAAGCCAATATGTGCTCTTCATTTGCCAAAATACGAAGAGTCCACCTAACAATTCGCAATTCCACCCCGGGAATTAGACCCTCACTCCCCACTTTTGCCTTATCAGCCCGTGCTGAAGCGATGTCGATTTTTGCCATTTTTGGACCACCCAAGGGCATTTAGCAAGAACGAAACAGTACACTCCCCCCCTCCCTTGTTAGTAGTCCTCCTACGCTCACAACACGACTTCGGTGACACGTCTTCTGAAACCGGACGTTCATAAACGCGCGCAGTTGTCGTTATGTCAAGCAAGAAGAGCCCATTCTTCCCCTGCTGCAGCATCCCATGTTGAATGGAAAATTTTGCCCGCTCGGAAGACGGTGAGATGTGCACTTTCGCATTTCTAAAATAAAAGCGCTTCCGTTCAGATCGGACCGTTCTGCCGTTTAGACAGACATCACTGAGGTAGTTTGCTGGTAAGAGTAGTACTACCAATTTGTTGCTCATTTAATACGGAGCTGTCGTGCTTTGATCCTCTCAAAACTATCACGCAGCCCATTTAAATAGAGTGCTCGTCCTCAACATTTAACCCACAAGCCCGCTTCCTTGAGCAATGGTACAAAGTTGCCATAAACTTGTAGGACAAAAGGGCGAAATATTGCGACACACATGTATTATTCATCAGCTCATCAAGCAGTAACTGTTAGCTTATCAAGCAGACTACTGGTGAATGAGAACGATAAAAATGGAAATCCAATCCAATAAAAATGGAAATCCAAAGAAATGGTGGGCTTCATTCAAAGTGCAGACACGCACAGAAGGAAATGGAAAACGATTTGGGCAGTGGATTACCAAAATAAATGCAGCACAATGTAATTTATAGGCGATCGAGAGAGCGGTAGACGGGAGCATCATGAACGAGTAGGTATAGGGCGAGGTGTAGCTGGCTCGGTGAGGAGTGGTCGAAGATGACGAATGCAAGATGCGCTTTAGTATGGGATCCTCGTTATTGGCTCAGGCTTTGAGCTCGTTCGGGCACCCCAGGCGATTATAGGAATAAACTCCAGTGAGGATTAAGCCTGAAAAGGGCGGTGTAGGTCCACATTGTGCAGAAGGGCTTCGAAAATAAAAAGTATCCAACTATTAGGATCCCTGACCAGTAAGTATCTCTGTAAGTTCCGCACAACCTTTGACATCGAAATAGTGAATGATGCATGCAAAGCCACTCATTCACCCCTATGCTCCCCTTGGGGGAGGCTAGCACTTGCCTCTCGGCGAAAACCTAATGCTGCAACGACAGCAGAGAACGTAGTTAAGGTTGCGAGCGCTTCTCCAGCAAATCCATCTAGTGATTCGCTGTGCGTTGAGAGATTGAGTCAGACGATACTTGCCAATTTCATAAAATGCACTGCTTACTCCAGGATAGCCATTAGACCTAACCGAACGCTGCCGTGGCAATATGCCAGCGCCTGCTACAGTATCCCGAGCCTTTCTCATTGGAGCTCGTTTTCGTCGCCCAGGGGAGTTCGAAGCAGGGTTCTGAACAGACTACGGAATGAACTCCAGAGTGGGTGCCATCCAAGCTGCTCATGCGGAAACTGCTTTCGTCGCTCAGGGGGAGTCCGCAGCAAGGTTCTGCACTCGAAGAGGAAACGCTGGCAAATTATGTAGACGTCAAAACCCCTCAAATCTCGACCAGCCAGTTGAAATGCAAAAATCACGCAACGTGGAAGAACCGAACCCCCGACCTCCCTCGCATGAAGCAACGCACCATCCATTGCCCCACGATTTGCCTGCTAGGTTCGCCATCGCCGGCGAACAAGACGTCGCAACGCGATCCACATCGCACCGAGAGCGACGACTACGGCAGCCGCCGGTTAGGTCTAAGTAAGACCTTACTGCAGTAGAGACCCTGTCGTTGCGCAGATGATGGTAGTGGCGTGTCAGAAAGTCCCAACAGAATTCCCACATGCTTCACAATAGAGTAGTCCATCACTACGATTTACGGCACGTTGTGGCAAATTTTTTACAAGTTACGATTTACGAAATTATGGGTCGCAAATCGTTAACTTTCGTGTGATCTTTGGTTTGCAAACAACTCCTACCCAAATAACGTGATGCAGCCCGGGTTGATGCGCTAACTTTCAGAGGCTCCTCTTATATCTTATTCTCAGTTCCTTTTAGCGTTTTTTTAACGTTTCGATGTGGAAATGTGGCAGAAAACATGTAGGACACTAGCTTCTCGAGTTCATTTTACCTCACTGCTTAACTAACTTTCCTTTTCTCCTAACACTGTGAGTGCTGCCGCTTGGTCTCTGACCTGTCCTAGAGGAGAAACAAGAGCAACTCGTTAAAAAAATAAGCCTCTGACTAGGAAGTTTGGCCCATCTCTTCCCAGCTGAGTTCTAAGAAGGCACATCGAATTCCTTCTTCTTCTTCAGCGTCTGTCCGGCTTCGTAGCGGGGTCCGCTATTCTGGTGTCACGACGCCACCTCTCCCGATCCAGAGCTCGATCAGGGTAGACACCAGCAACCTTCAAGTCCATATGTAACGTGTCAGCCCAGCGCTGCTTCGGGCCTCTAGGACGTTTTCCAGATACTTTCAACTCAAGGCCTATCTTGCGGACGCTGTTTTCTTTCCCACGCAGAAGTGGCCGTATCATCGCAAGCGAGCTTCGCGCATCTTGTCCGCTATCGGCGCGACACCGAACTTCTGCCGAATGGCATCGTTTCGGATGCGGTCCATGCGCGTGACTCCAGCCGTCCAGCGCAGCATCTTCGTCTCCATGACGCTGAGGCGCGTTTCAACCTCCTTGGTCGCAGGTCAACGCTCAGCACCGTACATCGCTACCGGCCGGACGACGGTTCTATATATTTTTGACTTCAAACGCTCTGGTATCTTCCTATCGCAGAGCACGCCAGTCAACGAGCGCCACTTGGACCAAGCTGCACTCACGCGTGAGTTCACTTCAGTCATCAGATTGCCATCAGATGCTACTGCTGATCCCAAGTACTTGAAAACCGAAGTGCGTGGGAGCTCGATGCCGTTAACCTTGATGGAGCTGGGCTCATTAACGTCCGTCGTTAGATACTCACCAGGGAAGGGTCTCAGGCGTAGGTCTGAACGGGAGAGATGGATAGTACTGCGAGAATCTCCACCCTTCGTAAAGTAGAAAAACAGGTTTCGTTTTCGCTGAGTCCTTAAATCAAAAGAGCCACGGGACCTCGAAGGAGGGAGGGGGGGGGGGGTACAGTAGCGTACCGTCAGCATGTGCCCACGCGCATGCGTGCGTGCGCGTTGTTATATGGGACGCAGCGAAAGCTCTGCGGCAAGCGGGTCGCTGGCTCGGCAGGGAGCAGGGCTACTTCGCAGGTTCTAGGTCAGGTGTTCGGCTCCCGTGCTATGCAATAAAAAAAATTGCATTTTTCAAGATTGCCGCCTTCTTTACCAATTTGCTTCCTACTCATCTCCTACATATTTATTTCACTCTACATTGTCAAACAAGGATCAGATTCGTATTCAATGCGAAGTTTGGACAAGAACGGTTACCATGACCTTACCATTAATCACATCTACCTGCTGTAATTTAACATACTCCAGGGTAATACGGAAAACGGATGTCAGATTCGTAATCACCATCCCAAATAACCCCCTGGGAGAAGTTTGGGCAAAATCGGTGATTATGACCTCGACGGCCCTAGTTACCCGTACCTGCTGTAACCCGTACCTGTTGTAAGATCATTGTTTAACATTGGCTGAAAAACACAAAACATTGTATAATTCAGAAACTGATAAATGTGAGTGAAGCACAGCACACAGAAACCTTTATTTGACAATTTAGAGTGAAATAAATGTGTAGGAGATGTGAAGGAAGTAAGCTGATTTAGACTGCCATAAGACACGACTTTCACGACACTACTTTCACGACTCCAGAGGTCGAGAAGAGGTCGAAAAAATTTTCGCCCATACCTCGCCCAGGTGGGTTATTTGGGGTGCTCATCCAAATCTGACTTCCGTTTTTCAAACTTCGGCCGATTACGATAGGTTATAGTGGGTACGGGTGACGGTGCAATAGTGTACCCCCAATTTCGAGGGCCCGTAGCTCTTTGGGTTCAAGGACTCAGCAAAAACGAAACACGTTTTCCTACTATATGTAGATTGGAGATTCTCGCAGTACTATCCATTTCCCCCATTCTGACTTACGCCTGAGACCCTTCCCTGGTCAGTCTTCTTCACGTTCAATCTGAGTCCAAAACACTCCAAGCGATCACACCAAGCTTGCACCTCTCGCTCGAGTTCACCTTTATCTTCGCTAGCGAGCATTACGTCATCAGCATAAAGCAGTGTCCAGGGGACCGGCTTCTGCAGTGTCCAGGGGGCTAATGGCGTCCATCACAACAACAAAAAGGAGAAAAGGAGTGAGGAAAGCGCAGAACCATGGTGCACCCCGACAGAGATGGGGAACTCCATCGAGGTTCCGGCTGCAGCTTGAACTCTACTCTTTGGGGAAGAGTAGAGGATTCGCACCCACTCTATGAGCTCTTCAGGAACTCTATGTCGTCGCAGGGCGAACCATTTCACTTCACGCGGTACGAGGTCAAAGGCCTTCTCCAAGTCGAGGAGGGCGATATGCAGTGGCTTCTGTTTCTCGCGGTGTTTCTCTATCAGGAGGCGGCCAGCGTGAATGGCATCAACAGTGCCACAGCCAGCCACGAAGCCGCACTGATTGCTGGAAAGCTGGACGATGTCACGAATTCGCTCAAAAAATCTTCATGCTGTGCGAATGCAAGCGAATCGGACGGTAATTGGAGTAGGTCTGCAGGACTGCCCTTCTTCTTCCAAATCGAAATCGTCGTACTTTGGCTCCAACAGTCAGGTACTTTCTTCTCTGCTACGACCTGATTAAAGAACTTCGTCAACCACTCAGCCGGGTACCAAAACTTTGACTTCCACAGGTCAGCCGCCACGTCGTCGGGCCCAGTCGCTTTGCCTGGCCTCATCTTCTTCAGAGCCGCTTCTGTTTCCTCCACGTGATCTTCCGTACGGGGCCGTGGGTTGGAGCCGTTGAAAGGATCGTTGGATGACGAAATTCTACCGTAGAGATTTCCTCGAAGTAATCGCGCCATTGCTTCAATGCTTTCTTGCGGTCCATAAGAAGACGGCCATCCTCATCATTGACTTTTCAATTCCTCGGTCTGCCGATGGCGATTCTTTGCAAGCCGGTACAGATACCGCTCGCCATCGCGTGACTCGAGCTTCTCGTTGATATCTTCATAACGAGTGGCTTTTGCAACAGCCACGGCCTTCTTTGCAGCTTTCCTCGCTTCTTGGTACTTCCGCCAGTTATCAGCGGTCTTTTCGCCGAGAAGCACGTGATAGAGCGACTTCTCTCGAACCTTTGCCTTCACGTCGTTTGTCCACAACCATGCCTGCTTGTCGACCTTTCGTCGCCCAGGTTTCGTTATGCCGAATTCCGACTGCAGCTTGACGTATCGCGTCGGTCGCCATCTTCCAAGTTTCCTCGACAGTTGTGACCGTCGGTAACCGCACGTGAGAAATTACAGCTGCTTCCTTCTCTCTCATTCGCCACCACTTGATTCTCGCTGCACCGCATCGCTCGACCTGCTTCTGCCTTGGAGGGGCGATCTTTAGGGTACAGATCAGCGGTCGATGCTGTGGGGCGATCGTCTCATACGGCACGATCTTCGCATCTGTGACAAAACCTCGGTAGCGATCTTTCACAAGCACAAAGTCCACCTGAAACTTGAAGCTCCCACTATACAGGGTGCGCCATAAATATGGTCACTTTTTCGCGCGTCATTTTTTGTATTTGTTTGTGAACGTTTTTATGTTTCCATTGTTTCTTCGGATTCTACGTGTCATCTTAACCGTATATAGTGTTTTTGCATCTCTGTACTGCTTCTATCAGAAATGCTAAAGTCTTGTTGTCAAAGAGGCGCAATCTTGGATCCGAGAAGGGCAGGACTTTCTGTTCCCAACACCGCTCGTCTGCTGAAGCTGCACAAGATGACAGTCTATCGCTGTGTGGAACGTAACCCTCTCGTTGATTGTTCCCGACCTGGTTGCCCGGTATCCCTAGCTACAAGCAGTCCTTGAAAAATCGTGAAAGAACAATTCAAGTGGAATACAGGCCGCAGCATGAGAAAGATGGCATCCGAGCTCAACGTATCGGCTACGACGATGGAGTGAGTTGCTAAGAATGAACTTGGACTATACCCCTACAACTTCCGTCAACTGCACGGACAAACGTCTGCACAGATGGAAGGAATAAGAAAAAATGTCCCAGACTCCTCGAGCGGCACGACCACCGCACGACGCTCTTCACTGATAAGAAACTTTTCTCAATTGAACTTTTCTCATTTGACCGCCAAAACTCGCGGTTATTGGCTGAAAGTGGTGAGGATGCAGACATCGTTAACAGAAACTCTCATGTAGCTTACCTGATGGTTTGGGCCGGAGTTTGCGCCACAGGACGGACACGATTGGTTTTCGTTGAAAAAGGAGCCAAGGTCAACACCAATGTCTACGTGAACGACATTGTGATGAAGGAGTTGCTTCCCTAGGCTCAAGTACACTCTGGAAATACATCATGGACCTTTCACCAGAACGCCGCATCCGCTCATAAGTCCAAGAAGACTCAGGAGTGGCGCGCAAGGAATCCTCCCAACTTCGTCCCTGTTTCTGAATGGCCGGGCCGACAACTCGTAAGATTTGAGTGTTATGGATTACTGCGTTGGTTCATTCTAGAGGGTGAAGCCTGCGCTAAAAGGCGCACTACGATTCGAGGATTGAAATCTGCAGGGAAAAAGCATGGAAGGAAATTCCGCAAGCAACCTTGCGTGCCGCCGGTAAGTCCTACCCTAAGCGTTTGAAAGTTGTCATTCGTGCCAAGGAAGATCATATTAGATGATATCCATTTTGCGTGTTAACTAGATTGTTAGTAAATTGCCGAGGAAGTTTCGCTATTCCCTGACAAATTCCCCGTGAGTAACTCGCTTTTTATTGAGTGACTATTTATGACGCACCCTGTAGTATGAGATGAGGTGGTAGTCGCGTTTTCGGAAGACGGTGTTCACTATGGTGAGGTTATGCGATTCCGCATAATCAAGAATACGCTCACCAACGGCGTTACGTGACCCGTACCCGAAACCACCGTGACAGCTGTAACCGTCCTTCGTAGCACCTACGTGCCCATTAAGGTCACCAGCGACTATGATGACATCTTTCGACGGCACATCTGCTGTCTTCTCATCAAGCAGGCTCCAAAACTCATCCTTGGCTTGCTCTGAGCAGCCGGTCTGCGGAGCATACGCAGAGAAGAAGTGATAGAGTCGCTCCTTAGCGGCGACAATGATCTTCATCAACCGATCGTCAAAGCGTTCGATGCTTACAATCGAGTCACGAAATCGTTCGGAGACGATTACACCGACACCACTGGTGGTCCTGTGACTTCCAGATAGAACGGCCTTGAAGCCACGTCCTATGTCCCTTGACTTGCGGCAGGTCCACCTCGTCTCCTGCACCGCACAGAAATCAACTCTTCTACGCTTCAGTGCTTCAACCAACGCGCACGAGCGGCCCGTCAACGTACCCATATTCAGCGTAGCCACGCGGGTCCTGCTTACGTCACGGGACTTTCGGACTAGGTCAGTTGCCCCCGATGTCGTCCTCGCATCAGGGACCCTCGCATACTTCTCACACTCGCTGGGCTCTGCGAGTGCGCGTCGGCTCCCGCGGACGCCGTTGCACTATCTCGAAATACTTGAACTGTCATACACCATGCGATGTGACATGGGTCTTCGTAGGCCGGCCTGTCACAAGGGCCTGTCGCCTGCAACCGAGTGTCCGTGTTCGGCTCGACTCGCCAAAGCGGGCAGTTTCCAGTGGCACCACGTGGAGGAACGGACATCGCCACCAAGGCACATCGAATTCCCACTGAAGAAAATTGTTCCATTCCAGCTCACAGAAAACACTCGAGGCAGTTTTGTAGAGAAAAGAGACGATCACTCGCTGGCCCACATCCTGTTCGGTGACTACCTCCAGCCAATTTGTTTATAAACGATTCATGATAACCACACCGAATGAAATCGACAAGCTAAGCCTTGAGGAGCATCATTCGTGATTGGAGGCGGGTGCAAGAATAGTTACTAGACTCATAAAGAAAAAGGAAACCATTGATGAAACTCCGTGGTTAAGGTAAAGTTTTTGAATCAACAACTTTTCCAAATTTCTTAAAACATGTAGAGTTTAATTTGAAAGGTGTCTGACTAGAAGGAATAGTAAAACTAAAAAAGGAAAAATTGGCAAGAAAACTGCTCAGAAATTGGGAAGAAAACGGCTAAAGATAACAGGATACTATAAAAATTCAGTTGTACTGCACTACACGTCAGGTAATGTTTACGAGTTACGATTTACGACGATTTTTTCGTCATTGCGATTTATTTTTACGAAGTTTCGAATTTCATTTACGCACACTCCTGGTGGACACATCTTGCTAACAAGGGCTGCATTACGTCATTTGGCCGTTGGTTGCCTGTAGGTCGATAACATTTACGAGAACTTACGATTCACGTCCCAAAATAGCGTAGGTCGTAAATTGTAAAAAAGAAACCAAAAATCGTCGTAAATCGTAATCACGCACACCTCTGTTCCAAAGCGCATGAATGCAAATGCATGCGTCTTCACATTTTCGCAGCTTCTTAAGTGATAGTGGTTTCAAGCAGCTTGTAGCTCAACCTACACACACAATAACGTACTCGACCTTATTCTCGCTTCATATTACTAGTAGAGATGTAGAAGCTCTTCCTAGTCCCTCCACGTCTGATCATTGAACGGTCTTATTTGAAGTTTGCGCATCCGGTCACTGCTTGTTCCTCATCTCTAAGACGGATATCCTCAGTGTGGATTACGCAACCTTGAATAGGAAATCCCAGGATGTTGCCTGATTTCGATTACCTGAAACTTACGTTTCCACATCCGATATTTGCCGTGGATTCTACCTCGTTGTACCGTTGTACATGACAACCCTACAACCCGGTCCAACATAGATACAAATAGAAAAAAGGATACTCTCACAATGATGATCACCTAATGCAGATCTGGGCAAATGTGAGGTGACGGCTTACTTCTAGGCGAGTATTGAGGCTTCGTGTTTACATTAGTAAGAACACCAAATGTGGCGAGATATCCCAAGCCTCACTGATGCGGAGAAAGGAAGGCTACTGCTCCAGGAAACGTTTTTGCAAACGGCTTTTTCCAGGAAACTTTAGGACTTCTCCCTCGACGATTTATTAGAACCTTGGTGAACATAATATTCGTGAGGTTTATTTTCACCCTTCAGAGATCTGGAAAATGCTCAAGACGTATTCAGCCTTCAGTTGTTGAACCATGTGATGACGCTCCTCTCACGTTCGAAGCGTCGAGTCCCTTTTGAAACTCCTGGCAACGCTCAACGCCTCGATGATGTTCGGTGAAGTGTCAGATGTTTGGAGAGATGCGCTGGCTACCGCAGTTCCAAAGAATTCTGGCGCTCAGGCTGCCTCTCAGTACCGTTCCATTAGCACTAGCCCACCCATTTAAGACGATGGCACAGACTACAAGAAAGGAACTCCATACGGATGATTTTAGGCCCCGTTTATACTTCGTCGCGGCGCGATGCGATGGCCACGCAATGAGACCAAATTGATCGATCGCGTTGCACAATCAATATGGCCACTGTACGTGGCGTCGCGTCGCGCCGCGACGAAGTATAAACGGGGCCTTAGGAAAGACGCCCAGTGCCGCGAGGGACTGCCTGTCTGCCTTCTAACCACTGTCTCTCCTTCTGAGTCTATAATGCATTTCTCGAAGAGCCGTCAGTCCACAACCTCTGTCCCTTGCTTTGTAGGTTGTTGGCCGCCTAGCCATGTTCAACTCGCCCTGCCGGCAAAGTTACGGGCCCTCCTCGAAACATCGATATTTTTGCACGCCTTGAAAAGTAACTGAAAGACAGACAAGCAACATGCTGTGCACCATAGGAGTATTAAGACGCCTAGTGGCCAGCAGGGGTGTGCGTAAACGAAATCCGAAATTTCGTAAATCGTAAATCGTAAACCGTAAATCGTAAGAGCGTCCTGACATGTAAAGCAGTATAATTCTCAGAGCTTCACTTTCCAGTGTTAATCAAATATGATCCCATATCTATATATTAATTGTGTTATTTTCGGTTCAAGCCGGACAGATCTCTTCCCAAACTTTTGCTTTTTTTTTAAACTTGTATTTTTCTTTTTAGTCGAGACATCTTTCATATCAATCAATAGCAAGTCACTATAAAGATCGATATTTTTTAATTCACCGCTGACTATCTCGATCAAGGCAACACCTATTTGACGCATCAAAAGGCCTCCGCTTTTTTACATTTTGAAATTCATCCAGAAATATGGCCAGTGGGATAGAAAACTTTGCGACCACCGAAACAACATGATCATATTTCTTGGGCATCCTCTTTAGTACCTTTTGAAATGAAATGGAAAGTGTAATGTGAAATCTTTTGAAGGCATCTCCAGTTTGATTCCACAGACATGCAATTTGGTTGGAGTTGTCGCGTTTGATTTTTGAAAATTTAAGTTAAGTTGGAAAGAATGCAATTTTTAAATGGAAAATGGATCTTTTGATTTCTAAAAGCCTACTTTGAACGTGACCAAGGAAAAGGTATATAAATCATCACATGAAGATAGTTAAACATAGAATGCATTAGAATGCATGAGAAGGTACCTAGCAACCTTACCCACCGCGCGATACCCGAATTCAGATCTCTGTTAACTTTAGAGCCCACAATGAAACAACTTTAAAAGAACTTTAAAACTCTTAAACTCTCAATTTCTGAAACATCGACCGACAAGGTACTTAGCTAGCTGGTGCCCGCTTAGGACCACCGACAACAGGCTTCGGCGCTATGACACTGGGGGGGGGGTGGGGAGCACCTTCCAAAAAGCTTCAGTAACACGGACAAAGGAAAACGAGACATTTGGATGAAGAACACAAACAATAATGCTGTTGTGTTCTGTGCTCTCCTCTCCTGACGCGGAAGACAGCATAGAACTGGGCAGGGGAAGAGACCTCGCAGTGTGGTCCAACTAGTGCACCAGCTCTAAATTTGCCTAGATCCTGGAGTTCCTTCCTTTGACAGAATATGGGGGCAAACAAAGGTGAATGTGTGATCTAAAAAAGAAATAACAGTGCATTCGAAGACTAAAATTTGGCACTACTATATAATAACTGTCTGCCTTCGTCCGGCTACCCTTTGCCAGTTCTGTAAAGAGCATTTGCTCTTGGAGGATCCGCAGCATTCTAAGAGAGTTATACAGGGTTTGTGCGACAATTTCAACCACGCCGCTGAAAGGGGAGACCAAAACTGCCAAAACCACTTAGACTTTCTTTGAATGAGTTCCAATTTTGCTTTTATAGCAATTTGAATATCCACTTGCTCCACACCATCGCGAACAGTGTTAATCGGTAGAAGCATCAGTCGTTTAATCTTTCCATATGATTCTAGTAGTCGTCAGCATCCCGCTTCCACGCACGAATGATATTCCACTATGTCTTGCATCAGTCGCCTTCGGAGAAGATAGCATGAACCAGATGGTAGTTACCTAATAGGATGTGAATCAGCGAATACTAATTTCTTTTTCCCCAAAAAATGGCCTCGCATGTCTTTGTGGGCTGGAATGGAACATTCCTCGACAGTACGACATGCGTGGGGCACGTGTAGCGCAGTCGGAGGAGGCGCGACTGTCGCTTGCACCCGATACCAGGTTCCTGGTTCGGATTTCCCACCCAGGCCAACCAAGCCTTCCATCCCTCCGGGGTCGGTGAATTGGTACCAGACTTGTCTGGGAAGGATAGAGCGCTGACTTGTTCATCGGCTGGCCACCGCAAGTCATTGTATGGCCAAATACGCATTCATGTCGCCTCCACGACATCCCGTAGAAGTAGAATGCGCTGGCGCATCCCAGAAGGGATTGAGTAACGCCGTCCTTTATCTATTGTTTATACGACATGCGTGCTGGAAATGGAGGAGTCCAACCTCCCAGTGAGTTTTTTTAAATTTTGCGTTGTTCCTGCTTCTCCTTTAGAATAGGTCTGATACCAAACGGAAGCCCTTACAGTGTTGGAGAAATGTAAAAGTCACTAAAGCAAAGAGATAAGCTGAACTCAAGAGATCTGTGCAAAGTACGGTGTCTTCTGTCATGGTGCGACATCGGAACATAAACACTAAAACGAACAGACGGAATGAGCGAGACTTCTAAAGTGCGCACATCATTATAACCCGGGCTGCATCGCCTCATTTGGAGTTAGATCAAAGATCACATTTACGAAAATTTACGATTTACTACTCAAAATGTCGTAAATCGTAAATCGTAAAAAATTTGCCAAAAATCGCCGTAAAACGTAAAGTCGTAAATCGTAAATCGTAACTACGCACACCCCTGGTAGCCAGCTACGTCAGATACACTTACAGAGATCACATATCACAAATCGGTGATGGAACGTTTCTGCTGAAAGAAGGCCTTTGTGAGAGCGACCGCTTCGACGAACGAATTCGGACACTTCAGTCGTCTAGAGATCCAAGCGGGAAGCTTTGCTATCACCTCCTGTCGTGTGAATCTGGAAGAGAGATCCACCACGGGGAGCACATCATTGAATTTTCGAAGCAATACCGATGGTCCAGCAGGTACACCATCGCGTAGTCCCTCCTGTGCCGGATTGCACGTCCGATGGCTTGGTTGACGGCATGCATGCACAGCGACTGATACAGCTGATTACCGCCACCCGCTGTTTGGGAGTCCAGGTGCTAAATAATCGACTCTCCGTCAACTGTGTCATACGAATTCCTGCAATTCCCACACAGTTTCCCGGCTCTTGTGCAACACCCACTGCTACAAATTAATGTACAAATCACATGAGTCCTAGCTGAAATATTTATATACAATTGTCACGTCAAATTGGACACTCTTCTGAAGAAGCATGAGTCTTTTGAAATCAAACTGAACATTTTCCCAATGAAGACGAATTCTTTCAACATTACAGGGTGTTCCAAAATGACGTGAGGAACTTTGACGTTCTCCCAAGCAGACGCATCGATCGGCAGCATGGCGGAAATAGCGTCATTTTTTGTGCGTTTCTCCATGTTATGATTTTTGAGTTCTATTTTGTCCCAAACTACGGCTTTTCCCAAGATGTCAAACCACCGCACTGCGATTTTGGAGCTTCATCCTCAAGGAAAGCACGAATGGACATCACTTAACCAGCTCGGTCAACTGTCTCCATAGAAACTCGTTGATACAAGCTTGGACCGTCCAGGACATGGAAAAATCACACTGTCAATACGCCGCAAATCCGGAAAATCATCGAAAAGCCAAAATCCCAAATTTGAGGGTTTCTTGAGAAAAATCGCCCATGATATCTGCATCAGTCGCAGATCAGTGCATCGAATAGACAGAAAGAAACGCGGACTCGAGCGCTACAAGCTCCATAAAGTCCAGCTCCAGATGGACAAGGATAAGTGCGAACGACTCCATCGATGCCGCCAGCTCAAACTGCGGACCGCAGGTCGCGGATGGGAGCGAACACTGTTCAGCTGTTCACCATGAAATATGCTCAAAACTTCCAACACTGCAGGATCTGATCTGGAGAGGCTCCAGTCACCTTTGCCATCGCCGAACATCGTCAAAATCCGCAGGCGCTCATGGTTTGGAGTGGAATCTACATCAACGGAAAGACCCCTTGGTCTTTGTAAACGAAGGAATAAAAATGAATCAAGATGTGTACCGACGGGACATCTTCGAGGCTGTGGTACTTTTCTGGTCCCAGCAGCACTTCAGCAATGCACAGTGGATGTCTCAAGAAGACTCAATCCCTGCATACAGTGCGAAAAGCACGCAAGGGAGGTCCAAGGCCAATTTTCAGGACTTCGTTATGTTAGCGGAATGGCCACCGCACTCCTCGGTTCCGAATCCGACGAACTAAGGCCAGGATCCGTGACAAGAGCCACCACAACCTGGAGGCCCAGAAGACATCTCTGCGTAGGACATGGGAACAACCGTCTCCAGACGACCTGCGACCCATCGCCAAAAACTTTACCAAGCGTCTTGACTTCTGTATTCGCGCCAAGGGAGGCCACTTCGATTCCAGATTAATATAGTGTTACCTAGTGTCCATGTCGTTATCTGTATATTGTTTTATACAGTTGTCAGTTGTTTCATTGTTGTAATTAAAAAACCTTCAACACGTTATTTTGGAACATGCTTAAACTAGAGACTCTCCAAAAAGGTTAGAATAATTTTTATCCAAGGGAAATTTTAGCAGGAATTTTTTTTTGAAGTTCTAACTTACCTGCCCCACAAGTGAACATATTGTTTGAAATTTTACAACATTCTCTTTTTTGGGAAAAATAATGGACCAAAGCTTTTGTTAAAGCGCAGGAAGACGGCCATTTTTCAGAGGAAAAAAGGTTGTACAATGCCCTCATCGAAGACGTCGCGACCTTAATCGATTGATACCAAAATTTCAGTTTGCATGGAATTTATCTGTAATCGATACAACAAAAACAAATGCAAACAACACATATCCTCACTTTGATGCTTGATGTAAGCAGCGTTTGAACTATCAATTAAATAAAAATCACGACCAGCTTTTCGAGTAGATGGCGCGACCTCTTCTCTTAATGAGCTGAATGATTGCTACCTTGTTGCGCTTTACAATAACATTTTAATTACTACTTTTTTCTTAAAAATTAAAATTTTGTAAAATTATTCAATTCATTCGGGCAGCTGAACCAGAAAAATTTCAAACAAAGTGTAACTAGATTTTCCTTGAACAAAACATTATTCTGACCAACTTGGATATTCTGTAGTTTTACCAATAAGAAGCTCGTTTCGATTTGGAAGGTATTCACTTTGATTTCAGAAGCATCGAGTTTGTTTCAAAGAGTGTCTAATTTGACGGGAAAATTATATAAATGCCAAATGCGTCAGACTTGAACATTTCGCTAGTTTTATACATTCCATAGAAGACCGCTGATATGTTATGCATAAACTCTCATCCGAAGAGCATACGAGCACCCCAAAAGTTCGAAAAGTTATTATTAGGTTGTTCGATGATTAATATCTTTTACTCATGGACTGTGTGAACTGAAAATTTTTATGTACTAGTGATTACGTGGCCTACACTACTATGCACTATTTTATGGGTAGACTTTAGACTATCTTCCATCAACAACTGAGCGCCATTAGTAAAAAAAAAGCTGGTAAAAGAGATTAAGTTGAAGATGGACAGTCACGAGTTAACGAGAGCCTTCAGGTCGTATGGGTAGAGTTGCAACCCGTGCGCAGCATCTCTTATGGAGCTCTGATCCCACCTCTTTCAAGGACGATATCTAACTTTCCCCTATATAGAGGAGCGTGATGCAGGTTTTCCTTAAAGATGCAATTAGTAGTTACTGTACACAGCCAACGTTTGTGTGCACTCGAGTTTCACAGAAGAAGTCTTCATTCTGCTCGGTCACGTACTTCTGTGCGGTCGACCTGTTCAACTGCTGTCGTTCGTAACAATGGCAAAGCAATCAATGATCAAGAAAATCAATGGAAATGAAGTGAAGGAGTCAATGCCTCTATGGATAAGTATGTTAATCGAACGTTTTGATAACTATTCATGCCAGATGCAGCGATCTATTTCGGATACGCTCGAACGGTTTTTTGGAGAAATTCAGAGTATTAAAGAAACGCAGAAATTGATAATTGAACGGCTATCCGAAATAGAGAAAAAAGTGAATGACTCACATCATTCAGCATCGTCTCAGAAAGGCCTACTTTATTCAAGCATGGTAGAAACCAAAAACGATTGTCAAAAAATTGAAGAGAAATCGGGGATGATTGCATGGATAGGCATTGATGAACAAGCTAACGAGGAAGCAACTAGACGGTTTGACCATGAAATCCTAAAAGAAGCTGATATACACTTCAGGAGACGATGAATTGAGGAGTGAATTTGAAAGAGGGCAAATCATTTCACGTCGTTACCCCGTAGGAAAACCTCGAAAACCAGGTGTTCGTGGGCGTATCATAAAAATAACCTTACCTAACCAAGCACTTAGGGACTCCCTACTTACACATATGCGTAGCGGCCGACAGAGCCTACCTCAAAAATATGTACACTCCTTTGCACGTAGGGACTACACTGAAGAGGAGCTTCAGTTAGATAGAGCACTACGCAAAGAGGCAGGTCAACTGAATGCGCAAGCCGGAAAGCCATTGTATATCGTCCGTGATTTTGACATAATTAAACTTAAGGCTTCGCGTGACATACCACATCGTTCGGTAGCGCCAATGAACTCACATTCTTCTAATTTCACAGGACTTCAAAGAGTTCTAACTTGTCTCAACGGGTAACCGACTCTGCTAGACCTCTATAGGAAAATGGTGTTACAAACAGTGCCAAGTGCTTATCAAATCCGAATATCAGCGAGAACCGCCTACCCGTTTCACCCTCTAACCAAAGGAGTCTAGGAACTCGATCTACTTCTTTGAATAATGTTTTCTTATTTAATGCTCGATCGATAGGCAATAAAATTCCCGATCTTCACTACTTCATTTCAGACAACAATCCGACCGCTATTTTTATTACAGAAACATGGCTCAAACCAGACTCAGGACTTGAAGCAGCTCTTTCTCCACAACCAAACTATGAAATTTATCGATGTGATAGGTGTGGCATTGTGACAGGCGGTGGAGTGTTAGCAATGTTCATCGTGATATTTCGCATCACTTCATTTCATCCAAAAAATTTTCTGTATATTGTCAATGTTTAACTGTTTGCTTTCATACTTCACCTACCCCAACTTATATTACATTAGTATATCGTAGTCCAAATTGTGATAGATCGTCGTTCCGTAATGCCCTTACCAACATTTCAGTTTTCTTGAAAGAAAATGCTAATTCTGTAGTCTTAGGAGATTTTAATTTTCCCACGATCAAATGGACAACTACTACTTCGAACTCGCTTTATGGATCTGCACGTGAATTTCATCAATTCTGTGTTGGAAACTCACTAGACCAACTCGTTGCTGTACCGACTCATGACCTCAATATTTTGGATCTGGTTCTAACAAACAATACTAATATTGTTCAAGACCTTAAGGTCCTTATTCCGTTCTCAACCTCAGACCACAGAACAATTTCTTTTACATTAACTTCGTGCCATGCGAAGCCTAACACCAGAACCGTTTATCGTGATTATAAGAATGCAGATTACACTGCTATTTGTAATCATCTTATTCGTGTGAAGAAGAGAGACTTGCTAAAAAACTGCAAGACATCAGACGAATGTTATGAAGTCTACTTGCAACAATGCAATATGCTAGTTGAGCAATATGTTCCTCTTATACCATTGAGCGATACAATTCTAAATCATTATCCAAACAAAATTGGCAAGCTTCAGGCGAAAGTTTCCAGACTATACCATGCGCGTTTCGTAGTAGGCGTATACAAGTATCAACGATACGCGAGGAAGCTTAAACGTGAATTAGCAAAACTTAGTTTACAATATGAAGATAAAATAGTATGTAGTCGAAACAATACCATGTTTTATAAGTTCGTTAATAAAAAACTTAGCCTGCCTAAGGGTATTGGGACTATTTTGAATTCTACTGGTGAGCTATGTAAATCTGAGGAAGAAAAAGCAAAAACATTTGCCTCATTTTTCAAAACGGTCTATAAAAGACATGACAACAATGAAACGTCTTGTGAATCATTTACTCCTTCTAGGCTAGACTTTGTTGACATCAACATTGATAACATCTACAGGACGTTAAAAAAGCTTCCAGTCAGCAACTCTACTTCACCCGACAATATTCCTTACATTTTTCTTAATAAAGCGGCAATGGGGCTGACCCCAATTCTCAATCTTTTATTCAATAGGTTTCTCCTCCATCGTGAAGTACCGTCAATTTGGAGCACCAGTTTCGTTAAACCAGTTTTTAAGAAGGGAGACAAAACTAATGTAGAAAATTACAGACCTATATGCCTTACATGCTCAAATAGCAAAGTTATGGAGCGAATAATTTGCAAGGAACTTTACAACTATTTATCATCTGAACAGTTAATCACAAAGTTTCAGCATGGATTCCTTCAAGGAAGGTCCACTCTTACGGCTCTTATAAACTCAATCCCAAAATGGCAAAAGGCGCTTGATTCGAATGGATACGTTAGTGCATGCTACATCGATTACACCAAAGCTTTTGACTCGATTCCTCTTGATCTTCTATGTAGAAAACTTGAAGCGTACGGGATTGAAGGCTGCCTTCTAAGATTTCTGCAATCTTTTTTGTACAAACGAAGCCAACAGGTTATGGTTAATGGAGCTTTTTCTGAGTGTTATGAAATGCCTAGTGGTGTTCCACAAGGAACTTGCCTTGGACCGTTAATGTTTCTGATATACATTAATGATATGCCAAACAGCTTACCTTCTGGTGTCTATTGTACTATTTATGCAGACGATACGAAACTGTATTCTATAAACAATTACAAAACTCTTCAAGAAGGGCTAAACTCTCTAACAGCATGGTCTTCGAAATGGCTACTAGATATCTCACTCGATAAAACTACTGTCATGCTTATTGGGCGTCATCATCCCAAAAACTGCTTCTTCCATCTAGCTGGTTACAAACTTCATACTTCAAACTCTGTTCGTGACTTAGGAATTGTATACTCCGACCAACTAACTTTTGACGAATATATTGAGAAGACTGTTGCTACAGCTCATGCTAAATCAAACTGTATATTACGAGCCTTCCAAACTCGAAGTATGACAACGTTATTTAAACTTTTTTCTATTTATGTAAGGCCGCTTTTAGAATACTGTACACCTGTATGGTCACCATTAAAACAAAGTAGTATAAGTCTAATAGAAGGTGTACAAAAAAGATTTACAAAGCAAGTGTTCATTAGAAACGGTCTATTCGAAGTTTCTTACCCTGAAAGACTGGCTCGTCTCGGTACTACATTGTTATCACTAAGACGAATAATCTACGACCAGAACCTTGTTTTTAGAATAGTTAATGATTACTTGGATATTGATAAAAATGAACTCTTCACCTTTTCCTCATTCAATGGGATTACGAGAGGGCACAATCTTAGAATTCAACCGCAAAGACCGCACTCAAAAATGTTCCGAGAATCCTTTTTGGCTCGTGTTATTAAAATCTGGAATGAACTTCCAGCATTGATTCTCAGTTCTTCACCTGGGACGTTTAATTACAAATTGGAAAACTTTCTTAAACAAAGAGTACATTTGTGAGGTCAACTGCAAATTAGTTTTTAGGCAAAATGAACGATACCTTGCTTTAACATATAATAGCTTTTTCATTTTATGAATCACGGAGTCGCTCTTAAGAAAAGAAGCGTTTCTCACTTTAGTTTAAGCATGGAAACAAAACGCTTTTGCTGTCGTTGAAGGATTAAATCGTCGACTTTTGCCATTATATTTTGTGCTAAACTGATCTGTATTACTATTTTTGCTCAACAAATTTCTACGTTCTGATTTTGATAATTTTCAAAAGCCAACTTTCGATGTATCCTTTTGCACAAAACTTACTTTGTATCACATTTTGGCTAATAAATGTTCTGTTCTGTTCTGTCTGTTCTGTCTCACAACCACTGTTGCTTTGACCTTTCCGCAGTGGCTCAGATGCGAGAATTTTCTCATAAAACGAAGCGGTGACTGGGTACCTATTCGTACGACGCGCTCCAGCTACGCTAACACATTTTCGGTGCACGTCGAGAATGTGAGCAGCGAGACGCAGGAACGCGCCGGAGCACTGACCGTAATCTCGGCAGCCAATCAGGGCCGACCAAACACGAAATTGTTAATGAAAGAACAAGATTCACTATCAGTACCAAGACCAGTGTGAGTGCTTTGATGTAAAACGGTAATTCAGCGCAGAGATCCTGAACAGGAATCGCAGGAAGCATCCGTCTATGATTGTCATATGCAACTGCTGACCTTCATCCTTTCCCTGAGTTCAACGCTGTTCTTGTTGGGATACGGCAATCCAACCATGAACACAGCTCGCCCCAGTTCGTCGCTGAAATTTATACCTGAAAATAGGGTGATCCCACGCATTTTGCCGCACCGCTTTTAAGGAGCTTTCCACATATGGCTACCAGCTGTGGAGGTCAGCTGAAACTGCGCTGAAACGGTTGTCTCACCTTCGCTGAGTTTTCCACCGGCCACAGCGAACAACATCGCACCGTCGCCAACTCGAGCCGCAGAGGCGAACTGACTCCACGTATCTGCGGATGCGAGGCGCGGTTCAACGAATATCCTTTTCCTCATCTAAAGCACGGCCGTTGTCAGAATCTGACGGTGAAGCTGCCGAAAATTTGTGGCACACCCAGTTGCTATCATAGAATCCATTGATTTGCTCAGAGCTCTCACCGTAATCCTCAAATCTTCAGTAGATGCCCGAATTGAGCGGCGAAGAGTTGGATGGCAGACAGACATGCAGCACAGCAGACAAGGTTACCCTGTACCATTGTTCAGGTCCCAAGTAAGCCCTGCGATCGACACCACCCTTCACAGCATTTGCTCCGCATAACAGCATGGTAGCGAATGAAAGCAGAGCTACTGCTTTGCCCAAATGTGCACCCCTTGTCCACCTATCCACCTACCTTGCCTGCATGTGCAATTGAGTTTGCCCGTAGCTAACAATTAGGTATCATCTGGAAGTTACGGCGTATGCCAACCTGTTGGTTCTTAGGAGTTTATCATGGGTGACCATCACTGAATTGCTAAGCCGTCTTCCAAGTCCGAGATCCACTGAGAGGCTCGCATTCAAGTCAACACCACTCAAACCTTTTTTGAGAATTCAAGAAGAGCAAGAAATACTACCGAGTGTCTCCAAGAGAAGCTTCCGAAGATCGCAACAAATGAATCGACGGAAGTGCCGAAGGGGGAAAAGCGACAGGTTCATCGACTCCCAAAGGAGGGGCTCGATAGAAAGTTAGGTATATGTTATACTTCTGCGTCGCGTCACCGACAACGTCGGCGACAGTGCTGGGCGGGTGCTGCGCAGCGCCTAGCCACCCGTGTATGGCCTTGTTTAGTGTGCACGCGACGCGCGACACGATGCATACGTAGTGGCCAAATTGATCGAGCGACGCGATTGATCAACTCGGCCACTACACATGGCATCGCGTCGCGCGTGGCGCGCACACTAAGGCCTATGTTATACTTCGGCGACGCGTCGCCGACGATGACGTCACCACCGACGTCGCCGACGTCGCCACAGACGCGTGGTCGACGTCGACGGCGTCGTCAACAGATTCTGTGGCGGCGTCGGGGATGTCGTTGACAGGAGAGCATCGGAGCGCATTTTTAGCAGCAATGTTAGAACCATTCAAACAGTACCTGTATTTTTTAGGATACCCTGTATTTTTCGCCCACGGATCTCCCTCGATAGAGAGCCTTCGGGCTCTCTTGTTAAGAGGGATCTCGGGCCGCTTGTCGCAGGGCCACGTGGCGCGTCCCCGGGTGGTGGATAGGGAAATTAAACGCGAACCAAATGCGACCGTGTACTGCCCAGAGACGCAGGTGGGATGCAGGGGATGGACTCCTTGCTCCTGCTGTGTCGGGTCGATGCGTTCCTTGTGCGTGGGAGCGGCATGTTCGTGCACAGTGTGCGTGGATGTGTCCGTGACTGTGCGGATTGTAACTGTGTCGGCTCGGCCAAAAGCTTGCACTCGGTAGACTGGGAGTACATGTAAGGCGATTCGAGGCCGCCTTAAGTCTCGCCCCGTCCCTTCGGGCAGTCTGGCTGGCTGCCCGGAGTTCTTCGCCCGAACGACAGAGCCTGACTAGCTACCCGTGTTGTATTCCAGTCAAACACAGCAGCACTAAAGGGCCTCATTCCCCTGACCCCGAAAGAGCCCCCATTTCTGCAGCGATGGGAAGGACGAGTACGGAGAGGCTGCTAAAATCTCAGGGCCTAACCAGGCTGCGCAAACTGAGAAGGACTAGGATGACGATCTGTACATACAACGCCCGCACGCTTGCGTCGGAAGCATCCGTCGAGGACCTGATGATGCAAGCCAGGAAGATCAAGTACGACGTCATCGGACTGACCGAGAGGAGAAGACACCACCCCCTACACGCCGCCTACGACTCCGGAGAAGAACTGTTCCTCGGAACATGCGACAGCAGGGGAGTAGGCGGCGTTGGTGTCCTCGTTAACACGCACTTGGCCATGAATATCGATTCGTACGAGTCTCTGACAAGCCGAATCGGATGTCTGCGACTGAAGCGATGTGGTTCCATGCCAGCATTGACTGTGTTCGTCGCGTATGCCCCAGCATCCGACTACGACGACGAAGACGTCGAGGCCTTCTACGTGGAGCTGGAGAAGTTCTATAAGGAAGATCACACCTTCTACGAGGTGATCGTCGGCGACTTCAACGCCAAGATCGGGCCACGAAGGTCGCCGGAAGAACTTCACATCGGAACCCACGGTTTGGAGTGGAACGAGCAAGGTGAAAGGCTGTCTGAGTTTATCATGTCGACCAAGACCATCCTGACCGATGTCTCCGTTGTCCCCAAGTTCTACACGGGATCGGACCACCGCCTCCTTCGCGCGAGGTTCCGCTTTTCGCGTCAAGGAGAGAAGGCCGCGAAGTTCAAGAAGAGGAGTCCCAGAACGACCATCAACTGGGATCTCTACACCTCTCTTGTCGGCCTTTGGGAAGATGCCGTCATGGACAACGTCGACGAGGAATACGATCGCTTCGTGCACCATCTCCACGATAGTGCTAAGTGTAAGGGACGAAGGAGGAATCGGTGTGGTGAGTCCCGTTTTGACATTTTACCCCCGTGTTGCCTCTCTCTTTGCTGGCCGTATCTTTCGAAACGTCGCGGCCCCTTGCCCTTCCTTGTTTCAGGCACGGACTTGAGGAGGACGGACCTATATAAGCGAGGACAAAGGACTCTCAGGAACTGCCACCCGGACGGTTGAGGGACGCGCGACTGCACCCAGGGACCCGGCCAGCCCTTCAACGCGGTGCTTCGGCTCCTTCCGCCGACCACGCCGGCATTCGTCCCCACTCCGGTGCCCAGTGATCTCCCGTTATGTACTGTCGACATGTTTTCTCTTGTGCCGAGTCATGTTCCGGCTTGTCGTTCCGTGCTTTGTGGATTATCGCAGATAAATATGCGAGATGAATTGATTTCGGGTCATGACCAGAGGCTGGATAACCAAGATTATTACTGGTAGCAGCGAGTGCGGTCTCAGGATAGGCCGCGATCCCCGATCTCGGGGTGGAGTAGAGCCTCTTTGGGGATGAGCAATCGGCCCAAAGGGATGACCGGTTTAAGCCTCGACCGGGGGGGCAGGTGAATTTAGGAGGGATAGCCAGGTTAGGCGGATGGGGAATTCTGCGCAGCTCCTTTCGCCTTCTACGCCTCCTCTCCCTCCTTCCTTCACTGCCTCAGTAGTCAGTGTTTTGGAGCGCTGCTTGTGTAGTGCCGGAACGCATTTATGGAAAGAAAAATCCACTGTTTGGATGTCCTAAAGAGGAATCCACGCTGCTCCCTACGGGAACTTGGAAAAAGAGACACTGGAGTGGTCTTGGCGCCAACAAAAAAGGGAAAGGGCCGTAAAATCCACGTCACCCTCGGGGACCTGGAGCTACATACACTGCCTAAAATAAATATGAAGTCTGATGCTAGTTATATTAGGACTATGACGGAATCGCCTCGCATCCAAATGAAATACCGTAATTAGGCCGCGGTGGACGTGGAGAGTACTGACAACCGCTGCATCTGACAGCTGGGTTCAGCGCCCATTATGTGTCTAGTAGCGCCTAGAAAATGACACAAAGACGGGGTTCACGTGGCTCCCTTGCGCAATTCAGACCGTAGGGCGTCCAAACTGTCTGGTGAATATGCGGCCACACGAAGGGACGTGCTACGGAGAACATCCTTATAGCCGAGTGCCTCATCGAGCCCACCCAGCGGCATGCTCGCGGACTTCGTTAAGTACCTCCCCGCGAACGCTATCAAACGATCACCCGCGGGATACACTCGCTCCTGTAGCACACCGCCTCGCGAACAGACGGCATCGTACGCCTCCAATCGCCACCAGAGCCGCTCATTCACTGTATTGCACGGCCGCTGTCTAGGCTACAGTATTCGCTGTTTTCACGGGTAAGTCTTTGTCTGCGGACACATTTGAACTTTTCCGTCGTGTTTGCGCAGAATCTTCCCGAATTGCTAGCAGCGGAGCCCCGTTTCTCAGACCTCTTTTTGCATGTTTTCGCTCCTGCCGTCCAGAAAGTTCACTTCCTCCCCGCGTGCCCTTTTTTTGTCTACCGTACGCATGAGTAAGACATCGTTCTTTGTCTGCACAAAAAGCCCTCCACCATTCGCCGTTCCGAAGCAAAACATGTTATCCCAGGCCAGCTTGCACCTGTCTCGTACTTCCCCCCCCCCCCCTATAAAAGTAGTCTAGGACTCAAAGCATACATTGCAGACGTCCATCGTCTCTCGCGCCTTTACCATTAAGCGTTCCAGGTCAACCCCTTCGCAGCGATCACCCAACGACCCTAAGCTTCCCACTATCGACGAGGTACGTTCACCTTCAGCTAAAAAGGAGCGGGTTTTGGAGTGTAAAAGTGAGAGTGAGATGTTGCCCATACAAGGCGACGCTGTAGCAGCGTTTCCTAGCGGCCTGACCTTCGGGCAGCTCGCGCCAAAAACCTTGAAACCATTTTCCGGAGCGGATGGTCGCGATTTCGAAACCTGGTTCCGCAGTTTCGAAGATGCCGTAAGAATGGTCAACCCGCCATTACCGGACCAGCTCAAGACCAACACCCTGGTGGGGTATCTGGAAGGCGAAGCTCGCGATCTAGTGGACGAGATGTCGGAGGAAAGCAAGAACGATTTCGACAGCATTGTAGAACGCATGCGTAGTCATTTTGAATCTCCACATTTTCGGAGTTTAGCTCGCCAGCAGCTATGCGATTGCAGGCAAAGTCAAACGGAGGGCGCGCGTGCTTTTGCTGAGAGACTCAAGCATATTGTAAAGAAGGTAACTCGGGGACAAACCAGGCTTGCCCAAAACGAAAGATTGTTGGACGAGTTCGTGGATCGCTTAAAGCCCAGCCTGCGTTTCCATGTGAAGGCGGCAAACCCTGCCACCTTTGATGAGGCAGTAATAAAAGCCATTACGTACGAGTCGCTTCTCGCGGATGCGGCTAATAGCATGAGTATTTTTCCAGGTTCTCAACCTCATTTACCACCAGTTAATGTCATTAGCACCTCAAGAGTCGACGCCGGTAGAACTTCCAGATCTAATCAAAGGCGCGGTGGCTTTGGTAATAGTTTTTCACTTAGCAATAATAATTCTAATTCTTATTCTCGTTTCAGTCGTCGAGTAAATGAACGTGCCCCCAATTCTGACGTAACATGTTTCCGATGCGGCAGAATGGGACACATTCAGACATTTTGCCGCTATACCCTCCCCCCTGCCAATTTAGCTCCTCCAAGGCCACTTTATCGTAGCAACAGCTGGCGCCCTAACGCAGCGCCATTTAGCCAAGCCAGAAATCCACAGTTGCGCAATAATCAGTACGGCGATGCGCGCAACGCGATCCCCCAGCGGGAGCGCAGATTAGAAACGAATCCGAGGACTAGCAATAGCCGTACTACTTCGAACGTTTTGGCACTCGAATCATATGGTAACAGTACGCCCATTGTTCATCAAGAGCCGCTCACTAACGAGCAGAAAGATGCTCACATAGCCGCCTTAATTGAAAGAAATAACGCGTTAGCGGACTTAGCGTTCGCAACCCGTAACCTAAACATTCACGCTGAGGAGGAAGAGGAACGTCCGTCACGTAGTCGGTCGCTCCCTTCCTCATCCTCTAGTTGGCCCTATATTTGCATGTTAGCTTTAACGGTTCTTTCTCAGGTTTCCAGTGCGCAAATTTCTCCACCCCTTCTATGCTCTAATAAAGCTCCAGTAAGCTATTGGAAAGTGCCCTCTGACATTAACTGCACAGGAATTCTTCCGTCCTGGACTGCGGCAGCAGCTCCTCTTAAAGTGAAAGTCTACCGCCCAAATACGATTCGGTATAAGAGCCCAGCACATGTCTGTCGTATAGTCAAGCAAACAGCCATATTTTCTGTAAACTTTTTCGGCGCCCGCACGCAGAAAATTACTACGCAGGAGCAAACGGTCTCCGCAGACACTTGCAAACACATGGTATCCCATAGAACATGTGCGCATGGCGACCTTATTGCGGTTGGAACCGTCTTAAAAACGTTGAATACATTGGAAATTAATTGGCCATCAGCTCCTTTCCATTGCTGCTCTGATTACACTATGTCGGTATCTAACTGCGTTGTTTTCCAGGCAACGGTATACGCCTACCACGGCTCAACATCAATGGAAAGTTCCATCGGACCCTTGAATGGATGCTTATACAGGGACGGGCAATGTTCGATGGCCTCTGGAGCTGCGGTCATATGGACGCCCGACTCGCAGGAGACTTGCCAGTATGTTTACGTTAGTTCGATGAAGGGTACGCTCGCCGACAGGGTGTGGCTCAGTGATTCTAAAGAATTTGCTCTATCGTTCGCACTCTCATCTCCGCCAGTTTCCGATTGTGGTCACTCTCTTATTCCTACCGATCAAGGTTATGCTATTGAATCTTTTCCGTATCCTCGTCCCAAACGGCAAGCGGGCGTCTCAGTGAGGCAGAAGGTGGGACTTGCAACCACAAACCAGTTAGCCGCGCAGCTCTTAGCTGTCGAAGATAACATGCAGCTTTCTTTAGGCGCCTCGTTTCACCATGCCATTGCCGCCCTCTGCAAGTCCGTAAATTCCTTAAGCGCGTCTCTGGTCTCTTCCATTTCTGCAAATCCAACTTTGGCCATGCGTAATATTCTACAACGCACCGATATTGAAGCAAAATATCTTGGTGGTAATATCGTGCGCACAAAGGCCTGTGCAAGCCTTTCACCGTCCATGTACGCACTCACCACGTTTAATTCTTCTTGTTTTTCTCTTCCATCTATTTCAATATTTCTTCCGGACAAATCTCGCTGGAATACCTTTATCGACCCTTTAACTAATATTATCACACATGATGCGGTTCCAATTCCATGTTCTAACGATAATTTCTTTGAATTCGCCTTTAACAATACCGTGACAAAATTCTTCCCGTTGACCGGCGTTTATGAATCTGTCCCACGGGATAGAGTTACCGTACTCCATAATTCCTTTAATCGCCCTCCCAGTGAACTTCGTCCACCCCTTACTCTCTTTCATAACCTTGTAATCACTAACATTAGCGAATTCGTACCGGAGCAGCAGTTTACGGAACTTTGGTCAGCATTCGAAGGCAACGAAATGGCTCTTAAGGCGCACATTGCGGCTACCACGCAGGATAACGCCTACTCAACCCCTGACGGTTTTCCTTCACTTATTTCTCCTTTCAATTCATTCTCATATGTCGCATCACTCCTTTATAAACCCTGGGTCATTGCATGTTGTTCTTTTGTGACTCTTAACATTTTGTTGCGGCTGATCATCCTTTATGCCTCTTTTCAAAGCCCGGGTGCCCTTTTTCAACTTGTGGCTAACTTAGGCAGGCCAAGGAGGCGTGGCCTGCAACGCGCCGACCAATCGCAAACGGGATACAGTACCCCACCCCAGGAATCTATGGAACTCCAGCCACGGTCCTCATTCCCACGTGTTTACACGCTCTCTCTTGCCGATCACTCTATGTCTGCTCATATCCGCATTACCGTCAACGGAGTTAGCGTGTCAGCTTTAGTTGACACCGGCTCCAGTATCACGTTAGCAGCCCAGGATCTCTGCTCAGCTCTCGGTATTTTCCATCTCGATCCTCCTATTTCTCTACAAGCAGTAGGTATGGCTGGCACCCAAGTTCCTATGGCCGGATCTAAAGTAGTAAGAATGAAAATTGCAAACATTGCGCTGACTCCTGTCGTTCACTTTACAAAAGGTCTATGTGTTCCTAATATTAACTCCGCTTATGAAGTAATAATAGGAAATGACGTACTTTCATTACTACCGAAAATGATTATGGACTTTAAGGCGAAAACGGTTTCTTTCGGCTCTGTAACGCTGCCTCTAGGACAAATATATTCCTCCTCTAACTACTTAAGGGACGATGACTTTCCCGTGCGCGTTAGCGACACGTTACAAATTCCTCCTAACTCGGAGCAAATCGTCTCGTGTGTTGTGCAAAATGTAAGCCCTGACAAAGATTTAGTCTTGGTTTCGCAGTCAGCACAATTATCTCAGAGGGACCTCATTGTAGCTCCCGCAATAATCAATTCATCCAATCCACGATTGCTGGTGAGTAACCCGACTAACCAGCCGCAAACTTTATACGCGGGCTCTCGCATTGCGAACGCGTCGGAGGTCCGTGAGGACAAAGCCACTGGTAGAAGTGCAGGGTCGCTACCGGCGCATACTCCCGTAGCTTGCGTCACTGAAATGAATGAAACAGACCCAACCTACGTAGTCAACCTGGATAATTGCGACCTCAATAATGAGCAACGCAGTCAGCTACGCGCGCTTCTCGATGAATATCCCGATGTATTTTCGCGTCACCAATACGATATCGGCAGTTGCACCGCTGGCAAGGTACATATCTATACCACTAACGACCCCCCTAGTAAGGTTCGTCCTTACCGTGTCCCCGCCAAATATCGCGAGGAAATTCAAAAACACATAAATATGCTCCTTAAAGCAGGTGTTATGAAGGAATCGCACACCCACTGGGTTCATAATTTGGTCGTAGTTCGGAAGAAGGACAACTCACTCAGAGTTTGTTTAGATATGAGACGCCCAATTAATGAAGTGACCTGAAACCCTGCCGGACCCGTACCCTATTCCACGCATAGATGATGTCCTAGAAAAAATAGGTGGCAATAGATTCTACACGACACTAGACCTCGCTAGTGGATATCTTCAGCTTCCCCTAGACGAAGAAAGTAGCTACAAATGTGGAGTTATCACGGAAAATAAAATCTACCAAATGACACATCTCCCCTTTGGTTTAAAATCCGCGGGTAGCTACTTTGCTCGCATAATGGCCAAGGTCCTTGGTGGTCTAGAGGGTAACGTCCTCACGTATATTGACGATATTTTAATATACAACAAAGATTTCAGCAGTCACCTTCAGTCTATTGAAAAAGTTCTTATGCGACTACGGCAGTTTAACCTAAAAGCTTCCCCTAAAAAGTGTGTTTTTGCAAGAGAGCAAATCACTTTTCTGGGTCATGTCATCAGTAAAGACAGCTACTCACCAGCCGAAGCCAATACGAAATCAGTACGGGAATTCCCTAGACCTAGTAATACTAAAGAAATAAAGCGTTTTCTCGGAATGGTAGGTTTTTTCCGCAAATTTATTCCCAACTTCGCTAACATAGCAGAACCCCTAACTAGAATGACCCGTAAAGAAACAAAATTCCAGTGGACAGAAGCGCAAGAAGCTGCATTTCAGGAGTTGAGAGACGCACTATTAAGGAAGCCTATTCTTGGCTACCCGAACTACGACAAGCCGTTTCACATCTTTACCGATGCAAGCAGCGTCGCTCAAGCTGGAGCTCTAATGCAGGAAAGCGAGGTCGGTTCAAAACAGTTCTATGCCGTCGCTTACTGTAGTAGAACATTGACTGAGACTGAGCGCCGATGGCCCGCAGTTCAAATCGAATTGGGAGCGATTATCTACGCCCTTAGACAGTTTAAACCTTATATTTGCATGGCACAAGTAACGCTGCATGGCGATCATAAGCCATTGACGTTTCTTCTTAACAAAAGCAAGACCCACGATAATTTAGCGCGTTGGCTCATCGAATTGCAGAGCTATAATATTAAGGTAATTCATATTAAAGGCTCAAAAAACACGGTCGCCGACGCACTCTCTAGAGCATACGAGAGCCAGGATAGTGTTTCCCCTCCTGAAAAGGAACTACGAGATATCATCGAGTTCCCTCTCAGCCTACCCATGGCTTTCGAGGCGGATGAGCCCCACATAGTGTATTCACTCAACACATACGTAAGCGGAAGCCCTGACCTTATTAGCTTTGCTGATGAGCAGAAAAGGGACAACCTGCTGCAGTGTCTCCGAAGTATTATAACCGATTCAGAATTACCCATAGATACACCAGAACCGATTAAAACTCAGACTGCAAAAATGGCGCCTAGGTGCATTATTAAAAATGACAATTGTCTCCACTATTTCCTAAAAGAGGAGAATAACGCGCACACCGTTTTATTAGTCCCCAAGCACCTGCAGAATCTGATTTTTGATGCTCATCACAACAGCGCTCTTTCCGGCGGTCATATGGGATGGAAAAAGACCCTTGCAAAAATCCTGCGTAAATACTACTGGCATTCAGTGCACAGTGACATCCGAAAGTGGTGTGACTCCTGTCTCACCTGTCAAATGCGCCGCAATCCGAAGCCAAATTTCCGCGAACGCCTCATTCCCGTGCACAGCGAAGCAGTGTTCGCCAAAGTAGGACTGGACTTATGCGGACCACTCAAAACTACGGAGCGCGGCAATAAATACATTTTAAATATTGTTTGTTGGTTCACCCGGTACGTAATTTCCGTTCCCTTACCCGACGCGAGGGCTAATATGATCGCCCACGCACTTCTGACGGAATGCGTCTTGAAATATGGCACTATGACTGAATTAGTCTCCGATCAGGCTTCAAGTTTTACGTCGCATTTTTACCAGGAGTTCTGCAACCTTTTGCACATCAAACACCGCTTTGCAACTCCGTATCATTCCATGGGAAACGGCGCTACGGAGAGAACTTTCAGCACTTTTCAAGCTATTCTCTCCAAATTTATCAATATAAAACAGGAGGATTGGGATTTATTTATACCCTGCGTAGCATTTTGCTACAACACCTCCATAAATGAAGCCACCGGTGAATCACCTTACTTTTTAATGTTTGGTAGAGATCCTGTTTTTACCATAGATCGCATACTATTGCCCGAAGCCCGACCTCAAATCCCTGGCCCCTCGGAAACGGACGATTATAAAGCGCAACTAGTATCGGCTTTACAACTGGCGTGGCAGCAAGCAGCAGAGCACGCCAGAACATATAAGGCGTCTATGAAGCGCGTGTACGACCAGAAAGCTCGCCCCTCTACAATCTGCGAAGGTGATCAGGTGTTTTTCCGCAATTATACCAGCAAATCGGGGCTCGCACGGAAGTTATGCTTCCCCTGGATTGGTCAATTTCGCGTTCTGAAGGTCGACCATCCATACGCGGTGATTGTGAGCATAACGTCGCCGCAGTCCCAGCCCCGTCGTGTTCACCTAAATCAGATAAAAAAGGTCGTGGATCTCACGGGTCCAGCATCCACCCTCCCTTCGGTACCGGAGGAGCACGACTACGTAGACGCACTACCTGAAGAGCATATCCCTGGTTACATCCACCAACGGGAGGAAGCACCTATAGCATCCCCTACGGATACAGCCTCAGGGAGTCCATCGCATCACTATAATCTCCGTCCTCGAAATCGTCAATGAGTTTCATAACCTCACACACATTTTTTCCTTTCCGCGACTACTTTAATTTTCAGTTCGCTCCCACGACGCATTCTCTATTTGCTGCACGACGACTACAATTCCTATTCTCGGCTTCCCTCGGGCGCCATTTTCGGCGATATCTGTTCCTCTATTACTTAAACGCATCTTCCTTTCATATCAAGTTCCAATTTCATCATTTCCGCCTACCGCCATAGATCGCTAATATGTCGTGTGTTTCATGAAGCCTCTCCAAAAAGAAACTTTCACCTATTTCAGAAAAATGTCAAGTGATTCTCACAGTGCTCAGAGCGTTACCTCACCTGAGGGACTCTCGCCCCTAGCAGTAGAAGACCGCCCTCCTCTGCCAGTTTCTGACGGCAACGTTCATGAAGAACCGATGGACGTCGTGCTCTCAAATGCTGGTGATGGGGAGGAGACACCACCGCCGGCGGCAGCGGTAAACGCTCCCGTTTCGGCGGGCGGTGAGTCGAAGCAGTTTCTCACCTTCATTTCATACGACTCTGACGAGGAAGGTGTGAAATTAGAACTAGTGCAGAAACCGAGGCTCATCACCTCTTCGGAGGGATCTGCCGCCCCAAACAAAACTGTTTCTGAAGAAATGCCACCTGGCAGTGCAATACAAACAGTGTCTCAGCTCATTACCTCTTCTGAGGAATCAGCGCCCCAAACCGAATATGAAAACGTTGCCGGGTCTAGTTCAGGAGCTTTCAGCCAACCAGCCGTGAAACGACTCAAAAATAGTGAATCAGCGGCTGAAACGCTGGCATCACTTATCGAGAAAGCAACTCTTTCCCAAGAAGCAGTTCCCGAGGAGGCACCACCAGCAGAAAAAACAGTGGTTGCCCCCTCTAGAGAACTAAAACATAAGGTTCCTCAAACCGCTCCTTCGGTGAAGTTTGAGCGGTTTTCATCCCACCCATGGGCTCCCTTCTTCGAGCCCAGGGTACAGATTCAGGAATGTGAATATTATCACTCCGACCTGGATGTTCGCAACTATGAGAAAGTAACAGCTGCGGGGTACAGCGGCTTACACCTGCACCCATCTGGAGAGCCATTACCTACGGTGGGTCACGAGGTACCCATTTTGGAAGCGGTTGGTCCAAGGGCTATTGAAAACTTTCGTCGTTTTAATAGTTACGACAACATTATAAGTATAAAGAGGAGCGAAGGGGAGCTGCCAACTATGCCCCTAGTAGACCAGGCTTCTCTTCAGGAACAGCACACCTACGTAAGAGGGTTAAAACGCCACAAGGGTATCCTACCTGTCTTATATAGGGTCAAAACCTTGTATGGTTCCGGGGCACGACTAGAAGCAGCTCATATCGAGCTTCCCTTCCCCGACCGGTGGGACCTCCATACCATCCAGATCGACCAGTTCGGCATCAATATTCGTACTGGTAAAAGAGGAGTCGACCTCCGTAGCCTTATTATCGGTGATCTAGTCTGGGTGTATTCCCTCGCCGTAACTGTAAAGTTCCAAACCTCCTATCTGGTAGCCCCCACAAACGTGGAGGAAGCTACTTTATCGCGGAAGTCCACCATATGGCGCGTGGCTCAGTTCGGCCTTGTATATCGCGAACTTAAGGATACCCTTGGATTCGTCATCAGGGTGGTTTCCAGGCAAAACGGCACATTCAAATTGTGCATGCAAGGTCACCGTTACTTGGTCACCGCAAACAAAAATCGGTTTCGCGATCCTAAGGAGTTTGAACAAGTCATCGATAACTCCTTTATCGTAGCCTTATTTAGACCACGACAGATTGACTACATGCGCTTCGCGTGTACGCCTAAGGACAACTCAGCAGAAATATACGCTTTCCTAGCCGATATTCAGTACATCCCAAGCGCCCCTCCCGTTCCAGGGCACATGCGACTTGTAGAGCAGGCGTATAAGGATTTAATCGAGGCCAAGCTCACGGATTTCACATTATTCGAGTCTCGTCCTAAGGAGGTCATGCACTTCCTGGAGCCCCTCTACAGCACTGCCTGTGGGACCATAGCGGCATGCGTCGCAGAAGCGTCCGACCATCGAGTACATAATGTAATCTGGACTTCCCTTGATATAAATGCTTTCCCGGCTAAGGTGGAGTTTCAAATCCCCGTTAGTAGCAAATCGGGTTGGGCGGTGGGTAGCTTCGTTGAAGGAGCATACCAGGCTGATATACTTAAAGCCCGGATAATTCATCTAGTCATGGGAGACACAAGAGTCGGGGTCACTGCGGAACTCCTTCTCAAGGACACCACCAGGTTTCGGTCGTACATGTTGAGCACACCACACCGTCGTATGGCGGTCGGGACTTCACTCAGCAGCGTCGAAGAGCGCGCCAATCCTGTGTTGGCGATGCTAGAAAACTGCCGAATGGCTAGCACCTTCGAGCCGGACACGACGTCATGGCTGGCGGCTCGCGCAGTACTGGCAGGAGACGCTGATATATTGGCCCAGCAGGTAGAAGAGCGCACCTCCATAACTGTCAACGTCTCAGGAAACGACGTAGAGCTCAACGCAGACCAAGTCAATGCCGTAAACTGGTTCAATCGGCAGAGCCCTGTCCTAATCATTGACAGCGCATACGGGGCCGGCAAGTCTTTATGCACGGCAGTCATGGCCGAAGAAGTGGTAAAAAGGGGTCAAACCGTGCTGGTAGCCGCGGTTCAAAACAGCGCGTTAGATGTAATATGAGCAAAAATAGGAGAGCTTAACTCGGACAGAATACGTCCTGTGCGCTATGTCAGCGAGCTACTCTCGCAGGACGCCGCTCATAATGAACCCTTTAACATGGCTACCCTCATGGAGAATCTTCCAAGCACCCATGGAGAAGTTATGTCTAAAAATGATCTAGCAATGTTTGAGGAGTTTGCGGAACATCGTAACGCCCTCAGGGAATTCGTATTCACTGGCGAGGAGAGGGGAGTCGCTACGCGGGAGCACAAGCGCCTTTTATTCCTGGAGCGTTATGCCTCCACACGTATTAAGAAGCTGACCCGCGCCTTTATTCGGATCTACAAACCCAATGTGTTCCTCTGTACAATTTCCTCCGCCATAAATTTAACTATACGCAAGGGCCTTTGGCGTCGCCCCTCACGGGAATGGAGTGCGGTGCTTTTAGATGAAGCATCAATGATTCCAGAGGCCACATTCATTGCACTTCTCTCGCGCTTTCAGTATGCTTGCTACACCCTCGTGGGTGATAGTAAGCAATTACCACCGTATGTAGGCGTCCACAACGTCCCCAAGGCGGTAGCTCTCTGCTCACAGTCGGTGCTGGATGTCGCCCACCGCAGGGGCAACGCTCCAGTCTGCACCATCCGGACGGTGTACCGTCCGCACGCGGGCCTCATGCGCCTCAATTCTAAGTTCTTTTACGGCGACGCTTTGCGGTGCGGCACACCAGTAGAATTACGCCAAAATCTGCTGTCGCGTGTGAAACTGACGAACCCCGAGATTCCACTCGCAGTCGTGAACGTGAGAGGTCACGCGGTTAGATCCGTTACCGGGTCATACAGCAACGACATCGAGGCAAACGCGGTGCGCGTCCTAGTGTGCCTTTTAAAAGCAAAAGGAGTCCGCGCTGAGGACATTATGGTCATATGCCTCTATCGTGACCAAAAATATCTATGTGAAGCTGTGCTGCGCGATACCGAGGTGGCCGTCGCTACGGTCGACAGTGCACAGGGATCGGAAAAATCTATTGTGATTGTATGTACCACACGGACTCATATCGACAAAGACGCCAACCATTCGTTTTTTGCAGAACCTAAGCGCCTCAACGTCGCGCTATCCCGGGCTCGAGACGGAATGTTCGTCATAGGATGCCTCTCGTCGCTTCAAGTCATACCACTATGGGAACAAATCATCACATGGTGTCGCTTCAATAGAGTTCTGGCTGAAATGTGCTTCTTCGAGAAGACTATCCCCGCTGCAATCAAGTATTAAGTCCGAGGACGGACTTCGCGAAAAGGGGGAGATGTAAGGGACGAAGGAGGAATCGGTGTGGTGAGTCCCGTTTTGACATTTTACCCCCGTGTTGCCTCTCTCTTTGCTGGCCGTATCTTTCGAAACGTCGCGGCCCCTTGCCCTTCCTTGTTTCAGGCACGGACTTGAGGAGGACGGACCTATATAAGCGAGGACAAAGGACTCTCAGGAACTGCCACCCGGACGGTTGAGGGACGCGCGACTGCACCCAGGGACCCGGCCAGCCCTTCAACGCGGTGCTTCGGCTCCTTCCGCCGACCACGCCGGCATTCGTCCCCACTCCGGTGCCCAGTGATCTCCCGTTATGTACTGTCGACATGTTTTCTCTTGTGCCGAGTCATGTTCCGGCTTGTCGTTCCGTGCTTTGTGGATTATCGCAGATAAATGTGCGAGATGAATTGATTTCGGGTCATGACCAGAGGCTGGATAACCAAGATTATTACTTAAGGGAGCCGAGAGCTTGAAGACCACCAAGAGAAGCCTATCTCCGGAAACTCTCGAGCTGATACGCCAGCGTGGAGCAGCACGAGCGTCAGGCAACTATCAACTGACGTCCGAGCTTGCAAAGCTATGCAGAGCGGCGATAAAGGAAGATCTGAAGGAGAGAAGGGCGGAAGTGTTGGCTGAAGCAGCAGAGGCAGGGCTGAGCATCCGCAATGCCCGCCGGAACTTCGCCAACTTCAAGACCAAGATGACCGCTCTCCGACGTCCTGACGGAACCGTCACCTCTTCCAGAAGGACCATGGAGAAAGTCATCCACGACTTCTACTCCGATCTCTTCGATAGCCACGTCCACCTGCCCCTACGCCATCTTCCGCAGGATGGATAAGTCATCCCTTCTGTTCTCCCTTCCGAGATCCGACACGCCATCTCGTCGGTGAAGAAACGTACAGCACCCGGTCCTGACAGGATCAGAACTGAACACCTGAAGAACCTCCCGCCAGCGCTCATCAACACCTTGGCGCGGTCCGAATGCAAGGTTCCATCTCAGTGGAAGACCAGCAAGACCGTCTTGCTGTACAAGAAGGGAGACGTGCACGACATGGCAACTATCGCCCGATGTGCCTGTGTCCGCAGTCTACAAGCTGTTCACTCGAGTCATCCTGAATAGGATTAGTAGAACGCTGGACGAAGGACAGCCATGCGAACAAGCAGGATTTCGGAGAGGATTCAGCACGATCGACCACATACACACCATTACGAAGCTCATCGAAGTGTCGCGAGAGTACAAGCTGCCGCTGTGCCTTACGTTCATTGACCTGAAGGAGGCATTCGACTCCGTCGAGACTGAAGCGGTCATGGAAGCCCTGCTCACCCAGGGCGTTCCTACTCAGTACATCAGAGTCCTTCGAGAGCTGTGCAGTGGATTTACCACCAAGATCTCTCCATTCTACAACGACGTCGTCATCGACGTGAAGAGAGGGGTTCGACAAGGGGATACCATATCCCCGAAGCTCTTCAGCGCCACCCTCGAAAACGTCATGCGCGAACTAGAATGGGATGACATGGGAGTGAAGGTCGACGGCCGGCAACTGCACCATCTCCGCTTCGCTGACGACATCGTGCTCATAACACCGAGCATCAGTCAGGCGGAACGAATGCTGGCCGACTTCGATCGTGTATGTGGAAGCGTTGGACTGCAGCTGAATCTTACGAAGACGATGTTCATGAAGAACGGATGGGTTTCTGATGCCCCATTCTTGCTCAACGGAACGAACATCTCCGAATGCTCCAGCTATGTGTATCTGGGTCGCTAAGTCAACATGGCCAACGACCTAGCACCAGAGCTGAGCAGGAGGAAAAGAGCGGCTTGGGGAGCTTTCAAGAGCGTCGAAGAAGTCGTGAAGAAGACGAATAACGTCCGACTCGGTGTCCACCTATTCGACTCCACTGTTCTCCCTGCCCTAACATACGCCTCAGAGACCTGGGCTATACGAAAGCAGGATGAACGCGCGATCAGCGTCGCGCAGCGTGGAATCGAGAGGACGATGCTCGGAGTGACACGACTCACGCAAGTGAGAGAAGGCCTCCGGAGTTCCGAACTTCGCCGACGTTCGAAGATCAGAGACGCTGTCGCATGGGCCAAGTCGTCGAAAATTAGGTGGGCCGACCACGTAATGCGATTCGCAGACACCCGCTGGACGAGAGCCGTCACAGACTGGATTCCGCGGGATGTCAAAAGAACACCAGGACGCCCACCAACGCGTTGGTCGGACTTCTTCGTGAAAGCCCTGAACGACCGATATGACGCTCTTCGTGTCCCTCGAGCGAGGAGGATCCATTGGACCACTCTGGCACGCGACAGGGACGAATGGAGACGCTGCTGGCGCCCGCTCGAGCAAGTCGATGATCAACGGGACGAGAGGTGATACAGGTGATACCCTGTATTTTTCGCAAGGCATAGTGCGTTTTTAGGTTTTAAACTTTAAAAGAAGCACAAATCAATCGATAGGTCACTTTGTAAAGAGATTATAACAAACTACTAGTTGATATAACAAACTACTAATTATAACTACTAATTGATTATGGACAAATTATATATTACAGACATAATAATAATAAAAGTACGGGATAGCGTTGGGCATTTAACGACTGTTGATTTACCAATTTAACGATTTTACCAGCATTTTCGGTTTAGCAAAGACCTTTTTCATTAGATCGTATTTAAATTAAATTTACGCGGAATTCTCGAAGTTCGGAAAAAAGGAAAATTTGACTCTTAATTAGTAAGAATTCTATCTCGAAAAAGCTCTTCCCAGAGGTTTGCATTACCATTTCAGAAAGCGAGGAAACACTACTTATTTTCTACACAGTTCTACTTAGTATTACTTGCTCTACAAGGAAGCAAATAGGCCTAGAAAATGCGACCAGAACGGCTGAGAAGGACACAAAAAGGATGAAAAGTGACAAAGTGAAGGGGAGCTAAGGTTTAGGGTCCCATTCCCTCCCAAACACTCAGTGTTCTAGTGAATTGCACTTTTGTGTTCGCAAGACGGCCTCTCTTGCACTTCTCGATTTCGTAATTCGAAGTACGGTGGTGATGATGGCAGTTCCGGGAACGAAGAACCAACTCACAGTCATAACACTCCATCGGAGCGCATTTTCTGAGACCCTTGGATGACGTCGGCGACGCTGACGTCGTCGGCCCGTCTGTGGCGACATCGGCGGCGGAAGTATAACACCCCCTGCGGAGCTATCGGCGACGTCGCCGTCGACCCAGTGATGTGCGGGCAGCTACGCAGTGCGTAGCAGCCCTTACAGCACGGCGTCGGCGAAGTATAACATAGGCCTAAACAGGCCTAATATGTCGCCGAGCGCGCCACCGACGCTGTAGCCGGCAGTGTGGCGGGGGGGGGGGGGGTGCTATACTCCCGTCGCCGACGCTGAGCGTCAGGTTGTCACACAGTGCGGAGCGCTAGATAGTGCGCGCGTTCTCTAGCTCGCCATGACGGGGTTTCCGCGCTGTCGGTGACAAGTAGTCGGAGATAGATTGTCGGCGACGGGTCGCTGCGTCGACGACGTGTCGTCGAAGTATCACATAGGCCTAGGTCTCAAAATTTAGCTGCCGCTAGGAGTGAGAACGACACCAAGCCTAGGGTTAAGCAAATCCTCTGGTAAACTATTTTTGGTTACCTGGCAAACAAATTTTTCGAGGTTACACTTTTCAAGCATGTGAAATAGCCATCGTAAAGTACGATATCGCTGCGCGAAGCGGCAAAAGCAAGACACTCCGCCGGATGTGATGTCGGAGCATTTGTTAAAAATTTATTGGGGTAGAAACGGGCACGTCACAACGACGGTAACCAACTTCAGACGAGCTAAACCACACCACATGTTTCAAAATGGTCATTTTGATACAATCAAGAGAATATGAAAGAATGAGGCTTGTTTCCCCTTCCTTAAGCTGACTTCACAAAAGCGTCGAGCCCACAGAAAGCCGAGCCTCAGTTTGACGCCATGAGGCCTGCGCCGTACTACCCTTTGTGAGCCCTCCGATCAGTGATACGCTGAAGTGTCAGGACCGCTTTTAACGCAGAATTGAATCCGAGGCCCAAAAATAGGCCTAAACTTACATTGCTTTGTCTCGCCACGTCGAACTTTTCCAGAACTGAAACGAACTGTGCCATGTAGTCGTAGCTTGTGAAGAACGCAACACAGCCATTCGGTACTTCACGGGCCAGCAACAACAGAGTTTCGGCAACATCTTTCGTCTATAATATTGAATATTGCCGAAGCTAGAGAACGGCCTAATGATGGAAAACTTTAAATTAACAGAAGGCCTTGCTCACAATTGACGATCGTGCAGAAGAAAAAGAAAAAAGAAAAGGAGGAAAGGAAAATAAGGAAAAGGGAAGGAAAAAGGAAAGAAAAGAAGGAAAAGGTAGAAGTAAAGCCTAAGCAGCGATCCCTTAGCTTAGCTTAAGGTCTGATGTAACGAAAAGTGTCTCGGCCGAGACGCCTCCTTCCACAGGAAAAGAGGGAACTTCAGGCTATCAAGAAACGTGCGCGCGAACTTGCACCAACGATTCTCAACAAGACCTATGTGATCTTGTAGGGCATCTCACAAGCAGAACAGGGGTGAAGTTAGTTTTTGCTAAATCTTCTTGGGTGATACAAAAATGGTAGGAAGTGGTATCACTTCACTGCGGGCTGGTACGGCAACGATGACGCCTGGAATGGCCTTGTCGTGCTCAGAAATCAACCTAAAAAAGGTATGGGGATTCAAGTTATAGTTTGACCATCGCGATCTGCTAAACTCCTAGGTTTCCTAAAAGAGGCCACAGGTTACATTTAAGTGATTCATCCGCAACGACTGCCGGAATGACTGGATGGACGAGTGAAAAGCGGTGGGGACTTGCTGTTTGGGTGGTCGAGAGTTAGGTTCCGGAGGTGAGGTTTCTGCACTACTATGGGCGATTTTCGTCGGGACGGTGCAATTTTCACATCCGACCAAAAAGAACACGTCCATTACTTGGTTTTAAATCTATTTGATCTGCAGATCGCGGTCAAATCTAGCCATCCTGCAGACCTATAGCACCTTTAACGCAATGTTAAGCAGAATTCAGCACCCAACTTATTTAGGGACTACGCTGATTTGGTTTGCTGTCACCAGGTAGCAATCACGACCGCTACACTCATCCTTACTCACGCAAAGCAACCAACTGCAATAATCGAGACGGGAAAGCGGGACACCTGCCCACAGGTAACTCACACACTGAACGTTTCCGCGAGTCTCGAAGGTGAGCGAGAATGCCTCGTTTCGCACGTGATGACCTGAACGGATTTCGTGTTCTGGTCGAGCTCTGGTAACGCACCATCTGTTCTGAGCGCTAGAAGGCGTGGAAGTCAGTGGAAGGGACTACCTATAGAGAGCGCCAGCAGCTGATGGTCATCGATGACGTGAGAACACGTGAAGCGGCGAATGCCGTTCTTGGCTCCGCCTCGAGTTAGGCAGTCGACCTGAAACGAAGCAACTGCCAGCACAAACGCCGATACTGTAATGCGCCATCAATACGCTATAAAAGCGGAGGACGGTGCTAGGCGTCTTAGAGGCTGCACAGGTTTCTCAGACTGGTGGAGGAGTAAAGCCAACTTCTGAACATTCCAATATAATTCACTCATTGACACCAGATTTGGGTCAGCAATCACAGGGTAGATTTTGTGTAAGTATTGCCATTCTTGTTGGTTGAATAATCCACTGAAGAGGTGAGGAACAGCTTTGGACTTGCGATGTGCTCACGACGCCCATTCCCCTTCAAACGATAGATTATGAAACAGGATCGCTGGAGCATTTCATCGAAGAAACACTACACTCTACTAATGTTCTTCTGGCTGAAGCACAGCTCATTGTTGTTCCAACCGCTTCAAAGGCGCATGCGAGGGCATGAGCGCCACAAAGGGCTATAACGCTCGACCACTTCCACAAATGAGTACGGGCGTTGAGAGATTCAGTTAGAGAACTGGGGCTCCAAAATGTTGATCTGGGTAGTTCGCTGATTGAAAAGCATTCAAGACTTGATTCGTGACGACGTCGGTAGTGAGCATCGCAGTCGACGAAGGCGGCGAAACGACACGCACTCTGCTCCCTCACTGCGGCAGAGAAGTGACCCATTTTTGGAGCGCCTGTGTCCCAGCAGTGTACGCCATGAAGACTGAGTCCTGCGCAACAAAAAGAAGCGGTCAGCACACAAGTACAGTTAAACACTTGAGGTGGCTTAGAAAATAGGCTCCTCAATACTAGGAAACTCCGGAGCAAAAGTAGAGCACGAGCAGCCTTCCATCTCTATCATGCATGAAGGTTCTGTACCTTCAATACGCGGTAGCGAGGTCAGAGGAGGCGTTGCGTTGTACTCCGAGTCGGGGTTCTTGGTTCGGGTCGCGTGCGGGTCGATTTACCCGTCCATCCCTCCATGGTCGGCAAATTGGTACCAGACCTACCTGGGAAAATAAAACACCTGACTCCCGCATCGGTTGGCCACCGCAGTCCACCGCTGTATAGACCAAATACGCATTCAAAAAGTCTGCACGATATCCCGTAGACATAGAATGCGTGGCACTCCCAAACATGGATTCATTGACGTCGCTGTTCCTTCACTTTTACCTTTATTAGACCACTTAGTCAATGTTGGTTTATTTATAACATAACGCAAATAACTGTACGCAGTACTTAACCTGTCGTGCTCTGCGTCCTCTGGATATTTCTCGTGCCTAGACAACATTTCAGTGCTTTCGTGAGGCGACTTTTTAATCAGGCCGATATTCAGGGAAACTAATGCAAAATATACTCCTCTCGGAAAACAGCTTAAGTCAGAATCGTGATGTGCTAAAGGTGGGGGTCAAATACAATACTAATTCGACCCAACATATAGCAGCCTTCTCAAAACCACTCGCCTCCAGTGGGCCTAAATTTACTCGTACCCTAACTGAAAACAGCGAGTGAGGCGTAATAGGCCCACAGCATTACCAAGAGGTTGGCGGGCTCCATTGTTCCCCCGATCAGGATGGTGGCTCGTGCCTCTCTCACCACTTCCATTAGACGCGACGCTGGGTTCAAGAGGATAAAACGAAGCCTGGAATTCGTAGTAAATTAGAATTTTTGGCCCAAGAGAGAAAAAGTGAAATTGACGTTACTTCGCAGAGTTTCCCTTCTTCTCGACGATTATTCTTCCGTCTTCACACTTATTACTCAGGGCTTCCAGGAAACTTTTTATCGTGAACAAAGGAGACGGATAATCGCGTTCCTCGACGTTGCTGGCTGCTGCAGTGGTACTCCCTGAATGCGCCAGGGTAGGAGGCCACAAAAGAAAAGAGGAGTCTAACCAGGATACTATCTCAACGGTAGGTCGGAACGGCGCAAATGTTGTATATGGGCAGAACCGCCTCTCCCTGGGAAGTAATAAACTGCAGGTATCTCGACCCCAATACAACTCTGCGCAGAGTTAGGGGCGACGGAAATCGCGTGTTGGCGCCCTGTTGATTCACGTGCTCCACAGCTGACGGGCGGGCGCGGGATGAGGGCTGGTATCGCGGCGCAGCACAGCGCACAGGTGGCGTAGTGGGGAAGAGCTCGGGCTTATGAACGAGGGGTTGGGGTTTGGATCCCGCAGACTGCGTTTGTTTTGGGCTTTTGCAAAATCCATGTTTATCATATAGGTAAATCACCTAGGGGCATTATAGTGTGTTATAGAGCATGTTTACATATAAAATATGCTTCAAACTACAGATCAGCTAAAATGTTCACTTCTGTGTGTCACTTATTTTAAGCCTGTTTTGTGTGAAGCTCTAGTTATATAACGATAGATATTTTGTGGCACTAGTTAAAGGTTCCGACTCCACCGACAAGACTTCGGTCAAAAAAATTTTTCGCTTAAACTTCGTTTAGGGGGGGGGGGGGTTATTTGGGATGCTGATCACGAATCTGAGATCAGTTTTTCACGATTAGGTCGGAGGCCACCCATACCGTTAACAAGGGTGGTCCAGGCAGGGTCACCGACTTCGCTGAAACTTCGTCTAGGAGGGTTATTTGGGGTGCTGGTCACGAATCTGACATCCGTTTTTCACGATTCTGTCTCTACCTGCCGTCTCCGGGAGAAACTTTAAGAATGTAATCCTGTGCCTTCCTATATCTATATTATCCAGCCGAATCGTGAAAAACGAATGTCAGATTCGTGATCGGCACCCCGAATAACCCCCTAGACGAAGTTTCAGCGAAAAAAATTTTTTTGACCGAAGTCTTGTCGGTGGAATCGGAACTTTTAACTAGTGCCACAAAATATCTATCGTTACATAACTAGGTCACACAAAATAGGCTTCAAACAAGTGACACACAGAAGTGAACATTCTAGCTAATCTGTAGTTTGAAGCATATATTATATGTAAACATGCTCTATAACACACTATAATGCCCCTAGGTGGATTACTTATATGATAAACGTGGATTTTGCAAAAGTGCAAAACAAGCGCAGTCTGCGGGACCCAAACCCCCGGCCCCTCGCTCACGAGCCCGAGCTCTTCCCCACTACGCCACATGTGCGCCGCGCTGAGTCGCGATACGAGCCCTCATCCCGCGCGCGCGCCCGTCAGCTGTGGAGCACGTGAATCAACAGGGCGCCAACACGCGACTTCCGTCGCCCCTAACTCTGCGCAGATTGTATTGGGGTCGAGATACCTGCACTTTGTTACTACCCTGAGAGAGGCGGTTCTGCCCATATACAACATTTGCGCCGTTCCGACCTACCGTTGAGATAGTATCCTGGTAAGCCCTGGTTTATAGTTGCGTCGCTGCGCGGCGCGGCACCATAGTCCGAATAGGTATCGACCGAGCGGTGCGAAAAATCGATATCTATGGCGACCATTGCGTCGCGCCGCGTGACGGCGCAAGTATAAACCAGGCCAAGCCAACATTAGCTAAATAGTATACATCATCAGCACTGGCTAAGAGTATTAATTTGTGTTGCGGCAGTGTAGATGAAAAAAAAAACACTCTTATAATGACTATTCCACCAAGCTTCACGAAGCTGTAATGGTAGGTCAACAGCGACCGCCATCGAATGCAAATTCCTCCTTGGAAAATTTGTGTGAGATAATGAACAGCTACGAAGCCTCTAATAATAGCAAGTATCTATCATCCGTGGAGAATGGAATTCTCATCGAATGCGAGCAGACGTATTCAACCCTCGTTCTTCACATCAAAGAAAGCCGATTTCACGTTATATGATATCAAGAGCAAGCCTAGAATGCGTATCGTATGCATCCCTACTCGCCACTTTATGCGCACCGTCGGGTTGGGTTTGTGGTTCTGATTCATTTGTCAGAAAATTAATTGAAATCTGTCATGATAGAGATCATCTTATTATATACCTCGAACCCTACCTGATTTCTTGCTAGTCATTAACTTAGCGATTCCGCTTTGGGAGGAGGAAGCACAGGCAGAGACTCGAGCTTCCATCGAGCGAACAAAGAAGCCGTGGAACTTCCTACACATATCAGTTGAATCCATGTAATGTACGATCTTGAAGAGATTCACATCGGTTAGTCCCAGCTGAAATGGAAAGGTGAGTACCGCCGCTCACACACACACACACACACACACACACACACACACACACACACACACACACACACACACACACACACACACACACACACACACACACACACACACACACACACACACACACACACACACACACACACACACACACACACACACACACACACACACACACACACACACACACACACACACACACACACACACACACACACACACACACACACACACACACACACACACACACACACACACACACACACACACACACACACACACACACACACACACACACACACACACACACACACACACACACACACACACACACACACACACACACACACACACACACACACACACACACACACACACACACACACACACACACACACACACACACACACACACACACACACACACACACACACACACACACACACACACACACACACACACACACACACACACACACACACACACACACACACACACACACACACACACACACACACACACACACACACACACACACACACACACGAGTCCTGCTGGCGCAAGCGCGGAAGAGTATACCACGTTCGGCAGATTCTCAGGGATTTTCCCACTTCCGCCTAAGCCTCTCCAAAGCTAGTTGAGTCTGATGCGAAAGCACTGAACGTGGGGAACCTCCCAAACTGGAAGAATGGGGAACAAACCAGAATGACCAGGCGCTGGATGGTTAGCACCTCGTCCTGTGCGTCAGAACGCTTTTGTAGGAACTGATCCAGAGCGGCTACCACGGCAAGCAACTGCCTCATGTACAGCAGATGCTTTGGCTTCAGGCGAGACCTTAACATAAGCGTATCGTGCAAAAAGCGCTGGGTGGTCGCTTGCTAGAAACGAACCTGTACGTGTCAAGGTACTGCCGAATGAGGGAAAGGGCCAATGTGGTTGACACTGAGGTCAGCTCCGACGAGTACAGTGAACCTGAACATAGCGTGAGACTCAGATGGCAGTTATGTCTCGCACACGCATACGCCGTGCACGGAGTCTCTGCTGTACGCTCTTAATTACAACACTGCTCGACTTGACGTATATTTTATACCACTATCGCCCTAAAACGGAAGGTTTCCAAATCAACTAGAATTCCTTCCAAAGTCATATAGATGTGCATTAAAACTAACTGAAAACATTTCAAGAAAGTAAAGATTAAATGTTCAAATTAGAGTGTATCCTGAAAAGTTGCCTGCTAGGAAATGATCGCACTGCTGCGCTTGGTTGAACATAAACATCTTGCTTCTCCATTCGCTTTTTCAACGTTTCAGTGCGTGATAGGCGAGCACATCATACACTCGCCCAGCTTATGGAGGTGTCTACTGAACTAATAGTGTAAGCGCTGTTCACGCGTCTAATTCAGCTTAACACCGCAGCGCGATGAGAGAGAGAGAGAGTCCGCGGTCCTATCTCTTAGCTCGACACCGAGTTTTGCTCCTACACAATCCTACATACTGCTAGACATTTACTGAGCCTGAAACCATTCTTATAGCTAGAAGAATAAGAAAACTTTAGTATTCAAATTAAGGAGGCCAAACTGAAGACACCCTGCGGACACCGTCCAGCTTTTAAAATAAATTGCTGAACTGAAAATCTCACCTATCCAGCTCCCTTCTTAGGGTGCTCCATCTGATTTTTAAAGCATTGAGTTTGTTGTGGAAATGGTATAGCTATCACAAAACCTTCACCGCTTTGCAATAAAAAATGCAGATTTTCTATGATCTAGTGAAAGTGATACAGTCCGCCTCATCCCTCGTGCGCTTACTACCAGAGGTACTCAGTAACTAATTTACAGACGATTTACGATTAATTTACGATTTACAGACGTTCAGCGGCCTACTGGGCCGCCAAACGTCTGGTTGGGGGCTTCGCCCCCAAACCCGGAGAATAGAACATCCCGACCACCTTCTTGACCTCTTTAGGCTTTCCTCATTCATTAGAGTAAAAAACCGGTTTTGCTACATAGAGTAGTATAGCGGGATACGGTAGGGCAGGATCTTCAAAACCACTCCTATGGAGCTTACCCACCCTCTATCGCACGTCCGCGATTCATTCTCTACTCGTAGCGTACATGGCGAGGAACACATAGAGAGCCTTAATCTGAAGTGCTTATTCTGCGGAAACACAAATGAAATCAATTGGTATTGGTAGACTGATGCAGTTCACAGTCCGACGGGAACAACATTACTCCGATTCCTTCACTCACTCTCCCTACTCCCCCCCCCCCCCCCCCCCCAACCCACTCCACCAATACCCCTTACCCATGTGCCGGCATAAAACGGAAGTGAGAATCAACTACATATGCGCACTCTCCTTCTTGCACGAAGCCTTTAAAAAGTCATCTGAAAATCTCACGAACGCTGTGCAAAGTCTTATCTGTGGTACGTCTTCTGGACCCGGATACACATTGGATAACGTCTGTAACACATTTGCTGAGTCCGGACCATATGTCACGACGTCTACGACACGTCTTTTGCACCCGACACACGTGGTACGACGTCTGTAGCACGTCTTCTGACGCCACGTTGGACGACACAGGGAAAATACTGGTCCTCCTATTGGTCCCTTTCACTGATCCCCTTCACTACTTTCCTTTACTGGTCCCCCTTTAATGGTTCTATTACTGGACCCTTTACTGAACCCCCCTAAATGGTCTTCCCTTTATTGACTCCGTTACTGGTTCCCTCTTGACTGGTAATTCACTGGTACCCCATTTATTGGTCTCCCTCCATGGACCTCCCACCTTCACCGCTCCCCATTACTGGTCCCCCTTCACTGCTCTCCCCTTTATTGGTCAACCCTTCACAGGTCCCGCTCCCCCTTTGTCGGTCCCCACTCCTGCTCTCACCTTCACTGGACCTCCCTTTACAGGTCCCCTCTTCACTCTTCACTGGTCCCCCTATCCTCACCGATCCCCATTACTGGTCCCGCCCTCACTGGTCCCCCTTTTATTCATCAATCCTTTTCCGGTCCCCCCTTTACTGCCCTTTACTGGACCCCTCCCCCCACTTCACCGGTCCCATTACTGGTCCGTTCCTCACCGGTCCCCCTTCACCTGGTCCCCCTTCACTAGTCCCCATTACTGGTCCCTTCCTCACCGGTCCCCCTTCACCTGGTGCCCCTTCACTAGTCCCCATTACTGGTCCCTTTCTTACCGGTCCCCCCCCCCCCTTACCCGATTCCCTCTTCACTGGTCAACCATCTACCGGTCCCCTTTTACTGGGCCCTCCCCCTTCACCGGTCCCCCTTCACAGGACCACTCCCCCCTTCACCGGTCCCCATTACTGGTCCCTTCCTCACTGTCCCATTTTATTCATTAATTCTTTTCCGGTCCCCTTCACTGGACTCCTCCCTCCCTCCTTCACCGGTCCCCCTTCACTGGACCCCTCCCTCCCTCCTTCACCGGTCCCCCTTCACTGGACCCCTTCTCACCGGCCCCATTGCTGGTCCCATCCACACTGTCCCCTTTTATTCATCAATTCTTTTCCGGTCCCCCTTCACTGGACTACTCCCCCCACTTCACCGGTCCCCATTATTGGTCCCTTCCTTACCGGTCCCCCCTTCACTGGTCCCCTCTTCACAGGTCAACCATCTACCGGTCCCCTTCCCCTTCACCGGTCCCCCCTTCACAGGACCACTCCCCCTTCACCGGTCCCCTTCACTGGACCCCTCCCTCCCCGGCCCCCATTGCTGGTCCCACTTTCACTGGTCCCTCCTTTATTGGTCAACCGTTTACCGGTCCCTATTGGACTCCATTCTTAACCGGTCCCCCATTAGTGGACCCACCTTCACCGGTAACACGACGTGTGAATCCGGAACCCCTGGCGCGACATCGGTGACACGTTGTCTGAATCCGGACAGGCCTTTAGCGACATTGGTGACACCTCTTCTGGAACCAGGCACCTGATGAACGACGTCGGTGACATGTCTTCTCAAGCCGGACGTGTCTTGCGCGACATCGTTGACACGTCGTGTGAATCTGGAACCCCTGGCGCGACGTCGGTGACACCTCTTCTCAACAGGCACGTCTTTCGCGCGGCATTGGTGACATGTCTTCTGAATCCAGGCACCTGATGAACGACGTCGGTGACATGTCTTCTCAAGCCGGACGTGCTTTGTGCGACATCGTTGACACGTCGTGTGAATCTGGAACCCCTGGCGCGACGTCGGTGACACCTCTTCTCAACAGGCACGTCTTTCGCGCGGCATTGGTGACATGTCTTCTGAATCCAGGCACCTGATGAACGACGTCGGTGACATGTCTTCTCAAGCCGGACGTGTCTTGCGCGACATCGTTGACACGTCGTGTGAATCTGGAACCCCTGGCGCGACGTCGGTGACACCTCTTCTCAACAGGCACGTCTTTCGCGCGGCATTGGTGACATGTCTTCTGAATCCAGGCACCTGATGAACGACGTCGGTGACATGTCTTCTCAAGCCGGACGTGCTTTGCGCGACATCGTTAACACGTCCTTTGAATCCGGAACCCCTGGCGCGACATCGGTGACATATCGTCTGAATCCAGACAGGTCTTTTCGACGTCGGTGACACCTCTTCCGAACTCGGACGCTCGCTTTCACGACGTCGATGACACATGTCCGGAACTCGGACGCCCTTTGCGTGACATCGGCGACACGTCTTCTGACCCCTCTCAACACGACGTAGGTGACACCTCGTCTGAACCCGGATGGCTACTACTCGACGTTTAGGAAAGGCCAGATGGACACACGGACGGACAGACGGACGGACAGACGGAAGGACAGATACAACCGCTTACTTCTTTATGTATAGTAGGATGTTAATGAATACGGGGTGGACCACAAGTCCTGCAACAAAAACGTAGTCGTATAAAAAGGCCAGGAATATATCACACTTGGTGCAAACCTGGCGTAACGAGTGCCTTTAGATCGTGGGTGGGTAGCTTTGCAGCCCGCGTCTCTTACGGAATTTATTCCTCATTTGTTACAAAGAAGATTTTGCACTATGATTTTTCTATACTATTTCTACACTATGGGATTTTTAGAGGATGCTGAATGATGCAAGACCAAAAATCTAAAGATGCAGGAGTTTCCCAGCTAATCTTTTGCAAGTACGATGTTCGGCAGATGGACGGAGAAGCACTACCACGTTCATTCCTTTTTGCTGTTAGAATCGTCGCTTTACCGGAATCATTTCGCATTTTGCCTTAAACAGCGCGATTAAGTCCAAAATATATAGTGCTATATTTTTGTGCCCATCGATCAAACAATCAAACATTTTTACTGGTTTTCAGTCTTTTTACACAAAAACCTAGGGTAAGACGGGAGACATTTTGGAAAATCATGTCTGACGAACAACTGCCACGCGTAGCCATTGTTTTGTCTACAGTCACGTTCCCTAGAAGTAGTACTAAACACATTATTACTCCGACCTTTCTGGGATGGCTCAGCTTTGAGAAATTTTTCATCAAATGAAGCGGTGACTGAATGGCCAGCCTGCGCAACGCGCTCCAACTGTGCCCATGAATTTTTGTTTCTACTCTCTTCTCCTCATAGCCGAGCCTTCGCCTCATTTGTGGGTTTCCTTGCAGCTTTCTAAAAGCTACACATTGCGTAATAAAAGACTACGCACACGGCTGAATATTGCATTTGTTCCAGCTCGTTGATGCATCGTGTGTGATCAGCAAATTAATTACGTTCTTCTGTTGTATGTAGTTCAGATCCATTCATCCAATGTTCACATTTGATAAGGACGGCTGGCCGGAGGGAGATTATCGGTACTTTTACGTAGGAGCCCATTGCTTTCGAGTAAGAGTAGCTACAACCATAATACTTACAAAGAGTACAGCGCTAAGAGAATGACACATAACAGTCGGTACGTGGTTCTATGCAAATGAAAAAGGGCTCCTATAATGGGGTCGCCTAATTTTGTTGGCGGACTTATGGTTCATCCTGTAGAGCCACTACGAAGGTTGGTGTTTGTCATTCAGCAGAATAAATTTAGTTGCAAAAACAGCAAATTACCAGGGAGAACAGTTTCGTTCCGGGAAAAAACAGAAATATAATAGGCTGCCAAAAAATGCTAGATTTTACATTTGAATCTTCAACAGCAAATGGCATCAGAATTTCAAATGTTTCTGTAGAAATGTGGTGTGTAATACTTTGCAAAAACGCAGGACTGATCTGACTAAAATGCTGAATGTCTTTCAAAAAAATATTGCAATTCTCTCACAAAAAAAAATTATTGAAATTCTCTCAATTTGGGAGCATTTTTTCTGACTCACAAAATGCGAATAAACGGTGTTTTCGTTTAAGAGTTCAATACTACCGCTGTAACTGTGTGAAAGTCGTTCAGTCAGAAAGGGCAGTCACTGAAACAGAGCAACGAACGCGACCTTGAACGCATTCACCTGACGACGAGAATGGTGAGGAGAAGAGCCTCCTAAACGTGTTCTTCGAAACTTGACATTCAAACAGCGCAGCGCTGACGGCGAGTAGCAGATATCGCTCTCATTTTGCATAACTGCAGAGAACCATTTCTCACCTCTGTTGCTACCTACTTTTAGAATTAGGTCTCCTTATAATAAGAGCCGCTTGGTGGAACAGAACTCATGAAACAACTACATCAGCGCAGGACATCCTTCGTAAAAGAACCGCACAGTGGAGGGTTTGCTCACAAGACAGAAAGGTTTAGATACGATGGTGATGCTCAACCGCGCGTTTGGAAACCGACTCGACGAATTAGGTAAGGGATTTCTTCTGCACCCAGAGATACGTTGCACTTGGATTTAAAGATGGTTGGTGTGCACCCTGATCAAGCATTTGATCGGGAGAACTGGCGTCACCACACCAGAAGAGCGGACCCCGCCACCAAGCGGGACAGACGCTAACGAAAATGATGATTTCTTCTGCACCCAACATGCTCTGCGGATGTCTCCAAAACCAAATACTATCTTAATACGCGTCTCCAATGACTCTTTGTAAAAACACGAAATCTTTCCGTAAAGATATATAAATGCTCAAGCAACGACAAAGTCGCCTGGAATCTGACAGTACTGGTTGGACTGTAAAACCGGTCTACAGAATATTTTAATGTGAATTTAGGGACTCAAATCCGGCATTATTTCTGGAACAACAAAATGCAGAAGAAGAGCCATATAAGATTAAGGGGTACATGTCGCGAAGACGCACCGCGGGGGTGCTGGAACGTATAGCGGAGGTGCGGGAACGCACCGTTGCTTCTAACGTAATCGCGGAAGACAACCATATGCCCTGACTGTGCGACACAGCCGATGCCTGATTGGCTGCTGCCGCACGGTAGGAGCAGGACGCGTTACCGCACCCCCGCGGTGCATCTTCGAGACATGTACAGTTTAAAGCAAAGTGAGCTGACGACAAATCAAATACCAACCCTCACTAACATGATGAGATGATGAAATCGTTAACATTTAGACGGTGCACATCCACATTTTTCGTCAAGATTTGACGTCCTCTCATGTAGCACGTTTCGGTGGGAGCATTCGTAGTTTAAGGCATTGCTAGCAGATCGAAGAGTTCATATTGAGACTACTTGTCCAAAGCACAGCTAATTCTCGAACATCCTGCTAGAGATTTTGAAGAAGCGGTCGCCGAGACGAAAGCAAAACAAAAAAGTAAAGAAAATGTCATGAAATAATCTTGGAAAAGAGAAGGTAATTATACATACCATGATGCAAGTATCAGACGACAAGAATAGGAATGAAGTCACCTATTGTCTCCAGCACATTGTGAGCTTCATCCAAAACTAGAACGTTCCCCTTCAGATCGATTCCCCAGGCTGATCGAGTTGACGAGTGGAGCACCACCTGAAACCCACTGACTAGTTGAACTCTTTGTTCGTCGTCTAGTTCTACCATCGGTTCTGCATTCTGTTCGCTACAACAGCCTTCCTACTAACGAACGAAACTGTCAAGCGTTTGCCAGTGAACCTCGACTCGAGGACTTCAAAACAGCATGCGAATCAATCTGCTGATTTTTGTACACAACGTGCTTCGAGTTCCGTACATTATTTAGCCCGATATGCAGCGCAACCACGGATCTCCCTCGATAGAGAGCCTTCGGGCTCTCTTGTTTAGAGGGATCTCGGGCCGCTTGTCGCAGGGCCACGTGACGCGTCCCCGGGTGGTGGATAGGGGAATTAAACGAGAACCAAATGCGACCGTGTTCTGCCCAGAGACGCAGGTGGGATGCAGGGATGGACTCCTTGCTCCTGCTGTGTCGGGTCGATGCGTTCCTTGTGCGTGGGAGCGGCATGTTCGTGCACAGTGTGCGTGGATGTGTCCGTGACTGTGCGGATTGTAACTGTGTCGGCTCGGCCAAAAGCTTACACTCGGTGGACTGGGAGTACATCGTAAGGCGATTTGAGGCCGCCTTAAGTCTCGCCCCTTCCCTTCGGGCAGCCTGGCTGGCTGCCCGGAGTTCTTAGCCCGCACAACAGAGCCTGACAAGCTACCGTGTGTACTGGAGTCAAACACAGCAGCACTAAAGGGCCTCATTCCCCTGACCCCGAAAGAGCCCCCATTTCTGCAGCGATGGGAAGGACGAGTATGGAGAGGCTGCTAAAATCTCAGGGCCTAACCAGGCAAATCGAGAAGGACTGGGATGACGATCTGTACTTACTACGCCCGCACCCTTGCATCGGAAGCATCCGTCGAGGACCTAATGACGCAAGCCAGGAAGATCAAGTACGACGTCATCGGACTGACCGAGACGAGAAGACACCAACCCCTACAGCAGGGGAGAAGGCGGCGTTGGTGTCCTCGTCAACACGCACTTGGCCATGAACATCGATTCGTACGAGTCTCTGGCAACCCGAATCGGACGTCTGCGACTGAAGCGATGTGGCTCCGTGCCAGCTTTGACTGTATTCGTCGCGTATGCCCCAACATCCGACTACGACGACGAAGAGGTCGAAGCCTTCTACGTGGAGCTGGAGAAGTTCTATAAGGAAGACCACACCTTCTACAAGGTGATCGTCGGCGACTTCAACGCCAAGATCGGACCGCGAAGGTCGCCGGAAGAACTTCACCTCGGAACCCACGGTTTGGAGAGGAACGACCAAGGTGAAAGGCTGCCTGAGTTTATCATGTCGACCAATACCATCCATGGAAACTCACAATTCCAGAAGCCTCCCTCTCTACGATGGACCTGGAAATCCCCCGGTGGCCAGTTCCACAGCGAGATCGACCACATCATCTTCAATCGCAAGTATTGCCTGACCGACGTCTCCGTTGTCCCATGTTCTACACGGGATCGGACCACCGCCTCCTTCGCGCAAGGTTCCGCTTTTCGCATCAAGGAGAGGCCGTGAAGTTCAAGGAGTCCCAGAACGACCATCAACTGGGACCTTTACACCTCTCTCGCCGGCCTTTGGGAAGATACCGTTGTGGACAACATCGATGAGGAATACGACCACTTCGTGCACCATCTCCGCGATAGTGCTAAGGGAACCGAGGGCTTGAAGACCACCAAGAGACGCCTGTCTCCGGGAACTCTCGAGCTGATACGCCAGCGTGGAGCAGCACGAGCGTCAGGCAACTACCAACAGACGTCCGAGCTTGCGAAGCTAGGCAGAGCGGCGATAAATGAGGATCTTAAGGAGAGAAGAGCGGAAGTGTTGGCTGAAGCTGCAGAGGCAGGTTTGAACATCCGCAATGCCCGCCGAAACTTCGCCAACTTCAAGGCCAAGATGACCGCTCTCCGAAGTCCTGACGGAACCGTCACCTCTTCCAGAAGGACCATGGAGAAGGTCATCCACGACTTCTACTCCAATCTCTTCGATAGCCACGTCCACCTGCTCCCACGCCATCTTCCGCAGGATGGATACGTCGTCCCCTCTCCCCTCTATTCTCGCTTCCGAGATCCGACACGCCATCTCGTCGGTGAAGTAACGTACAGCACCCGTTCCCGACAGGATCAGACCTGAACACCTGAAGAACTTACTGCCAGCGCTCATCAACACCCTGGCGCGGCTCTTCACGCGCTACCTGTCGGAGTGCAAGGCTTCATCTCAGTGGAAGACCAGCAGGACCGTCTTGCTGTACAAGAAGGGAGACGTGCACGACATTGGCAACTATCGCCCGATCTGCCTGCTGTCCGTAGTCTACAAGCTGTTCACTCGAGTGATCCTGAATAGGATCAGCAGAACGCTGGACGAAGGACAGCCATGCGAACAAGCAGGATTTCGGAGAGGATTCAGCACGATCGACCACATACACACCATTACGAAGCTCATCGAAGCGTCGCGAGAGTACAAGCTGCCGCTGTGCCTTACTTTCATCGACCTGAAGAAGGCATTCGACCCTGCTCACTCAGGGCGTTCCTACTCAGTACATCAGAGTCCTTCGAGAGCTGTGCAGTGGATTTACCACCAATATCTCTCCATTCTACAACGACGTCGTCATCGACGTGAAGAGAGGGGTTCGGCAAGGGGATACCATATCCCGAAGCTCTTCAGCGCCACCCTCGAAAACGTCATGCGCGAACTAGAATGGGAAGACATGGGAGTGAAGGTCGACGGCCGGCAGCTGCGCCATCTGCGCTTCGCTGACGACATCGTGCTCATAACACCGAACATCAGTCAGACGGAGCGAATGCTGGCCGACTTCGATCGTGCATGTGGGAACGCTGGACTGCAGCTGAATCTTACGAAGACGATGTTCATGAGGAACGGGCAAGTTTCTGATGCCCCATTCTCGCTCAACGGAAAGAACGTCTCCGTATGCTCCAGCTACGTGTATCTGGGTCGCGAAGTCAATATGGCCAACGACCTAGCGCCGGAGCTGAGCAGGAGGAAACGAGCGGCTTGGGGAGCATTCAAGAGCGTCGAAGAAGTCGTGAAGAAGACGAAGAACGTCCGACTCTGTGCCCACCTATTCGACTCTACCGTTCTTCCTGCCCTAACATACGCCTCAGAGACCTGGGCTATGCGAAAGCAGGATGAACACGCGATCAGCGTCGCGCAGCGTGGAATCGAGAGGACGATGCTCGGAGTGACACGACTCACGCAAGTGAGAGAAGGCCTCCGGAGTTCCGAGCTTCGCCGACGTTCGAAGATCAGAGACGCTGTCGCATGGGCCAAATCGTCGAAAATTGGGTGGGCCGGCCACGTAATGCGATTCGCAGACACCCGCTGGACGAGAGCCATCACCGACTGAATTCCGCGGGATGTCAAGAGAACACCGGGACGCCCACCAACGCATTGGTCGGACTTCCTCGTGAAAGCCCTGAACGACCGATATGACGCTCTTCGTGTCCCTCGAACGAGGAGGATCCATTGGACCACTCTGGCACGCGACGGGGATGAATGGAGACGCTGGTGGCGCCCGCTCGAGTAAGTCGATGATCAACGGGTCGACAGGTGATACAGGTGATGTGGCAGCAGTAAGTGTTCCTCCACTTCTGAGAGTTTCCTAGTAAATCACTCCTCTGGTATCCCACCAAACACACAAGAGAATCTTCTTTCGTGAACATTGGGCTTGAGGTCAGGCTTAGGGTTCTCTCCTTTTTGTAGCCATTGTCTTTTTCTTCGAAAGTTGGCACACAGAACCCCGGACTCATCGCCTGTCACAGTCCTCGGCAGAAAGGATTTTCATTCGTATCTGGACAGAAGAGGAGCAGCGATGGAGAGCCGTTGCCCTTTCTGAGTGTCTGAGAGGGCATGCGGAATCCAAGCTCCAAATTTCCATGCAAAGCCAAGATTCATCAGATGGATTCCCACTATCCTATGAGACACTTCGAGCTTCTCTGCCAGTTGACGTGTCGCCTGCCTACTATCGGTACGAAGAAGATGGAGTAGTTCAGTGTCGTCCAATTCAGTTGACCTTCCTGACCTTGCTTTGTCCTCGAGTGAATTGTCTCCCTTTAAGACTTTCCGACCCACTAATAACAGGTGCGATGAGTAATAGATCCCAAGCCGTATATCTCGTTAACTTGGTCGGCTGCCTGACGTGATGTAGATTCTTTAATGAATTCAAGAAGAATGCCGTGCCGAAAATGGCCACGAGGTAGATCTGTCCGGACGATTGGATAGATAACGAAATACAAGAAGGGTCTTGACCTGTGTCCGCGTGCGAACGGTAGACAAGTGCGATAGGATTACGGAATCAACAGTCAATATTGGCTAGTGCGTTTACAAGGAGAACGGTAAAAACAATTTCGAAGTGTGAAGAGGCTTTTTCTAACCTAATAATAAAGTGTATCTTGTGTTAATGAGTCGAATATCCGATTCGGAAATCCGAAATCTGGGGTCCGCGAAATTGCCATTATCCGAATCATCCAAATATCCGAAGATTTTTGATCGGATCCAATGCATAGTGGCCAGCCGATGAACTAGTCAGAGCTTCATCCCTCCCATATGAGTTTGGTACCAATTCACCGATCGCGCAGGGATGACAGGCTTGATCGGGCTGGACGGGAAACCCGACCCAAGAACCTGGAATTGGGTGCACGCGACGACTCTCCCGACTACACTCCACGCGCCCATTGCCCATGATAACCGCTTAGAAAAGACGAGGTAAAAAAGTGCTACTTAGGTGAGTAATATGCTATCCTTTCCAAAGTGGACACTCGCGGCATTGATGCTCTACAGCACGCCCTAGTGTACCGTGACAACAGAACTCCTCTCAAAGAAGTTAGCGCACCTGGTAAGGAACCAGCACCAATTGACAGAGTGGAAGAGAAAGTCGCGTAGCAAAGTAGGGACACGCAACCACCTCCTTCCCTCGCTCGATTACCTGAAACTATTTCGCGACCATCTTTTAAAAAAGGAGAGGTTCCGAAAAACGAGAATTCTTTTGTAATTCTTTTGTAAGAAAAAAGCGCAAACCTATAACCCCGCGAAGCGGGCAAGTGCGAGACACGCCTAACGGCGTGTCTCGCACTTGCCCGCTTCGCGGGGTTATAGGTTTGCGCTTTTTTTCTCAGAAAATACTCTCGCACAAAAAGTACGTGTGATCTTCAGAACAATTTTGTTAACAGAACAACAAAAAGACAACAATTACTGAAGCACCTCAGTGCTATACTACGTTTGGTATCGACTTGAGTCCTGGTGTTAACCAAATTTTCAGATGGGACTTCTGTCGTACTCGCGAGCACGCCACGTACAGTTGACCATGAGAAAATACTGGACTGGGAGATATACGCAGAGGCGTACCTGGCCCGGGTAAAGTATTCCGTTCAACATGGGATAATGCTGAGTTCAGCATGCGGCCGGTCGTCGTACGACGACGATGTGACCTCTGCTTCCTTTCTTTTCGATCTTCTGACTCCAGATGTTTGTGGTGCGACGAAGGGAACCCGTCTTCTGGATTCAGGCACTCAGAAACGCGCACAGACGCCGTTGTGTCAAGCAGGAGGAGACTGCGCTTCCTCTGTTGCAGCAGCATCTCATGCTCAATTCTGAATGCGATCCCTCGTCGTAGAACGATGGGTCTCCTCTTCTGAATCCAGAAGGTTGTTGAAGGGAACCCGTCTTCTGGATTCAGGCACTCAGAAACGCGCGCAGACGCCGTTGTGTCAAGCAGGAGGAGGCTGCGGTTCCTCTGCTGCAACAGCATCTCATGCTCAGTTCTGAATGCGATCCCTCGTCGTAGGACGACAGTGTCTCCTCTTCTGTCTCCAGAAGGTTGTAGTGCGGCGAAGGGAAGCCGTCTTCTGGATTCAGGCACTCAGAAACGCGCGCAGACGCCGTTGTGTCAAGCAGGAGGAGGCTGCGGTTCCTCTGCTGCAACAGCATCTCATGCTCAGTTCTGAATGCGATCCCTCGTCGTAGGACGACAGTGTCTCCTCTTCTGACTCCAGAAGGTTATAGTGCGGCGAAGGGAAGCCGTCTTCTGGATTCAGGCACTCAGAAACGCGCGCAGATGCCGTTCGTCAAGCTGGAGGAGGCTAAGCGACCTCTGCCGTAACAACACCCCATGTTGAACGGCAAACGTTGCCCGCGCGAGGTACGCGGAGGCGTCGCAAGGGGTTCAATGAGATTACCGGTGGTTCCACGAGGCGTATCTCAGCCAGGTTCCCAACCTGAGTGAGATACGCCTCATCATCTACAGGGCAGGGAGCTAACTCAATTATATAGTGGTAGATAACAGGGAAATTTGGGTTAAAGCATGAAAACACATTCTCACGCGCCTGTGGAGTACTAAATTGATTCCAAAACTATGTCGGATTTTGCGCCTTTTTTCAACCGCATATCGCATTAAAGCTTTGAAATTTTCTGAGAGTATATAGCATAACTTTCGAAAGCGTGCATTCTTTCTTTCGAACTAGCCGTAACAAACTTTGAATATCCTTGAAAATATTTGAAGCTTGATTAATTTTCGGCGTGCTTTACAGGACGTTCGTGAAGATTGTCGCGATCCAAGCAATCAAGGGGGTTTCAAGGGCGGAGCCGCCAGCGCTGCCTGGTCCCGTGGGGCGTGGCAGCTCCATAAAAGCCGCCGTTCAGCGCCTCCGGGGCTCTTCTTCGGTCGTCGCTCCTACGATGTCTGGCTCCCACGATTGAGATAGTCTCGTTGTAGACATAACGCAATAAACGTAGTCATAGCAGCTCACACACACGCATGCATAGAACCAGGGACAATCTTAGCTAGAATCACCGAAAGATGCTAGACAAAGATTATTCTTGTACGCATCTCAAAGACACTATGCAGTTCATCCCATGGAGCAGGCTACTTCCGCAAAGGATTCACATGCATAGACCACCTACAGACATCTCTTGGATCTTCCAGGTTTGTCGGGAATACCGTCTGCCCCTAGTTCTCACCTTTGTCGACTACAAGAAGGCATTCGACAGCGTTAAACCGTACGCCATTCTGTCTGCGCTCATCGACCAAGGAGTGGACTCGTCCTGCGTGACAACGTTAGCCGACTGCTACGCTGGATGCAAGACGGCAGTTCAAGTGTTCCGCCGTCCACCTAGCATTCCCAACGGAAAGGAGTGAGAATGCTACGTGGACGACGGAACACTTGAACTGCCAAAAGGGCGACAGCGTCTCACCTAAGCTGCTCACCGCAGCGTTGCATTGAAGGATGCAGTCTCTCGGCATGAGGAATGCTAGGCTATGCGTGTGGATAGAAAATTTCCCTTAAATCGTCATTCTGCTGACAATATCGTTCTCTTCTCGAACTTTGTCGCTAATGCTTGCTGAGCTAAACGAAGCAAGAAAAGGATAGGACTGCGAATCAACTGGGAAAGATAGTTCATGAAGGCCGTTTAGGCGAAGGAGAAAGTATTCAACTGAAAGGCACTCAAATCGTCCTACGTGTACCTTCGACGCTCGATGAACATGGGAAACGATATGAAAAGCGAGCCGTTTCCCTTGCGTTCAACGAGCCGCAGACGTGGCCGACGCCGCAGCCATGTCAAAGACGCTAAGGCCTCTGTTATATTTCGGCGACGCTGTTGTCGGAGACGTCGGCGACAGTGTTAGGGCCTCTACAGAGTCTCGCGGCAGCACCCCGAGAACTCGTCCATATCGCTCCCACCGCAATGGGACCCACGCTGCCACTGTGGTGGAAGCCGCGGCGCGGACGAGTTGTCGCGGAGCCGACGCTCGCAAAGGTCCCCGAAGGCTAGTATAGTTCACGGCGGCTCTCACCCGCAGTGCCAGGAGCAGCGGGGAGACCCGCCGAGGCGTGATAGATGGGTGTCCATTATGGTTCATCTATTCTAAACATTTTTTAACGAATCTACATGCTAGGGATATAGTGGGTTGGTGCATAATTTCTGTCCATAAAGGAGCTTGACAACCAACAATATAATCACCGTTAGTGTCGACAAATGGAGGCGTATGGAATCCTGAATCAAAATCAAATCAAAACGTAACGCAAAAAAGCCTTAGCACGATATTAGCCAACCTTAATTGCACTGGACATCTTCCTGGCCTTCCAGTAACAAGTTAGCCGTGTGAGGTCTAGGGAAACCCTGCATAGAAATGCAACAAAAGGCAGACCGTTCTTTTTAGTATGAGCAATAATTGCATCGGACAGACCTCCCGGACTCAACAAGGTATCGGAGGGAATGCTGTCATCACAAGGGCTACCACATTATTTTCGAGCTGCTTGTCAACCAAGGAACTTTTAGAGAAGGTAGATCGACAAAAGCAAGCGCAAAATGGCACAGAACTGTTGAGTTATAAGAAGTGTTCTATTAATTTCGGGGCTTAGATTCAAGAACTCCTAACTTGACATAGAAAGCGCTTCTTCACAAAAAAAAGCGTTTTGCTTACTACATCTTTGACATTCCCAGAGGTCCAAACTGCAGGCAAAGTACGCAGTATTGTGTACAGTAACCCTCGCAGCGCCGCACCACCCCCCGTTGTCATGGCGGGTCCGCGGCACCCGCAATACTCTGCTGCCGGTCTTAGGCCAGCAGCAGAGTTTTGCGGGTGCCGCGGACCCGCCGTGACAACGGCGGGTGGTGCGGCGCTGCGAGTGTTACTATACCCAATACTGCGTACTTTTGCCGGCAGTTGCGACCTCTGGGAATGTCAGAGATGTAGTAAGCAAAGCGTTTTTTCTTTTGTGAAGAAGCGTTTTCTAAGTCAAGTTAAGAGCTCTTGAATCTAAGCCCCGAAATCTAATAGAACAATTCTTATAACTCAACAGTTCTGTGCCATTTTGCGCTTGCTTTTGTCGATCTACTTTCTCTAAGAGTTCCTCGCTTGTCAAGCAGCTCGAAGATAATGTGGTAGCCCTTGTGATGGCAGCATTCCCTCCGATGCCTTGTTGAGTCCGGGAGATCTGTCCCGTACAGTTATAGCTCATACTAAAAAGAACTGTCTGCTTTGTTGTTGCAATTCTGTGCAAGGGTTTTCCTTAAGCCTCAGACGTCTAACTTGTGGCTTTAAGGCCACGGAGATTTTCGGTGCACTTCAGGTTACCTAATATCGTAGTAAGGTTTTTTGCGTTACGTTTTGAGTGCAGGATTCCATACACCTCCACTTGTCGACACTACCGGTGATTATATTGTTGGTTGTCAAGCTCCTTTATGGATAGAAATTATGCACCAACCTACTGTATCCCTAGCATGTAGATTCGTTTTAAAAATTTTAAAATAGATGAACCATAATGGACACCCATCTATAACGCCCTCCGGCGGGCCTCACCCGCAGCTCCTGGCGCTGCGGGTGAGAGCCGCCGTGAACTGCGGCAGCCCTCGGGGACCTTTGCGTGCGGCGGCTCCGCGACAACTCGTCCGCGCCGCGGCTTCCACCATAGTGGCAGCATGGGTCCCACTGCGGCGGGAGCGATATGAACGAGTTCTCGGGGTGCTGCCGCGAGACTCTGTAGAGGCCCTTACGCGGGCTGCTACGCAGCGCGTAACACTGCCGCCGAAGTATAACATAGGCCTAATTGTGAGAGTGAAAGAGCAATGTGTAAGGAAATTGTAAGGGGATGAAAGCCTGTAGGGAGATGGGACGTAGAATCCACGGGAGATTGATTAGGTCACCCAGTAACGCTTAGCCTTGTTTCACCCGACGCCATTGGGCCCCATTAAAACTACCGTGCGGGAGTTTGCCCACTGGCTGTCGAACACAGTGGGCGCTCGGAGTTATTATATGGAGGTCCCGGCTCGCATTAGTTTATTTTACCTATTTTTTGATCGGTTTCCTCGTCCTTTCTTCCACCACTCTTTTTGAATTCTCTCTAATTAAAAAAAGGTGTTAATGCTGCATGAGTTTTTTTACACTTCCTTTTAGTGTCACTGCGTATGTGCCCGGCACAATTTAACCAAAAATAGGCCATAAGAATATTTTCTTATAATTTTTTCATACTGTTACTTAGAGAAGTAACAGTATTTAAAAAAGGCGTTCACTTTTCAAGATAAGAACTTCACAGCAAGTTGTCCGAACCTCATAAATTTCTGCTTATGCTCAAAATGCTCTCGTGTCCCCTGATTTGAATACTATGCCGCCACGTTTTCTCCATTTTTGCGATCTATTGTTCCTTTTCTCTTAAAGAAAAGAGAGCGCTAATGTCACACCCCTGCTCCACCTCTACTCCGCGAGGAAAAAAAATATTCCATTCATTTGTGTGACAGGGAGAAAAATCCCTCTAATCCGATATTTGAGCAGTGTTACGTTAAGTCCTGGCCAGGCTACGTCACCCTCGCGGTAAAGTACTACTAATAAATGTACTGTGGTCGTATTTGTTAATGAAGCGCACAACAAAATTCATTTTGAAGTAAGGCGATGAAAATATACAGTTTAAGAATGAATAAAACGAGCAAGCAAAGCACGATTAACACTAATTGTCTCTCTCCACCGTTCTCTCATTTCATATTCTACTATCCACATTCTATACACCGGAATTGTCTCACGTTTCGTTTCGTCTTCAATAAATTTTAGAGGTGCAATAGTACCAACCATAAAAGCAACTTACCGTGACATCTTGCCAATCGACTTATTCAGCATCAACTCAGTCTCCACCAAGGACAAAGGAAACGCGGTCTTTTCAATTTTTTCGTCTTCTTAATTCTTTTCATTCTATTGTTCCTTCATTTCTTCTTCCTTTTGGTAAGAAAGAAAGTGCTGATTAACACATCACTTGGACTTGTTTTCGCAGTTCAAAAATTTCGACCTTACATTGAAAACAATTGTAATAACAGACCACGCGCCATTAAAATCTCTTCTTCACAGGAGAGATCTTACTGGTCGACTCGCCAAATACCAAATCGCGATACAGGAATATGATATCACGATAACTTATCGGCCCGGTAAAAGCAACATGGTTTGTGATACACTTTCTAGACATCTTCCCACTAACCAGACGGGTATAGTAATCAACGCGGTCACATCCCAACTATTTACCTTAGATAAAGTATGCGAAGAACAACAAAACTATTCCCGCACATCTCTCATTAGAGAAAGTCTTCAGGCGAACCCAAATAACCCCGCGTTTTCCAATTATTTCATCGCTAATAATATACTATACTATGTCCCCATGAAAATAAACCAAGATCCCGTTATAGTCTTGCCCGATAGCTCCAGCCTTAGAACTAATCTGATCAAACAAATTCACTCATCCCAAATGGGAATGGCCCACCTTGGCGTCAAAAAGACCCCTACTGCTGTTTCGAAAATTGCTAAATAAAATAATAATAAAATGACCCACGATGTCACCGCCGTGGTATCACAGTGCCCCCAATGTCAGAAACGTAAAGACCCCAACGCATATCGAATCAACGAACCGTTATGCAATTTTGACCTGCCAGTACGTCCTTGGGAAAGAGTCCATTCAGACGTGATTGGACCACTACCTCAAACCCTGGATGGTAACAAGTTCATAATTGTCTTTGTCGATGCATTCTCGAAATATATAGTAGCTGACCCATACCAGACCAAAAGGCGCTTACAACAATAAATACATTCATGAATCGCTTCGTGTCTCGTTTCGGACCGCCAGCGCTCTTGGTAACCGATCAAGGCACAAATTTCATGAGTGACATTTTCCGTTCTACTCTTAAAAACCTTAAAATCGCTCATAAAACTAGCACTCCGTATCATCATGAAAGTAACGGACAAGTCGAGCGCGCAAATCGCACCATTGAAGAACTTATATCCATGGCCATAGCTACACGTAACGATGAATGGGACAATGTTATGTTCATAGCTATTCATGCATATAATTGCGCAGAGAACTCCACCACTAAGCACTCCCCCTACACTGTGATTCATGGCTACGAGCCCTTCAACATCTTCCGTAATTCCTTGGAACTACCTGTTCGCAAATTTGCATCAGAAACAGACTATGCAAATCAACTGACCCCAATGCTTCGCGCTATTTGGAAAACAACTCAAACAAATTTGGAGATAGCACAGCAAGAACAAAAACGTCACTACGATTTGAGGAACCGCACACAACCCTCAAATTTGCAAATAGGTCAACAAGTTTTGATACGTCAAGACATTGGGAACAAAATAGCACCTCGTTTTCAAGGTCCCTTTGTCATTGTGGACATAGAGCGTCCCAATATTACCATTCTCGATGGACGTCGAGAACGCACGATCTACATGAACAGGGTAAAATTGTATAACTCTGACGGAGAATAGCTGCAAAGTTTCTTCTAGCCACAAACCCGCACCCTTTTGCGGACTTCGAAACCTAATTTTCTCTTTCTTCTCTATTTTTTTACGACTTTCTGCAAATTTTCTACGTTACAAAATCGTGCCGACACTGCGCAACGCTATTTCACGCAATTAAGCACAGCTCTAAAATGATGAAAGCCTGTAGGGAGATGGGACGTAGAATCCACGGGAGATTGATTAGGTCACCCAGTAACGCCTAGCCTTGTTTCACCCGACGCCATTGGGCCCCATTAAAACTACCCGTGCGGGAGTTTGCCCACTGGCTATCGGGACCCCCATTAAGCCATCACTTAGAGCCCCCGCAACCCGGAGAGTACAGGAAAACGCCCTCCCGGGTTGACAGTGGTGTGTGGGCTCGGTGGTGCTCGGCCGTCAGGCTGACACCTGCCCTCTTTACTTTTGTTGTCCATGCACATAATATTTATGTATGAAATTATAATAAACTAATGCGAGGACTAAGCGTTTTGTCCGTAAACTTACACTGCATAAATAAAATGAAATTACAAGTAATAACACCGGGCGTTCACCCGCTACACTGTCGAACACAGTGGGCGCTCGGAGTTATTATAAATGTCTTCTGGACAAAGGAAAATATTTAATTGTAGGGGAAAAAGAAACAAAAGATAAAAGTAAAGTAGTGAAGACAACATTTGTCTATAATACTTTCTTATTTCTTTACTCAAGGTATATGAAATTAAGAAAAGGGAGAGCAAAAAGGAGGAAAAATTGGAGAAAAGCTTCGTTTCGCCACCAACTTCAGACGGACCTTTGTTGTTTGCAGTTCCCGGCTCTTTAGTGAAGAGGAATAGATATGGATAAATTCTGTCAAGGATAGGCATGCTTAACATAGTTCGAAAATACCACATTTGAATTTCAAACAAGCCTAATCAAAAATTAAAAACAAGATAATTATTTATGATTTTTCTCCATGTTCTCTCTCCGTAAAACCCTCCTCCCACTACTTGAACGCTTTATTAATTTCTGTGCGGATCGATGTTGCAAGGTGGATCCGTATTTATTTAGCGGCCTAACTTATCGGGCCGTTCGTCGTCTTCGAAGGCCTGCTGATCTCCACTTGTGCAGAGCGTCGTCGATACCACTGTTAGTCGGTAGAGCTGATTCCATCACGGTCACCACCTTTCCACTAAGAGCGAGAGCGACTTTATTATTATTACTATTTTATCAATGTCATTAATATTGTCATCGATCCCGCATCTTCATCGACCGCGTGCGGCTGCGTGTTGTTGGCTACGAGTACTTGTATTTTTTTCGCTATCTTCGAACGCTATTTTTCGCTATTCAAACGTTGGACTGCAGCTGAATCTTACGAAGACGATGTTCATGAGGAACGGATGGGTTTCTGATGCCTCATTCTCGCTCAATGGAACGAACATCTCCGAATGCTCCAGCTATATCTGGGTCGCGAAGTCAACATGGCCAACGACCTAGCACCAGAGCTGAGCAGGAGGAAAAGAGCGGCTTGGGGAGCTTTCAAGAGCGTCGAAGAAGTCGCGAAGAAGACGAAGAACGTCCGACTCCGTGCCCACCTATTCGACTCCACTGTTCTTCCTGCCCTAACATATGCCTCAGAGACCTGGGCTATACGAAAGCAGGATGAACACGCGATCAGCGTCGCGCAGCGTGGAATCGAGAGGACGATGCTCGGAGTGACACTACTCACGCAAGTGAAAGAAGGCCTCCGGTGTTCCGAGCTTCGCCGACGTTAGAAGATCAGAGACGCTGTCGCGTGGGCCAAGTTGTCGAAAATTAGGTGCGCCGGCCACGTAATGCGCTTCGCAGACACCCGCTGGACGAGAGCCGTTACCGACTGGATTCCGCGGGATGTCAAGAGAACACCGGGATGCCCACCAACGCGTTGGTCGGACTTCTTCGTGAAAGCCCTGAACGACCGATGTGACGCTCTTCATGTCCCTCGAGCGAGGAGGATCCATTGGACCAGGCACGCGACAGGGACGAATGGAGATGCTGCTGGCACCCGCTCGAGCAATTGGATGATCAACGGGACGACAGGTGATACAGGTGATACAAGTGATCTTCGAACGCCTTTTCCAGTGACTACGGTGGATTCAGTGGTCAAAGCGTCGCCTTGTCTGGCAAGGAGGCAAATATTCTGTGAACTTTTTCCAATACTTGCCACATTAAAGGTACTCTTTTTGAGTTGACACTGTCTTAGCGATGGCCAAAACCATCGGTAAGACAGGAAATCGATCGATGAACTCCCCTGCTGCTGGTTCTCTCGTTACAGCGCCAGGGAGGTCATCGCCCACGGCTACCTCATCGAACCCGCTCACTTAGCTGCCGTCGCTTATGGGCCGAGCGATGATGCCAGTCTACATAAAGCATGTCGTCGAGCTGCTGATTCAGACGAGGGAGGACATGCAAGAAATTAACGGAAGAAACGCGGATTTACTGCAAGAAGTTCAGCTGCTCAGGGAAGAGAATCTTTGTTTAAAAGCAAAGTTAGCGAGCATGGAAGCCTCTTGAGCAGCTACGGCTGAAGTCACTTCTAATGTAAATGCCAGTATTAGTCTTGCGAGAGTTGATCATGAAATTGACGATCCATTGTGCTCTCTCATGTTCCTGAATCCTCCTCCTCGAAATCTTCGGAAAGGTTGTCTCACGACTTTGCATATGTTTCAGACCTTCTTGGCTCTCTTGCTGCAGAGTGCACCCCCGTTTCGGTCTATGGTATGGGTAGGCGCGAGCAAGACATGCCTCGGCTCATTAAGGTCGTACTTCCGGCCAGCAAGTTTCAGCGGCTGGCGATAAGGCGTGCTCCACGCCTGCGTTTCCGTCCCTCTCACAGGGGTGTTTATCTGCGCCCTTCGCTAACGTGGGAGGAGAGAATGCGCAGGAGGGAGCAACGCCATGTAGCTAGTGGTGAACTGGGGGATAACAGCGCCATGCCGGAAGCCCAAGCTCGTGAGGCCTGTCCTTCCCCAACCCCCTCCACTACCCCAGTCGCCAGTCGCGTTGTTTCGACGCCGTTCAAAAGTACCCCTACGAGAAACTGCTGAATGGTCGCCGGATTAACTACTTAGGCCTACTAACAAACGTGAGGTCGGTTGTAAAGAACTGCAGCGCTTTAGTTATGAATTTATGCATCTACAAATACGACTTCGTTGAAAACATGGCTAAGCAGCGAAAACAAGCTTAGACCTCTTTTGGGCTTTGTCAGCAACCAGTATGCAGGAATAAGATGTGATCGGATTGGAAAAAAGGAGCCGGAATACTATTTTTGCTGAAGGGGACTTTTTCGCATAACGTGGTGTTTCAGGAATCTATAACAAACTGCTACGAAATCCTACAATGTGACATCAAAGAACACCTTGCAGAGTTCCGTATCATATGCGCATACAGAACCCCTGATTGCACTGTCTCAGGGTCGCATCAACTATGCAAGGCTATAAGCGATTTTTTTGCCACAGGGCTCATCACGGTTTTGATGGGAGATTTCAATCTCCCTGATCTAAAGTCTTATCAAAGCGGTCATGCAGCTAGGAAGTTTTCTCAGGTTTTTGAAACCCACGGCTTTCAGCAGTTAGTATACTCGCCCACAATGCGAAATTCAGTTCTGGATTTAATTTTATGTAACCAGCAAGGTTTCATCAACAGTGTGCCTCCTATCGGTACTAGCGACCACGCTACAATAACGTATGAGTTAGACTTGAAGCCTAAGGTTAAGGAGGTTATATGGGTGCGAGACTTCAACAAAGCTGATTATTCCCAAATTGGTAAGTACCTAATGGATATTGACTGGATCGGTATAATGAACTCCAGAAGCACCATTGATCAACTCTATGAAACCTTGCTCGCAATCCTCCTTCACACTATTGAATTGTATGTACCTATGAGATAGCTAAATGACGACGGAGAAAATTACCCTATCCGTCTTAAAAGACAGATTTTCCGCCGTTTTCACTACTGGAAAAGGCATGTTAACTGATAAACCTGAAGACTGATCTTCATACAAGTTTTGGCTCACAAAACTTAGTAAGGCTTTGCATCGCTACAACGTCTACGTAGAAAGGAAAGTCACCACTTCTGCAGACAAGATAGCCTTTTATAGGCTTATTCGGTCTCGGACTGGGGGAGATAATGTAGTTCCCGGCCTGGTCGGCGAATGTGATGAAACGGTTTCTACAGCCAAAGATAAAGCGGACCTGTTAGGAGTTTTCCAGAAAGTATATACTAGAAATCATTTCGATGAAAATAGTTCTGTATTGAATGATATTGCAGATCTGCCGCGTTTTCCGCGCATGAGTTCCGCGCCATGGTTTCACAGAGACGACATAATTGAGGTGTTGGCTAAATGGCCGAAATCTTCGTCATTATCTCCGGATTACATTCCTCCAAGCTTCATAAAAAACGTTGCTCTTTACATTGCTCACCCACTGGAGCACAAATTCAATTTGAGCTACACTAGAGCGGAAGTGCCTGCTAGGTGGAAGCATGCTTTTGTGACTCCCATCCTTAAGAAGGCCCCGCTAAATGATCCCAGGAACTACCGGCCAATAAGCCTCAGTCTTTGCAAAAACGTTCAAAAAAATACTTAAAAAGCGTCTTGAGGCTCAAGGCTTAATATCTAATAATCAATACGGTTTTCTCCAGAGCACATCTGTAGAAACAGCCGTCCTTACCTCCTTGAATGACTGGTCAAGGGTTGTTGAAGAGAAGAGACGCACAGATGTTGTGCATTTTGACTTTTCAAAGGCTTTTGACAAAGTGCCCGTCAAAAAAATTAATGGCCAAATTGGAGGCAGTTGGTGTTTACCCCACAATTGTAAACTGGATCTGAGAATTTCTAACAGGAACAACTTATCATGTTAAGGTTAACACGTTGACGACCGCGCAATTTTCGCGCGTAGGGCCCGCGGGACCGCGCATATTGCGCGCGTGTGACACGATATTTCGTCACCTTAGCTTAGCATAAATTGAATTTTCAAGATGCACACCACGAATCTGATATCCGCTCTCAAAATTTTGACGTTGTTTTTGAAATGTTCCCTAGATCTTCTTTTCCGCAATGAGCTTCTCTCCATTTTGATGGTCTAATTGAAAATAATTGTTTTTGATGTGAAACATAAACTGAAAAATTCTAGAATTGCCATCAGAAATCGCAACGGATCGCAAGGAATCTAGCTAAGAGGATTAAGACAGAATGCAGTGGATACAACAAATTATGTTGTTTAGATTGCTTCCAAACAACTATTGGCTATCGATTAAAAATGTTTTCTGTCTGGAATTTATTTGTGAAGTTGATCTCGCCAGTGACGTTTGATAACATCCAAGTAGCTGTAGTTTGTAATCATGCTTGTTTGTTACCTTTATTGAATGAAGTCTCAAAAATAACTTTGAAGTTCAATGACTAGCTGGTTGATGTCATAACAGGTTGCCTCTGATACGTTCCCACGCCAATAGTAAGTTATTATAATCAAGCGAAATTCGAGAAGCGGATATCAGATTCGTGACCATCACCTCAAATAACCCCATTCAGGAAGTTTGGACAAAGGTGGTGGCAACACTAGTTACCGATATGGGTGGTAACCGGTCGTAATTTACCAAACGGACATCGCCACTGTGTTCAGCATCTCAAATAACCTTCCTAGGCAAAGTTTGGACGAAGGGAATGTCACTCTGATCGAAATAATACTGTCGCGCACCATTGCGCGACATTGTCGTCAACGTGTTAAGGACCAGTTTTCCGATGTCTTCTCAGCTTTAAGTGGTGTTTCTCAAGAAGGTGTTTTATCACCAATCTTATTCTTGTTATACACCTATGAACTTCCTAATTGCATAACCAATTTGGGAGCCACTTGTAAAATGTATGCTGATGATGTAAAAATCTACAGAAGAATAGATGGTGCACAGGATTCAATGTCCGTCCAAACAGCAATAGATTTTATTAGTTCTTGGGCGGAAAGATGAGGGTTGCCTCTTGCAGCTGAAAAGATGCACTTTCTAATGATTGGATCTATGTATCATACCCAAACACCGACGTATCGAATTAATGGTCAGGCTCTGAAAAAGGTGGGTGAAGCTCGTGACTTGGGTTATATTATAACGAGTGATTTGTCTTTTTCAAAGCACTGGAAACTTTTGGTGAAGAAGGCATGTTTCCGTATCCACAACCTGTTCAGGGCTTGGAAATCCTGTATTCCCGAGATCTACATACGGGCTTTCAAAAGCTATGTTCGACCTATCGTTGAAACTGGAACTACAGTATTCAATCCATCTAGAAATAGGCATAGCGATCTTTTGGAAAGCGTCCATAATAGCTTCACGAGGAAGCTCATGATAAGATGTTCTTCAGTGGATTACAGCTTGATTCCAAATGGTTCCCAACGGTCTGAGTTCTTTCGTCTTCCATCATTGAAGAAAAGAAGGAAAACTGCTGATATTGTCATGATGTATAAAATTCTGTCCAGGAAGTTATCAATCAATCCGGAAGATTTCTTTGAAGGGATGCTTACAAAATCCGTAAGAGGAAAGCTCAAACTTCGAGTGTCGATTGCTAAGTCACGGATAGGTCAGATTTTCTAATCTACAGTATTCTCGAAGAATTCAACTTGCTGGTTGGCAAGTATGACGATTTGGCGAGACTGTCTGTGCACGTGTGTAGAAGGTCTACTACATGTTGAATTCCGGGAAGTGCTCGAGGATATGCTACTACTCATGCATCGTTTAACAGTGATTGTTGATTGCTATGTTTTGTGCTAGAAATGTTTTGCTCGTTCCCTTTTTAACATCATTGATGCTAGACTGTGTTCTACGTCATAAATAAATAAAAATATTACCATTATTAGTCTATTCTTATTATAACCAATATAAAAACATTAAATATAATAATAATAATAATAATGTCAGGTCTGCCTTCCATAACTTCAAGTGACATAAATTGTCAAATTTATGACATACTGAAGTGTTTCGCAGTTTCACATACTTTCAGAGTCAAAACCTAATAGAGTGAATATTTTCAAAGACTAAAACCGGTACAGAAACATGATCAACCTCATTTGGCCTGGAAATGATACTAGCCAATATTTCGTTGGACAATTCTTCGATAGCCTCGGCCTTGTAGTAAGGGCATTTGCTTCCAGATTTCTTCACACTAGAGGAGCTCTAAACTAGCTCTAGGTTAGATCGACATGCAAAAAGGGATGGATGAAACTGAAGACGAACCTCTCCCACCTCCAACTTGAGCCTCTTGCCTTCCGAAGAGCACCCTTTCCGGAGCTCCATGCACTTCTCATTGATGAGGTGCGCGAACTTGAGTCGCCTCACGCTTTCGTTCGCGCACAGGGTCTGCCGAGACGCAGCTGTCACGACGCGAGGAGAGAACCTGCCGTATCGGTTCACCAGCGAGGGAAGTGGAACAAATGAAGGCGTGGCTCAACAAGCAAGAACCTGGTTTTCCCCAACTCATCCAGCAGCTGGTCCAACTGCGAGTGGGTGCGAGACGCGTAGATCACCTTCACGGCCTTCAACGGCTCTCCCGGCGTTGTCAGCTCCTCGTCAGATGCGAAGTCTTCAAGCGGAGCGCAGTCCTTTAAGCAGACGTCGTCTTACATCACACAGACCGCCAAGCACTGACACGCAGCACAGAAAAGGAGCACTTCGCGTCAACAAGAAGAAACAAACCGACGAGTCAGCAGCATCCGCGGCGGATTCGTCCAGTCCCTCAGTGTCCCGGTGCCGCCGCTTCCGGTTTCCTTCAATGAGGCCAGCCCTTGCGTCATTCACCTTCTGCTTGATCTTCTCCAGAGTCTTCAGCTTCTCATACGCATCGTCCTTCTCCTTTGCGATCTCCAGTTTCTTCTTGTGAGCGGCAATCCAGTCTGAAACGAATTTAGCATCGCAAACGCTCTCCTCGCTCGTTTATAAACTAAACGCTACTGGACTTAAGCCTGCGCAGCGTCCTTTTGGACGATTCAACTGCGAATATCGAGGGCACGATCAGTGGCCAGAGTAAGCAATGACTTTGACGTAGGCAGGTTCAATCATCCGCCAGTGAAGCAAGGATCAATAATGGGCATAAACACTGGAAAAGCAGTAGAACCCGTCAGCAGTCCCCATTTGGGACGCGCCGCGCACTCCACTTATCTTATTGTGCAGCCAATTTGAATGCGTGCTTGTTCCATGGCAAGACTTGCGGTGACGAAACGGTATTCTACAAACCTTCTTACATAGTGTAAATTTAATGTCAGTTTACCGGACCCCAGAAGTGGGCGAACCGGGCACTGGAACGTCCTGGGATGCTCCTGAAATCAAAGCGTAAGGCCCCGTTTATACTTCGTCGCGGCGCGACGCGATGGCCACGCAATGAGGCCAAATTGATCGATCGCGTCGCACAATCAATATGGCCACTATACGTGGCGTCGCGTCGCGCAGCGACGAAGTATAAACGGGCCTAAGGCCCCGTTTATACTTCGTCGCGGCGCGACGCGACGGCCACGCAATGAGGCCAAATTGATTGATCGCGTCGCCCAGCGATGACGCCAGCCGTCCGGAACGAATCGCGTGAACCCGCGACCAATCGCGTCGCCCTGCGTCGGATCGCGTCGCCCTCGAAATGGGTGCGATGCGATGGATCGCGGTGGATTGGGGCGCGGTCGCGGTTCACTGCGGCGAGGTATGACCTCAATCAGCTGATTTTCGGAGTGCGGCCTCGCACTCGCTCTTACTTTTTTGATTTTTTTAGTCGACAAAACGTTTTATCTCGTTTTTTACTTCTGTATAACCCTTTAAAGTTTCGTTTCAGGTCGCCGCTCGCTCGGATTCGATGGGGCGAGGCGGATTTCGCCCACAAGGTAAGTCTCTCTTCTATTTGTGTCGTTTTCTCGTGTTTATTTCTATCTATTTCTTTTGTGTGTTTTTCTACTTGTTGCTTACATGACCTATTTTATTTTTTATGATGTGTTTGACCTTACACGTTCGATTTCAGTCGCCGCCCGCCCGGATTCTTCGTCTCCGCCCCTCACCCCCTGTCCGTTATTACCTTCCGCACATTATCTGCTATTCCCGACCACTTTTTTCCCCAATCTACTATTCCGCCCAATATTCACCGCTGGTATTTTGTTTATTTGCTGCTGCAGGTTATGTCCAGGTACGTTTTATGGTATTTCCATTTGTCCATTGCAGTTGTCTGGCATGAGGTGAACTTGCGGCAGAACTCAAGAAGATTCTCGCCCATGTCTTCCTTATACTGGCTAAAAATACGGAGAAAAAATGGGTAAACAGACGTGGACCGGAAATGTGTGCATAGATGCGTGTGTGCAAGTACACAATGGTGCGTAATCGCGGATCGCGTCGCTGGCTGTTCGGAGTGCCCATCGCCGGGCGAAACAGCGCGACGCGATTGGACGCATTGCGCCGTTGGAATCGCGTCGCCCGGCGATGGAAGTATAAACGGGGCCTAACGCCGACAGCGCCGCCATGAGATAATTCTATAAGACGAAATCGAAAAGTCCCACCCTTCGTAGCTTTACATTTTAACGGGACCTATAGCGATACAAATACACGGTAATTGTGACGACGTTTACCTGTTAACAAAGGTTTGAGCAACGAATGACTACCCCCTCGTCATTCATAGAAAGCCTGCAAAATCCATCTATTAGAAAAAATAGATGGATCTTGCAGGTCAACAATACTGTCATTTGTTGCATCAACATGGAAAATCTGCTGTTTGTGTCAGCCAGGAACACATTTTGATTCAAACGGGCTAAAGCTGCCCTTACAGCTCGTCACACTTATTGCTAGGAAAGCCTGAGTGAAGAAAGTCTGCCATGTGACGTCATTCACGGACCATAGGCAATTAAATTTATTTATTTATTCATTCGTATGTGGTAACCACGCAGGTAAAAAGAAATAAAAACAATTACGAACCATCTAAAGGTATAGTAAATGATAGCAGAAGGCTCAATGCTTCAAACTATGCATCTAACAGTCTAACAAGCGAGGTCAATGAGCGTCCCATGGCAATTTTGAAAGTGACCTATTGAGGGTTGTAGGGAGTCGTCTGACCAGGATACTATCTCAACGGTAGGTCGGAACGGCGCAAGTGTTGTATATGGGCAGAACCGCCTCTCTCTGGGTAGTAACAAACTGCAGCTATCTCGACCCCAATACAATCTGCGCAGAGTTAGGGGCGACGGAAGTCGCGGGTTGGCGCCCTGTTGATTCACGTGCTCCACAGCTGACGGGCGCGCGCGGGATGAGGGCTGGTATCGCGGCGCAGCACAGCGCACAGGTGGCGTAGTGGGGAAGAGCTCGGGGTCATGAACGAGGGGTCGGGGTTTGGATCCCGCAGACTGCGTTTGTTTTGGACTTTTGCAAAATCCATGTTTATCATATAGGTAAATCACCTAGGAGCATTATAGTGTGTTATAGAGCATGTTTACATATAAAATATGCTTCAAACTACAGATCAGCTAAAATGTTCACTTCTGTGTGTCACTTATTTTAAGCCTGTTTTGTGTGAAGCTCTAGTTATGTAACGATAGATATTTTGTGGCACTAGTTAAAGGTTCCGACTCCACCGACAAGACTTCGGTCAAAAAAATTTTTCGCTTAAACTTCGTTTAGGGGGGGGGGGGGGTTATTTGGGATACTGATCTCAGATTCGTGATCAGCATCCCAAATAACCCCCCCCCCCCCCTAAACGAAGTTTAAGCGAAAAAAATTTTTGACCGAAGTCTTGTCGGTGGAGTCGGAACCTTTAACTAGTGCCACAAAATATCTATCGTTACATAACTAGAGCTTCACACAAAACAGGCTTAAAATAAGTGACACACAGAAGTGAACATTTTAGCTGATCTGTAGTTTGAAGCATATTTTATATGTAAACATGCTCTATAACACACTATAATGCCCCTAGGTGATTTACCTATATGATAAACATGGATTTTGCAAAAGTCCAAAACAAACGTAGTTTTCCTTGATCTTTTCACTTGAAATAATGGTTTGCAGCTAATTGTATTTTTAACGACATTTAACGATTTACCGGAAATTTAGCGAAAATTTTCCGTTAAACAAATTTCGTTAAACAAATTTACCGCACAGAATTTTGTGTCGTCGTTACTTCGAATTTGTCAGCTAGCCGAGATGGTACAGTTTTATTCGGCTGACGTTTCGGCCTTATCGCCTTCGTCGGAGTTTTTTGGAGAGCACCAAAATTTTTGGTCTGTAGGCGACTCCATCGAGTTCTTCTTCGCATCTCTAGGCTCCGACGAAGGCGATAGGGCCCATACGTCGGCCGAATAAAACAGTACTATCTCGGCTAGCTGACAAACTCGAAGTAACAACAACATATCCACCATGCCGAGATTTATGGAAAGTCGAACAGCAAAATTTTGTGTGCACCCCTGGTATCCACCCCATATTTTGCCCATTTCTCGTTTCGCATTCATTTCTGCAAGTCAGCACTAGTTCCGTTAGACTCCTTGCAGTCGAAATTGGATAGGTGCTGCCAAGCAATCAAAATCGCCACCACGACATTGAACGGTCGGTTATTCGCGTAGACTCGTCGAACAAAGAAGCCTCACTTGTTCTCCACCGGTTGCAGCCAGGCGAGCAGGCTGGCTAGTCCGTTACTTGAACTCTGTGACGGTGAGCCCATCTTTGGTCGATCTGAACACGGACTGCAGCGTTGTCCTCCTGCAGAACATGTGTCTGGCGTTTCTGCCTCTCAAGAAAAGCAGAAGGCTACACTCCAGTACACCTTAACACTTCAGACTATCCATGCGACACGACGACAGACTAAGCTTCAAACCTTCGCTGCTGCAGCTTTTGGTATTCAGCTCCCGCCCTATGAATGAAGAGAGCCGTTCTCACTCTAGTCTTGGCCAGGGGTAGAAAGACCTTTTGGATGCCCCTCTGGTAGAGGAATTGCGCATTATGAAGAAGGAACCACTGAAACGAACTCGACCAGTCGCAATTTTTCGTACCATTGCTACATCAATGATCTTTCTTCTACATTCCAGGGTTGGTAGCCCTAACCAGGAAACTATCTCAACGGTAGGTCGGAACGGCCCAAGTGTTGTATACGGGCAGAATCGCCTCTCTCTGAGAAACAACAAAACGCAATTATCTCGACCCCAATACAACTCTGCACAGAGTTAGGGACGACGGAAGTTGAGCCGTTGGTAGCGTTAGCCCTATGCCTGGAGGCGGAGGGCGTGCTCATGTGGGCTGGAAACAGCGATGACGAGCGAGCGATGGTGGCGCGGTGCGTAGTGGGGCGGCGTAATCCCCATAATCGCCGTTTACAGCCAACATGAGCTCGCCCTCCTCGTGCAGGCATATGGCTAACACCGCCAACAGCCCAACTTCTGTCCTCCCTAACTCTGCGCAGGGTTGTATTGGGGTCGAGATATTTGCGTTTTGTTGTTTCCCAGAGAGAGGCGATTCTGCCCTTATACAACAGTTGGGCCGTTCCGACCTACCGTTGAGATAGTTTCCTGGTAAGACCACATTACGTTGGGTGCCTCCGGGTATGTTTCTAAAGTCAAAATTGCCAGTTCTTAATAGGGCTTTCCTGGTGAAACTAAACTGTACTCCTTCCAACTGGTTAATCAGCCTTTTCCTTGGATTAAATACGGTAGTACCATATTCTAGGATAGGTCTAATAAAAGTTATGGACGCCGTGAGTAGGACATTAGGATTTTTGGTGTATAAGCACCGAAAGAGTCTGTACAATTGCACGTAGGCCTTAACAGTTTTGTTAAGGTGACTATCAAACTCAAGCTTATTGTTATAGGAGAATCCCAAATCAGTTACCTCAGTAACAACAGATAGTTCATGCCCATGGAGACAGTAAGCTGACCGGTCAGGATCCAGTCCCAGGTGCAGCACCTTGGACTTGGTTTGAGAGATGGGAAGTTCCCAGGTTTCGGACCAATTTAAGAGTGCATCAAGAGCTTTCTGCATCTGCTCACCAGAAGAAGACGTTGAGATACTATTAGGTTGTCACATAAGTTCTGTCCGATTTTCGACGGCAACTTTGCGGTGTAGTATCTCAGCAGAAAATAAAGTTTATTAATCAAAGTAAGAACCGTTACCAACGATATACAAGAGCGTTAATTCCATTTCGGAAGAAATCTGAATTTCTAGAAGCAATGAAACACTCGAAGGCAATTTCGATATCTGCTACATTAGTAAAGTTTTTATCCTTGAGGAAACCATCGAGATGCTTGAAAAGATGAAAGTCCGTTGGAGCTAGGTCTGGTGAATAAGCGGGATGCGGGAGAACTTCATATCTCAACTGGTTTAATTTTTGGGTGGTCAGATGCGAGACATGTGGACGGGCGTTGTCGTGAAGAAGGATCGGTCCTCTTCGATTCACCAGTGCAGGACGCATTTCAAGCAAATTTTGGTGAACCACGTCTAATTCACGACAGTACCTCTCTGCCGTGATGGTTTCACCAGGCTTCAAGAAGTCGTAGTGGATAATACCAGTTGCAGCCCACAAGACAGTGAGCATGACCTTCCTCGGATGGAGGCTAGGTTTGGGAAAGTGTTTCGGCGGTTCTTCCTTATCCAGCCATTGCGCTGATCTTCTTCGATTGTCCATTTTTCGTCACAGGTAATTATCCAGTCAAGAAATGGATCGTTTTCGTTCCTTATAGTAAGGGAAGAACAGAGCTCCAGGGCGACACCTCTGCTGCTCCTCAGTGAGTTCGTGGGGCACCCACTTATCCAGCTTTTTCACCTTTCCTATCGCCTCTAGGTGCCTCTAAATGGTTGTACGACTGACCTGAAGTTCTCTCCCCATCTCACGCATAGTTTCTCGTGAATCGGCTTCCACTCGTTCTTTCAAACGTCCGTCATCACATTTGGCTGGACGTCCTGAGCGGTCCTTGTCTTCGAGGTCCACGTCTCCAACCCGGAACTTCTGGTACCATCTGCGCACGGTGCGTTCGTTAGCGGAGTCCTCTCCCCATGCCATCTTGATGTTTTGAGTTGCCTCGCTAACACTGCGGCGAAGCTTGAACTCATGAAGCATTATTACCCGCAAGTGCGTTTTTCCATGGTTTCGTCCAGCACCTAAAACGAAGCAATGCTCACGTCTTTTTAAAAGCAACACACCAAGTTTTATAGAGCGAAACAAGCGCTACAAAATAGTATACAACATATATACAATTACTTTCTCTATACATGAAAAAAAACAATCACAAAGTAACGCCTATCGGGATCGGACAGAAGTTATGTGACAACCTAATACTTACTTTGATACTTTGATGGTCCTTTTGTCGGCTGGAGGTCTTCTCAGCGGGGACCACAACTCTTCCAGACCGCTCGATCTCTGGCTGCTTGCATCCAGTGAGGCAGACTCCGCTCTCTGAAAGGTCTTGAGAATGAGTCTGCCCATCGCGTTGGCGGTCGTCCCAGTGGTCTCTTATGGTCTCCCGGGAGCCATTCTGTGACACGGAGACTCCATCTATCGTCCTTTAGTCGAAGCAGGTGTCCGGCCCAGCGATATTTGGACTTCTTCATGTACTGCAGCGGGTCTGCTAATTGCGACTTCTCCCGTAGCTCGGAGCTTCGTAGGCCTTCTTGCCATTGCTGACGAAGGCTTGTCCTCAGAAGACATCTCTCCAGTGCACGATGCGTAGTTTGCATCGCTCTGGCGATTGTCTTGTTGTCGGACCAGGTTTCCGTCGCGTAACACATCGCAGGCAGTACAGATGCGTTGAATATCGAGGCCGTGAGGCCGGGATCCTTGACCTGATCGGTGACTTCGCGAATCGAACTGAAGGCTGCCCATGCTGCGCGTCTCCTGCGGGCGATTTCAGGAGCGAGGTCGTTATCCATGTTCAGCTCTCTTCCCAGATAGACGTAGGAGTCGACCTGTTGTAGAGCGACTCCATTTAACCTTACGAGTCCCGTGTCACACCACTGGTTGACCATAAATTGTGTTTTGGACATATTCATGTCCAATCCAATCTTCATACCTGCCACATTGAGCTCGTTCAGCATTTCCTCGACTTCTGCCGTGCTGGTAGAGATGAGAACAATATCGTCGGCGAAGCGAAGGTTGCTGATCCGTTTACCGTCGACGAGGTAGCCTTTATCGTCCCAGTTCAAGTCTTTCATGGCATCCTGGAGTGCCGCTGTGAATAGCTTGGGAGAAATCGTGTGACGTTGAGATACTGGTGAAAATCTTTACGTCGTCGGCAAACATTCTATAAGAGACTCCAAATGGTTTTATCACCTTCGGGATATCACATGTGTAGATACTGGAAAGAATGGGTGCCAGTGCACTGCCCTGAGGTACTCCACTGGGAGCAGGACACACTTTGGAATAGGTACCATTAACAACTATTTGAAACGACCTATCTTTTAGGTACGCTTGAATTCAGCTAATAATTCTAGGATGTATACCTGAGATTTGGAGCTTGACGAGTAACTTGCTGTGGGACATCCTGTCAAACGCTTTTGCGTAGTCTAGATGTATGATATCCACTCCCTCTTTTCTTTCAAGGACCGCGGTCCATTCATTTAAGCACGCCAACATCTGGGTTTCCGTAGATTTACCCCTGGTCAACCCGTGCTGCTCCACCGGGATGATTAAGTTAGGAATTAGGTGGGAAAAAATTCTTTCCTTAAGAATTTTTTCGAATACCTGAGCAAACGGAGATATCAAACTTGTTGGCTTAAAATTTGAGGGATGATGCGAATGCGGATTTGGGAATAAGGATGATATGGATGCTGATGTGCCGGCTAGGTGGAGGCAGGATGAAGCATGCCTCCACCTAGCCGGCACATCAGCATGTATGAAACTGCAATTGCAAATCAGCTCTAAAGGAAAAGCAATGTACGGTACCACTTTCTTGATAGACGTGAACTTAAATGATCAGGGTTAGTGCTGGAGGTTGAAAAATCCTAAGTATTTGAGAGCTGGTAAACCAGGCGGAATCATCTATAACCGGAAATTCAGGAGTTTGCGTACGTATTGTCTGGGAAGGTTCAACAGTGCGAGAATATACTTTGTAGAAGTGGTCAGCGAGGAGATCAGCCATGTCATGTTCATTTAATACTCTTTCACCGTCATCGGAAACGAGGGAAGTGATCCTGTTGTTTCTTTTTAACCTTCTGCTCAACAAGTTATAGAATTTAGCGTGATTTCCCGAATCAGTAACCTTCTTCTCCACGGATGCATAGTATTTGACAAGTTTCTTAGAGAATTTCTCGTTGAGCCTGTTATAGATAGCGAGATTATCAATGGTAGGGTCCTTATTCACCTCTAGCCAGGCGTAGTCTTTCATCTTAGCAAGGGAACACAAGTAGCGAGGTAGGTAGGACTCATTGACCGCATTAGCCGGCCTAGCTGATAAAGGTACATAAAGGAAACATGAAGAAATAGTTCACACATATCATCAGCACTAGATAGCTGTCCCAAGAATCCGATCCAGTCCACATCCGTAAGAAATTTTGCTATGGCCTCATAATTTCCTCTAGCAACGTCAAAACATTTACCGTACTGCATTTTATCCCTATAAGTATTCATCATCATTTTCATTAGCGTCTGTACCGCTTGATGGCGGGGTCCGCTCTTCTGGTGTGGTGACGCCAATTCTCCCGATCAAATGCTTGATCAGGGTGCACACCAGCCATCTTTAAGTCCAAGTGCACCGTATCTAGCCAACGTTGCTTCGGTCGTCCCCTGGGCCGCTTTCCAGGGACCTCAAGGTTCAGGCCTATCTTCCGGACGGTGTCGTCATTAGCGCGAAGGACGTGGCCGTACCATCGAAGACGAGCTTCGCGCGGCTTCTCGGCTATCGGGGCGACACCGAACCTCTGTCGTATGGCGTCGTTGCGAACGCGGTCCAAACGCGTAACTCCAGCCGTCCATCGTAGCATTTTCGTCTCCATTACACTGAGGCGGCTCTCAATTTCCTTCGTCACGGGCCAGCACTCAGCACCGTACGTCGCTACTGGGCGAACGACTGTTCTATAAACCTTCGATTTGAGGTGCTCAGGTATTGTCCTGTCGCAAAGCACCTCAGTCAGTGAGCGCCATTTGGACCAGGCTGCATTCACACGTGCGTTCACCTCCAACTTTAGGCTGCCATCGGACGTGATCGCTGATCCGAGATACTTGAAAGATGTAACTCGTGAGAGCTCAGTACCATTGATCTTAATAGGTCCGTGCTCAACCACATCCGTCGTCAAGTACTCCGTCTTTTTGACGTTTAGCTTGAGACCGAACAATACCAAGCGATCGCACCACACCTGTGCCTGTCGCTCGAGTTCGGTTTTATCTTCGCAGGCAAGCATGACGTCGTCAGTATAGAGCAGCGTCCAAGGTGCCGCCATCTGGAGATCTCGTGAGATCGCATCCATCACGACCACGAAGAGGAGCGGGGATAGCGCAGATCCCTGGTGCACCCCTACAGAGATGGGAAATTCCATCGAGGTGCCTGCTGGCGCTCGCACTCGACTCCTTGGGCAAGAGTACAAAATGCGCACCCACTCAATAAGCTCTTCAGGGATACCATGTTGCCGCAACGCGTACCATATAACTTCTCGCGGAATGCGGTCGAAGGCCTTCTCCAAGTCCAGGAAGGCAAAATGCACCGGTTTCTGTTTCTCGCGGTGCTTCTCTAGAAGAAGACGTACGGCGTGAATGGCACCAACGGTGCCACAGCCAGAGACGAAACCACACCGATTCGTGGAAAGCTGGACGACATCCCGGATACGTCGATCGACAATTCGCTCAAAGATTTTCATGGTGTGCGAAAGAAGGCGAATTGGACGGTAACTAGCGCAGTCCGCAGGACTGCCCTTCTTCTTCCAAATCGGGATGGTTGTGCTTTGCTGCCAGCTCTCGGGCACTTTCTTCTCAGCAACAACCTGATTGAAAAACTCTGTCAGCCAGTCAGCAGGGCACCAGCCCTTCGACTTCCAAAGGTCGGCTGGCAGGTCATCGGGACCAGTGGCTTTGCCTGACTTCATCTTCCTCAGGGCTGCTTCGGTTTCGCTCACTGTGATCTTCTGAACGGGAGCGTATACAGGAGATCAAAACGCACAGCAGGATGTTCAAATTCTACATTCGAGATTTCCTCGAAGTAGTTGCGCCACCGCTTTACAGCCCTCTTACAATCCATCAGAAGATGACCATTCTCGTCGTTAATGCCAAAGAACTTCTCGTCTTCTGCTTGGCGACAGCGAGCTTTGGCGAGTCGGTAAAGATAACGCTCACCATCGCGCGTTTCCAGTTTTTCGCTGACTTCAGCGTAGTATGCGGCTTTAGCAGCAGCCACTGCCTTCTTTGCCGCTTTTTTCACTTCTTGATAACTCCGCCAATTGTGAACTGTTTTATCACCGATAAATACGTGATTGAGCCGTTTCTTTTCTCGGACTTTTTCTTTGACATCGTCAGTCCACAGCCATGCCTCCTTGTCGACCCAGCGTCGCCCAGGCTTCGTTGTGCCAAGTTCGAAGCGTGCAGCCCGAGTTATCGCATCGGTAGCATCCTTCCAGGTTTCGTCAACGTGGCATGGTGTTGCGTGGCAACCGTCTCGTACGGCACGGTCTTCGCATCTGTGACAAGGCTTTGGTCTCGACGCCTAACAAAGACATAGTAAATCTGCGTTTTGGCGTTCCCGCTATAAAACGAGATGAGGTGGGAGTCACGCTTTCTAAATTTCGTGTTCACGATGGTGAGGTCATGTGAGTCTGCATACTCAAGTATACGTTCACCATCGGCGTTGCGCGACCCATAGCCAAAACCACCATGACAGCTGTAGCCGTCTTTCGTTGTTCCGACGTGACCATTAAGGTCACCTGCCACAACAATCATATCTTCTGACGGCACTTCCGCTGTCTTCTCATCAAGCAGGGACCAGAACTCGTCCTTGGTTTGCACGGAACAGCCAGACTGCGGAGCATATGCAGAAAAGAAATGATATCGTCGCTGTTTTACGGCGACAACAATCTTCATCAAGCGGTCATCGAAACGTTCTACGCTTGCAATCGCGTCACGGAAACGTTCGGAGACGATCATACCAACACCACTGGTGGTCCTGGGACTGCCGCACAAAACGGCCTTGAAGCCACGGCCAATGTTCCTCGACTTGCTGCAGGACCACCTCGTCTCCTGCACCGCACAGAAATCAACTCTTCTTCGCTCCAGTGCTTCTACCAACTCGCACGAGCGGCCAGTCAACGTACCCACATTCAACGTTGCTACGCGGGTCTTACCTACGTTGCGGGACTTTCGGACTAGCTCAGTTGCCCCCCGATGCCGACCTCGCATCAGGGACCCTCGCATACTTTCCACACTCCCGGACTTTGCGAGTGCGCGTCGGCTCCGCGGACGCCGTAGCACTATCTCGAAATTTCTTAAGCGTCATCAACCATGTGATGTGACATGGGTCTTCGTAGGCCGGCTTGTCACAAGGGCCTGTCGCCTGCAATCGAATGTCCGCGATTAGCTTAGCTCCCAGAGGGAGCAGTTTCCAGTGGCACCACTTGGAGGAACGGACATCGCCACCTTTATCCCTATAAGTATTGATATTGAAAAATATAGTGTGACCACTGGTTCCTAGCGGAGGACCTACAAAGGGACTGGTGATCAGAAGCGGATCATAAATTAGCACATGATCAAGAATCCTGGTTCCTCTTGTATTCTGCCGCACTACTTGAGTTAATTTATGGGACTTAATAAAATTAAGAAAGGCAACACTTGGTAAGGACTTTCCGTGTGGGGGAGCAGACCAGGTAATATCTGGGTATTTAAAATCACCAACAAGAAGACAAAAGTGCGAACATGTCGCAAGGTCGCTCACTAGTTCAGAAGCTGGTCCTTCGCAGACGCAGAGCAATTAGGAGCGCGATATACACCTATGACCCTGACGACCTATCCTCTGAGAGAAATATCGCAACAAAGTACGTCATAGCCGTTACTTACCGAATCTTTAAATACCAGATGATGTGAAATGGTATTCCTCTTATTCCTACAAAGGAGTAATACACCTCCTCCGACTTTCCGTAACATGTCACATCTCAATTCCATAAAACTGTCCGCAATAGGATGGAGAAGAGAATGCACATCCATTTTAGGTTTTAGCCAAGACGCAGTGAGGACGACGAGGTCGTACCCACTTTTAATTACGGAGAAGACCAAAGGCCCCGCATTTTTTGCTAAGGGCCTTATAATCATTTAAAGGCATTTTACCTTATGAGAATTCCGCTCATCCAAGCTCAATTTAAATCCGATACAGACTTGTTTGGCGGGTGATCTTGCAGAGAAACAGCAATAGCAAGAGATTGGGAACCTGTAGACTGCAAAGCGGGCTGACTGTTACGAGACTTGACAACACGACCTCTCTGCTCAGGAGGAAGTGAAGGACGAATGAACGTCTCCCTGAATGGGGAACGCTTGATTCGAGTCGCATTAACCAATGCTAGATCCCTAAATTTAGAAGATGGAATTACAACTTTCAAAATTCTTAGCCTATTGTCTCGAGCACGTCCCATACGATAAACACTGATAGGAATACATTCAACATTTAGAAAATCTAAAAGCCTACGAATACAATCAGAGTCATGACACAATCTAGCAGAAGGAAGGCTGTTCTTAAGTTCTGGAACTCTACTAACGATCAACGACCAAGACATTTTCTTCGCTTCATAGTCACCAATAGGAAGCTCGACCTGAGTTTGGAAATCTGATTTGGGAGGAGAAGACTCATCAAGACAAGGAGAGACGATATGGGATGAGTTATGAGTCCCCTCTTTAGAGGCTAACTTATGCTTTAAATCTGTGTTTTCCTCACGCAGGCGTCGTATTTCACCATACAGTCGTTCGTTCTTCGCCATAAGCGCAAAGATCTTTTCCTTTGATTCCAGGAGGTAGACCAAGATCACCTTAATGTGCTGTGGAGTCCCATCATCCTCAGCCATTTGTGCAACAGCGGCCGCCATGGAATTGTCTCCATCATAGGACGTTTGCGATGACAGATCTACGAAACCCCTCTTCCGTCCCTTAAACTTACACACAAGTAGCGAAGCCATTGGATACGTAGACCAACGATGAAAAAGGTCAAAATCAATAACTCAATATCGAGCTGGGTTCGACATCCATGAGCCCAAATTAAGTCAAGTGCACCTGGCAGTGGCAATACGAACGCGTTCGGCTCCCTGCCACTAGGGATTTGGCTTGAGCAGGCTCTTCCTTCCGAGCGAGGATGTTGAAGAAGACCAGGCTCGTGTTGATCGGCAAATGGATTGAATACGACGGAGCCAATTAGAATGCCGCCGCACACTGTCAGCGCAGTGTGCGGAATGATGCCGGCCCATGACATGTCCAACAAATTTAATCTGGATGGTCCCTACGAATACCGACATTACTGGAGAGACCTGCGAGAAGCCCCCATCGTGGCAACATCGGAGGTAGATCATTGATGACATGGACCGTCATCCGCAGCAGCGAAATCCTGAAACTCCGTCGTGCCGCATGGACAGTCTGAAGTGTTAAGAGTACTTGTGAAACAGAGGACCTGTGGTGCCTGGGGTTGCCGGGCAACTTAACGCGGAACCCCACGGCACCACGGGGCCGATACTCATGAAGTACAGGTCCCCGGGTGCCGTGGGTTGCCGCGTTACCATAGCCGTTGCCGCGTTAACATACTTCCCGACAACCCCACGGTACCACGGGTCCTTTGCTTCATAAGTACCGTGATAAGCTGTACTGGAGTCTAGCCATCTGCTTCTCTTGAGAGGCAGCGGATGCCAGACACATATTCTGCAGCAGGGCAACGCTACAGTCCAAGTACCCAGCTCGACCAATGATTGGCTTCATCGTCACAAAATTCAAGTAACGGACTAGCCAGCCTGCTCTTATGACTGCAACCCGATGGAGAACAAGTGGGGCTTCTTTGTTCGACGAGTCTATGCGAATAACCGACCGTTCAATGACGTGGCAGCGCTTTTGATTTCTTGGAAAACTATTTATTTTTTTCTACCGAAGATAAAATCAACCAGATCCTTGTCAACAGCATGCACGATAGGATGTATGATGTTATAAGAAACCAGCCGCCAGAGCGGCCTTTCGGCTGATATTCTTCAACTGGTTTAGCACGGTTTTTACAATGATAGAGCAAAGTCCTTAACATTCCTAAAAGGTATAGTTGTGCTCCCCCAAAATTTTCGAATAACCGAATATATTCGAATAGCGACGATTTTCGAGCATTCGAATTCGAATACATTCGAAAATCGCGTTTTTTCGAGCATTCGAATTCGAATACATTCGAAAATCGTGTTTTTTCGTGCATTCGAATTCGAATACATTTGAAAATCGCGTTTTATCGAACGTTCGAATACGAATATTCGAATTCGAATGCTCGAATATTCATTCGGGCTCAACTATACTAAGAGGGTTGGAACCAATTCATATGCCCAAAAATGATGAAAGGCCTAATTTGCGATTGAAATTCAATCAAAACATAATATTCACTCAGTTCCGCAACATGGCAAGTTATGCTCCCTTTATCCGATTTTATCGTATCATTGGTTTCTTAGGTTCCCGGATCTTCCGATGATTGAGATGAGGATGGTTTTCAATTGACCGAATCATCGGATGATTCAGATGGCAGCTGTTTTCGATGGACCGGATTTTCGGATGATTCGGATAACGCCATTTTCAACCGAGTCGGAGTGCGATTTTTGAAAAAATCCAGGAAGAGGAACACCAAGCAGAAGGGGTCTTTCCTAAAGCGGCCAGCTGGAATTTGTGGAGCAGAAAATCATGCCGCCCATTGTCTGACAATGTAGCCAAACCAAAATGGCCATTAAATTGCCTCTTCATCCGATTTTATCGGATCATTGGTTGTTCACAAATGGCGTTCTCTTGCATTTGTGTGATAGCAAAGCGGTGGGCTCACGACTTGCAAACATTAAAGAAGAGCATTTGAACAGCGGACTTGAGAAATATAAGTGAAAACTCTTGACCACCAACTACAGGAAAAAATGCTCGAACACTACGAGGAATAAGCTTGGAAAGCAGCCTACGAATATAGCACCTACAGGTTTTCTCTATCTCTATTTGTTCGGCAGCCGGCCATCCACAGAATCGGACCTACCGCCCTTGCTTCGTGGTAAAACAGATCAGAACACAAGGTAGCCAATGCACCTTCGTTGTCGCCGACCTCCTCAACGAGCCGTGACTTCCGGAGCAGCTCCTCCTCCATCTGCTTCTCGAACTCCTCCAACCAGGTAGCCGTTGCGCACAGCACACTCAGCGTCTTACCTGTCCCGGTAGGAGACTCGAAAATCCCGACCTTAAACACCAACACCTCCTCAGCGCTTGTTTCCAAAGACCGCACTCAATCTCACCTGCTGCTTATCAATGCATTCTTTTATCTCGTTCATAAGCTGAAGCTGAATACCATACGGTGGAAACGGAAAAGAAAACTCGTTCATGGTCTCTTTGGAGCTGAAATGAAAACGCGCACTACCAGAAAACCTCGTACCACACGGACCAGCAGGAATAATAAGCCATCCAAGCGTATTTGAGTTCAAACCAGTCACAACGTGTATTAGAGCATCTTTATTGGGTGACAAAATAAAACTTTATAGAACCACAGGGTAAACGTCATGCAAAACAGAGTCGTAGGATAACATACACCAAGAGATCGAAACTACCAATACGCGTCTCTCTATTCATATGGTAGGATGGACAAGCATTCTTTGAATAGTCATTTTGTAGGCTTCTACTTCGTCGTCGAAGAGCTGCTGCAGTTGCTGCATTTTCTGATCCGCGTTGACACATGAAGCGGCCACCTAGAGTGGAAATGTCAGTTTTGTATGTGAGCAATAGCATTTTCCACAATCCTTGTAGCCTCGGTCGAAAGCTTTACAGAATACGTGAAGAACGAAGACGCAATCGAACCAGCGTGAGCTGCGCCTTGGCTATCTTTCAGGCTGCCTTATCGAAGGTTTATAATGTTTCTTCTGTCTTCATTTCCTTTTGTGCCTTTTGTGTTCTGTTCCCTCTGTTCATGTCTTCTTCTGTTCTCTTCTTTCATACTGTCTTACTGGTCTCAAAGAAATTCATTCGAACACATCGCTATTACAGTAGGAACGCGAAATTTTCTCCCTTTGCACTTACTGCTAAACATTACCCGCCAAATTACACATTTCGTTATAGGCGCACACTCCAAAAGGAAGCAAACATGACCCTCGTGTCGTAGTAGTCTAGAAGAACACTTAAGGAAACTTTGCTGCCCATTAACGGCGGTCGTGCATCAAGTCAATTGCCAAGACTCAAAGCCCGAGGAATCCCTGATACTTTACCCTTTAATCACATAGTTATATTGTTTTCATATGCTCAATTTGGATAAGCCTCTATATCCAGACAAAGTTTTATTGCAAGTTGGTTAGGTTAACGCAGTTCCTATGGAAGCGGCATCGAATGGAAGTGTAATGTGGCTGTGGCCCTCCTAGGTATGACCGGAATTAAGACCGGACTCCTAGGTGCTTCCATCTTTTTGGCTGCTCGAAAGTGATTCACTCATACAATCGGAATCACACCATAGCTATACTGGTTGCCTATCTGACCTCTGCACCGTTCTACTACAATCAAATTAATTCTTTAAAATTTGATTAGTATCAATTTACCTATTATTTTTATTATAATTTTTTGTTCATACATTGTTTCAGGCTACTTGAATTTGAGCTCCTGATGGCTGAAAAGTATACAAAATACTAGTTTGCAGTGCATAGCGATATTTCTTTTTGTGTTCTCCATGTGTGTTAACTGAATTTGTGCAAGCTTGCCTTGTTGTTTTACTCTGTTTTTGGGCGCACTTAAGGTGCAGTAATAAATAAATAAATAAATAAATAAATAAATAAATAAGACTTTCGAACAATCAACGAGCATCTATCCTACAAGGGAAGGATACCAGGCGACCATAGTACTTTGAAATGAGATGTATATCACGAGATGCAGCTTCGAACGCTGGACAGACAGTTCCAAATAAACGCTCAAAGGCCTCCGATCACAGAAGCGCGAGCACAAGAAGACTGGAAACGCTGCAGAGAAGTGAAAGCGTACTGCAAAGAGGAGCGGCATGGTGAGATAGAATGGTTTGTGGTGAGTCCACGGTGACACAGCATTTCTGGCCTTCCTAGAAAAGATCTGCCAAGATCTACCACAGCTCCTTATGTGAAATCGCAACGAAAAAAGTCGCCAGAAAGGAGATCAGTTTCACTGATACTCATCTATGCCTTAAATAACCCCTCTGGCGATTTTTTTCGGCACCTGGGATCTCTAAGGACAATATCTCTAAGGACTGCCGGTCCTCCGAATTATGTTCTCACCAACGGTTGACCAGGCGTGACTTTTGGAGGAGTTCGGTCCTTCCTTCCGATACCTCATTCTTTCCTACGAGGCGAGGAAGAAAATGACCCAGCCGTTCGCACCCTTCCTGCGAGATGCGCAATACGGGAGCATCTAGGAAGAGGATGAAAAAGGTGTCAGTGTGAAATTAGAAGAGGATTGTACACGGTTAGTGGAGGAAGTGATGAGGAGAACAGCAGGAGCCAGCAGCGCCGATTTTTTCGTTTCGGTGAAAAGGAGATGTCCAAAAAGAAAACGAATTTTAAAATTTTGTATTGCTTGGAAATTCGTTTAGGTTTGCAACCTAGCCTAGGTGGACTAATCAAATTTGCACGTCAAGTATGAATATGGGTTGAAGCATGAGGCCTAAAATTCGATTCAACTGGCCTCCAAAATTCTTCGCCAAATGGTGTTGCTATTTAAGGCGCTGATCACCCATCCATATGTACGGTCATCGATTTCGTGATGGGTAAGGGTGAATTACCCATACTCACCCATACCTATAGTAATCCATCGAAGTCAGTCGAAATATTAGAAACGAACCTCGTAGAAATGATCAGCGCCTTAATAACCTCACTGGGCGAAAAGAAACTTTTTCCACCTTTCCGCACTTTGCAGATATGGAGCACACATTGGGAACCAACATTCGAAGGCGCATGCAGTGATACGCATAATACCTCGAACTACCATTGTCATCTGGTATTCTTCCCTTGTTAGTCGGAACAGGTCCTCAAAAAAGGCGGAAGAAACAGGGCCGTTTCTCGCGGCTAAGAAACTGCTAGGAACGTTCCCCTCTTTGGCTAGCTCAATGTCAATGTCTCTGCAGTGAGGTGCCCCCACCTCCACTGGGAGAGATGCGCCAGTAATCTGCAGCAGCAATTTTTCTCAATCCTTTCACTTTAACGCAGTACACCACTTCGGAAACAGCTACCACAAAAATCAAAACTGTGATACGAAGTGTTCAAAAACCATACAGGCTTAGGTAGCATAGACGAATACAGGAAAACTGATTAAAGAGGATAAATGAAAAGCTGGCAGGGCAGCAACTGACCACTTACCTGAGCATACTCGTTGTCATCAAGAGCACGCTGTATCTTCTTCCAGTCCCGTTCATTCCTCTTCATAGGCAATTCCAGTCTAAACCCATATCAAGAATAAGTGAACGTATAAAGAACCGTTTGTGTGAAACGGATGTACCAACCTCCTTTTGACATCTAATCTGTAAGCCTTCGCTTCAACTGGATCCTTCATATCCGTGCACTTCAGACGCAAAATTTCGTAGACACGTCGGCTCTGACGCTGAATCAGGACATGAACGCAGATGCTGAAAACATGAATAGCGAAGAACGACTTGCCTTCGTAATCTTCAACTTCCTTAAAGCTGCAAGCTTCATTTCATCAGTGAAGCCACCCTTTAGTTTATCAGGAGCAAACTCTGGGAGCTTTGCACAGTTCACGCAGTCGACATAGTCCCGGAGACTCACGAAGTTATCGGCGGGGTCCTCGGCTGAAACAAATTTCACCCCTCTTCTCTCGTGTGAGTAACTGTGTCACCAGCGAAAAGCATGATGCTCACCAGTCACATCCAAAACTTCCTTCATTGAACACAGGTCGCCATATATAGCGTTTAGTAATTTGGGTCCCAGTCCACTCTTCCTAAATTTGGTCAGAAAACAGCTAGTAATAAACTATTACAGTTCTGCAACACTTTGTGACCTATTCGTACCTATATGGTGGAAGAAGCATAATTTGGGCGATTCGAGGCCTTACTTTATCAGGATACGCATAGAACCTGTACAAAGACGCATAACCTGCAAGAGAGTATGCACGGCTCCCATCTCCAGATTCGTGAGCTCGCGACTCAAATCTAAAACTAGGGGTTGAATCGAATGCCTGCAGAATGTCGGCTAATTGAATAAATAAACAAATTTAAAGAAACACGTAGCACAAACATCGGCGCCTACAAGCAGCACTGATGTGACAATATGATGGCCAAAAGAAAAGACAACAACATTTTACATGCCGCACCTATTATCCAGGAGATAAAGCTCAATACCACCCTCAAACACATTCGGTAAAAATGGATCTGTTGCTAGCACTGCTATAGATTCGACAATGAGCAGCTCACCTACTATGGTAAGGAATGCTTATCAATTCTAGCTGACATCCAAGAACTAACATTTCCCACTGTGAAATTGCCTACGTGAGAAGAGCAGCACGCCGAAAGAAAAATGTTAACCTTTGACGGCGAGTTCTACGCAGTCCGTTTCCACGACTTTTTCCCAACTTAAATTCTTTTGCTCGCAGTTATCTTCCCTACCACTGTTTCTTCTCCGTTATATGACTTCTGCAGTAACAAATTACACCATATTCTTGAATTCGAAACCTCGTAGCCGAGTATACACGTAAAGACAAATACGATTTCAACAAACAAAGCAAAGCAAAGCGATTCCTGTATCATGACTATGCCCAAGCAACTCGAGTTCTTATATTTACTTATTTATTTATTAAGGGGCGTGAATTGCAGGAGAATTACACGCATAACACATAGTACGTATCATAAGACAACATGAACAAACGATATTAAGGAGAACACAGTTGAAAACGCGGTATTAAGCAGAACACAATGCAAAAAAGGAAACAAGGTAGGGTAACCTACCTCGGGCAAGCAGATGTTTGAAGTGAGGCACAGACATACCAACAAAATTTTCATGTTCACCGATAAATAGGTTTAACTCCCTAAGACTCCGGTAAGTGAGAAAGTGAGACCTGACCCGTGACCTTGCAACCTTAATATGTAATCGAAGTCTACCTCTTACGTTTCTCTTAAGTGGCCCTCCGAAAAATACAATTGGATCAAGGGAAAGTTTCCCTGTGAGGATTTTAAATAACGTGATTAGGTCTGTTTTGTCTCTTCTGTTACGTAAACTAGATATACCAAGTAACTTCGCCCGCTCAGAGCCGTTGGGAATATCTCCATATCCCACTTTATAGCATCTCATGAACAACTTTCGCGTGTAGTTATTCTGAACGCTTTCGAGGAGATCGATGTCTTTCTTGTGACATGGATTGAAAATTGAGGTACCGAACTCCATAATAGGTCTGACGCAGCATTTGTAGGCACGCAAGAGGGCTAGAGGATCATTTGTCTTTAGCACCTTGAACAAGTTGTAGGAACGAAAGTTTGCTTTTTTTACAAGCGATTTGTAGTGGAGGTCAAAACTTAAATCACTTCTTATAAGGAAGACTAAATCTCTAACATCTGTGACCTGTTTCAAAACCATGCCATTAAGTCTATAGGATGGAGAATAGTTCCGCTGCTTGGACTGTATTTCAAGACACTGCGATTTGGCAATAGCAAGAGGAAGTTCCCAGTCTTCAGCCCACTTTGCAATAAAATCGATAGCGGCCTGAACTTCAGAAGAGCTCTCAGGTTTGTCGACTTCTTTGAATATATGTGAATATAAGATGTCTAAACGAGGACAAATCCTTGGTGAAACGACGTGAGAGCCACAACAAGTCGCTCACGCCAAGCATATTCCAGTTTGATTAAGGCTGATGTGTCCAAAAATCTTGCTTATCGAAGTCAATTCCACTTCTGAGGAAATACCTCCCTCCGTCAATAAGGAAATGACCAAACGGAAATATAGTGTGTTCAATGAGTTGTGGTTGCGGGTTGTGTTGTTCTTAACTTCTTGCCTGCGTTTTGCTTCCAACACACCGTACACAGAGGTAACACAGTATGTCATATTAGGTTGTCTCATAAGTCCCCGCCGTTTTTTTTTTTTGAACGATTCATTGCGGATTCCGCCAGTGATCTCTTGCATAGCGCTATACAGCGTCCGAAAGAGAGTGATTTGCTCTATCAGACATGTATTGCATTTCTTTTTCATCTTGAATTTTGACATTTTTTAAGTTGTTAAAAAGAAAAGTGAAAAGGTGGAAAGTGGCCATCTGCGCAGTTGTTCTCTCCTCTTAGGTTTGAAATTTTTTGCGCAGCTTTTCATAGCATTTGGAAGACAATGTTCTGTGCTACAAGAATACGTGTTGACGCTATTTGCTCATTTGTGCTTTATTGATTTTTAGGTCATCAAATTGGGACGTCCGAAATTTTCCCGAAACCCCTGCTTTGTGGTAGGACTCTTGTGCTCAGTGTTATATGTCGTTCGAAAGAGAATATCTTACGAATTCATGTTGCGTTGATTGGCTCATGCTGATTTCTGTCGGATACCAACAAAATTCCAAAAAGAGAAAAATCATCTTCACCAACAACTCCTTTTCCTTTTTCAGTCTGTCTTGCTCAGTTTTCTATGACGAGTGCTATGTCACTCGAAAGTGCATGTCTTGTTCTACCAGAATAATATTTGTTCTTCGGCCATTTAAATTTTTGCTAATTTTCAGGTCATCAAAATGGAGTGCCAGGTCGACAAGGATGAACACTTTTGGCACCTTCTTCTTTTTGCTTTCGACCAGGGTTCTAGTTCGATTAAGGCACTAGAACCCTGTTTGATCGTACAAACACCATTTTTCATCGGCAGTTATAAATCTGGCAAAAATCGTTGAATACGTCCGTTTGATGAATGATGACGGACAAGCAGGCCGGCAGCAATCGTCACTCGCTGGTTCCTGATGTTAATTCATCACACGGACATATTCAACGATTTTTGCACAGAATTGTAACTGGCGAAGAAAAATGGTGTTTGTACGGTCAAGCAGGGTTCTAGTGCCTTAGTCGCACTAGAACCCTGGTTGAAAGCAAAGAGAAGGTGCCAAAAGTGCTAATCCTTATCGACCTGGTACGGATCATTTTGTTGACCTGAAAATTAGCAAAACTTTAAATGGCCGAAGAACAAATAATATACTCTGGTAGAACAAGACATGCACTTTCGAGTGACATAGCACTCGACATATAAAACTGAGCAAGACAGGCCGAACAAGGAAAAGGAGGGTGAAGATGATTTTTCTCTTCTTGGAATTTTGTTGATGTTCGACAGAAATCAATAAACGCGACACAGACTCTCATAGAACAAGACATTCTCTTCCGAATGACATATAACACCGAGCAAGTCTTACCACAGAGCAGGAGCTGTTGGCCAAACTAACTCTGCTCCTTCGGACGTCCCAATTTGATGTCCTAAAAATCAATAAAGCACAAGTGAGCAAATAGGACCAGCACGTATTCTTGTCGTACAGAACATTGTCTTCCAAATGCTGTAAAAAACCGCGCAAAAAATCCAAACCTAAGCGGAGAGAACAAGTGCACAAATGGCTACTTTTTCACTTTTTCACTTTAACGACCTAAAAATTGACAAAATTCATGATGAAAAAAGAAATGCAATACTGATAGAGCAAATCATTCTCTTTCGAAAGCTGTATAGCGCTACGCAAGAGACCACCGGCGGAATCCGCAATGAATCGTTCAAAAAACGGCGGGGACTTATGGGAGAACCTAATACTTACGCGACCCGTCGCCGACGGTGCGGGAGCGACTGCACGCAAGAGAGCGCCGCCGAGGCGCGCCCTCCGCCTCCAGAGGACCAGCGATAAGCTGTCGCCGATGCTGTAGACGACGACGCGCGCGATAGTGTTCCGCGGAACGCTACGTACTGCGTAGCATCCATCCGCTCAATACTGTCGCCGAGGTCGTTGCCGACAGGTCGCGTAAGCATAACATGTGCCTAACCTGCATATGTTACAAAGTGTCAATTTCAATCTATCTGGTCACTTTCCCGAACGAATTGCACGCCTCAAGAAGTCGAAAAAATTTTAGAAAAAAGCTAACGTGCTACCTACATACATGATGAAAACCCCAAAAATTATTACTCTCGTAAAGGAGATCAACGAATTCACTGTGGCAATTTTGAAAGTGACCTATAGAGGGTTGTAGGGGATCTCCTGAGAAGCACCGTAGTGGTTTCCAAATTTCCTGCGGACATCTGGGTAGGTCAAAAATTGCAAAAAAAACGTATCACTTCAGTGCGGACCGAGAAAGCAAAACCGACGATGGAACTGCCATGTCGTGGTCAGAATTTAACCTGAAGAAGTTTGGATTGTAGCGGAATTACAACGATCTCACAATTCGCTTGTTAGCACTACAGCAACGGGAGGGAGTGGAACATTGAAGTATGCCGCCACACCATCGAAGTGGCAGCGACTGTATAGCCAAGTGGATATGGGTGCGAGCTTGCAGGAGAGGGGTCGGGGGTTCGGATCTGGAGTGGGGATTCTCTGCATTGCAGGGCTTGCTCACTCTGCTTTTGTCTGTGCAAAGTGTATTTTAAACACTGTAAAATACCATACTGACCTTATAACTTTATTTTATTAGGTTGTAACGAAATAAATGGCACTGAACCACTGTAAATTTAAACAGTTAATATCTCGGCTTGTAGGCAAGTTTATTAATCGAAATAAAAACCTTCTGATTCTACACATCTTTGCCAACGTGACACAAGCTTTTTTATCCCTGTAGCTTAAAAATCAGAAGTTCTGGAATTGACGAAATCTTCGAAGGCACTTTCGGCATCCTGTTGGTATTTAAATATTTTCCCTACCAAGAAGTCGCCAAGATGCTTGAAGAAATGGTAGTCTGTTGGGGAGAGGTCGGGAGAAAACGGAGGATGTGGTAGAGTTTGAATGCTCAGCTCATTCAATTTCTGCAACGTCATTCGTGCTACATGGGGGCGAGCATTGTCGTGCAGAAGGAGAACTCGCCTTCGGTTTATCAAGGCCGGCCAGATATCCTCCAACTTTTTCATCATTACTTCAATTTCAATGCAGTACTTCTCTGCCGTGATGGATTCACCGGGAGGGAGGAAGCTGTGGTGAATAATTCCCAGCGAACACCACCATACTGTCACCATTACTTTCTTTTGGTGCAATTCCGGCTTCGCAAAAACCTTGGGGCTCTCATCGCTGTCCACCCACTGTGCCGATCGTCGCCTGTTGTCGTACATCTTCCATTTCTCGTCACAGGTTACGATGCGATCAAGGAATGGGTCCGTTTCGTTCCGTAGAAGCAGTGCGGACGAGATCTCATATCGTCGGTCTCTTTGCTCCTCAGACAGCTCGTGAGGCACCCATCTTTCCAGCTTTTTGGTCTTTCCAATTTCCTTCAGATGCCGGGCAGCTGTGTTGTGACTGACGCCAAGAACCTTCGCTATCTCCCTGGTACCTTTGTGAGGATCCTCCTCTACCACATCTCTCAGCTTGTCCTCATCAACATCACTATGCCTCCCACGACCTTCATGTTCTTCCAAGCTCTCATCTCCATTCCGGAACTTCTGATACCAACGATACGCCGTCCGAATTGTGGAACATCCTTGACCGAATGCGGCGTTGATCTTCTCGTCCGCCTCCTTAGCTGTAGTGCCCAGCTTGAATTCATACAAGTAAATGCCTCGGATTACCCTTTTGTCCATCTGCAAAAAAAGTCAATAAAACTCTAAAGTTTTCCCACTTTTACATAGAAAATTTGGTACTCACCGGTAGAGCAAAGTTTGTGCTTCTAAATGATATGCCACATGTTACGGTTTGTTCTTGATCAAACGCGTAAAGACGCGCCAAAAAATGGCGCGAGCCAGTGCCATTTAATTCGTTACAACCTAATAGCTCATGAAACGATTTAAAAACAAAAATAAACGCACAAAGCAACTGCGGTTGAAATACTTAGTTTAACAATTATGATAAAGCTCCACAAAACATACAAAGCAAATCAGCTTCTGAACACAATGTTTCATTTATTTATTTAATTATTTATTTATTGATTATATTATGATTTACAATAGTAATTTCTTTTTAGATTTATATTTAATTTATATATTTGCTCGTTTGCAACGAGCAAGGTGAAAGGCTGTCTGGGTTTATCATATCGACCAAGACCATCCAGGGAAACTCACCGTTCCAGAAGCCTCCCTACCTACGATGGACCTGGGAATCCCCCGGTGGCCAGTTCCACAACGAGATCGACCACATCATCTTCAATCGCAAGTATTGCCTGACCGACGTCTCCGTTGTCCCCAAGTTCTACACGGGATCCGAACCGCCTCTTTCGCGCGAGGTTTCGCTTTTCGCGTCAAGGAGAGAAGGCCGCGAAGTTCAAGAAGAGGAATCCTAGAACGACCATCAACTGGGATCTCTACACCTCTCTTGCCGGCCTTTGGGAAGATGCCGTCATGGACAACGTCGATGAGGAATACGACCGCTTCTGCACCATCTCCGCGATAGTGCTAAGGGAGCCGAGAGCCGGAAGACCACCAAGAGACGTCTGTCTCCGGAAATTCTCGAGCTTATAAGCCAGCGTGGAGCAGCACGAGCGTCAGGCGACTACCAACTGACGTCCGAGCTTGCGAAGCTATGCAGAGAGGCGATTAAGGAGGATCTTAAGGAGAGAAGGGCGGAAGTCTTGGCTGAAGCTGCAGAGGCAGGGTTGAGCATACGCAATGCCCGCCGGAACTTCGCCAACTTCAGGACCAAGATGACCGCTATTCGACGTCCTGACGAAACCGTCACCTCTTCCAGAAGGACCATGGAGAAGGTCATCCATGACTTCTACTCCGATCTCTTCGATAGCCACGTCCACCTGCCCCCATGCCATCTTCCGCAGGATGGATACGTCGTTCCCTCTGTTCTCCCTTCCGAGATCCGACACGCCGGTGAAGAAACGTAGAGCATCCGGTCCCGACAGGATCAGACCTGAACACCTGAAGAATCTCCCGCCAACGCTCAACAACACCCTGGCGCTGCTCTTCACGCGCTACCTGTCGGAGTGCAAGGTTCCATCTCAGTGGAAGACCAGCAGGACCGTCTTGCTGTACAAGAAGTTAGACGTGCATGACATTGGCAACTATCGCCCGATCTACCTGCTGCCCGTAGTCTACAAGCTGTTCACTCGAGTCATCCTGAATAGGATCAGCAGAACGCTGGACGAAGGACAGCCATGCGAGCAAGCAGGATTTCAGAGAGGATTCAGCACGATCGACCACATACACACCATTACGAAGCTCATCGAAGCGTCGCGAGAGTACAAGCTGCCGCTGTGCCTTACTTTCATCGACCTGAAGAAGGCATTCGACTCCGTCGAGACTGAAGCGGTCCTCGAAGCCCTGCTCACTCAGGGCGTTCCTACTCAGTACATCAGAGTCCTTCGAGAGCTGTACAGTGGATTCACCACCAAGATCTCTCCATTCTACAACGACGTCGTCATCGACTTGAAGAGAGGGGTTCGGCAAGGGATACCACATCCCGAAGCTCTTCAGCGCCACCCTCGAAAACGTCATGCGCGAACTAGAATGGGAAGACATGGGAGTGAAGGTCGACGGCCGGCAGCTGCGCCATCTGCGCTTCGCTGACGACATCGTGCTCATAACACCGAGCATCAGTCAGACGGAGCGAATGCTGGCCAACTTCGATCGTGTATGTGGGAACGCTGGACTGCAGCTGAATCTTACGAAGACGATGTTCATGAGGAACGGACGAGTTTCTGATGGCCCATTCTTGCTCAACGGAACGGACATCTCCGAGTGCTCCAGCTACGTCTATCTGGGTCGCGAAGTCAATATGGCCAACGACCTAGCGCCGGAGCTGAGCAGGAGGAAACGAGCGGCTTGGGGAGCTTTTAAGAGCGTCGAAGAAGTCGCGAAGAAGACGAAGAACGTCCGACTCCGTGCCCACCTATTCGACTCTACCGTTCTTCCTGCCCTAACATACGCCTCAGAGACCTGGGCTATGCGAAAGCAGGATGAACACGCGATCAGCGTCGCGCAGCGTGGAATCGAGAGGACGATGCTCGGAGTGACACGACTCACACAAGTGAGAGAAGGCCTCCGGAGTTCCGAGCTTCGCCGACGTTCGAAGATCAGAGACGCTGTCGCATGGGCCAAGTCGTCGAAAATTAGGTGGGCCGGCCACGTAATGCGATTCGCAGACACCCGCTGGACGAGAGCCGTCACAGACTGGATTCCGCGGGATGTCAAAAGAACACCAGGACGCCACCAACGCGTTGGTCGGACTTCTTGTGAAAGCCCTGAACGACCGATATGACGCTCTTCGTGTCCCTCGAGCGAGGATCCATCGGACCACTCTGGCACGCGACAGGGACGAATGGAGACGCTGCTGGCGCCCGCTCGAAGAAGATGATCAACGGGACGACATGTGATACATGCGATGTAATTATATATTTACAAATTAATTTACATATATATTTAACATTTATATATTTATAATTTTTATATACAATTTTATATAGTTTCTATATCAACTGTATCTAATTTATATTTTAATTTATATTTTATTTATTTGGGCGCGTGTAGCGCAGTCGGAGGAGGCGCGACTGTCGCGTGCACCCGATACCAGGTTCCTGGTTCGGATTTCCCGCCCAGGCCAACCAAGCCTTCCATCCCTCCGGGGTCGGTGAATTGGTACCAGACTTGTCTGGGAAGGATAGAGCGCTGACTTGTTCATCGGCTGGCCACCGCAAGTCATTGTATGGCCAAATACGCATTCATGTCGCCTCCACGACATCCCGTAGAAGTAGAATGCGCTGGCGCATCCCAGAAGGGATTGATTAACGCCGTCCTTTATCCTTTTATCCTTTATTTATTTGTGTTGTAGAATCTCATGTAAAGCTGTTGAGCCAAGATTGGTATACTCCTTTATTCGGCTTACGTTTCGGCGTAACCGCCTTCTTCAGAGCCTGGAGAAGACAAAAGGAGTTGGAAAAATTACCCGCCCAAGGATCATTTCAAGTTACAAGAGCTCCAGGAGCAAGTGATGGAATGAGACGAAAAGGGGAGTAAGGCAACCCGACTGACCTTATAAGACAGCAGAGAGACTGCTAAGTCACCCTCGGATGGAGAAATACGTGGATGAATGAGACTCTCCCTTCGGGTCCCATCCTCAGCGACTTTCTGGTTGGCGCCCTCCTGGGTGAAGCCCACAGAGGTCGGCAAATGGAGCCAGCTCCTGAATAACGGCCACCCGCTCCTCTTTCCTGTTGATTGTGGGGTTCTTGAACGCTATCCACAACGCCTCCAGGGTCTTCCGCGCTGCAATGTCGGATTCGCGTGCTAAGATCGTCACCTCCACCCCAATCGCCGTGCCATTATGGATTCGGAGTCTGTGCTCCCCCAATGGAGTAGAGACCTTGCACTTATTCAACCCATCAGCGTGCTCTTTCACCCTGACCCAAAGAGGTCTGCCCGTCTCGCCGATGTATTCTTCCCTGCATTCGGTGCAGGTAATGAGATACACCGTACCAAACACTCTAAAATCACCTTCCTTACCGTACGGGCAGACCATGCAGGACGGCGTTGTGCAGGTGTTATCATAGAGACGGTTCCTAACAAGTCGAGCCTTGAGGTTAGCCGGGGGAATGTCAATAACCCTTACAAGGTTATCTAATTCCGCCCTGCGAACACAGTCCCGTACTTGAGTGCTTAGTGCATCCGTGACAAAGGGCATCGAGAAGGGAACTTTGCTACGTTCTTCTTGAGCAGAGTGTATTGATGCTGCTGGTGGTCGACGACCTCTTCTAGGCATGTTTTCCGCCACATATCCATTTGATAACGCAATGTGGGATGCCAATGCCATTGACGAGGACTTCAAGTCGTCGTTGGAAGATACCAAGGCAGCAGTACGGAACATGCTCCGAACAGTAGCCCTTTTAGTATAGCGTGGATGTGCTGAACGGAAGTGCACGATGATGTTTTTGTTACTGGGCTTCCGATACCACCTGGTTTGGAAGGTGCTCTGAGAGAGACGAACTTCTGCGTTGAGGAACGGCAACCACTGATCTGTCGGTTTCTCCCTTGTTAGCTTAATGTGCTCCGCTTGTTGATTGAGCAAATCGAAACAGGTGTCCATTTCGTTTTGCGTGGGGCACACGATGAAGCAGTCGTCTATATACCGACAGTACAGTAAGGGTCTGCGCTCCAGCACGGGTCTCTCTACTTTAGACATAAATGCTATGGCCAGCACAGGAGCCAGACGCTGACCCATGGCTAGCCCTCTGACTTGCCTGTAGTACTCGTTGGACCACTTGAAGATGTTGCATTGAAGACACTCATTTATAAGCGTCATTACTTGAGCAATACCTAGCCCAAAAAACGCAATATGATCCTGGTGTTCCACAATAATTTCGTGTACAGCCTGCATAGCATCGTCATTGGAGACATTTGTGTACAACGAAGTGACATCAAATGACTCCATCACAGAGCTACCCTCTAAGTGTGTGTTTCGGAGTTTACCCAAGAATGCACGAGTACTGGGAAGGTGGGCAGGTACGAATTTCAGTAACTGCGTAAGGAACAAGTTCAACAGCCACGAAATACGATCTGCAGGCCCACCGATGCTACTAATGATAGGACGGACCTTATACTGCGTGGGGTCGATGGGATGACCTCCTTGCGGTAGCTTGTGGGTCTTGATAAGAACGTAGAGAACTGGGCAGACAGGATGTTCACACCTTAGGCGCGTTATAAGGCTTCTAGGCAGCTCCGCTGTTTTGGCAATGTCACTCCACTTTCGATTAAGAGAGCGGCATTGTTTAGTAAACTCCTCAGGTGTAGAGCGACTGTAGACGCTAGTATCCTGGAGGTGATGTCTTGTGATACTCCTATCAAGATGTTGTGGGAGAATCACAAACTCCCCTCCTTTATCACTTACGCCCACTTTAATAGCTCCCGACGCCGTGAGATCTCTGATTTCCCTCAAGTCCCTGCGCTGGTCATTTGTTAAATTTAAAGGTGTCCGCATGGTCATGTTTCTCTGCAGAACCGTAAGCAGGGATGTAGCTAAAACGCGAAATTTCCGATCGATCACCCAGTTAGGCTCCTGCGCACGAAGGAAGGAACTGGAAAAGGTGGAGGTGGAATCGCCGCGATGCTTCCGGTACCTGGCTGGTTGCCTTGCGCTTCGATATTTACCCTGCAGCGCAGTTGATCCCGTAGCCTCTGTAGGCTGCCGACAAATTTGCGTGCTACCCCATGCGACAGACATTGAGAAGGAGAGAAACTGGGGCCCATTTCCAGTGCTGCAAGTGCCTCGCGCGATAGAGAGACATCGCCTAAGACAGTTACCCTCTCGGAGCGCTCTACATCCAGAATTTCTCCATGACCGGGGGGATAATTGGTGGTATGGGCAGAAGGGTTGCTGCGTCCACGATTGCTTATTCCACTCACCAACTCCTGAAACTTCCGCTGCAACTTTACTTTAATTCTAGAGCGAATAAGATCACAAACCCCCCTTGACTCACCCACGATTCTATTCCAAAGAGCGGTAGGCAGAAAACGTTCGCAAAACATCTCTTTCGACCTGCATTGTTAAGAAAGCTATAAAGATGATTCTGCTTGCTTCTGATAGCCATGCACAAAATACGAAGCTCGATCTTCTTAATCTGCCTGTCCTCCTCCGTGCGGCCGCATACCTCGTGCAATCGCTTTCCGTGGATGAAACGAGGAATTATACTGTGCTGCAGGCACCGCTTCAGAAAGTGAGTGCTTTGCCTGGCTAAGACAATCTTTTGTCTTAGAGACAAGGCCTCCATCACCAGTCGAGAATAAGTTGCTGGTACGTCATGTAGAATGTTCCATGTTCGACTGTCGTTGAATCTTGGCATGCTGTTCTTTATTTGTGTTGTAGAATCTCATGTATATTTATATTTCTCAATATATTTTATTTATTTTTTCGATCCCTTCTCGACCTCTGGAGAGAAAGTGTAACAGTACCAATCTGTCTTCTTCATGCTCATCCACCCATATTGCTAGTGATCTCACGGCCGTCACATATATGTAGCAACCTCCTCACAGTTACTAGAAGATGAAATACTACCCACATCATCGTCCGGCGAACAGTCTACGTGCTGAGCAAGCCGAGCAATGCAGGACCCCCACCCCAGGATCCGAACCTACAACCCCTTTCCTGCAAGTGCGCCCTCATAACCACTTGGCCATCCAGTCACTGCCACTTTGTAGGTGAGCGGCGCATCTCAATGTTCCGCTTCCGTTAGTGTACCACTAACAAGCAAATTATGAGATCGTTGTAATTCCGCTACTACTCCAACCCCAAACCTTTTACGGTTTTGCTTTCTCGGCCCGCACTGCGGTTTTTTGCAATTTTTGACCTAACCAGATGTCCGCAGGAAATTTGAAAACAACCACGGTGCTTCCCAGACAATCCCCTACAACCCTCAATAGGTCACTTTTAAAATTGCCACGGTGAGTTCCTTGACCTCCCTTGTCAGTGACCGCAACTGTCTTATCCTCGCAGCCATAAAAGAGCTATAACATTCGTTTGACTTCTTGCACGGATACAATTGTCAGTTCGTCTCAGTATTTTCACATTCGTGATGTTTAAAAAAACAACGCACAGCAGATAGTGGAACCACAGCGGATCGCTGTTGTCTGTGTATTGAGCAGCATCAATATACCACAACGCTAACGACTGTACTCGTGCGAGATAAGCATCGAACTCTGGTGAGCTCTCCGAAACTTTATAGAGCTCATGACTGCTCTCCCCTGAAAAGAGAAGAATTGTACGTGAGCTACATCATGGGTAAGAAAGCACCACCTATAACGAGTTTTGAAATCAATTCCCCATATGGCTTGAAATTTCTCTGCTTCGACAACAGGATTTGAAATTCCTCTTTCGAATCCACTATCATGTTCATCTGTTCACTAGGCAGCTGCTCCTTCAGTTTTGCTATAATGTCGTCTTCCTGAAAACGTTCTCGTCTCGACAACACCGAACTCGGACACATCCGAAAGTTACCTTCATGTCTTTCTCCACTGAAGACACGGCAGTGGAAAAAGACACCTCAGCAAACATGAACATTGATGCATCTGCGTAATTAACGTTAACACACAGGTCATCATATCCATAAATAGTTTCTCTGGAAAAGCACTTGCGCAGACTATAAACAGCAACGGCTTAGAAAAAGAAGAAAACTCACTTCTCACCAAAATGCTGGTGAGCAAATTCAGGACGAAATCCTTCAGCTTCAGCAAGTGAGTCGCTGCTGGACACTGCAATAGGAAGCGTCTTAGCCCTATTGGACTTCCACGACTCTAACAGGGTCGCAAAAAACCAAACGTCTAGGGGTTGTCTAGGTGCTAAACAGGGATGAGCGGATAATGAAATTTTCTAACCAGGATAACGGCAAAACGGGTAACGAACAAACAACAACAAAACTAAACTACATTCGTTTTCTTTGCACTGATCAGGATTTTTAGCGTTGTTAAATATATGCTGTTCTTAGCCCTTGCCCTGCATTAGTCAATACATACGTTAAGGAAGTAATAGGAAATTCTTTAGGCCTGCATGCCGCTACCGGAATAACTGGAAAATAGATAACTGTTGTGTGTACTCCGGCACGACTTTCAATTCTGTTCGACCCAACGGAACTAAAACTCCGTCGGGATTGTTGAGTTGGCACTATACTTATCTGGGAAAAGGACCGTAGGCCATGGGAACGGGTTGGAACTGTCACACTAGTTGGCTTCTGGTCCACGAAGCTAAACACTAGTTGTTCTAAAGTTGGAGTTGTTGAGACTGAGCAGAAAGAATATCGGCCAGCCAGGTTGGAGCTTGCTGGTGGCGATGTCCGTTCCTCCACGTGGTGCCACTGGAAACTGCTCGCTTTGTGAGCTAAGCTAAGCACGGACACTCGAATGCAGGCGACAGGCCCTTGTGACAGGCCGGCCTACGAAGACCCATGTCACATCACATGGTGTATGAATAGTCATGTTTTTCGAGATTGTGCTACGGAGCCGACGCGCACTCGCAGAGCCCGGCGAGTGTGGAAAGTATGCGAGGGTCCCTGATGCGAGGACGGCATCGGGGGGCAATTGAGCTAGTCCGAAAGTCCCGTAACGTAGGCAGGACCCGCGTAGCAACGCTGAATGTGGGTACGTTGACGGGCCGCTCGTGCGAGTTGGTTGAAGCACTGGAGCGTAGAAGAGTTGATTTCTGTGCGGTGCAGGAGACGAGGTGGTCCTGCAGCAAGTCGAGGGACATAGGACGTGGCTTCAAGGCCGTTCTATGTGGAAGTCCCAGGACCACCAGTGGTGTCGGAATAATCGTCTCCGAACGATTTCGTGACTCGATTGTAAGCGTCGAACGCTATGACGATCGGTTGATGAAGATCGTTGTCGCCGCGAAGGAGCGACTCTACCACTTCTTCTCTGCGTATGCTCCGCAGAGTGGCTGCTCCGATCAAGCCAAGGAAGAGTTTTGGAGCCTGCTTGATGAGAAGACAGCAGAGGTACCGCCGAAGGATGTCATCATAGTCGCTGGTGACCTTAATGGGCACGTAGGTGCTGCGAAGGACGGGTACAGCTGTCATGGTGGTTTCGGATACGGGTCTCGTAACGCCGATGGTGAGCGCATTCTTGAGTATGCGGAATCGCACAATCTCACCATTGTGAACACCGTTTTCCGAAAACGCGACTCCCACCTCATCTCATACTATAGTGGGAGCTCCAAGTCTCAGATAGACTTTGTCCTTGTCAAGGATCGCGACCGAAGCATTGTCACAGACGCGAAGATCGTGCCGTATGAGACGGTCGCCCCACAGCATCGACCGCTTGTCTGCACCTTTAAGATCACCCCTCCGAGGATGCAGCAAGTTGAGCGATGCGGTGCTGCCAGAATCAAGTGGTGGCGAATGAAAGAGAAGGAAGCAGCTGTGATTTCCCGCGTACGGTTACCGACAGTCACGACTGTCGACGAAACTTGGAAGAGAGCAACCGACGCGATACGCCAAGCTGCAAGGTTGGAACTCGGCATAACGAAGCCTGGGCGACGCAAGGTCGATAAGCAGACATGGCTGTGGACGGACGATGTGAAGGCAAAGGTTAGAGAGAAGAAGTCGCTCTATCACGTGTTTCTCAGCGATAAAACAGCCGACAACTGGCAGAAGTATCAGAAGGCGAAGAAGGCTGCAAAGAAAGCCGTGGCTGTTGCGAAAGCCACTCATTATAGTGATGTCAACGAAAAGCTCGAGTCGCGCGATGGTGAGCGGTATTTGTACCGACTTGCTAAGACCCGCCATCGCCAAACCGAGGATATTGAAAAGTTCTTTGGCATCAATGATGAGAGCGGCCATCTTCTGACAGACCGCAAAAAGGCGCTGAAGCGATGGCGTGATTACTTTGAGGAAATTTCCACTATGGAATTTCCTCACCCGGCCATCCCTTCTGTGGGTTCTGTTCACGGTCCCGTTCACAAGATCACCGTGGAGGAAACAGAAGCGGCTCTAAAGAAGATGAAGCCATGCAAGGCGACAGGACCGGACGATCTGGCAGCCGATGTTTGGAAGTCGAAGCTCTGGTATCCTGCTGAGTGGTTGGCTGAGTTCTTCAACCAGGTAGTAAAGGAGAAGAAAGTACCGGAGTGTTGACACAACAGTACGACGATTCCGATTTGGAAGAAGAAGGGCAGTCCTGAAGACTGCTCCAATTACCGTCCGATTCGCTTGCTTTCGCACAGCATGAAGATCTTCGAGCGAATCCTCGACAGACGAATTCGTGAAATCGTCAGGCTCTCCGACAACCAGTGCGGTTTTGTATCTGGTTGTGGGACCATTGATGCTATACACGCCGCCAGCCTCCTGGTGGAGAAGCATCGTGAGAAACAGAAGCCGGTGCATATAGCCTTTCTCGACTTGGAGAAGGCTTCGACCGCGTACCGCGTGAGGTTATATGGTACGCCTTGCGACAACACAACGTACCTGAGGAACTCATAGAGTGGGTGCGGATGCTCTACTCTTGTCCAAAGAGTCGAGTTCAAGCTGCAGCTGGAACCTCGATGGAGTTTCCCATCTCTGTCGGGGTGCACCAAGGTTCTGCGCTTTCTCCACTCCTCTTTGTTGTCGTCATGAATGCCATTACGCGAGATCTTCAGCAGCCTGTTCCATGGATGCTGCTCTATGTTGATGACGTAATGCTCGCTTGCGAAGAGAAAGATGATCTCGAGCGGCAGGTGCAAGCTTGGTGCGACCGCCTGGCGATGTTCGGACTCAAATTGAACGTCAAGAAGACCGAGTACCTAACGACTGACGTAAGCGAGTCCGGCTCCATTAAGATTAACGGTACTGAGCTTCCACGCACTGCGGTCTTTAAATACCTGGGATCAGCAATAGCGTCTGACGGCGGTCTGATGGTTGAAGTGAACTCACGAGTGAGTGCAGCTTGGTCCAAGTGGCGTTCGCTGACTGGTGTGTTCTGCGATAGGAAGATACCAGAGCACCTGAAGTCAAAGATCTACAGAACAGTCGTGCGGCCGGTAGCAATATACGGCGCTGAGTGTTGGCCTGCGACTAAGGAAGTTGAAACGCGCCTCAGCGTCATGGAGACGAAGATGCTGCGCTGGACGGCTGGAGTCACCCGCATGGACCGCATCAGAAATGATGCTATTCGGCAGAAGTTCGGTGTCGCGCCGATAGCGGACAAGATGCGCGAAGCTCGCTTACGATGGTACGGCCACGTTCTGCGTGGAAAGGAAGACAGCGTCCGCAAGATAGGCCTTGAGTTGGAAGTGTCCGGAAAGCGGCCTAGAGGACGCCCGAAGCAGCGTTGGTCGGATACGTTACACATGGACATGAAAGTAACTGGCGTCCACCCCGATCAGGCGCATGACCGGGAAAGGTGGCGTCATGACACCAGAAGAGCGGACCCCGTGACGAAGCGGGACAAACGCTGAAGAAGAAGAAGAAGAAGAAGAAGAAGAAGAAGGTTGGAGCTTGCTCGCTCCAGTTTGGCATCCTGCACTTTCAGCGGTGAGGTTGATAGTCGCGGTAGTCCTAGTCGCCTGATCGCCATTGTTGTGACTGCAGAAAGATGACCGGAGTAAAAGTCTATGTTCTTGAACGAGGGGATAACAGAAGCGTGTGTGAAGAGTTTAGCCGGTTTCCACACCGTGAGTTGGCATTGGATCGAAGCCCCTGAGCGAACGGGTTAGATCACAGTCACGGGTGCAACAACTTATTCGCCATAGAATTACAGGTACTTATGAGTAACTTCGAGTACGAAGCCTTAGTACTTCTTGTAACAAGGGTATTCAAACCACTAGTGTCACCCGTCGTCCCGCTGAACATCGAGCTGCTCCGGCTCGAGCCAGCAACGTTCTCGTTCGTTCCTGTCGTATGCTAGATCACTGCAATCGATCCTGCTCGCTCCAGAGATATGAAGAGTGTCATGTTATTCGTTAAGGGCTTGTACGAATAAGTCCAACCAAGGTGTTGTGGTGTTCTTTTGACACCCCGCGGAATCCAATCGGTGACGGCTCTTGTCCAGCTGGTGTCTGTCAGGCATATTACGTGGCCGGCCCACTTAATTTTCGAGGGTAGCGATGAATATCCTCCGAGTTCTGGTGCCGAACCCCCTATTCATCTTGACAATGACGTCAATGTAGAACGGTTAGATCTTGGTTGTGAATCCACTGCACACCTCTTCAAAGACTGATAGTGAATACGAACGCTCTATGTGAGCAGGGCTTCAAATGACCGCTTCAGTCCGAATTCGGCTACATTGCACCACTGCATTACACGGCCTGTCGTAAATTTGGGGTGGTGCAGTGTGTGGTGCACCACACACCACACACCGTCGTCTCATTTTCCCTCACGCCTCATCACTCATTTGTTCATTTGGTTACGAAATGAGCTTAAATGAATGGAAACGGCGCTACACACATTACTTGTGTTAGGAATTCGAACGCAATGTGACTATGGAGGGGTCAGATAACTGGGCCACACCCCGGAGTCCCTTCCCTTGCCCAAATCCGCTGACGCGGAGGAGAGCACAGAACAGATTCTCTGTTGTTAAATTTGCTTTCAAATTTTGGGCAAGGGAAGGGACTCCGGGGTGTGGCCCAGTTATCCGACCCCTCCATAGTCACATTGCGCCGGAATTCGACTTCCTAAGAGGGTGCTGTGTCGAATTGAACCTAGGGGAATGAGATGAAGCCAAAGAAACATTACTTGTGTTAGGAATTCGACTTCCTAAGAGGGTGCTAGTGTCGAATTGAACCTAGGGGAATGAGATGAAGCCAAAGAAACATCACTTGTGTTAGAAATTCGACTTCCTAAGAGGGTGCTAGTGTGGAATTGAACTTAGGGGAATGAGATGAAGCCACACAAACATTGCCACAGCCACACAGACAAACAACAAGCAAGCAATTCGCGGTGAAATTCTGCTTTCTGGCCTAGCTGTGAAGAAGAGGCCTAACCAGCCTCCATTCAAAAAGGTAATCCTTACAGTTCACGACACCACACTCATTTGCTTTAACTGTTTATGAACAGAGACCTGCGCTACAATACGAGAAGAGGTCGAAAAGGAGATATGTGGATGACGTGGAAGTTTTGGAGCAAGCCGAGAGAATTCTTTCGACTGACCACAACCTTCTGCAAACCTGTTTCATTTGTGGCATGCGCGTACCTAATGACGGGGGTGTTACTGACGAAATTGAATGGGTGAGCTGTTCCAACCGCACGTTGTGCTTGGGCCCATCTAGCCTGCGCTTTCGATGTAGGTGGCGAATGCTCCGTCTGTAAGAAAGGTTACTGGCAATGGGAGTCGGCTTCTGATATATGAATAACCTAGATTTTCGTTTCCTTCCTCACGTACTAAATTGCCCCATCGTAAATAATTGGTTTTCCGTACCTTCTATCTGGTTCTTCTCGCTCTAATTCGTCTTTCCTCTTAAATCTACCGCCATAATACCATCCATTCCTTGGTATCATTCTGTGCTCAACCACTGTACATATTTTGCAGGCAACGTATTCAGAAAGCTAACACATGACGTCATCAATAAACCTGCATGCCCAAAATCTGTGCTGCACAATACAGCTGGATTCAACCTTCTGCTAAACAAAGATCCTTTCCTATAATGTGTGTTAGAGGTTGAACTACCACGTCACCACCACGAGTATGTAGAGAACATTTCGAGTCATTTCCGAATCAAACTCCAGCCGAACAAGTTCTATTGTTCCACACTAGCACCCTATTAGGAAGTCGAATTCCTAACACAAGTAATGTTTGTTTGGCTTCATCTCATTCCCCTAGGTTCAATTCGACACTAACACCCTCTTAGGAAGTCGAATTCCTAACACAATAATGTGTGTAGCGCCGTTTCCATTCATTTAAGCTCATTTCGTAACCAAATGAACAAATGAGTGATGAGGCGTGAGGGAAAATGAGACGACGGTGTGTGGTGTGTGGTGCACCACACACCCAAATTTACGACAGGCCGTGTAATGCGGTGGTGAAATGTAGCCGAATTCCTTCAGTCCCGACAGAGTCGAATGCCGCCTGCCAGTCGGGGAACATAAGGCACAACGGCAGCTTACAGTCTCGCGACGCTTCGACAACCTTGTCACAGGGCGGATGATTGCATCGAATCCTTCTCAAATCGTGCTTGTTCGCATGGCTTTCCTTCGCCTAGTGTATTGCCGATCCTGTTCAGGATGATTCTGGTGAACAGCCTGTAGATTAACAAGGGTCTAAAGCGTATGTCTGAACGGGGAAGACTAGTCATATGGGAAGAATTCCAATCCTTAGTATAAAAATAGATTTCCTTTCCGTTAACTAAACTGAACGAGTAGGGGGTTCCCAAAGTACTCTGTCCTGCTCTTCTTTTCTAGCACTTTGACCTGGCATAAGCGAAGTTAACGATTTAAAGGTTGCACTACAAGTCCATCATCAGAAAGGATCTTGACGATTCAAAACCGCAATCAGTTCGAAATGATAAACAGCGACAATAACCCAAGAATCTGATAGTGTTCCCAAAGTACAGAACAATAAGCGCCTCCAATTAAGGACACAATGCGATTCAGGGTAATCCGTCTCAAAACTCTTACTAGCGCATATAAATAAATGTAAAACACTAAGATATTAAACAAGAAAACGTCGGTTTCAGATATTCAGCTTCAACATTGAATGCAGGTCACCTCTCTTAGATGTGTGGACGGCAGCCATAAAACGCGACAAGAGGTAACTCGTCTACTTGACATCACTTCTACCCGGAATAGGTGCCCAGATACCCCGTCGATGCCTCTTTTTGCCAACCAATTTTTCCAATCCAGTCACATAATTGTAAGTATGAGAAGGTCCGAGCGCACAGGATGTTAAAGTAGCATTTTTGTTATTACATATTTGGACTTGATGGATTCTAGCCTGAGGGCAGTCACTGGGAAGGCAAAGCGAACAAAACATTCATCGGCCAGTTTAGTGTGCACAACAGCTTACTTTCAATACTGCCTCCCCTCCCAAATAGTCGGAGTAGGTGCCCCCCCCCCCTCCAATAGGATAAATCTCGCTCGTCTTCATATTTACCCTATGTTTTGCCGCTGCCTTCCTCTACCCTCTTATAGATGAGAACCACTTCAGGGGATATATATAAATATAAATAAATATAAATAAATAAATAAATAAATAAATAAATATATATATATATATATATATATATATTACAAGAATGTTTTGCGCGCCATGAGCAACGCTGTTATAGTGTGATTGCGCGTCGGGTTAAGTGTGCGCGGTGGAAACACGCGGCCGAGCACTACAATATGCTAATATTCTGCCGCTACGGGTTAGACTTCTTCCGAACGGATACAAGCGTGAGCTATGACATCACATTTCATCACCGCCTTTGTTTCTACAAGAAAAAGTTACAGATAGAATCAAAACCTATTTTATTGATGAAATTCTAGGGGGTGTGTAATAAGAAGGCGGTCAAACACTCAGTTCACTCAATGGTGAATTATATAAGCAAATAGCGAGAAACAGTTAAAGATTAGTGTTTACGCTTAATTCCAGACAGGGCAACTTTCAAATTACCCTGCCTTTACGAACCCAAGCTTGGCTGAAAACAGAGTTGAGTGCAAGTCGCTAGTTGAGTGGTTTGCCCCGCTTCTCCATACCTAGCCACCACAAAATTAAATGTCTCTCCACAGCTGCACTACATATGGATCCTTTTAGAAGAATGTCCGCAACCCTGCTGCTCCGTCTAGGGTTGTGTTCACAACCTATTGCAGTTCGTCAAGCCTAATCCAATGCCTGATATTTCGGTTCAGTCGCTGTGCTTTAAGCCACGAGGTGTGATGAATTTGGGAAAAGGTGACTTAAGACGGAAATACTGTCCTCCTCTGTGTACGGATGTTACTTTGAAAACTGGGCAAGCCACTGCCGAAAATCGAGAACCCAAGACTTGGTTGAAAACGGAGGAGAACCGAGCGTAGGTCCCATATACTTTCATCGCTGGCCTGTCCCAGTCCACCGTCAAAAATTGGAGGACCTGGGCAGATAGGAAAAGCAGCCCAGCGCACGAAGTAGGTATGCCGTACCATCGACCACTTCTTTACGGGAAGAATTACATGCGGGAGCCTGATGTAGTCAAAGACAGGGGTGGAAGATGGAAATTCAATTTCCGCTGTCGACGAACCACTACAGACTCATGCCTTCCTCCTCTATATAGAGGATTTTCTGTCTGGGAGCTTGGATGAAGCCGTCTTAAGTGCCACCATGGTTCTCATCGCTTTCCAGGGGCTATTAAGGATTAGCAAGCTTTGCGCGCTTTTGCGTGTTTTTTTTCAACACTTTTCTTATAAGTGGGAAAAAACGGCAAGAAGGCACATTCTCATCGCTGTCCAAGACCGATCAGGTTGATCAGTGAATGAATCCAAACAGCAAATTCGCGCTTAGATTTCTCTTTCCTGCCATACAAAACAAGGTACAAGTTGTTGGAAAGCTGAGAGTTTATGACCATTCAAACATTCAGATAGTGACAACATTTTTTAGGAGAATCTGTATTGGTTTCATAGCACTAGCTATTACAAAGTTTTCCTGGGCGCACCTAGGGTCTAGGGTCCGGGGGGGGGGGGGGGAGGGTGACCGCGTGATAATAGTACTCACACCACTACGGCATACATGTTGTTGTTAGACAACGCTGTACATTTCCTCATGCCTTGCGTGTGTTGTCCATTGGACCCGAGCGATTACTTCCAGGTAATACATAATCCTCTGATGCCTAGTACGCGTATGTTCCAAAACGGATGCGAAACAGCCGCAGCGGCTGAATATTGGCATACTGTTGCGGTCGGCCGCGTGTTTCCACCGCTAGACCGTGCACATTTAAGCCGACGCGCAATCTTACTGTAACAGCGTTGCTCCATGGCGCGCAAAACATTCTTGTATATTTATTTATTTATTTTGTACGTGAACAATCACGCAGGTTAAAACGAAAAAAACAAACAAACAAATAAAAAAGATCGTGTTAATGAACAGGAAAACACAGATTGCGATAACTAGTACAAACACCAACAACACGACAAGCCATTAAGAAGCTTCTTGGAGATACCGGTCAATAAGCCTTTTGTTGTATTGCCTCAATGAATTTGGCACAGCGATTTTTTTTTAGAGAACTTTAGGAACTCAGAGCCAGACCGATGTCTAAAAAAAGCCGATCTTACATTAGTTCTAGCTCTCGGTATTTGTATCTTACTTTGACCACCTCTAGTGCTCAAAGGTGATACAGTATAGAAATTTCGGAGGCGAAGGCCCAAAGTACCATTTATCAACTTAGAAATTGTGATTAAATCGTATATATATACTATATATAGGAATATATCGTATATATATACATATACTCTATATACTTTCCTGACAACATATATATATGCATATATATATAAGGTTGTCAGGAACGTTTTGGCAGTTTTCGCGCCTCTTTGGTATCAGCCTGCACTAAATTTGAACGGCTGGTAAACTAATCGGTAAGTTGTGCTTCTCAGGTGAGGAAATAGTTCTTCTTGCTGAAGTGCTTTCCATGTATTTCTTCAACATTTCTGAATTCTGAGGGAACCTTAATAATAGCATGGACAAGACGGCTTTCTGAACTGTTCTACTTCACGACTTCAAACTTCGGACGGTGATGGAAACAGTTGTGAATGTAAACACTGCATGGGAAGAAGATACCGCCTCGGAGCGAACCGTTTTTCGCTGGTTCAGTAAGTTTCGGAATGGAAGAGAATCGACTGAAGACGAGGCATGAGCTGGAAGGCCACCGCTCGTTGATCACGATCAGGGGTGTGCGTAATTACGATTTACGATATTTTGGGTCGTAAATTTTCGTAAATGTGATCTTTGATCAACAACCAACTGGCGACCAAATTTATGTGAGCTGGTGTTGTACAATACGTCCTCTTCACTCCTCGAATCCGACTTTTCTCTTCGCTGACTAACTTTTCCATTTCTCCGACATTGTAAGGGCTCCCGTTTGGAACCGGATAGATTCACGAGGAGAAACAAGTGCAATACAATGTTTAAAAAAATAAGCTTAACGTGGAAAAACTGCCAGAACTTTCCTTACAACCTAATATAAACACAGCAGAAAATATAAGGTGAACTCAATACGTAATCCGCCCGCAAATCTTACTTGCGACTAACCCACCCGAGGCAGCGACAAGATTTCCGCAGAAATGGACGTTTCAGACGGTATACAGGCAGCCATGGCAGGACCGACAGGCGTCATTCCTCCTTCATACACTGCGAGTATGGGCGATGAAAAAAACGGTAAGCAAAAGCTGATGGAGAGTGAACAGCAGAAGCCCTTTTTCTGGAAGTGGCTTTCAAAACAAACCCAACCTCGATTATGGCCCTAAACATCGGCACACAGAAAAGATGGAACGCCATGTTTTTTGTGATTTAAACGATGTCGGCAGCTTGGTGTCTTGACCATGCTCTGCGGTAAAAACTATACCGTGTGTATCCATCGCAATACAACACAAGTATCTTCTGTTTCAGCAGAGTGCTTTCAGACTTACGTTTTCAAATATAGCACTGGCTTGTTGAAATTTTACAGTAGTGTTATTTTCGAACAGCATGAGAAGTCCCAGTTTTTTATCGCTCTTCAGCGAAACGAATAGCAGCATGGACCTCGTGGAAAGCCATATCTTCACTCTTCCTAATTTTACGAGGGGCGATCTTTATGTACGAATGGTCACCGCGCCCGCGACGGCGACTGCCGTGTGCACGATGAGCTCCGTTGTGGTCGTGCGAGTTGTGGCTCATGACCTGCTGCGGACGCTAGGTTTGAGTTGTTGATATCCCTTTCTGATTTTGCAGGAGCTGCGGGAAAACATGCTCTGGTTCAGAAATTGAGCTCGAGTTATAAAACTAAACAATGCTCTAAGGCTCAATTTTATATGGCACTTCTTCAGGAAAAACTGAAAATGTGACACACTATCGCAGTGAAACTGACATTGTATACACTTTCTAATACTTGATGTGCCAGTTTTGATTCAGGTCTAGATATCACTGGCCGTTGAAGTCACCCAACTGTGTCGCCTTCTGCCGCGCTCGCTGCGCTATTCGCCGCGTCCGCGGCGACCATTCGTACATAATGTCCCGCAGCCTAATTTTACCCTCTTGGCGTATAACTGCATTTGAGGGAAAGATTTTAATGTGGTGAGGAGGTGATATATGTGCAACGATGAAGCTGTTATGTTAAAACTTGCATTGTAGCACTCCATTAGCTGCTGACCAAAGTTACTTTAGATGTAAGCATCCTTTCTACCTATTATATAAAGGAAACCAACAAATGCGACAGTCCTTGCGAAAATTACCCGTATTTTTACTGAGGTAACATTCGTATGAGGCAGAACAGGGTATTTTACGGTAGGTACAGGTGACTAAGGTAGTGGTCACCGATTTCGCCCAAACTCCAGCGTAAAACAAAAAAAACGGATGTCAGATTCGTGACCAGCACCCCAAATAACCCCTCTGGGTGAAGTTTGGGAGAAATTTTTTTCAACCTCTCCTCGTCCTCTGGAGTCCGTAAAGTACAATAGTGCCGCTTTCGCATTGGGCAAGGGAGGGAACTCCACGATGTACGCAATTTTAACACGGGTGCATCACTCAAGCCACACCCTGGAGTCCCTTCCCCTGACTAAATCTGTACTCTCCGCCTCATATTGCGCCGTCATTAGTACGCCCACTGGGTGGATCGCAGCCCTGAAACTCACATGGTCACGATCGCCCGCACATCGGATGAAAAACTCGCCCATTCCCGAGGGGAATTCGCCCTGACTTCGGCAGGTTCAGTCGTGAGGACGAGCGCTCTGCGTCATGTTACCAGATGTGCCTCGAGCCCTATTAAATGAGTCCCCGGAAACTCTAGGTAGGCAGCCACTTTTCCGTCTGAAAACCACGCCACTGTCCTACTCCACTGCCGCTATCTCTGGTTGGATGCTAATGCGCACTCACCAAAGCGGATCTGCACCGCGTCCAGCGCACAGGTCACAAAGCGGCTGCCGGAGGAGGCCAGTACGTTGTCCTGCTCCATCCTCACCATCTGCAATGCGAACGATTAACCGGCTGCGCCATCCCAGGGGCCGTATGCTCGTCTACCCCGAGTCTCCCCCGATGGGGGATTGGGCGTGATAAGATATGCTGATATTGATTGAATTTCCCCCATTGGGGGAACACGAGCATATGGCCCCAGAGAGCCGCACGCAAAACACGCCGCAGTGCGCAGCCCGGGGAGCGGCCCGTTCGAAGCGCGCCGCTTTCGCGCAAAGTCGAGGGGTCAGGCGGACGTCGCGGGACCGACCGTCGCCTTTTGGCGGTGTCCCGCGGCGCGTCGCAGCCGCGCGCGCCGGGCACTTCGAAATGCGACGCCGCCGGGGTGCTGACGGGCTTCGGCCCGCAGGGTTCCCGTGACGTCGTGACCCCTGGACGGTGGTCCTGTTGGCGTGGACCTCCGGTGTCGGGTGCTGCTGCTGTGGCGCATTCTCGGTCAGCACGTGGTCGTCTCCGTGGCACTGGATGCTACTGGAGGGAGCCGTTCCACTTTTGGCCGGACACTGGTGCCGGAGGCGGGCTCTCAGTGCCCGTCTCGTTTCGTGACGCGTAGGTCCGTGCGAGATCCTTGCCACGTAGCAACGAGTCGCTGGAAATGCACCGCATCCCGATGTCCTCCGTCTCGCAGGACTTCGAGAACGTAACAGCGACCATTCACATGCATTGCGTCAGACCAGCGGCTTAGAGCGGACGGAAGAGTTAGCCATCGTTGCGCGTTTTTCTGACCCGTGCTATTGATCATTGCTGGAGCGGCACTGGTCTTCGATTAGCCCAAGAAGATCACGGACCTGCTCCTACATTTCTCCTCTTGTTTGTAAACGGACTGAATTGTCGCATTATCTCCCCCAACGAATTCGCCTTAACGCAGTCATTGCTGGATGATGTTGTTTCCACGTCTCTCGACAGCAGTTTTCATTTGTTGCCAAGGCATCTTTCTTAGCAACAGGAATTCTCTCACTTTGGCTGTCAGTGCTTTTGACAAATCTATGTAGCAGCACTTCCGAGGCGATTTAGTCGGTGTTGATGTGCTCAGCTCTTCTAAAGACTTCTTGCATCATTCATGTTGCAGGCTTTCGGACGGTCCGTTAGTAGACGAAGTAATTGCATTGTATGGTCTCGGGTTTACGTAAAGAAACGTCGGAAAATATTTTCAGTACGTGTCTGGAGAGCTTTTCGTGCTCGTGCCTCTTCTCAATTGCGTGGTTTGCTTGTTACTCAATCTTCATAAGGTGCTTCTAGATTTGGACCACTCTACGTGGCTGTTATTCCTGGTGATGTCCCATTAGGATGTGTCGATGGAGTAGCATCGCATCGCAAAAGCCACTATCTTATGGGATTAAAACCAGACTTTCTCGAAGCTCTTGCGAATACTGTGATGGAACATGATAAGATCCAGATTACAAATGCGAACATGCTTCTGAAGGAGCGGGATTCATCGACGTTCTGCCTTGGCTCACCGCGAATTGAGAAGACCGGTCTACAAGCGGAAGTTAAAGTCAACGGTCTATCGAACAGCGAAGATGTAGCTGACTTTTACCAAGGCTCTAGTGATGTTCAAAAGCCTCTTCATGTTCAAGTCAATGGGTTTGGGAAGGTGAGTTCCATATAGTAGAACGATGTTTTTGCCATCCACGTCCGACTTTCCATTAATCTTTGCATTGTTGTCACTGATGTTCGGTATGTTGCTTTCAGCTGTAGACCAGGATTGTATACCCTTTTATTAGACCTATGTTTCGCCTTTGTCGACTTCGTCAGAGCCCGGAAAAGTCGAATTCATTTGGAACGCTACTCGGCCAAACGCCATCTCATCCTACAGAAGTGAATTCCGAAGGAAACAAGTAGTTAGAAGGTGACGTCGTAGAGCATAGTGATGCTAAGTTTGGGGGAGTAGTTGTTCAAATAAACTCGACTCTTCCAGGGTCTGATGAAGGCAACATCCGCGAAACGTAAGGCTAATATAAATACGGCACTAGTCTTTGTCTTCAGCTGAGAGCAACTTAGGGATCATCGATGCTTTTGCTGACCTTCACAACTGGACGACTTTAGGCTTCTGGACAATCACTGCCGTCGTCGTCGTTGTCGGCAACGTATCCGATATCACCATCACCGGTAGCATCACAAGATGGGTGCTCCTCTGCCGCTAACTCGTTGGTGTCTGGGAAGTCCCTAGGTAAGACAGTTTAGCGTCCTCAATCTATCGTTTTTTGTAACCACCGACTTGATTAGCTTGATTAGGCGGTTATTCCCTTGTGGCTGTAGATTTTTACTGGCTCGGATTACTGGTGAAAAGCCTCTGAGAGCGCATTCGCCGGGTGGATGCAAATGTGTTGTAACTTACTGGCTTCTTACGAAGATGACTAACACTGATTGTGAGCGACCCCCTCCGAGCCGCTTTGTGCCCTGTACTTTCTCTATAAGTTGACCATTTACTTCGAAGCATGAACATGCGCCGCAACTGACTAGAAGAAGAGGGTGATTGGAAGAGCAAACTGTAATCAGTTGGTGCGATATTGTTATTCATTAAGAAAGGCCGTGGATTTTCTTGTGAGGCTGCTTTGGACATCTTCCAGAAAACGGTTGCGCAGCTCGTACGGCATCCCGAAACCAGACTAAGTTTAGTGGTGTCGCTTCACTTCGTAGCAAATGGAGTGTTGAAATCCGGAAGGGCTATAGTGCGGTAAATTGTTTCACCTAATTGTAAGAAGTCTACAAAGTTTATTCGACGAAAAGTTTCTGGACGAATTATGGACTGGCTAAGTGGTCTGGCTATGAACATAATTGAGGATGGACTTCGACCATCCTCAATTATGTTCATAGCCAGACCACTAGTAGTCGCCACATGTATGGCAGAATGACTTCTTCAACCAATCGTCAGACAAATGTTTTCTTCAAAACGATCGCCACTCCTTTGCAGTAACTAGCGTTACGACAAGCAAACTGCATAATCAGAAATCTTTCAAGTCTACGTATCGCGTTCTTTCACGTCTACATGCATGTTGCATCAGAACTGGTCAGTGTTATGAGGTCTGGTGCTTTGAAGCAGTAACACATCCTAGGGTCTGCGTGTCAAGCGTCTTGACTGTGAAATGAACCTGCGCTCGCTGCTACAATCATCAAAGCACTTCTAAATGTGCACATAACTACTTTCTGGCTTCAAAATCTGTGTGGCCGAAAACTATGAATTGAAAAAAGGCCTTCTTGGGCACTGTAATCCGAAAAACACTGATAGTGTGACGAGTGTACCCGAGAATCCTAGTATATTTCCTTCTATCCTTGAGCATTTCTCCTTCTGACACACTTTGCATTTGGTAGGAGCTAATCCCGAATTGGAATGGCCGCTGAAATCGCCACACCTCCAAGGGAGTTGCCCCGGCGATCACGCGTCCGCAAGGGATCCCGCTGCGGGTGACCCCCCCCCCCCCCCGCCGCAATCGTCCGCATTCGTGCACACCCTGTTGATTGAACTCATTAAACTATGGTTTAAGTGCATGTGTAAGACGGACCCCCTCCCCATATTGAGATTGTACCTGCGTGGATTCCCCCTAGAGTTAGTGTTAGTGACATTCGCGGTGTACAGCAAACGCAGGATCCTTGCGGTTGCGCAGCAGATGCAGAGATCGCTCTAACGGAGCGTCGAATCCTCGCCGCGCTCATGTCGCGCGTGAGTGGCGAACTGCAGTTTACCCTACGCGTTCCTCGCACGCTGTTCATACGTCGTTGGACCGGTATATTGAAGACTTGCGAGGAAAAGTGAGGAAAACACACTGCCTTAAGAGTGACCTCACAGCCCGTATTGCGGCTAACGCAGTTTAAAGAGTCAAATGGCAACATCTCGTATCCCACCTGTTGCGTTCTGAAATTTGCTGACCAGGGGTCTGTAGTCAATCGCCGAATCAGGGAGGTTTTGCCACCTGCCATTTAGAACAGTACTGAACTGGTGTGAGAGAGGGTTAGAGTGGATGTCATAAATTCTCATTTGAAAGGCTAGTTGAGGGGTGATGTGAGAATTATACTTTTAATGTAGAGTATTCCACCCTGGCGAAACGTGATGCTTCAATTAAGCTTCTCCTGCGCTTGTTCTAACTCCGAGCAGCGGAAGCAAGATTCAGCCTACGTTTCCTAAGCTACCACCAGCAGTAGGAGATCCGTACGTTTAATTTTCCATATTTCCTCAATGCACTCGTTCTATTACTGGCACTTCATTCTGTGCTTTGACAGGTCCGCGCTAGCGACGTCGACCACAGCTTCGAGACGGGAAGTCGAAGTGACCAGGCGGAAAACTGTTGTCGACAAGATCGTGAAGGGAAAAGAGCGAAATGCCTTCAGATTCTTCGTCTCTGGGGTTAGTTATGGTTTCGGAACGTTAGATGCTAACAATAATAGCTTGGATAAAGGCTAGAAAAGGATAAATGGTTTTTTTTAATGGAGTGGAACGAATTTGCGTTGTTGAAGGATTTTATCTACGCTTGTATTTGAGGCGGACTCTTTGAGACCGAACACGTAATTGATCTATAGATGTCGATTTTCAGTTCGAAACTCAAACGCCGACTCAACTAGCGATGACTGCTAGGCGGCTGAAGTCAACGGCCGAAGAGAAAATGCCGAAACACATGATTACCAGGATCTATGGAGAAGAGGAAGCGAGAAACGTGAAGAAACGGATCACACCTGCTCAGCTAGCACGTCCGACGCGCCCGGTTCCGGATTCTGATGGTGACTATAGTACTGACCTCTCCGACATCGAAATCCAGGAAAAGTGGGTTGATTCGGTTGTTTCGCGATCGAGTTGATAGTAGTTATGTAGAAATGTCGTTTAGGGTCGACTCAGTTTCCACCAAATGGGGTCATGTGAAAGCAGCCGTTTGCTCGGACATGAAAAGGAATGCTGTGGAGATCGAGAACGCATCTAGAAATGTAACCATTTAGCTTCTTTGACGAGAAATGTACACTTCCTTCAAGGCAGGTTCTCGTATCTATCCTAGTAGGGGGAGGGGGAAAGATAACTAGCCATATTTTCGACACTTAGCGACTGGTGCCGGCATCACGCCGGCGAGGCATCTTAAAGCGGGTAAGTTATATCAGGCAGTCCGCGGAGTTCCTTCGCTTGCCTAGTTCTATGATGAGCAGTACCGGGCGAGCGTTCTAGTGCAGTCTATATGATGCCCCAAAAGGCCATAGCGCGGAGGTATAATATATATATATATATATGTTATATATATATATATATATATATATATATACTGATCAAAATGTTGAACCTCTCCGCTGCAGTTGAGCAGACAGAAGAATGAGCAAACGTAAGCATAGGTAAGTGAACAGTTAACCTTTATTTGAGGCTAGAGTACGGTCGTAGTATATCATCCAACTATGAGGCATCATGGTGAGAACGTGATGCATGAAGCGTAGTAGGTTCTTGTACCAAGCAGCTTGATCATTTGAAAATCGCTCCTATCTCATCTCAGCACATCGTATGCTTCAGATAATCTTGTAGGGCTGAGGCGTGGGAGTCCTGTGGCGCTGCAGTCCTCGACCGGTCTTCAAGATTAGCGAGAGGCTGCGGGACATTATGTACGAATGGTCGCCGCGGACGCGGCGACTCGCGCGGCGAGCGCGGTAGAAGACGTCGCAATTGGGTGACTTCAGCTTCCAGTGGTATCTAGACCTGCATCAAAACTTGCACATCAAGTGTTAGAAAGTGTATACAAACTCAGTTTCACTGCGATAGTGCGTTATATTTTCAGCTTTTCCTTAAGAAGCAGCATATAAAATTGAGCATTAGAACGTTGCTTAGTTTTATAACTCCAACTCAATTTCTGAACCAGAACATGTTTTCCCCCAGCTGCTGCAACAGCAGAAAGGGATATCAACAACTCAAACCTTGCGTCTGCAGCAAGTCATGAGGCACAGCTCCCACGACCGCAGCAGAGCTCATCGCGCACGCGACAGTCGTCGTCGCGGGCGCGGCGACCATTTGTACATAAAGACCGCCCCTCTTAGCGAGAGCATCTAACTCCCATCTGCAAGAACTTGGAAGTGAATGAGTGAGACAATGACATTGATTCGTTCAGGTGGAGGATGTGGACGGTTTTCTGTGCATCGACGATCAAGTGCCGTCTTGTTCTTCTGAGGCGAGTACGAGGGATTCAGCTAGTTGCTCCAGAGTGCGGCCTGTGGATGAGCGTTACAGGTCCCGACGCAGACAGCAGCTGTCCTATCAGTTCCGGTTGGGATTCACATTCATAATTGTTGACAAATGTTCTTATGCGTTTCATTTTGAGGTCTGATTGCGAGCTTCGAAAGCGCGGGGCATATAGCAGTGCCTGTTCTCCATCATTGCCTTTAGATAAAGGTGTGTATATGTACCTCTTTCTTTGTACCCGTTAAAGTAGGTGTATCCAGGTTATTTTAGTGAACTGCAGTGCTTTACGCCGACTAGAGGCGTTTGCAAGGACTATATCAATGGCGCCGGTGTTTTCAATCCGATCTCGAGTGGACGTCCCTATTTGGCTAAACAGAGATTCTGTTGGCGAGGAGCGACGTAGATGTGCTGCAATACACTTCAGTGATGCTGACGATATTGACCAATTACAACCAGTTTCGAAATTAAAAAGAGTGCAACTAGCAGAAAGGAGTTCTGTGTCGTCATTTGAGACGTCTTCAATGGAAGAAAGCGAAGATGAGCGAAAAGACAAGGTAAGTTTTTTTTACTAAAAAGAATCCATCGTTTCTAGCCAAGAAGCATGCTGGGTTTCGGGTGGCATCCCGTTTTGGCGAACGCGTCCTGATGCTATTTGTTAGAAGCAAGTGGTTCATTTCGTGGAATGTTCATCCTTATGTCATATTTCTCCTATTTTGATTTTACATTTTTTAAAAAAGAAAATGGGTCTAAACCTATGAGTATTCTCGCGACAAGAGATTCATCACGTATTACGGATAATGGCTTTGGGAAGCCCACGAATGGGCACTATTTTCAAAGCCGATCAGTCGCTACCTTTATTGAAATGTTCTCGCTGTTGTGTTTGAAAAGATCTCTACATATGACCCTTTTGTGGCCTTCCCTACTATTATCATCAGCTAGTACTGACTGAGAAACGAAGGTACTCAGAAGCCAATCTGGCTGCCAAATGATACGCATCATTTTGGCACCATGTTGCAGTCTTATTAGGTTGTAACGAAATAAATGGCACTGAACCACTGTAAATTTAAACAGTTAATATCTCGACTTGTAGGCAAGTTTATTAATCGAAATAAAAACCTTCTGATTCTACACATCTTTACCAACGTGACACAAGCTTTTTTATCCCAGTAGCATAAAAATCAGAAGTTCTGGACTTGACGAAATCTTCGAAGGCACTTTCGGCATTCTGTTGGTATTTGAAAATTTTCCCCACCAAGAAGTCGCCAAGATGCTTGAAGAAATGGTAGTCTGTTGGGGAGAGGTCGGGAGAAAACGGAGGATGTGGTAGAGTTTCAATGCTCAGCTCATTCAATTTCTGCAACGTCATTCGTGCTACATGGGGGCGAGCATTGTCGTGCAGAAGGAGAACTCGCCTTCGGTTTATCAAGGCCGGCCAGATATCCTCCAACTTTTTCATCATTACTTCAATTTCAATGCAGTACTTCTCTGCCGTGATGGATTCACCGGGAGGGAGGAAGCTGTGGTGAATAATTCCCAGCGAACACCACCATACTGTCACCATTACTTTCTTTTGGTGCAATTCCGGCTTCGCAAAAACCTTGGGGCTCTCATCGCTGTCCACCCACTGTGCCGATCGTCGCCTGTTGTCGTACATCTTCCATTTCTCGTCACAGGTTACGATGCGATCAAGGAATGGGTCCGTTTCGTTCCGTAGAAGCAGTGCGGACGAGATCTCATATCGTCGGTCTCTTTGCTCCTCAGACAGCTCGTGAGGCACCCATCTTTCCAGCTTTTTGGTCTTTCCAATTTCCTTCAGATGCCGGGCAGCTGTGTTGTGACTGACGCCAAGAACCTTCGCTATCTCCCTGGTACCTTTGTGAGGATCCTCCTCTACCACATCTCTCAGCTTGTCCTCATCAACATCACTATGCCTCCCACGACCTTCATGTTCTTCCAAGCTCTCATCTCCATTCCGGAACTTCTGATACCAACGATACGCCGTCCGAATTGTGGAACATCCTTGACCGAATGCGGCGTTGATCTTCTCGTCCGCTTCCTTAGCTGTAGTGCCCAGCTTGAATTCATACAAGTAAATGCCTCGGATTACCCTTTTGTCCATCTGCAAAAAAAGTCAATAAAACTCTAAAGTTTTCCCACTTTTACATAGAAAATTTGGTACTCACCGGTAGAGCAAAGTTTGCGCTTCTAAATGATATGCCACATGTTACGGTTTGTTCTTGACCAAACGCGTAAAGACGCGCCAAAAAATGGCGCGACCCAGTGCCATTTAATTCGTTACAACCTAATAGTTCGGGAGACCAATGGCGATAGGGGTAATTGCTACGCTTTCCTGTGCCGCCTCCTCGCTCGCTCGTACCATAGCACCCTAGAGAAGTGGTTATTGAACAAATTCAAGAGTAGGGGTGATGGAGTAGAGCACCATTTGGTTTATCATAAACCAGGGTTGCGTCTTTCCAGCATACTCAACCAGTGTCTTAGAACTATCTAGGTTACTGTACGATTAGCCGGTGTTGTGATAGAGACGAGTATATTCGGCACCTCTTAAGCCGGAAGCTCCATACGAAAGAGTGATGATTCCAAATTATTGTACTTCCTTTGCTCAAAAGATTTTTGTATTTAATATATTTTGCGACATCATCTTGTGCAGTACCGTTGCCTTATGTATTCATAATGCAAATGTTCTCGTCTGCTCAAGCCTGTGGTCTCTGCAGCTTGTGCGTAGTGCATACTTTTTATTGGTGTAGCCTGCACGAGAGACTACATAGAGATATATAGAGATATAGAAACTATATGTCACGGCTGCATCTTTTCGCGTAAGTATAGTTGCTCCTATAAGATAGGGGCAGACATAACTCCAAATGCCGCGCGAAACCTCCCTGGCGTCGCGCGCGGTGCGCGACGATTACGAGAGAAAATGCCGCAACCGTGCCGCGTCTGTTTCGGAGCGAGAAAATGCCCGAAACTAGGGAGAAAATGCCCGCGATCAGGGGGGAAAATATCCTCGTATACTGAACGGTTGCCGTACGCGCGATCAAACCCGTTCAACAAAACACGTGGTAATCGTGAGCAAGGATACGGTATTTTCCCACTTCGTCATGGACGGGACATGAGAAAGAAATAGAGCCTGGCAACTAGAGCCGTGAGGATATCTCTTCCGTTTGCTCAAAAAGAGGGGGGAGGTCGTTTTTAGTCACCTAAATTTCACGAAATGTAGTAGAAACCCACACCAGCAAAGTTTAGCCCTTCTCAAAAAGGGTGATCATCTGTTGCCATAATTGCACCTCATCACATGACTGAGGGCAGTGCTACGAATATACTTTGAAGAGGAAAAACGAGAATGATGTTTCCGTCTATGAATGCAATGGTTTCCGATGCATGAAAATATCTCACCCAGCAAGATATGGAGCCCCTGCTGGTGTAAAGGTTTCGCGTATTTTTGCAATCTGACACAGTAAGCATGCATCTAAGATAAGGTATGTTTACTTAATAACTGATCCCTTCTTGATCACTACTGTCAGCACGGGAGCTCCCTAAACTTTCTATGGAACTCGAGGTTGTTAAGAAGTGTCCCAGTGTTCATACGCCTACGTCTATACCCGCTTCTGATTCTACGTTCTTGCACATTTTGATGATGCTGAAGCAAAAATAGCCTTGGTTAGTACCTTGTCCATGGTACGGGACGAAGGCATGGCAATATCCGAAGACGAATCTTCAGAACGGAACCCGTTAGGAGAGATCCTTACTGAGCATGAAATTTTTGCAATCAACTTCTTATTGGAGATTTGATCCGAATGAAACGTTGCGGGTTTTAACCACTATATTAATGACACATCCGGCTAAGACTCTCCTAATGAGTGGATTTCCCTACAGTTTCGAACTTACCGTCTTAAACACGGCTGGGTATGCCGTCGTTAAAACGCAGAAAAACAATGTTCGACTTGGTAATGATGTTTAAAATTCTGACGGGAGGGGTTAAAATTGATGCTTCTGGATTCTTCTCGGTAGACTCTTCAGGTATCTCTCAGTAGGTTTAAACAGCTTCTCGGTCAGCGGATTAAGGAGCTCTAAATGTGTGATGTGTTCCTCTTGCCTATTGTTGATTTCTGCATCTCCTGTTTATTTCACGTAGTATTAATCTCATTACATTTGGTATTTCATTGTTTGGCTCTTTTATTTAGTTTCACTGTGTAGATACAGATTGTAACACTTATTGTTATTTGTTCATTCTGAGAAGCGATAATTCGCTCCTCAGAATGAACAAATAACAATAAATAAGCTTATTCCTAATTTCCTTAATTTTATTTACCGCCGAAAGTTGTTTCCTTTGTTACGGCGCCTCTGCAGTTACCACATGATAGCATGTTCTGGGGTCGGATTTATCAACGACTTACAGAAATGGAACAGAGAAAACACACCTGAAATCCCTGATATCGCGGCTCATCAAGCGATATGGTGAAACATTTCGCCGCGCTATAAGGGATTTCGGCTGTGTTTTTTTTTCTGTTAGATTGTTGTAAGTCGTTAATGGATCCGGCCCCTGGTGTGCTATACGCTAACCTCGTGGATCCGGGCATCTTCTGTAACAATTGCTCGTATTGGTTCTGGGCATTTTCTCCCTTGATCGTGGTCATTTTCTCCCCTGGTTGCGGGCATTTTCTCCCCTAGTTGCCCGCATTTTCTCAGCGCGCCGTGAGATTCGGGCAGTTTCTCCGTAGACCGTGCGCGACGAAATTGGACAGTTGTCGCGGTCCACTGTTTCCGAGAGGAACGACTAGTAACGCTTTCGACAGGGGCTGTTGGTGACCCGCGCTAGAGCGCGAAAGTGTGTGCCGGACTGTCGACCGCGTTTTTCGCGTAGAAGGAGGAAAGCAGTTGGGTGAGAGAAGATTCCTTCTTGAAGTGGGAGCGCTTTTTAACAAGTTGCGGATGGAATGAGACCCAATCTATTTCGAAAGAGTGAAAGGAAACGGCCAAGGACCTGGTGAGGAAAATTCGAGACCGGAACTGCCGGTATTATTAAGTAGAAGATTCGGAAGATGCTTGTAAGTTCCCAAAACTTTTCACAAACTTCGTTTGAACGGTTGTCCTTGTATCAAGCGTTTGAAGTTTTAAGGGATTGCTGAGACGTGACCCTTTTGCTAGGGTTCAAAGACATGTCAAAGTCGCACTAATCCGTAGCCTTTTCCTTATTTCTAACTTTGTTCCACACTAGACCGTCACCTTTCTCCAAATCACTTGTCATAGTTCAATTGCTGCAATTGCTGCTTTAACCGCAAAATTTCGTGCTCCGCGGCTAAGACCTATGTTATACTTCGGCGACAGTGTTAGGCGGGCTGTTCCGCAGTGCGTAGCAGCCCGCGCAACACAGCGTCGCCGTCGCGTCGCCGAAGTATAATATAGGCCTAACCGAGCATCCCCGAGCGCACGTCCGTGTTTCAGCGCCGCGACGTGCCGTTGGAGTTACGTCCTGGAGGCTATAAGATACTCCTTTGAGGCGACGAGTGCTGGGGCTTCTTGGCGCACTTTTCTTTGTTGAGCGACCAACTACGTTTTCGTTCTGATTATGATATGAAGGCTCCGAAAACTTCAGTATTGGGTTGAGTGGTTTTTTCTTCTTCGAGAAGTCGCTCGAACTGAAAGGACTTTTGGATTTGAAAAGCGGTAAATATCAAATACGATGCTTTCAACTACTGTAGTGATCGCAAAAAAGCGAGAAAGGTAGCGGTGGTTATGTTAACATGTTAATCGACCAAGTGAAATGGGAAAAAATATTTCCAATTTTGATTTTGAAAAAAAAATTGTTCATTTTCAACAAAGGGGTGTTACGGATCATCAGGATCATCAATCGTTGTTGTGTATGGACACGTTTAGTTTATTAAATTGTATGTTTTCCGCATAGTCCATTATGTCCATTGAGCATTTCAAAGGACTGTGGAATGAGTGTTGAAAAGGATACTTTCCGGTCTGAGCTGACCCCGGAATGTGGAGTTTTCACAGCGGCCTCGGCGGCGAACACTCCCTTCCTCTTCTCTGTGCTCTCTTTCGACTGTTGCGGATAGCCGGGAGGGGTGGTTTTGTCAACATCACATTGATGGTCTGCTAGATTGCTAAACAGCGTCAATTTTATTTTATAGTATTCCGAATGCGAATTTTTGTTCACTGGTAGCTTCGTGTCGAATCAATTTCATTTTAGTCGTACACTGGTGGCGAATGCAAGGAGAAACGGAGACAGGAATCGCGTAGATCTAGGAATCGGAAGAAGGTAGGCTGAGTTGATTAGCAGTGAAGAGACCTCATCTTTGCCATATTTGATTTAGTGTCGACGACGAACGCGACGTTTACTTGGGGCAGAGACGGATTCTGATCCATATGAGGTTCCAGATCCGTTCTTCAAGGTTAAATTAGAGATGCCTAAGTATTCGGTGAGTAATAGCTTACTTTGGTAAGCACGTTTTCTGTTGAAATTATTCTTCTCAGGATGTCGAGGTACCGAAGTGGCGGAAGCTGTCTCAAGGGGAGCTCGCTGATTTCAAGCACCACCACAATGCTGCTGACTGCTGTAGCTCGGATCGACTAGAAGTCTCAGTCGCTAAAAGGCACCTGCGTCTTGCAAAGGAAGAGCGGCTGTACTTTGAGGTGCGCTAGCAGTTGTTCTTCTTAAAATTTTGTTTCAGTTATGCCTATGTTATACTGAGGCGACGCTGTTGTCAGCGACGTCGCCGAATTATAACATTTGTCTTAGCGTGAACTAGAAACAAGTTGTGCTTGCGCATTTCATAGCGTAGTTTGTGCATATTGGCTGCGACGACCGTAGAATACAGTGCATGCAGTTGTGGCTCTTTCTCCATTTCACATTGTGCATGTTGGAATGTTTTGCAAGCATACAGAGCAGATGGGATATAACTACATTTAGTACTGTACTGGTACTAATGCTGTACTCTAGAAATGGAGCGCTTTGAGGGATAAGCACCTTAAAGGGAGCCAAAGAAGCGAGCAACTTCAGTTCTAGCTTTTGGAATTGGCAACGCTACCTCTTGAGAACAAGAACTTACAACACTACCGTTAATAGCAAATCGACGACATTCAATAAGGCAGCTAATGCTTCTTTCAAGTCAAACTATGGACTTTAGAACCTTCCGAGTTAACCTTTACAAGCAAATTGGAAACTGTGGAAACGGAACTGAGCATACTGCAAATCAAAACGAGTGTACCACTTTCTGAAAAGGTTAATTTTTCATAAGGATACTACGTGGATTTCTTTGAATTTTAATTCGTCTGTCCCAAAAGATAGTCACACCCTTGAAAGAAAAGAAAATTTTTTGAAAGAAAAGTAATGCTTTAAAACTTATCCTAAGCTGCAATAAGGTGGCAATTTTTTATTATTCAATCATCTGTCCTTTAGTATATTAAAAGAAGACATAGCGCCTTGCATCCGTCAAGCTCGTCGCGATTTTCATTTGATTGTAAAGGGTGCTTACTTGAAATAATTGTTTTTTGTTACATCGTTGACCGTATGTAACTCCATGCAAACAGGGTTTTCACCATCTTTAAATTATATGTTGATAAAAAATTAATTTTCAATGTTTTTTCTAATTTGGTGGAGCTGGCGAGTTAAGAAATTTCTAAGAAACTGAGTGTAAGTTTTCCTAATACAGAGATTGTTTTAACCTTCTTAGAAGGTGTCGGTTTAATCTAGAAGTCGCTCGTTTTAATTTGGAAGGTTTTCATTTTGGTTTCAGAAATATCCAGCTGGCTTTGAAAAGTGTGCAGTTCGGTTTGAAAGGAATCTAATCTCACTTGGAAATGATATGCGCCAGCAGAATTTTCAACAACAAAGGTCTTGCTGAATTCTATACAGGGTGTCTGAAGAAATCTCAGTACTGTTTAAACGTTAACGGCATTAGTGGTAGCGAAGTTTTAAGCAAGGCTGGTATACGAAAGCGCAAGAAAACAAGCACGATCGTGCAACACTTGAAATTTTATATTTGCTTGCTTGTGTATGAAAAATTACTTATTACACTCTGACCGTGAACTGACCATGTCGCTGTTCTGTGTCTTTCGTAAAGCGTAGAACGAAGCGGCATCGTACTACAGTTTGTGGGAAATTAGGTGCTCGATCAGTCGGGTAGATTTCAATTCTGTGAGTTACTGTGAGCAAGTCGATCACTGACAAATTTCGGTGATTCTCTGGCGAGATCCCTAAACGATTTATTCGATTTCACCTTCTCATTACTCTCAAATGTTAGCATTGATCGACTGACCATAGAATTGGTGCTGACCGTACTAGATTTATAAAGGAGCAAAAAATAGAAGCACTACGGGCTGTAAACATTTGGATCGCGCTATACATTTTTACGTTCAAAATTCCGAATTGCGGGCGTGATTGTTTGTGCAGAGGTCGCATGCATGTTTCATTTTTGTGGTGAGCTCATGAGTTTCATTTCTTTATTGAAGCTGAAGCTCCTAAAATGAGAGGTGCGTTTATGTAAAACGGGCGCAACAGAATGACTCTTGTTTAAGCCGAGCCGCTGCGAATGCGAGCAAGTAGCTCTGTTGCTATTGTTCTCGTGCTGATAGTGTCTACTTGTTTTTCCCTCGATAGTTTAGCAAATGAAGTAGCTCATACAAAAATTGAAACTTGCATTGGTCCCTGCATAATCAATAGCGTCTACAATTTAAAGTTCTGGCTGATTGCATGACGTATCTGTTCCCTTCTGAGCAATATCACCCCTATAGGATATAGTCTTAAAGGGCTTTATACTCCCGCCGCACTCCGAATTTGTCGCGTCGCGGCGCGATTGCAGTCGGAAAGGGGTGAGTCGGCGACCTGCGGCCATTAGCATCTGCATAGTACGGACTGCGCGCCGGGGATCACACCTGGGACGCCTACTAATCATTACCTTTTATTACTGGAATGTATCGAACATTGGCGGACTTTGCAAGCGGCTACTAAGCCGAAAAGCCGAAACACGAGACATACGTATTCGATGTGCTGAGGGAGATGCTGACTAACGACGTCATCCACTCACCCACTCACCACTTCATGTGCGTAACATAAATTTAACCCATCTCTTCTGTTTGGAACACCTGCATGTTAACAATGCCAAAAAATTCGGATAAGTATTAAAAAATTCGCGAAGATAACTATGAATGATCAGAATAGCAATAAAGTACGCCACTATTTGAACATCGTCGTACTAATATCTGGTTAATTTCATCGGCTTCGAATAAACGCAAGCTGTTTATTGAAAATATGCCAAATAAGAACAGTAGACTGTGGAAAGACAGTGAATTTAAAAAAGGTATAAGACGAGATCCAAGATAGATTGGCTAACGTTCTAGGCCATGATGTAATAATTAGAAATGGCATACAAAGAGGAACGTTCCAAAATAATTGTACAGTAGTAGAGTACAATAGAAAAGGTGCTCCACCCCAACGACCTCGTTAAATTCTAGATATCTGAATAAATTCGCTGAATACAGTAACCCAAAATTTCGTCAGATGTGGTGTTTCGAGGCGACGGGGTATAAAAGCGATGTGGCGAGTGATGCCAAGAAGCGATAGCTATTACGGCCATTACGCACACCGGGGGGGGGGGGGGGCAAGTATAAAAGGCTCGTTAGGAGCCAAAACGAAAAACCTTAATGTATAAGGAATAAGAAACGCTGGTCACCTTTGAAGCGGAGCGAGATTGCTATCGCGGTTGTTAGTAGCCCAGTGGTGGCTGAGGCATACTGTGTCATTCCGCACTGATCACACTGAACATACGAGTGTCATTCTCAAGGACACGGATGTCACCATCGGTTCTTCTATAGCTCACAATGCGAAGAGAATAGCTAGAAAACAGTGTCGAGGGACTCTCATTTCGATTGAATACCACACGGAAATCCAGAACTATGCCAAAGACGAAATGACGGTCTCATACGTCAGTATCGTTCACTTAATGTCAAAGTAGGCTTCATGATGCCCCTCAACCTTGCGCTTGCCTAACGAAGTACCCTTCCTTTCTTCGATGTTTAGTGCTTCTTGATGTTGTCATTCGCTGAGCCCGAACTATGTCTCGCGGCATGGCAGAAGTGATGTTATCAGAAATAATAAAATCCCCCCCCCCCCCATATATAAAAGAGGAATGGTTTTTTGTCCGATGTTAGCCACCCGCAATTCGTATACTGCCTAGCTAGCCGGTTTAATCCCCCAAGTTTGCGGTGCGGTTGCCAGTTGTCCAAACGAAGACGCTTGACAGTTGTCCACCACTGTTGTTTACCACTGACTGCCATCGACTGCCTGACGTAGGGTGATTTCGAAAGAGGTCTCCTCCCAATACGTGTCTAGTGGTCATACCTCAGCGTTCCTTCCCAGTTCTCCTGCGTGGTGCAACCTTCCACTATTTTTACCGCCATACTTTTACCACTACCCCACTACCAGGGTTGCTGCTACTACAGAAATTGAATCCTCTCCCACAGTTCAGTATGGCAACGGGTTGCTCCGTTCTGCATATTTTTTTGCTATTTTGCCTCACATAAGCCGTTTTTTGTTTCAATCTCTATGTTTGCCGCCATACTTTTACCACTACCCCACTGCTAGGGAAGCTACGACTCCAAGGCCGGGTTCATCATCCGCTTACCGGTCGGTGATGGTGAAAAACACGCCAGACCTGATGCTGATGAATCTCATATCAGGGGATTTGACCGTCGGGCGAAGCCCGCAACCGACACTGGGTCGTGGGGACCCTAGCGGGCTCGACGTTGGGTTGGGTTTCTGACCACACATGGCGCACCACACACGACGCTGGCGAAGCCGGCTAGCCTAGCGTAGCCCGCCCGCCCAGAGTCGGGTGCGGGCGAAGCCCGCAACCGACGCTGGGTTGGGTTTCTGACCCCACATGGCGCACCACACACGACGCCGGCGAAGCCGGCTAGCCTAGCGTGGCCCGCCCGCCCAGAGTCGGGTGCGGGCGAAGCCCGCAACCGACGCTGGGTTGGGTTTCTGACCCCACATGGCTCACCACACACGACGCCGGCGAAGCCGGCTAGCCTTGCGTGGCCCGCCCGGCCAGAGTCGGGTGCGGGTGAAGCCCGCAATCGACGCTGGGTTGTGGGGACCCTAGCGCGCTCGAGGTTGGGTTGGGTTTCTGACCCCACCTGGCGCACCACACACGACGCCTGCGAAGCCGGCTAGCCTAGCGTGGCCCGCCCGGCCAGAGTCGGGTGCGGGCGAAGCCCGCAACCGACGCTGGTAATAAAATAAAAGGAGGACAAAGAGGTGTACGATCTCGACCTGGTATATTGCGCTGCAGGGAAGCAATAAGTTGATAGATTGCGCCAAATTTGGCGCAGTGTGCCACCTTCAATTTGGACCTTGCAGTCAAACATAATCGGGTAAACTGTAAGGGTACTGGTAGTTCACATTAAAGAACACTTGGCTAATAAAAGGCGTGGTATTTTATCTAATCCGTTAGGCAAGCACATGGCTAGGGGGCATGGAGGAACCGGCTTAGACGTTAATTGCAAATTTGCATGATTCATACGTATAAGACCGATATTTCGTACAGTTGGAGTTCGTAAGAGTTGGAAGCTTTATGAATTTGCAAGAAATCCAGTACCGATTAGGCAAAAGAGCATCCCTCTATCACTAAAGAATTCTTGCCATTCCCTTTGCATTGTGAGCTATAGAACGAGCGTTGGCTAGACGCGATTCTTAAGAACGACATTGGTATCTTGCTACATCTAAAGGATAGCGGACGACGTTACTCAATCACTTTTGGAATGCGCCACGCGTTCTACTTCAATGGGATGTCGTGGAGGCGATTTGAATACGTATTTAGCAATACAATCACTTGCGGTGGCCAGCCAATGAAGAAGTCATGGCTTTGTCCTTCCCGGACGAGTGCGGCCACAGCCCCAATTCACCGACCACGGAGGGATGGAACCTTGGTTGGCCTGGCGGGAAATCTTAACCAGGAACCTGTATCGAGTGCACGCGACGACCGGTACCTCTCTACACGGGCCTTTACTGCATATAGTTCAAGTAATCCATGGGTCGCGTTGTCAGTCATGGGGAGGGGACCAAAGCCAAGGGGTGCCTTCGACTGGGCGGCGTGTGCCAACTGGTCTTTCTTTCAGCCTATCCATGAGCGGGGCGCGTGTAGCGCAGTCGTAGGAGGCGCGACTGTCGCGTGCACCCGATACCAGGTTCCTGGTTCGGATTTCCTGCCCAGGCCAACCAAGCCTTCCATCCCTCCGGGGTTGGTGAATTGGTACCAGACTCGTCTGGGAAGGATAGAGCGCTGACTTGTTCATCGGCTGGCCACCGCAAGTCATCGTATGGCCAAATACGCATTCATGTCGCCTCCACGACATCCCGTAGAAGTAGAATGCGCTGGCGCATCCCAGAAGGGATTGAGTAACGCCGTCCTTTATCCTTATCCTTATCCATGAGCGATTGCTGGCGAACCTATAATTTGGCGACGGGTCACCCATGTTTACGATGATTTGAACGGTTGGGAATCAAGTACTGAGCGCAGGGGTTCAGAAAACGTGCCAAAAAAGATTGATTCTTACATATGAGACCGACATTCAGTCTAGAAAAGCGCAGGAACAGTCCTGATTTCCCTCAAGGAATCCAGCACTGAATAGCTGAAATGAGTGTCACTCGACCATACTGGTGGCTTGCCATTCCCTTCGCATTGTGAGCTATAGAACGACCGATGGTGACATCCATGGGCTGAGAATGGCATTGGTGTGCTCAGAATGATCAGTGCCCAATGGCACAGTATACCTCAGTCACCGCTGGGCTGTTAACGACGGTGATAGCGACGTCACTCCATTTCAGCGATGGACCAGTGGGTAATTTTATTCTTCATTGCATTGGAGATTTTAGTCTTGGCACCTAAGACGTAATACGAGAGGGTGATGGGGTTGAGGAAGCGTTTGGTCGGATGGGGTAAAGTCTTGTACCACTTTTAAGCCTCTAAAGACGACGAACGGGTCGAAAGGTTCGGTCATTCAATGAATTGAGGAGCATCGGAACCTCGTTCAGCACTGAAACACTGACGCCACGTTACCAGCTTTTTCTGTTGTTGCTTCGGCCAAGTCATAGCTCTTGCTGATAGCCTAGTCAGTACTAACTAGATCTTAATGCATTGGTTACGTCAATATTCTTCTTTTTACTAACACATATGGACTTTCCCTTGTTTTTGGATGAGCTGTTTCGGTGTTTTATCTTTTTCGTTGAAGGGTTACCGTTTTGTTGTTTTTGTATGTTTTGTTTCCAGGGAAAACGCAGAGAGATGCCCAGTATAGAGTCAGACGATACTTCTGAGAGAGAAGCGGATCTGACTTCGCTGTTAGAGTGTTCATTAACGGAGTCGGAACGGGCCCAGTACGATCGATCGGCACCGTCCCAAAGCGGGAAAGAGTCCGGACAAAGACCACGATAGTTTTCAGTTGTTGTTGTTGAAGCAGGTCGCATACGTCATTTTTAGACCACCTGTAGAACTATAAATACTCTTTGGAGATCTCTAGGAGTTGATCCTCGTTTTATTAACTCCTTGATGTCCTTGGAAGCGTAACACTTATGCTCCTCATGCTGCTTGAAGCAAGCGGATCGACGCGGCTCGATGTCATAATTATGTCGTTTGACAAGTAGATCCTCCAGATTTGACCTCACTTCCGCTGAAACGCTGTAGCCGGTGTTCGCCATTGAAACCACCCTTTAGTCCTTGTCATAGATTCAGTTGTCACGGAAATGCTTCCATATATTCCTGTTGTTGCTTTAATGTCGATCGGACATTACTACGTTCTATTTCCTCCTATGAAGGCTACATATGCATTTCCGTTATTGCGTGCTGTTGTCATGATATTAAGAAGAGCGCTGTTTTCCAGGTGATCCAATTCTTATGTTTTCGTTGTAATTATGTTATATACATATACATAAAACGTTTTCTCTATCGGAGGCTTATTTGTATTCAGGTTCTGTCCATCTACTATCAGACTAGACTTCACAAGGAAATATGTATGCAAGATTGGACGAAGTGTACTTTTGTCAGGCGCTACTGGCTTCAACGTTAGGTGTATTAGGCTGTGTGTCTCAATGTTAGACTGCTGAAGTGCTATGAACCGAGTTAAGAGAAAGTGGCCATTGTCACGTAGCCGCTGCTCTCCCTATTAATGCATTCGCAGGGGGGTGGTCAACAAATAGATATATGACGGATTAATTTCCGCTCCTTTTGAGAGCCTCTGAAACGTATAATATCTGCTGATATTATGGGCTAGAACAACGAGGAAATGCCACAAACGGAGTTTGGAGAGGCGCTCACCTCTCGCTATTCAATGAGTGAATGCATACGATCAATGAGGGCTGTCATTGCTGCTAAGCGTCCTTTGTCGATTATCTAACCATGAGGTATGAACTTGCACAGGCAAGCCGTGCAGCGAAGAGTCTTCGTAGTGGCTAGTCTCACCATCAGTGTCCTTTTTATCCAGCTATTTAGCTGCGTTTGAAGCGTGGCATGTGTCGATGGTGTTGTTCTAGCTCATCGGAGAGATCCGTTATAGCTTGTTGCCTATTAGTGCTACACTAGCGGTAATGGAGACGAAGTTGTTGCGCGGGTCGGCTGGTGTTACATGTCTGGACCATACTCAAGGCCGAAATATTTCAGAGAAATGGTATCGCTCCAGTTGCCGACAAGTTGCATGTGGCTCGCCTGGGGTGGTACGGCCACGTTCTTCGCGCTGCTGCTGATACTGTTCGGAAGATTGGCCTTAACGTAGATGTGTCCAGAAAGAGCGGCCGAAGCAGCGTTGGCGCGATCCATTGCTTGTGGACTTCAAGGACGCTTGCGTTCTCCTTGACCAAGCAGCGTGAAATAACGTCTCACGAGAAGAGCAGACCCCGGCGCTAAGTGTGCCAAGCGCTGGAGAAGAAGAGGAAAGGGTGTACTAACGTTTGGTTTCTTGTGCGCGGCCTCAATCTCGCAGTATGCAGCATAATTGGTAGCTTAGAAGTTGCCGGAAGCTCTTCTACGATGAAATGATGGTGTTTCGCGCTCCGACGATGAGACCGTTCGTAATATTAGCCTATCTAAACCTCGAGGTAGCTGCAAATAGTCCAGAGCAAATACGAAAAAGCAAACATGAAACCTTGTTTATAAGCTTATGAGCATTTGATCTCGGTAAAGTTTGCTCGGGCTTGGAAAGTGCCGTCGCCACACCGGAGCAGCGGATCCTGCCGCCAAGTGGAACAGCCTTTAATGAAGATGTTTTGGCTTATACATTGACTTTTTGTGTAGCCGATATCACAGCCGGTGTTCTATTCTTTCCACACAGGTCTAGCGCTTCACTCGAGACCTGCTCCTCTTGACCGATCAGTGACTCTGCACTGTAGCTCTGATCTTCACCATGCAGAACCGCTTGCTACTATTTTTCGTGGTCTCTGTGGTCTCCATGTCTAGCGTTCAGGAGACCTGGGTGTGTTGTCAGGACGGACTTCCATACAGATTTGCTATAATGATGCAGCGTTTATTGTGGTTGAATATTTCGAAGAATCCTGTTTTTCACGGAATTGAAAGAATTTCGGATCTATCCTGATGGAATGATAGGGAACACCCACGCTGAACTAGTCTATGATCGTTATTTGCAATTTTCTAACAGAGAGGTCACAGTGTTTGTGCTTGTTACGCTTTTCTGGCGATGCCCACCTATCCAGTATTTCGGTACTTTAGACCGCGCACTTATACTAGCCAGCCTATCTTGCATATGAGATGCATTTAGCAAATTTGGTCTACACATCTGCGATCAGCGTTTCGAGCTCCTTCACAATACGTCTCTATACGGAGTTCCATGGGAAGGAGAAGGCATTCCCTAGTTAGGATGTACATCCTCAGCCCACCAGTGGCAGTGGGTTTTCTCGTGTCAAGCAGTACTGCTCTAACGCAGCACAAGGTCACCGCCGTTCCTCCAGTGCTGATTGGAGGAAGTTCGGCTATATGACCACAGTTGAGCTGCTGAGACACGATGCGCAGAAGTCTATTCTAATATTATGTGTACGGAATGAGTTTTCTCGGGCACGGGGTATTGCAGTCGATGGTTCGGATTTCCCGCCCAGACCAAACAAGCCTTCCATCGATCCGTGGTCGATGATTTGGACTTCTCGTTAAACGTATGGAGAAAAATAAGAACGGAATTTTCACGCAGTGAAGATACCCCACACACCGATCGGAATTATGCATGTAGCAGGCTTTCAAGAAGCAGTGACCTTGGCAAACTTTCTCATGCCATGGACAGTGCTTCGGGTAAATGATTCCTTCCTCCTTTGAAAAATGCGTCAATGAAACGCATTCGTCAACCAACCCAGCAATGGTCGCAGTAGAGGTGTCGAGTGTTCCGCTGTCCGGACTCTAGGACGAGCGAGAAGAGAAGTAGGGAGCAACGCAAGGGGAATCCATAGTCAGGATGGCCTGATGGTTCGGCGAATAGAGGAAAACATGTGTCATGGTCGTCGCTTACCCTATAACCACTGAAGAATCGGACCGCACTGACAAGAGCATCGGTTTCCCTGCTCCAGCGCCAACGCGAAATTTTCGCGCCAATGGCTGATTCAAACGCCAGCCAACCGTCAAGGAACAACGGCCATCCACACGTTGCATGCTGCTGCATGCAACGTCATATCCAGAGATGTTCGCCACGTTTTACATGCGAGACTCCACAACGGTCGCCCCAAGGGGCCCTCGAAGGCGAGGTACAGAGCGCGATCGCCATTATTCGACACCGGCGGCTGCCGCGCCGCGACTTCGCGTGCGGCACATTGCGGCGTTGCGCTTGCTGCGCTGCGCAGTCGGAACTAAGTGTCGTACGTTGTAATCGTTCCGATTACTGTACTGATATCGGTTCCGATATACAGTACTCACAAGAAAATACTCGTAGATGAGTAAGAAGATTTATAAGCGACGAGTAATTAGAGAGCAAAAGAACAACTATTCATAAATTACATGGACCGAAATGGGAGTGCGGTCAAGAGCGGGGAAAAAGCGTACACATCTACTGGGGAGGGCTTTTTATGGACTCTCCTGGAGGCATGTCTACCGTGATATCCTCAGACTCTCCGTCCGGCACGGTTTTATGGCTCTGGTGCCGTCGCTGGCATATCCGCAGAAGCAGGTCGTAAACCTCCCCTGGATACGTTCCGCCACTTCATGCTCTTAACGAACACTTGCAGAATACACCGGTCCCGGTATATTCCACATGGGGGCCCTCAGAGAAACAAGCGCCTCCACTGCGCTAAAAAAAAATCATGAGCAACGACCTCCGTCACTCGCGTCTCAATGAGCGGTTCCGCTCACTCTTTGGTGGGAAAGCACAAGAGCACTGCAGTTCGTCTGCCCACCGCAGCCCGAACGTTCTACACAGTTACAGCGACGATCTCTGTCGCTTTTAGAGGAGCGGGTCCGCTCGCACTTTCCAAAGGAAGGTTTAAAAGACTGGCTTCTATAATGCACGAGTCTACTATAATTCGTCTGCATTGCTTTCTGAGCAGTTACAGCGACGACTTCCGTCGCTTCTTAGCGAGCGGCTCCGCTCACGCTTTCCAAAATAAAGTGAGACCCAGTGGTCTCTGAAGCACCAGTGTTCATCTACTAATCGCAGATCAAACTTGCACTGGTCATAAGTTGGTATGGGTCCATACCAGCTTGAAATCATCTTTCCGACGACCTATAACTTCTCCTTCCAAAGTGATCACATAGGGTAATGATGCTTCTAAGGCCAGTCAAAAAGGAAAACTCAGAAAAATGGGAACATGGCAATATTGCATTGCGACGTTCGTGCGTTTATCAAGCACTTGCGTTTTAGTCACAACGGCAAAAAAAAGGTAAATTCTTAGAGATAATGGAGCGAAATTATGCAGCTTTCGAGGAGATTGCTAGTAGTTTCGTCGTTGCTGCCTTCGCCGCGTTTCCTCATCCTTTCCTGCAGATCGGCTTGTCCAGTAGGCGCAAGAGGTGTCGTCGTGTGTGATACTAGAGTTATAGAAGGAAATCACACTGATATTTTTCACCGTAGGGGAATTCATTCTGTTCCTCCTCCAGCGCTTTCGGCGATTAATTTTATTCAATTCCGGGTCCTTACCACTACCATTCGCAACTGGCGAGAAACACGTTTTCCGTTCTTTCGCATAACCAGAGCGCTTCCGGTCTTGGTGATCCTCGCTTCTTCTGTACGGTCTGCAAGCAGCTCGCGGCTGCTTGTCTTGAAAGCGTTCCTTACGTTGAACACTCTTACACCAGCCCTCCAGCTCCGAAACAAGTGAAATTCCACCCGCTGTTCGGTTTTCTGCACGATTACGACCATTGCCATTCATTCTGCCCCTACTGCTAACTCCTGACGCATCACTATTTTTATTGGGGCAATTTGATGCTATATGCCCAGATTCCCCACAAGTAAAACACTTAAATGAGGGCCTGGTTGCCTGCTGACCCCGTAGCCGGTGCGCATTACTGGTTGATTCCTCGCCATCGGGTGTACCATTATCGATTGAGCTACAATCGATAGGCCTCTTGAAGTGGTTGTGGTAATTACCTGATACCTTTTGAGTTTCATCTTGGAGCTTTTCCAACCGTAGAGCTACTTTCTTAACTTCCCCGTATATGTCACCTTCCGGCGCATCTAAGGCGGCCAATATATAATAAGAACTCTTCCAATGTTGAAGGCAAGAGTACAGTTTAGACCCTCTGATAAAGTCCCATTCTGTACTAGGGTGGATTCTCCTGGAAAGATCCTCCATCCTGTAGCAAAAATCTACAATGGACTCACTTTCCGTCTTACTGAGCTGATCCCACTCCCTTACATTTCTTAGGCGTTCACAAGGATTCCTTCGAGCCGTTTTTAAAGCACGCACTACCCCACTATATGTTCCCTCTCGAACATTTTGTGGTAAACCCTTAAAATGTGAAAGCGCGGTCCCTGATAGATGATTTACCAGGATATCCCGCCTATCAGAATCTTGCCAAACTGTTACTGGGAATTTAACATCTAACCCACGTAAAAATTCGGTCAAGGAATTTTTCCCGTCGTATTTGGGAACATTGGCTACGCTTTGAGCCTTAAAAACTTCCCTAAATACAGTGAACATGTCACTTACTGCATCCGCAGGGTTTCTCCCATACCTAATGCTCGGGTCCGAGGAAGTACTGGGAGACTCCCCATTCAGTGATCCTCGGGAAGACTCCGGCGAGGACAGTCGTGATGAAGCGCGAGACGCTTCCGTTGGCTCGCAACGTCGTCCAGCGTTCATGGCTAGGGACGCGATCCGTCCATGAACAGAGTTATGCACATGATCGCTTTTAAGCGAAGTGTAGTGGCTGCGAACCGCACGCCATTCACTAACTCTGTTGCCGTTCTCACCTGCGGGTGTCGGTTCACGGCTGGATCCAGCCACTGATCGCGTTACCCCAGTTCCAAAACTTGCAGCTTCTTCCCGCAAAAGTCTCAACTGGTTTCTATGGCTTTCCCCATTTTTTCCTTTTCAGACAGCTCATACTCAAGCTGTGATTTCAAATTATCCATGCTGTTCTGCAATTCCAGAACCTCGTTACTCTTAGAAATTACCCGCTCCTTAACTTGGTCAATTTCGCACCCCAGTGTCAATGCTAAATCACAGAGTGCTTGGCTATGCGCATTCACCTGTGGCAAAAACTCGCGCAATTCACTAAGCGACATCCCAATCTCATTGCAAAATGTCGCTTCCAAAGCATCTGGCCCTACTCCTAAGCGTGTGTGTACCATTTCGAGCGTACCTTCTATAGTACCTCTAACAGCATCTAAAATTTTAGCCCCTTGAGATCGAGCTAAATTCCTGATCTTTTCATTTAGCGCGCTATCTAACCGCTTTAGGATATTCCCGAAGGAAGCATTTAAATCTTCAAACTGGCAACTCACTCCGAGTTGATCCCAGTCCTCCAACGGTTGTGGAGTATTCTCGCCAAGCTGATCCACGACGGTTCCGTCCATGGCATCTGTGGCATTTGGGTATGACATTGTCAGTGGACACTGAAACAGAAACTTGGATCCAAGTTACCGGCGTGGCCCCCAAGTCGGACACTAAGTGTCGTACGTTGTAATCGTTCCGATTACTGTACTGATATCGGTTCCGATATACAGTACTCACAAGAAAATACACGTAGATGAGTAAGAAGGTTTATAAGCGACGAGTAATTAGAGAGCAAAAGAACGGCTATTCATAAATTACATGGACCGAAATGGGAGTGCGGTCAAGAGCGGGGAAAAAGCGTGCACATCTACTGGGGAGGGCTTTTTATGGACTCTCCTGGAGGCGTGTTTACCGTGATTTCCTCGGACTCTCCGTCCGGCACGGTTTTATGGCTCTGGGGCCGTCGCTGGCATATCCGCAGGAGCAGGTCGTAAACCTCCCCTGGATACGTTCCGCCACTTCATGCTCTTAACGAACACTTGCAGAATACACCGGTCCCGGTATATTCCACAGCGCGCTCTCTTCACAGCACTGCTGCTTCAAGACTGTTGAATCTGCCGCAATGAGAATAACTCCACTCAACAATTACACTCAATTGGTTCTAAGTAGGCTACAATCTAACGCTCATTCAAGAAAAGGAGAATGGGTGGCCACGGCACTTTGAGGTGATGCGTATCAGCGGATGCAGCTTTGAAAATTATGGATGTCTATTTCCTCCCTGAAACAAAGTTTGGGAAGAAGAATTACGAAATGTACTTCCACAGACTATTGTGAGGCGGTAATGAATGCGTATTCAGATTACTACACAGACTTGCTGTGGTCAGCTAACCAAAAAATCTGTGCTTTATTTTTCTCAGAGAAATCTGGTACAAATTCACCGCCCTCAGAGCAATAGATGACTAAGTTTGCCTGGGTGGGTAACGAAATTTGGATCAAAGTGAGGTACACGCGACTGCCGGCGCTTCTCTACATTGCTGCACGCACCTTTATTCCAGGAATATTTGTTATGCTCTCGCCCCTTCGTAAAATCACTGTACATATTACCTCCAAGTGTCACTGCGACCTGGTGTGTCCTCTCATTAGTGCAAATATGGGTATAGATTTCTGGTGTGGTTGTTGTAGTATTCGCTGACGATTTCACGAGTAGTTGACGGTTGCTCATGCTTAACAATTACGAACAATCCCTTCGAAAAGGCGATTAGTTGATCATGGACCCAAAGTCGCTGATTATCTGAGCTGGACTACAGCTGTTTTCCCAATACAATATACTGCTGGTTCGAGCTCTTATGGACTGAAATTTCGTACTTCAGTTATCGACCAGTTAGTCAGCCAGCAAGCAAGGGCGGTAGCCATCATTCTGACAACCGTTGGTAGAGATGCGTAATGATTTCGTGTAATCCACGCATTGTAATTTCCACCAATGTAGAGTGAGGTTTAGCCCAATGTTCAATTCACGGATCAGAGTACTCGAGTGTCGATGGATCGCACGCACGAAACAGCTGAGTCATTGCGCGGCACGATTGCGTCGCGGCAGCTGCCGGTGTCAAATAATTGGGACCCAGATGCGCCCCGTCAGCACTTTCCTGCGTTGTTGTATGGGACGCAGCGAAAAGCTCTGCGGCAAGCGAGTCGGTGGCTCAGCAGGGTGCGGGGCTTCTTCAAAGGTGCTCCACCAGATGTTCGACTCCCGTGCTGTGCATATTTTTGGATTTTTCCGTAGCAGCTGCCTCCTTCACCGATTTGCTCCCTACACATCTACGCATTTATTTCACTCTAAGTTATCAAAAGGGTCAGGTTCGTGATCATTAGCCCAGATTCCTGATTAAAACCTCATGACCTCGACAGCCCTAGTCACCCGTACCTGCTGTAACCTACCGTAGTCGGCCGAAAATTCAAAAACGGATGCAAGGTTCGTGATTAGCACAAAAATAACCCCTGGGGGAGGTTTGGCCGAAATTTTTTTTTCGACCTCTCGTCCACCTCTGGAGTCGTGAAAGTACAATAATGCCTTTAAATCAGCTTACTTCCTACACATCTCCTACACATTTATTTCTCTCTAAATTCTCAAACAAGGGTTTATTTTGAGCTGTACTTCACTCACTTCTCTCACTTTTTGTATTATACAACGTATTGTGTTTTTCAGCGAATGTTAAACAGTGACCTCGCAGCAGGTCGGATGGCTAGGGCTGTCGAGGGCATAATCACCGATTTTGCCCAGAATTCTCTCAGGAAGTTTATTTGTGGTGCTGATCACGAATCTGACATTCGTTTTTAAAATTTCGGCTGATTGCGGTAGGTTACAGCAGGTACAGGTGACTAGGGCTGTTGAGGTCATGGAGTGTTAATCACGAATCTGACCGTTTTGACAATTTAGAGTGAAATAAATGTGTAGGAGATGTGTAGGAAGCAAATTGGTGATGGAGACAGCGGTTATGAAAAAATGCAAAATTAGTGCACAGTACGGGAGTCGAACATCTGGCCTAGCACATGTGAAGCAGCGTCTCATCCTGCTGAGCCACCGATTCACTTGCCGCAGAGCCTCTCATCACGCATGCACGTGGGCACGTGCTGACGATGCGCTACTGTACCCCGCATTCGAGGGCCCGTTAACTCTTTTGGTTCAAGCACTCAATAAAAGCACAACATGTTTTTCTACTATTTGAAGGGTGGAGATTCTTACTATTCATTTCCCCCGTTGGCAGAGGCATCGCGGGTGTACAAGACCCCCAAACTCGTGATGCGCCGTATTCCATTGTGACTTCAAGGACCCCTACTCTTTGTGTTTAACGACTTGGCAAAAAACAAGCACATTTTTATACTAATTGAGGGGTGGGGAATCTTTCTATATGACTCGCTCTCCCCGTTCAGACATACGCTTCAGACCCTTCCCTTGTGAGACCCTTCCCTGGTCAGTTTCTCCCTAACTGGAGCTTTTGTGTTTTCAGCATGTTTATAATCGTGGACGTTTTACTTCCTTCAGATGAGCGCATGCACTTCTTTTTAAAAGTATGTTGTATTTCTAAAAACACTGGTAGTGAAGTTTGCTCGTCTGTACGCAGTTATATTTCGTTCAATCTCTGCTGTCCACCACATGACTCCATTGTTGTAGAATGCAGTCGTTAAACGGTCTGGGAGCGTGGAGCAGTTTCGGGTCCAATCTACAATTTCTGCCTCTACATCGACGTAGTGGTAAGTTACAGTTGCAGTAGTAGTACAATCTCGGAAGTTATGCATTGTTCGTACATGTTAATGATCATTTCTATTAACGCTTGCATAACGCAACACACAAGAAAGCAAACAGTAACAATCGCGTGTATATCACGGAATGAAAAGAAGATCTTAAAGTCTTAAAACATAAACAATGAAGCAGTTCATACAGATAGTTATATTATTCAACTAACTTCAGATCTAATAATTACAAACTTGGCTGCCGTATAAGTGGAAGACACTGCTCACGATTTGGTTCTTGGGCGAGGAAGAAGAACCGCTTAGCTTAGAAGAGCCACTTCTTGTGTGATTTATTCATTTATTTATTCTATTTTCACCTAATTATATTATATTCATGAAATAAATTTAAGAAAACTGCAAGTCAGGAGCGATTGTAAAGCATAACAACTGATGTGCAAGGCAGACGTCGGAAGCTTTGCGGCGAAATTCTAGGAATTGTGCTCCAGGATGTTTATTTCCGTTTCATGCTTTCGGTGCGGGCATCTGGCATACCTCCAAGTCGCTCCAAAGATTGTCGAGGGAGCGATTTGAGCGCAGCAGGAATGGGAGGCAGTCGTTAGTCCCGACTCGGATGCGCACTGACGATGCCGACAGTGCCTGTGGTGCCAATTAGCGTCGACTCGCACCGTGCCACTCGTCGCTTCGCGACGATCTCCAAGGCAGCCCTGGCCGCCGTGCGATGGTGACCTAGCCGAGCACAGGAGCCTGCAGTCGACCGCGACCCCACTGAGGCGAACTTCACAGATCGACCAGATTTACAGTTACAGCGAATAACTTACTTAGAGGGTTTACAAAGGCTGCGTAAAGACGTACTGGTGCGAGTCCTACACACTTTCATGTCAGAATTTCGAGCTCTATCTGATGGGCTGTACAAGAACACTTAAAAATTCCTCTGTAGAGATATTTCGACGCAGGCTTCGAGCTAAAGGCTTCACGAACAATTAGGCATGAATTTCGTAGACTTTATAATGAAAAATTTATGGTCTACCTTGGTCTAGCTTTGTAATTTTACGGTCTAGGGCTGTACAATAACGCTTAAAAATTTTCCTGTAGAGACATTTTGGGGAAAGCTTCTAGATAAAGACTGCACGAACAATGCAAAAAAAGCTTTTCCAGGGCAGCACAGGCTAAATGATTACTGATGCTTAAAATAACGGTGCTCCTCCCCAGAAGTTTTCCTTCATTCATGAAGGATGCAACTTTATTCTACTGGCATGCCACTGGAAGAACAATTTGATATGTTGTGTGATAAAATTCAATTACCATGAATTTTTACTCTTACCTATTCAGTCTTAGTTTCGAGAAATATCGTGCTGGGTATCACAAAGGTTCGTAAAGATGTCGAGGATCTTAGAAAAAAAACCTGAGAAATACTATGAAAAACTACAACAGGACTCTCCTAGGAAGGCCCTCTACTAAATGGATTGCTCTGCAGTCTTTATCTGGAGGCCTTCGCCAAAATGTCTCTACAGGGAAATTTTTAAGCATTCTTGTACAGCCCTTCAGGTAGACCATAAAATTTTCATTATAAAGTCTACGAAATGTGTGCCTAATTGTACGTGAAGCCTTTGGCTCGAAGCCTAGGACAAAATATTTCTATAGAGGAATTTTTAAGTGTTCTTGTACAGCCCATCAGATAGAGCTAGAAATTCTGACATGAAAGTGTGTAGGACTCGTACCAGTACGACTCTCTGCACTGCCTTTGTAAACCCTCTAAGTAAGTTATTCGCTGTAACTGTAAATCTGGTCGATCTGAGAAATTCGGCCTCGGTGGGGTCGCGGTCGATCTGCAGGCTCCCGTGCTCGGCTAGGTCACCATCGCAGGGCGGCGAGGGCTGCCTTGGAGATCGTCGCGAAGCGGCGGGTGGCACGGTGCGAGCCGACGCTAATTGGCACCACAGGCACTGTCGGCATCGTCAGTGCGCATCCGAGTCGGGACTAACGACGACTTGGAGGTATACCAGATGTCATACGTGAATATAAGAAATTACCTGTTCTAAGGCCTGATGAAGTTGTTCTGTACTTTCTCCATGACAAATGTTTGATGTTTACCGTATATGGGCGATTATCTGGTTCAACAACGGGGGTGTTGTCTGGGAAGGATAAAGCGCTGACTTGTTCATCGGCTGGCCACCGCAAGTCATTGTATGGCCAAATACGCATTCATGTCGCCTCCACGACATCCCGTAGAAGTAGAATGCGCTGGCGCATCCCAGAAGGGATTGAGTAACGCCGTCCCTTATATATATATATATATATATATATATATATATATATATATATATATATATATATATATATATATATATATATCCTATTATATAAAGCGGAGAGGCATGAATCACTGACGGTCAACGGGTGCTAACGCTGTCAACGGGTGCAAACGCTGTCAACGGGTGCTAACGCTGTCAACGGGTGCAAACGCTGTCAACGGGTGCAAACGCTGTGAACGGGTGCAAAGAGGTAAACAGTGGCAGGCAGCCACTGCTGCCGGTGGTGTTTACTACCACGAGGTGTTTACGACCATGACGCTTCGACTGTCGGGTGGTCACCAAAGGACGCCCACTTGATGAGATTTCGCAAGAGGTCACCACGACTATGACGAGCCGCCGCTGCCGGGTTCAGAGAACACGTGAAGCGTTGCGGAAGAGGTCTGCGCCGCGGCACGGCTCACACCTCATGACCTGCGATGGAAGCCGTCGATGTGCTGCACCGCTTGCTTCTGCTTTGCGCGTTCTTGCCAGTGTGTTCTTCTTCATCCACCTCCCTACACATTAGCAACAGCATATGATGGCCTAAGGCGTTTCGATCGTGCACTTTCCGGGGTGGGTGTTACATGATTTTCACGTCGAAATGAACACCTTTTAAATCAAACTGGACAGTTTTCAAACCTAATTGGATACTCTTCCAAGCTGCCCGATGAACTCTGAAATCAAATTTAACGTCTTCCAAATCGAGACGAGCTTCTTCATTCAATTTGATTCCAAAGTTCACAGGTCACAGCAAAAGACTGGATCGCGCCATGCACACAAAAAGTTCAACGCAACGTTTATTTGATCGACAAAAAAGTTAGAATATGTGTGTGTTTATTACAATTATTTGTGTTACACCGTTTGCAGGTGTGAAACTGCATGAAAACAGAAATTTTGCTATCAATCGAATGAAAATCGCTAATTTTCGGACGGGGCATGGCGCATTCTCTGTTTTAGCAATATAAAGTGGCCGCTTTTCTGCTCTTCAAAACAAGCTTTAATTCATTGTTTTTCCTCAACAAATAAAACTTTTAAAATTTTCATACTACGTGTTCTCTCATTGGGAACTAAATTAAAACTTCAATTAAAGTTATACTAAAGTTTTCTTCGAACAAAAATTATCCTAACGCTTTTGGAGAGTCCTCTCTAGTCTAATGTGAATGATGCATATTTCAAATTGGAAGAGTTCTCTTTGATTTGAATAGTCTTAGACTAGCTTAAAAGAGTGTCCAATTTGACGTGAAAATTGTCCAATTTGATTTCAGAACTGTCCAACTCGACGTGAAAATAATATATCAACCGATATATTGACGTTTCTCTCTGACTTAACCGATCGTTGTGGATGTTGCGTCATTAGTTCAGACCTCGAGCTCAGACAATCTATATCAACGGATATATTAATATTTCTCTCTGACTTAATCTACCGGGGTGGGTGTTGCTTGATTAGGGTCCAGATCTATGAAGTCTGAGAGAGAAACAATAGCACTACTAAAACGATCGATAATATTGATTGATAATGATCGTCTGAACGTTCTGTCAACTACTGCCACTCAGACTTCATCGATCGGAGTGGTTGTTGCGTGATTAGCTCAGAACTCAATCAAACAATCTAGCTCGTCTCGATTTGGAAGACTTTCGATTTCATTTCAAAGCTGACAGGCCACATCAAAAGACTGAATCGCGCCATGCACTCAAAAAGTTCAACGCAGTGGGTGTCCCGCGATTATGATAGCCGACGGAAGGCCAACCAGGTAAAAGATGTTTCGATGGGCAGTCGATCCTACTATAGTCACTATCCATTTTTGAGCGTTGGTATCGGTTCTCTGCAGACTTCATCGATCTGGGTAGGTGATCCGTGATTATGATGGCCGACGGATGGTCGATGGTCTATGTTATACTTCGGCAACGAGTCGCCGACGTCGCAGGCGGCGTCGCCGGGAGCTCCTCTGATGGAGTCTTTTGATTATTGGTTGGTTCTTCATTCCCAGCACTGCCATCATCTCCACCGTACCTTGAGTTACGAAATGGAGAAATGCAAAAACACCCGTCCGGCGGACACCACTAGTGTCATTTTTAATCTCAACGGTCTTTTATGGTTAGTCTCACAACCATTACCTAATGCTGTACGAAAATCCGTTCAGCTTGCTGGAACGCTGAGTGTTTGAAGAGGGAGTGGAGCCTAATCCTTACGTTCCCTTTCCCTTTGTCGCCTTCCTTGCTTCTCTGTCGTTCTCACCCGTTTTATTCGCGTTTTCTAGGCATTTTGGCGTTCTTGCCGAGCAAATAACGCAAAACAAAACTGTGAAGAAAACTGAAAACGTGAAGAGAACAGTGAAGAATTGCGAATAACTGATACTGAGCAGCCAAAATATGAAAGACGGCCTTGAAACAAAAATATACAAAACGGCTGTAGAGAAACTGATTCAAATAAGTAGTGTTTCCTCGCTTTCTCAAAAGATACAGCAAACATCGCTTTTTCGAAATGCAACTTACACTAATTAAGAGTTAAATTTTCATGCGAATTCAGAAAATTCTGCGCAAATTTAATTTCAATGCGATTGAACGAAAAAGGCCTTTGCTAAACTTCAATAAAGAAATTAAACGAAAATGCCGGTAAATTCGTTAGATCGCTAAATCATTGTCGTTAAATGCTCAATACTGGCCCGTACTTCTATTAGTACACTGCGCTCCAATGCTCCCCCGACGACGTCGCTGACGCCACCACAGAATCTGTCGACGACGTCGCCGACGGTACCGACCACGTCTGTGGCAACATTGGCGTCGGCGACGTCGGTGACGAGTCGCAGAGTCGGCGACGCGTCGCCGAAGTATAACACAGGCCTATCAGGAAATCAGCCACCATGGTAAAGCTTCCACCAGACAATCAATATTAACCGATATTATTGATTGGTCAATCATTGTCTGGAAGACGCTTTTGATTTGGAAATTGTTCACTTTGTTCTCAAGAACATACCTATTTCGCGCGCTGGATTACTAAGCTACTTCTTCCTGCCCAGATCCTCCGATTTTCAGCGAGGGCCAGAGCAGGTCAGCGAAGAATGTTGGGAGGACCTACACTTGATTCGACTACGCCTTCAATCAAGTCTTGCTCCTTGGTCCTCCATTTTCGGCAATGCCTTGACCAGTTTCCATACTACGGTATGCAGGGGAGAATAGTATTATTTGTCCTAAGTTACACTTTCCGAAATTCATCACGCCTCGTGGGATAAAGCACGACGACTGGACAGAAACGTCAGACATTCGATTAGGCTTGACGAGCTGCAATGTGCTGTGAACAGAACCTTGGACGGAGCAGGAGTGCTGCTGACATTTTCGTGAGTGCTGCACTGGGATTGACTGATACTCAACAAGGCGTCAATCAATCTGTAGGAGGCGTTCGTTTCAACGTGTTCGACTTCGAAGCCGGCGACCGGCGCTGGGTGAGGAAGCATCCCTAGCTAGGTTTGGGCTGCGTTCCTAGCGTGGCCCGCCATACCCGAAGCCGGCGAAGCCGGCAAGCCTGGCGTGGCCCGCACGTCCAGCGTACGGCGCCGGCGAAGCCGGTGACGGACGCTGGATGAGGAAGCATCCCTAGCTAGGTTTGGGCTGCGTTCCTAGCGTGGCCCGCCATACCCGAAGCCGGCGAAGCCGGCAAGCCTGGCGTGGCCCGCACGTCCAGCGTACGGCGCCGGCGAAGCCGGCGACGGACGCTGGATGAGGAAGCATCCCTAGATAGGTTTGGGCTGCGTTCCTAGCGTGGCCCGTCATACTTGAAGCCGGCAAGCCTGGCGTGGCCCGCACGTCCAGCGTACGGCGCCGGCGAAGCCGGCGACGGACGCTGGATGAGGAAGCATCCCTAGCTAGGTTTGGGCTGCGTTCCTAGCGTGGCCCGCCATACCCGAAGCCGGCGAAGCCGGCAAGCCTGGCGTGGCCCGCACGTCCAGCGTACGGCGCCGGCGAAGCCGGCGACGGACGCTGGTGGGTAAACAGTTCGATCATCGTACAGTGAAATAGGCAAGGAAGACGGAGCTAGAAATGCTATGCAGATACAGCAGGATAGCGTCTTTATATAGCACTTATGTTGAAATCTTCAGAACATTCTAGAAAAAATCTGGAACATTGCAAAGTTTTCTGCAGATACTTTCTGGACACCCTAATATTTCATTGCCATTAGAAACGTATCTCCTTTAGTAATTACCATCTGGCTACACTGATATTATGTCGCGTTCCGTAGCAGTGTACCAATACCAAGAAATGCATAAAGGCTTAGGAGTCGTCTTAACACAAAGATGTCACTCACCATGATCTAATAACGAATTATCAATTAACAAAACATTTATGCTAACGACCATATCGTGTTTGTCAACTTTAGGGCAATTCTTAGGTAATCTCCGTCACGGTCTTTTAGCTGAAGCACTATTTGGAAAAGCTATGTATACACTGGGCGCGTGTAGTGAGTCGGAGAAGGCGCCGACTGTCGCGTGCACCCGATACCAGGTTCCTGGTTCGGATTTCTCGCCCAGGCCAACCAAGCCTTCCATCCCTCCGGGGTCGGTGAATTGGTACCAGACTTGACTAGGAAGGATAACACACTCTCTATCAACTGGCCATTGCAAGTCGCTGCATGGGCCAAGAACGCATTTAAAATGCCTCCTCATCCCATTGAAGTGCGTGGCGCATCGCAAAAGGATTGAGGGACGCCATCTTTTATGCTTATCCTTTATAAGTTTCCTGATCCATTGTTCCCCTATTACTGGACTTGCGATGCTCCCCATATAATGTAGCCATTCACCCTGCGCAATAGCTCTTTGCGGGCATCGTTGTTTGTCAAAGCTTTTCCACAGTGTTTGACAGAGTGCTGAATGGCAATGCTAATTTGCTCTTCGCTGTTAGGAGATTTGGTGCAAGATTCTGGGTTTACGACGAAAATGACGAGGGAGCAACAGGTCTTCACTATCAGCTTATGAGCTGAGTAAGAACCACAATCACTACGACTAGGCATCGTCCTCATCCCACTGAAGCCGACCAGAATGGACCTTGGCTTTGTAGGATATAACAGTATATTTGGCTTTGATATCTGGAGGTACCACTAGAAGCCTCGTCCAAAGTGAAACTTTTGCCAGAAGAAAACGAATGGTACATTAGCTCAGCAACACGGTGATGAGGCATATAGCAAGTTATGTGTCCGAAAGAAGTGGTCGTTTTTCAGGTAATCAGCGACGACAATCAGAGAGACCGATACGATAGTCCACAAACCGTGGCACAAACTTGCTCTTAAAAAGGCTCTGATTCTGATCTTGTTGCATCTGTTGGAATCGCTTTTTCGGCCTTGTAATGGATTCAGAACTTGTGAAAGCATTGGCGATTGGTAGCTGAATAATACTACATATAACCCAGCCGTTTCACCCCCTCAACCACCAGACAAGGGCCAACGTAATCCTCGGGACATTCCTCGAGGGTTCCTGGTAGTGAATTTTTGAGGGCAACAGTGTGGTTGAGACAAGAGCTAAGCTTGCTCTGTGGAAATTCTGGATGCAGCAGAATCATCATTACCATATATAATCGAGAGAGGCATGAGTCACTGTCCGACGACATGTTTGCACTCTTAAGTGAAGCCAACATGCACTCTTATGTGAAGCCGGCCGCGCACGCTGCGATGAAGCCCGCCGCGTCCGCTGCGTTCGCTGCGTCCGCGGCGTCCGCGGCGTCCGCGGCGTCGGCTGCGTCGGCTGCGTCGGCTACGTCCGCTGCGTCTGCTGCATCCGCTGCGTTCGCTGCGTCGGCTGCGCTGAAGCTTGCCACGTCCGTCGCGCTCAAGCCAGCCGCGCTCGCCGCGTCCGCCGCGATAAGTCCGCCGCGTCCGCTGCGTCCGCCGCGTCTGCCGCGCTAAGTCCGCAGCGTCCGCTTCCGAGGATGTTTACTGCTGACGGCGCATGAACTGTCGATGGTGGCATGTTGATCCCATCTAATGTGTTTATGAGCAGACTGCCAAAGGGATGCAAAGCAGAGAACATTGCGCGATTGCTCTCGGTACAGGTTCATTGACCTTCACCCTCCATTTTCACTTCATTTTTGCATCCGTCCCTTACTCCATTTCTTTCCTTCATAGCTGTGCGCGCTCAGGGGGAGTGCGCAGCTGGGGTTCTCGCAGCATCCAGGGTGTGTGCCATCCAAACTGCCCCTGTGGGAACTGCTTTTGTCGCTCAGGGAGAGTCCGCGGATGGATTCTGCGCTCTTCGAGCGCAGAATCAGGCTAGGGAAGGGACTCTAGGGTGTGTGCCATCCAAACTACCCATGTGAAAACTGCTTTCGTCGCTCAGGGAGTGTCCACGGAGCAGTGAGCAGCCACCGACCGACCATCGGCCGCCTTCCACATCGACTAACCGCGCTGACCTCGTTTTCCACGTTTGCCACGTGTCCGCGACGCGACCGCTCGCGGCGCAGCGAAGGAAGAATAGCCGCCATCGGCTACGTTCCTAGCGTGGCCCGCCATACCTGAAGCCGGCAAGCCTGACGTGGCCCGCACGTCTAGCGTACGGCGACGGCGAAGCCGGCGACGGACGCTGGCTGAGGAAGCATCTCAAACTATGTTTGGACTACGTTCCTAGCGTGGCCCGCACGTCCAGCGTACGGCGACGGCGAAGCCGGCGAGAGACCCTGGCTGAAGAAGCATCCCAAACTTTGTTTGGGCTACGTTCCTAGCGTGGCCCGCCACACCCGAAGCCGGCGAAGCCGGCAAGCCTGGCGTGGCCCGCACGTCCAGCGTACGGCGCCGGCGAAGCCGGCGACGGACGCTGGTATATATATATATATATATATATATATATATATATATATATATATATATAATTCGCTTAATCCGTCGGCCACGTTGTCAGTCGGGGACGGCGGACTGCAGCAAAGAGATGCCTACGACAGTGCGGCGTATGCCAGCCGGGCTCTATGAGCTTAACCATGTGCCATTGCTGGCGATCTTATAACCTTGGCGCCGGATCACCCAAGTTTACGATATATTCAGCGGGCAACACATTAGGGTAGGAATGGGGATTAGGTGCAGAGTGTAGGGATTCAGAAGATGTGCCGCAGACGTCGTTCAACGTGTGGCGGGATTCTGAAGGCGTGCTGAAGACGTCTCCAACGTGCGTAGGAATTCGAAATATGGGAAATCAGTAGGAGGGGGACCAGTGGTGAGGGGATCAGCAAGGGGGACCACTAGAGGGGTGGGGAATAAGGGGTACCAATGTTTTCCCTCAATATCGTCCAATGTGCGTCCGGTTTCGGAAGAAGGGTCACAGAAGTCGTGGCACGTGTGTGCTAGTGTGCTCGACCCTCTCCGTTTCTTTGCCAGCACATAGGTAAGGAAGGGGTAAGGGATTTTAGGGTAAGGAAGCATAAGCGGAGGGAGGGTGGGGGAAGAGGTAGGGAGAGTGACTACGAGATTCGGAGGAGTATTATTGCCGTCTCACAGTAAACGGTTTCGACCTGTCGTCCAATACCGATTAATTTTAATCATGTTCCTGCAGATTAAGCATTTCGGATTGGGACTTTCATGATCTGCTTCTCGCCACTTAGGGAATGGGCACCTCGGAGAACAAATCGCGTACATGCGATAGAGGGTGGATGGGCTTCATAGGAGCAGTGAAGATTCTGCCCTACCATATCCCGCTGCACTAATATATTACATAGTAAAACCTGTTTTCTACTTAACAGAAGTAAGAAGGCCTAAAGAAGAAAGGAGAGAAATTAGAGTTGTTCTATTCTCGGGATTTGGGGGCGAAGCCCCCAACCATACGTTTGGTGGCCGCTAGGCCGCTGAACTTCTGATGGTGTAATAAAAAACCAAACCCTCAACGGAGTCCACTGTCCGTACAGCATACCCTTCATTGTTGAAACTATAAGTTCGTGTTTCCATTCCAGAAAAAAAGTGGACGCAAATACGGTCGGGAGGGGGGTCACCCCTACTCAGTGTATTCGCCTTTGTAGGAAGACACACTCATGTCCATTCACATCAGAAATGGCGTAGCAAAGTTCACCATATGTGTAAAACATACCAGTGCTGCATAAAATTTTTGGTTTCGTACAACAAAAAACGTGTAGGGCTGTCCTCTATGGTGACCCCCCCCCCCCCGACCCTATTTGCGCTAAAAGGTGTAAGACTACTGTCTTTTGAGGAGTTAGAGGAAGCTGCGTATTATTCGGCTTAAATGTTTTGCATATTAGTGCTGGCTCAATATCACTTTGCTTCTTACTTTCATCACCTAAGTATGTTCATGTTACAGCAGTAAGAAGATCAGCAAACCAGCCATGTCGTTCGAACTCCTATTCAGCAGTAGTTCGTGAAGTTGGAAACGATCAACTGAAAGGCATGATTGAGGGTGCGTTTTTAATGTTTTCAGGGCATCGCACGATTGCCAAACTTCCTACGCTTTCATCGTTTAGGTCAACCATTTCCATTCATTTGTCATCGTGCAAAGCGTCGCGATCGCTTTCTCATTACCCTTAATGGACAGATAACTGTTTCTATCATGCCGAGTACGGGAGCTGTGTGTAAGTTTTCGTCTTCTGAATTGTATGTATGTTTATTACATAAGCGTAACTTATGCACAAAACAACTCCAAAGTAGAACAACAACTAAACACATCACAACAACATCGCAAAATAGTACGACAAAGAGAAAACTACGAATAAGCTAAAGACTGGAGAGAGTAAGAGACGCGCACGTCCTCACGAATAAGCTCTTTATAAGCCAGTTTTGTGAGGGAATTCTGAATTCTCGTTCTTTTTCTTATTTTAACTTCTGTACACTTGCTATTCGTTCGTTGCGTTCCTATTGGCTTTGTTTTCATGAGCAACATTGTGCTGTAGGCAGCACCGTGCCGTGATTTGACTCATTGGCTTTAATTTTAATAGGATGAATTGTTTTAAAAGGCAGAGGATGCCCAGTTGAGGGTGAAGCCGACTGTTCCATGTCCCCGATTCAAGGTTCTTGGTTCTGCTCCCGCTTCTGCTAGCCAAATTTCCATCTCACCGGGGTTATTGAATTTGTACCAGTTCTGGTTGCGAAGGATAAGATACTGACTTCTCCTTCGGCTGACCACCGCAAAACGTTGTATAGACCGGACACGCATTCAAATCGCCTCCACGATATTCCACAGAAGTGTTCGGTTGGTTGGAAAGTCTTGTGACATATACACTGCAAACAACACGTCAAACGATTGCAATAAATTACAAACTCAGTCCGTTATATAACCCCATTCAAATCTGGGATTTTTTTCTTGGGGGAGCGGGTTTTCAATTCTTTTCCGCTAGAAAACCTTAGACCGAAGAAAAATCGGAGACATCTGTCTCCAATTGGTGTCGGTCCTAAAACTCTATCTCTGATATGCTGTTCAGCACTTTAAATAAGTAGTAGTCAGTAGGAGCCATGTCTTGAGAGTACGGTTGGGATAGGGAGTGTTCATACCTCGCGACGGCAGCTCCCCAGAAGTGTGAACAGGCGACTGCAACGACTGCAGCGATGGGAGCGACTGCGGAGCGGGGTGTACGTAATTGTACCACAGAAACCCATGGGAAAAGACCGTTGAAATTCGGGCCTAAGGGACTGTTCATACTTCGCGACGGCAGCAGTTGGTCGGCTAGGCAAATAGTTCAGGCCGCGAAGTCTGAACAGATCCTAAAGCACTTTCCTGCTGATTATACTTCTTTTCTAGACTTCGACAGGAGCAATCACCCTATATGGATGCTCCCGTTCTCAGTGTTTTGGTTCACGACGTCTGAAACTGGATAGTGTAACTCGGCGCTGTTACCGTGGTTCCGTTATCCAGAAATTTCCAGTAAATCTCTTTCGAATCTCACCAGCAGAGAGAAGAACCTTCTTTTAATGTAGTCCAGGTTGCGGCTGCCGACGCTTTGCGTGTGCGATAGGATTACATGAGAACTGGTCCATGACTCATTCCGCCACGCGCGTGTGGCGTGAGTCAGATAGGAAGAGTGAGCCTCTGCGTCTTGGCTCCTTGCGAGTGCCCGCCATCCGCCGTCTCCTCGAACAGCAGACTCACGTGAATAGAACGTGAAGACGGTCGGAACCGTAGGGAGAGTTGGTGATGTCGCATAGAATCGACAACTTAACAAGTATTGGTTGTGTTACAACTGTTTCATGGATATGCAAAAGAAAAAGGGGATTGAAGTGATTTAGCTCGAGGCCTGCGTGCAGTATGCGCTTGGTTTTTCCTAATTTGAAGTATACATTGATCCGCTTATCACATAAAGTTTATCTTAAACGTCACAATGGTAATATTAATAATACCATGAGCATGAAAAGAAAAACAAAACAAATATCACCAATGTGCTAATCTAGCGGCAAGTACATCGAGCTGGTCCTTGCATTCTCTTGTAGTAGGCGGCCGGCCGGCGGTTCTCAGAAATTGGAGGAACCTCCAGGGCTCGGTGAGCACTTCCACTTGTCGTTGTTGCTCATCAGTCCTGATGTGCGGTGGTGTAACTTCACCTTGACGAAGTTTTATGCCTAATCCTAATACTATAAGGGTGTGCGCTATGATTTACCAATCAGTTGGACTTGACTGACCTCACACACAGCATTCGTCTCGTAGGGATGTGGTGAAATAGCAGTACTGATTCCAAAACGCTGCTTGGATTAGCAATTTCACCCTGCTTGGTCGTTTTGTAGCATGCAACTGCAAGGTCTGAAGTGCCTGTCATACTTCCCTTAAGAGCGCAGTGACATTGTGTTAAAGCTATGCACCAATTTCCATTCAATTGATCTCACTGTAGCCCCAACAGAGGTGTAATGGGGCTCCGAAGATCTGCAGCTATATTAGATGTCCTCAATGTTTCTTACAGGTGTTTATGCTGATCTGATCAATCGGTCCACTACTCATAAGATCTATTATTGGTCCCCTTTTCTCTCAGCTGTTGTCGCTATTTGACTATGCTCATTCCGTCTTGGAATCATCTCTACTACTGGTATTCTCGCACCCAACTTGCACGCACGTGGCTTTAACGGGAGAGTTGTAGATAGTGCGTTCATGAGTGAGAGGCCCGTCGATTAGCCAAGAGTCGAGGTACATGTTGGATGTGAGAAGCGGCAGACGCTAAAGACACGAGCGGGATGCATGTGAGGCGCGAGAGGGTGCGAGACATGGCTGCAGAAAACCCGCGCGCCGCGTTGGCACCTTGCCCATGGACCAGTTCTCCGGCAACGGTGCGATAGGCGTTTGTGTGTGAGTTCACGTAGAGAACCAAGCTTTCGTCATTAGTGTCAGTGTCCACGAGAAAGTCCTTTTCGTGCGGGCGAAGGAGTGACTCGATAACAGTTCAGCCGCATTTGTGGTACCCAAGACCACAAAGATTTGCGGTACTCAATCATGTTAGGCTTGGCTTTAAGGGCTCCCGCAGGGTGTCTTCTTCCGTAGCACAGAGGCGCCTAGAGCGACGGCGATCGTCGAAAGGGATATCCGTACAGGCTCCTAAGCGGTTACCAACGAGTCATTGTGGGGTGATGAATAACATTCTCCAGCGCAGCGCCTGATACTGACGGCAGCAGTCCTCGTGGTGTGGCTCTGTGGGAATTCATAGACGATAGGCCGCTTGCGCGGCTGCTTGATGACGCCATCTTACTGTACCCGTGGTTGGGAGGCACCATTGCGTTCGAAAAATCTTCGAGAGTGTGCTGTAAGGTCCCCATTCAAGATGCCGTCTGTACGTGCTCTGACAAGTTTACCAATCCTGTAAAGTGTTGCAAGGCTATTCGATCGGCCTATTGGAACACGTGGCGCACTAGTTCTGAACTTCTTTTTTCTTTTTTTTCTGTACGAAATACATCCTCTTGAATTTACGGATTCAGGAGTATTGAAGAGTGGGTGAATTCGAGAGGGTCGCTCTCTTTGTCTATAATATCCTGTCAATTCCTTGGACAAAATATTATCAGTTTCATGCTTAATTTGAGGTTTTGCATGATAAACTGAGAGAGGGCTTCAGATATACAAGAGCGTGGATTTCGCACTAGACGTGCAGGAAGCTTAGGCGTCGGTGGGATCAGCTCGAAAACTGAGCAAACGCAGACGAGGTGAAGAGCTTTCCATTGAAGATGCTTGACTATTTTGATGATGAACGAACATAATTTTACTTCAGATGGAATGTGCTCGCTGACATGTTCGGGGCAACGAAAAAGGCGAAGGATGACAACATTGACGGATGGACTCAGTACGATTCTGAACTAAAGAAGTTACCTGAGACTCAACAGAAGACATACACAGTACGTAACTAATGAATTTTGATCTCGTACTAACAAGCTTACCGTACTGTGTCTTACTTCTTCAGGAGGGGTTCGTAAAAGGGCTTTTGGCCTCGAAAACCTCGAACTCAGCTGCACCCAAAAAGTCGAGCACGCTCACTCGCTTCTACATATTCTTGGCGGCATGTGTTCTCCTCGGATACTTGTCTGGTGGTTGGTTTTGTTTATCAAAATCTCTAGCGTAAATTTCTAGACTGGCTGGATTTACGAATCATTTTCTTTTGCTTAATTTTTTTCTTAAATGAACCTGTATATTCAGCTTTCATAGTTTAGGGGTGGTTCAGATCGCCCCTACGCTATCTTTATTAAGACTCGATTTTCTAGTTCTCATTTTCATAGTGACCTGGAAGAGTCAAAGAATGGTTTCGGAACTATTCCCTCTATCTAGCACCATGTATGCCTCCCAATATGGGGCGAAACACCATTATTTTCCTGTTATAGAAAACCAGTTATTGTAGCGCGGCCTGAAAGTATTCCGAATCGTTGTTCCAGGCGCTCGTTTCGTCAAAGGCAAGGGTTCTCCAACTCTCCAGTTGGGTTCCCACTAGTGTTAAGGAATACCCCTCCAGTAATTCCAAACTCACCGTTGTTCCACAGGCGCCGAGTAAGAGCTCAGCTACGCGACCACCATTGAGCGACTGAGACTCACTATGTATGCAAGTCTATGCAACGTAGTTGCAACATATGCTCCCGATTCCCGAAGGTTTCAAGAGTCTTCCTGATACCGTTTTCACTTTCACGTAGCAACACTGCATTTAATGTTAAAGTCATTTCAACTGTGGCTGCTTGTTGGAGTTTTCCCAGTTGGATATACAAGCTTCGTTTCTATTTACCAGCTCGGTGTTCCTTGGTGGGAACACTGAGTATCCTTCCTGTCTCACCTACGTATTGCTCATGCACTGAATTTGGTGAACATCACCCTTTTGGGCTCAGTCCCTACCTATCTCGACCACGCAGATCACCTCATCACACAATACAGCCATATAACCAGTTTCGAAGAAGCACTTGTTTGGTGTTGCTTCCCAGTGTATTTATTATCCAATATAACATCGTCATTAAATTTTGCATGCAATGTCGCACGGTTAGGTTACTTTCGCCATCTTTTGTGCTCTCCGATAGTCTTGAGAGGGTCCGACTCACTCACAATTTTCAGTTTGTTCAGTGTTCAGTTCAGTTTGAAAATTCAGTGTTTTCTCCACATTCCAACTGTGTGCTGCGGCTACTACGCTCAATTTCTCTGTAATGATCTGTTTGATATGATCAGTGCTCGCTCTCTTTAAGGATTTCTTGGTCCCACAGATGCTTCGTACCTGCACTTTTATTCTCGGCTCCTTGTTCGGCTTCTCGAATACGTTTCGATTTAAACTATCATGCTCCGGGCTTGCGTGTTCGGGCAATACCTTTGGGTTCCACAGGCATGATCCAGCCAGCCGACTTGGGGCACTCCAATTGCATAGAATCGCTCATGAAGCGATTTCAATCCACGTGGTTGTGTACGACCTTCCTTCTGATCTGCACAAAGAGCAACATCTTGAAGACAAAAGTCAGGTGGTATGCCGACAGCTGAAGACGTCTAGTCAGTTGTAATAACATTGCAGATCGTGTTACTGGTGCACGGAATGCTGCCATTTTCACTTGGAAAAGCTAATTACTGATCCCTGATTCAAAAATGGATATACGAATTCGCATTATAGCTTCTTTGAAAATCCGAGCAGTTTTTCTGGAAGTCATTAGACCAGGGGTAAGCGAGCTTTGATGAGCCTTTGATAAGTATTCTGACCAGTCCTTTTGTTTCAAGCACTGAGTGCCTGTTTACACTAGTGCTAAAAATTCACATACCATTATGCGGAATATCCTTCCTATTGCCTCCTGCTTCAAATCCTGCTAACAATAAGCAACTCAAAACTCTGTTTTTCCTATAAACACACAGGAAAAAACGTGCAGAAAACGCGTGAAAGAAAAAACGAAGAACAAAAACTGTGCAGAAGTCAAACCCCTCAACCAAACAGTAGAAAGGGAAAACGAGAAACGCCACACGACACTGAAACCGGACCTCTGACATCATTCCCATGAAACCTATCACTATCCACTGCGCTTCGGACAGCACTGCACCGTCCGTGTATAAGCACTCACCACAGCGGTCATGAGGGCACCGCGCCGCTGCTATTGTGAATTTTGAGAACTTGCTACTCGTTTCGTCTAAGCACTTTGCAGAAAAAGAGGCATTTTCGACATTGATTGAAGGATGCACTTTTTTCCTGTATGACTCGCTTTCCCTGTTTAGACATACAATTCAGACCTCTTAGTTTCCTTATATTCACTTGCAGGTGAACAGTGAACTACCTAGTTCAGCATGCATCATAAACACTACCATTAACAGCTTTCTAAAGTGCCTACTATTAATATAAATGCAACTATTATTAACTATTATTACAACTAATAATTGGCTGTTTCCTTCTGAGTTGTGCTGTGTATGATACAGCGTTTTCTGAAAGAGTAACTTTTAAAATGCTTCTTGGCCTTAGCCAAATGTGGAGAAAGCGGCAGTGTGGAGGCGCCACAACAAAGATGTCGGCGTACCAGTGGTGGAAAACATCCCTTCAAAGCTTAAGCTACGCGGATTGTACAGCTTCTGAAACATCATGTCTTCATCTCGCTCCAATGTCTTTTTTACTGCTACGATCACAGTTTTTCTTTCCTTCTTACACTTACCCAGTTAAAGCTTCATCTAGCTATTCGTGTTCGAATAGGCGATCGCCAGTTTGGTTCGCTGTTCTTCTCCAATACTCAAGAAGTGAAACCGGAAGATGTTCAAGTATCATTCGACGACGTTCGAGGGGTAAGTGGACCTCAAACGGAATTTTTCATTCAAGTATCTATTTTCAAATATTCATGTATCAGCAGGCAGGCGGTGACATTAATTTCCAGTATGGCGTGGTCTTTCTCAATGGTCTTTCTTTGACCGTGACATTGTGGCTGTTGCATCCCGTAACAGCAGCTTTACTTACTCTGAGCCGCGGAATACAGGGCGCGGCGCGTAGTTCCGCTAGAGGTCGCGATTTGTATTCTTGAAAACCAGAACTCTAGTAGACAGCCTTAACCTCAGAATGACGATATTGTTGCAAAAAGGTGCGAGGACAACCGAAGAGCCGCGATAATCGAAAATATTAATGCTGGGCGTTCGCCAGCTGAATTACTGCAATTCTTCGGGTACCCGATATCAACAGTTTCCGGTATTGTAGTCAGGTGTTGTAGTGCTTCTAAGAGGTGTGAGGGACGTTCCGCACGGAGAAAAACCCATTCGCAAGAACCAGGAACGCGTGTGAAGAACTGCGGCAGTCGTGGGGCGCTGTTTTTGGAGGACCGGGGGCAATCGTTGAGGAAATTAGAGTTTAGCTGCGAGTTTTGCAGACCGCAGCGAAACCGTGAATGGTAGCCTCAGGGAGACCATGCGTCTTCCAGCACGACGGCGCATGAGCCGTTTAGTCCAAAACTTGCTGTCCGATAATTTGGACATGTTTTGGTCTAAGGAGTTCTGGTCTACGAATAACCCGGATTTGAATCCCGTGGACTATTGTGTTTGCAGATAAGTTGAAGGGTTGCTAACAAGACGAGGCACCCTAATGTCGCATCTCCTCGTACTGCTATTAAAGTAGATTCACAGATATGAGCGGCGCTGTTTTAAAGAGTGCGTGTGAGCGCTTCAGGGCAAGTGTGGAGGCAGTCATTGTGGATGACGTAGGATATATTGAGTAGTTTTACTCTTGGATATCGCTCTATTTCTGTGTAAATCATATCTTATTTCATTTGTATCTTGTGCTAATGAATTTGTTAGGAAAGAGTTTAGTTTGTCTGGATTTAAACGCTGCACCGTATATATTACAGGTATAATTTAATGTCAGTTTCCTTCAGAGAGTGAATATTTCTCTTTATAGCATGAAATGCTATACGAGCCAACCAGATCTGAAGTTTCGCGCTTAATGCCATGTGGGTTCTTTGGGGAGGTGCTGTGTTAGAAATGCGCTCTTGCATGTTATGAAATAGCCGCTGAATCGCCACATGAGGGGAAAAGTGCACGACATGCATAGTACTGAATATCGTAAGATCAAACGCTGCAGTGCTGCGATCTGGTTAGCACTTGTCAGCTAGCTGCGTTTGGGCACCAGTTCTTCTCTTAACATATGGGGCAGTGGTGCAAATAAACCGAAAAGAGCACTGAGTGGTTCATGATCGTCGCATTTCAGATGGATGAAGCGAAGCAGGAGGTTGAGGAGATTGTTTCCTACCTTCGTGATCCGGAGAAATACTCGCGACTTGGAGGCAGGCTTCCCAAAGGGGTATTGCTTGTTGGACCCCCAGGAACAGGCAAAACCCTCCTCGCCAGAGCCATCGCTGGCGAAGCACAGGTTTGTTACCAAAAATGTTCGGAATATGTGATATCGTATGTTTGTGTGCTGGAGTTAACTTGATGTTATAGGTTCCATTCTTTCACACATCGGGTTCAGAGTTTGACGAAGTACTGGTTGGACAAGGTGCTCGCAGAGTGCGTGACCTCTTTGACAAAGCAAAAGCAAGGTATTTCAAACGTACAACTAGTCAGCGCAATTTTTAGATGCCCTTCATTATAGGGCGCCATGTATAATATTCATCGATGAAATAGACAGTGTTGGATCGAAGCGAGTGTCGAACAGTATTCATCCATACGCCAACCAGACGATCAACCAATTACTCAGGTTTGAACTGCGGTGATACCTCCGTCTTACGAGGCGATCAGGTCTGCAACTCAATTTAACTGTCTTTAAGTGAGATGGACGGATTCAACAGGAACGAAGGCGTTATAGTGATTGCGGCGACCAACAGGGTCGATGATTTGGACAAGGTATGTGGATTACTACAGCTACAAAGCCACTGACAGCATAGACAGTTTTCTACTGGTCTTCTGCCCAATGCTCATAAGCGCTGACGTGTAAGATGGAGGAGCGATGTTGTAGTGGCTCGAATACAGCAGGCTGGAGAGTTTATTAGGACGACGAATAGAACTGATACTAAAGCAAATCTCGGGCCTTTTATGGGCGCCGATTATGGTTATTGAACATGGGAGGAGTTATTGTGATCAAATACTGTACAATCCATATGCAAATCTCCGATATGTCTCACAGTTACACCTCCCCCTAAGATGAATGGTAGGGAGAAAAATTTCGATACAAATACAACCATTTGTGAAAACTCATACATTCATCTGAAATTGATAATCACGTGTACGATTTGACCATAGGATTCATCTAGGCGTCGTGGTGGGTGGTGTTGACGTTTCGGACGTTGTACTGGTTCGGGTGCACTTGAATCCGATGTTTCGATCGCAGGGGTGGCAGTGTCGATCAAAGTTGTCGTCGGAAAGTCGATCGCTTGTACGACTGAAGGCGGTGATACTGCTTCGTCGCATTTCTACGGCTGTGTCGGAAGATCGAACAGGTCTAGAAGTCCTTCGTCAGTAGGGACTGCACCATGCGGACGCATTTGGTTAGCATGGCGCCGTTGGACGGTTCCATTCACTAGGACGTCGTAAACGGTGCGAGCAAAAACTTTCGCGGAGGACCATTTGTTGCGTCCTTGTTGAAGTTCTCGAACCCAAATCAATTCGTTCGGCTTAAACTCCTTCGGGCGTGCTCCGTGGTAACGGATGAACTGTTTCTCCATGGTGCTGTTTCGAGTCCTAGGTTGACCTTGTGGAGTGTTGAGGAGCGCGAATGTTGTACGAATTTGTCTGCCAAGTAAATTTTTGGCTGGTGACTTTCCTTGGGGAGACGAAGGGCACGGGGTGCGACGATAAGTAAGTAGGAACTTTTGAAGTGCTTTGGTCGTCGATTTCATGCTTTTGAGCTTCTGTAATCCGCGTTTGAACGTGTCGATGAAGCTTTCAGCTTGACCGTTCGATTGCGGGTGGTAGGGAGGTGAGCGAACGTGAGCGATTGCGTTTTTGACGCAGAAATCGGAAAATTCAGACGAGGTAATCTGAGTCCCGTTGTCGAATACAGAGTTTCGAGGTTGCCGAACTGCGCGAAGAGTTAACTGAGCTCACGTATATAGCTTTGCTTGTAGTCGATGGCATCTCAACTGTTTCGGGCCACTTGTAGTAGGAGTCCACAACAACTAGGTACATCTTTCCGTTGATGGGTCCTGCATAGTCGATGTGTATTCGGGACCATGGTTGCTCTTCAGTAATCGACGAATGGAGTTCTGCCTTTATTGGTGCTTTTTTGGATGTTTCCTGACAATCGCGGCAGTTGCGACACCAGGGAGTCCAGCGATCATGGAGTCGATGATCTGTTGAAAAATGCCGGGGCGGATTTTACTCCTAATGGTAGACGACTGTAGTGAAATAGGCCACGGTGTGTGTTGATTGTGACCAGCCCCTTGGAATCGTCATCCATTTCCACTTGGAGGTAAGCATCAGCGAGAGCCACCCAAGAGAAGAATTGTACTCCATTCAATTTTGTGAATATGTCCTCAATTGTAGGAAGTGGATACTGATGTAGAATAAGGGCGTCATTGAGTACTGTGGAGAAATCAGTACAGATTCTTACTGTGCCATTGCTTTTCTTGACAACGACGATTGGAGCTGCCCAATGAGAATACTCGACGGCCACTAGGACGTTTTCACGTACTAGGCGGTCGATTTCGGTATTGACGGCCAGCTGTGAGGCGAACGGCATAGGTCTCTTCTGCTTGTAGACTGGGCGGGCGTCAGGCTGAAGAAACAGCTTTGCCTTGGTTTTCGTGCAGCGTCCTTGGCCGGGTGCGAAAACGTCGGCAAATTTGGCTCTCAAAAAGGAACAGTATCGTTGCGTATGTGTTCCAGGGCATTAGTCGCCAGTCCTCAGTGGTACTGATCTTTCAGCTGGCAATAGTCGGACATCTGGATGTACCATTCGAGTCCCAGAAGGTCGGTGGATTCGGTGAGGTAGCAGTTTCCGTGTCCAGGAGTGGATCATCGATGTCGATCGTAGATAGCGAAGTCGGCTTCGAAACTTCCAAGAATTTCCATTTCTGAACCGTTTGCAGCTTTTACTGGTACGGTGGCACGTTCGACCGCTGGAGATCCAATAGCCTTCCAGGTCCGGCGCGATATCATCGTTATGTCAGCATCAGTGTCGAGCTGTAGGCGAGCCGGTCGTCCATTGATGTGCACTTTCAGATACGTACGGGTATCCAGAGTTGTCGTTGAGACGTTCTTGCAGCGGAAGTTGCGCCTACTCCGCTTCGATCCTGTCCTGTGCTGAGGACAGTCTTCCTTTTCGCTGCTGGAGTGCCGGTACGGTTGGCGTTCTCGTGATGCGGAACGATGTCTTAAGTTCGGATGTCGTGGCTTTCGCGAAGTTTGGCCTTTCTTCTTTGTTGCTTTCGCTCGATATGCAGCATTGACTTCCTTCCATGAGTCGGTTGTCCGAACGAAGAGTTACGAATGTTTCGCACTCGTTAATGAAGTCGTCGAGGATTGGGGATGGCTCGTTTCCTTCATCCGGTTTAGGTGGTTTAGCAGACGTAGGCGCATCTCAGAATGCAACGAGTCGGTGAAGTCAGCTATGAATACCAAGCACTACAACGAGTCACCGTCAACGTCCTCCATCCACTGTATCCTCGAACTTTTTCTTCATCATATTGTCGAACTCTCGGTAGGGCACAAACCAGCTGGTGAGAGGATGACATATCGATTGAAGAAACTCGAATAGTCTGCGGATCAGTGTTCGTTTCGGTCCGAATAAGTTCAGTTTCTGGATCGTAGTCGCGAAGTCGGTGTCCCGTGGCTTGAGCGGTAAGACGTGCTTGGCGGTTGTATGTCGGTATTGTCGAGTTTGTCGATCACCAGATTCCGTTTCTGCTCCTCGGTTATGCTGCTCCAGTCTTCGATGACGGGCCCATAGCGTTTGTACCAGGCATCGAATGTGGTGTCATTGTCCTTGTCATAGACAAATGCCGGGAGGTCGCGGGCGAGGTCGCCGTACGGGTAGATGGCTAGAACTTGCTGCATAGCATGCGTGGACGTGGGGGCCCTCTGCTCAAACAGTCACGTGACGAGTTGCTGTAGAAGCTGCAGCTGTTGCGACTGCATGTCAGAATCTCGGCGAGGCCAGCTGGAGTCTCCGGAGTCGATGGAGTGTCCTTGGGCATCGTTGAAATCGACTGCGTCGTGGTCCAGACGAATCCTGATCGCCAGTGTAGTGGCTCGAATACAGCAGACTGGAGAGTTTATTAGGACGACGAATAGAACTGATACTAAAGCAAATCTCGGCGCCGATCATGGTACTAGAACATGGGCGGAGTTATTGTGGTCAAATACCGTACAATCTATATGCAGATCTCGATATATCTCACAGTTACAACAGATGTGGTCTCTTCAGAGAAGTACCCTAATAGTTGGTCTGAGCCTGAGTTCTGAGTTCTGTACAGAGAGGTGAGGCTGACCCAAGCTACAACTAACTAACTTGTTAGCCACGCTTGAGTGGTGGTCGATTGGCTATGGCTATAGCTCTAATATAGAATTCCGAGCATTTGAATCGACTCCGTTTGCTTTTGCTTTCCATGCTGATAGAACGGTTTATTGACCATTTCGCGGACAGTTGGAGACCGCGGCAGTATCATTTGTCAAGTACAAGGAAACAGGAGTAGAGGAGGGAAATAACGGACTAGATTTAATTGGACGTCGACCAATCAGAATATGCCCAGGCGCTGCCATTCATAACTGAGGCGGGAACCTCGATAGCCTTCCTAACGTCGTTGCGGTTTTCTAGACCGACTAGATTTGATCTGATTCCGATGTGATTTGATTTGATGAATGTCAGTATAGACCCACCATATTGCTAATAGAAGGCAGCCTAATCCCAAAAGTGCGTGGCTGATTATATTTGAGACGTATAATTTTTAGGGCAGCCTGATCCTATGGACATTTTGCGTGTTGGAGGATTATCATTGTTTCGGTTTCTCTGATTCAATCGGCAGGAACATAGGCGTTGAGTGTATCTAACATTGCTTTTAGAGCAGGTTTCTGTAACTAGCTTCTTCTTCTTCTTCTTCTTCTTCTTCTTCATCACCTGTCCCGCTTCGTAGCGGGGTCCGCTATTCTGGTGTCGTGACGCCACCTCTCCCGCTCCAGCGCTAGATCAGGGTGGAGACCAGCAACATTCATTCCATATGTAACGTGTCAGAGCAGCGCTGCTTCGGACGCCCTCTAGGCCGCTTTCCTACCACCTCGAACTTAAGGCCTATTTTGCGGACTCTGTTTTCTTTCCCACGCAGAACGTGGCCTACCATCGCAAGCGAGCTTCGCGCATCTTGTCAGCTATCGGCGCGACACCAAACTTCTGCCGAATGACATCGTTTCGGATGCGGCCCAGGCGCGTGACTCCAACCGTCCAGCGCAGCATCTTCATCTCCATGACGCTGAGGCGCGTTTCAATCTCGTTGATCGCAGGGCGGCACTTAACACCGTACATCGCTATCGGCCGGACGACGGTTCTATATATTTTTGACTTCAAGCGCTCTGGTATCTTCCCATCGCAGAGCACGCCAGTCAACGAGCGCCGCTTGGACCAAGCTGCACTCACGCGTGAGTTCACTTCAATCATCAGATTGCCATCAGATGCTACAGCTGATCCCAAGTACTTAAAAACCGAGGTGCGTGGGAGCTCGATGCTGTTAACCTTCATGGAGCTGGACTCATTAACGCCTGTCGTTAGCTACTGGTCTTCTTCACGTTCAATTTGAGTCCAAACCGCTCCAAGCGATCACACCAAGCTTGCACCTCTCGCTCGAGTTCATCTTTATCTTCGCTAGCGAGCATTACGTCATCAGCATAAAGCAACGTCCAAGGGACGGGTTTCTGAAGATCTCGTGTAATGACGTCCATTACGACAACAAAGAGGAGTGTGGAAAGCGCAGAACCCTGGTGTACCCCGACAGAGATGGGGAACTCCATCGAGGATCCAGTTGCAGCTTGAACTCGACTCTTTGGACAAGAGTAGAGGATTCGCACCCACTCTGTGAGCTCTTCAGGAACTTTATGTCGTCGCAGGGCATACCATATCACTTCACACGGTACGCGGTCACAGGCCTTCTCCAAGTCGAGGAAGGCGACATGCACCGGCTTCTGTTTCTCGCGGTGCTTCTCTATCAGGAGGCGGGCGGCGTGAATGGCATCTATGGTGCCACAGCCAGCCACGAAGCCGCACTGATTGCTGGAAAGCTGGACGATGTCACGAATTCGTCCGTCGACAATTCGCTCAAAGATCTTCATGCTGTGCGAAAGCAAGCGAATCGGACGGTAATTGAAGCAGTCTACAGGACTGCCTTTCTTCTTCCAAATCGGAATTGTCGTACTTTGGCTCCAACAGTCAGGTACTTTCTTCTCTGCTACAACCTGATTAAAGAACTTCGCCAACCACTCAGCCGGATACCAAAAATTTGACTTCCACAGGTCAGCCGCCACGTCGTCGGGCCCAGTCGCTTTGCCTAACCTCATCTCCTTCAGAGCCGCTTCTGTCTCCTCCACGGTGATCTTCTGAGCGGGATCGTGGGTTGGAGCCGTTGTAAGGATGGCTGGACGAGGAAATCCTACGTAGAGATTTCCTCAAAGTAATCGCGCCATCGCTTTCTTGCGGTCCATAAGAAGACGGCCATTCCCATCGTTGATACCCAAAAACTTCTCAATATCCTCGGTCTGCGATCCTTAGCAAGTCGGTACAGATACCGCTCGCCATTGCGTGACTCGAGCTTCTCTTTCACATCTCCATAATGAGTGGCTTTTGCAACAGCCGCGGCCTTCTTTGCAGCTTTCCTCGCTTCTTGGTACTTCCGCCAGTTATCGGCGGTCTTTTCGCCGAGAAACGTGATAGAGCGACTTCTCTCGAACCTTTGCCTTCACGTCGTTTGTCCACAACCATGCCTGCTTGTCGACCTTTCGTCGCGCAGGCTTCGTAATGCCGAATTCCGACTGCAGCTTGACGTATCGCGTCGGTCGCCATCTTCCAAGTTTCCTCGACAGTTGTGACCGTCGGTAACCGCACGTGAGAAATTACAGCTGCTTCCTTCTCTCTCATTCGCCACCATTTTATTCTCGGTGCACCGCATTGCTCGACCTGCTTCTGCCTTGGAGGGGCGATCTTCAAAGTGCAGATCAGCGGCGGATGCTGTGGGGCGACCGTCTCATACGGCACGACCTTCGCATCTGTGACAAGACTTCGGTGCAATCCTTCACAAGCACAAAGTCAATCTGAGACTTGGAGCTCCTACTATAGTATGAGATGAGGTGGGAGTCGCGTTTTCGGAAGACGGTGTTCACAATGGTGAGGCTATGCGATTCCGCGTAATCAAGAATGCGCTCACCATCGGCGTTACGTGATCCGTATCCGAAACCACCATGACAGCTGTACCCGTCTTTCGTAGCACCTTCGTGTTCATTAAGGTCACCAGCGACTATGATGACATACGGTACCTCTGCTGTCTTCTCATCAAGTAGGCTCCAAAGCTCATCCTTGGCTTGTTCTGAGCAGCCGGTCTGCGGAGCATACACAGAGAAGTGATAGAGTCGCTCCTTAGCGGCGACAATCATTTTCATCAACCGATCGTCAAAGCGTTCAACGCTTACAATTGAGTCACGAAGTCGTTCGGAGACGAAGCAGGAATAACAGGATGGGCAAATTCAATTTCGCATCAGGGACTCTTGCCTACTTCTCACACTCGCCGGGCTCTGCGAGTGCGCGTCGACTCCCGCGGACGCCGTAGCACTATCTCGAAATACTTGAACTGTCATACACCATGTGATGTGACATGGGTCTTCGTAGGCCGGCCTAAGGGCCTGTCGCATGCAATCAAGTGTACGTGTTCGGCTCGGCTCGCTAAAGCGGGCAGTTTCAAGTGGTACCACATAAAGGAACGGACATTGCCATCTTTCTGTGACTAACTGACAGTGCAAACGGTGAAATCTTCAATTTAAGTGACAGACTTTTAAACGGTGTAGAAGCATAGTTAGCGACGACGTGGGGTCTTCAGAGATGACCCGTTTTAATTGTTAGATTCTGGGAGAACTCAAACGGAGGTGGGCGGTGCTCGGGCCAAGAAAACCGGCATCCGCATTCCCAAGCCGGATGCATGTAGTAGACTCGTACAGCCAGTTCAGTTTCGAAAACACCGGTCTTATGACAACAAATCCAACTCCTTTACACTTTTCTCATCTAAATCCGTAACTTAGTATTATATGGTCTTCCTCTTCTCGGATAAGCCACAGGAGCAACTTATAACTAAGACCAGGACGGAGGACATAGTGGCGAAACGAGGCTTTTCTGTTCCTTTTCCTTTTTATAGCATTCTCGTCTCCTCTTGTATAGGTTCTATATAATTTCGTTTATTCCCTATTTTGATCTCATATTCTCTCACTTGTTTCCATACCCTTGCTTGTTTTCTTTCATTTAGTTTTGGGTCGGAAAAAATCAGCTTTCGTTATATAGTTGATCGAGGTTCACCAATGCTGGTCGAGAGCGCGACAGTTTGTCCTAGAACAGTTCTTTTACTTTCCATTATTGTACGTTGCCTGATTGTAAGTAATGGTGATGTAGTTTCTTCGTTTAGTTTTGTCCACAAAGAAAATTCGCCATTAACACTTGCGGGTGCGACGGGCAGGCAAAAAAGCGCGTCGTCGCGAACGGGTAAACTCGTCGGACCCGGAACGCTTTCCAGCGTTTGTGAATGACGCGTGTGGTTTAGGCTCTTCTTCGTCCTGGGCGTTTCGACGTTCGTGTCACAGTGCCCAAGCCAGATTTGGCAGGCCGTACTGATATCTTCAACTTCTATCTTCAGCGAATAGTGCATGCTCCGTGCGTTGATCCTAGAATATTGGCTAAGGTAATTTATGATGACTCATGTGTTTGCTGTGGGAGAGGAGTTCGCTGTCCTAGGGATCGACGGGATTCACCGGAGCGGATATAGAGAACATGGTGAACCAGGCAGCACTGAAAGCTGCTACAGAGTCAGCGCCTGAAGTCACGATGGCGCACTTGGATGAGGCCAGAGACAGGTAACGTTTTCTGGAGTTGTGCTGGTTATGTGGTTTCCTTCGCCCATCGTTCTTGTTTAGAGTGCTGATGGGCCCCGCGCGTACAGGGGGACGTATACCAGACGAGGAAGCGAACAAGAATACAGCGTATCACGAGGCTGGACACACGCTGGTCTCCTTGTACACAAAACAGGCCACCCCTCTGCACAAGGTTTAGTATACAATGGAGTGCTGAATAGAGCTTGTTGCTGAGTTTACTCAAGATTCTACTGCTGGTTTGCAGGTAACGATCATCCCTCGCGGCACTTCCTTGGGACATACTGCTATGCTACCCGAGAAGGATGAATATCAACTGACAAAGGGCCAGCTTCTGGCGGCACTAGACGTGATGATGGGAGGAAGAGTAGCAGAGGAGCTGATTTTTGGGGAGGACATGGTAACTAACAATTCATTTGCGAATCCGCGGCACTGTTCTATGGCTCCGTTCTCAGGTTACAACAGGAGCGGCTGATGATTTGAAGAAAGCATCACAGCTGGCTGTACAAATGGTCAAAGTGTTTGGAATGAGCGACAAGGTTTCTTTTAGAGTCCACCTTGAAGCTTTTGTTTTCTCCACTGTGGTGCTTAAGTCATTCATGCAGATCCATTTCGATATATTAGCCACAAATAAAACTGTGAGGAAGTGAAAACGTTAGCTGCCAAAAGTGAATTTTCTAGGTTGGATTGCGAGACTTCACCGCTGACGACTCTTCTTCTGCGCTGATAAAAATGAGTGACCTGAGTCCACAAACTGCGGAAGCCATCGACAAGGAGATCAACCAGGTCTTGCAAGACAGCTACCAGCGCGCTAAGGACATCCTTGTTAAGCACCGAGTATGTTGACGCCATCTTGTCTTCTAACGAGGATTTTTCATTACTTGGATGATTCGCTTTGAAACGCTCTCTTGGCATGGCAGTGCTATCCACTGTCGAATCGGGAATCTGGGAAGTGTTGAATTGGGAGAAATAGCAGCATTCAGGTACAAACAGTAGGGCTATTTCGCCGTTATTCGGTTGTCGGTGTAATCGGTGTGGCCGACCGTCACTCCTCCCCCTCGTCGCTGCTTCGCTAGACACCAGTCTTCAACGACTTCATACGAGTCGCGAGGGGTGGTGGGTTAGACGGGATTATTGCATCACCGCCACCGAACGGGGCTGACTTCACGAAAACATGAGTCCTGAAGTGAAAGGCAGACTGCAGATCGAGCACAACAACTGCCTTTACTGATGAAGTGGTGCTGGAAATGAGAAGCATTAGGTAAGCATTGTAGGTCCTGTCCGGCTTCAGGTTTATGTTGAACCGCTGAGCTGGATCCAGCTGGATCTTGCAAGGGCGATGCCCAAGAAGAGCAGAAGAGTTCCTCCTCTGCTCTTAACGGAGTAAGCTTCTTCGAAGGCAGCAGCATCTAAGCTGCGAAGTTAATATGGTCGGCGACTTAGTGCCGTAGATGAGCTCAAGGGAACATTATGGAATTCAGGAGTATCGAAGTATGGCTTGCACACCGACTGTACTTCGCTGTTCTTCCGCAGTAGCAAGTCAGGGATATGGGAAAGCAAGATGAGCGCAATATATTATAGTTATCGCAGAAAAAGAAATCTGGACACTGGTCGGTGTAACGTTCAAGCAACGGAACGCGTCTGATGCGCCGAAATCCCGGGAAATCCCCAGTGTTCAAGAGCACGTTGGAAATGAGTTGGATCAGTCACTTCATGTGTTTTTGTGAGAACCGTCGTGCGATAGAGCAATCAAGTACTGGTAACGTCCTCAACGAGGTGCTTCCTACTCCTGATGGCTCTGTGTGGCACGCATTCTACAAAATGCCTTTTTTTGCAAGGCCTTTAGCCGTAGGGAGTAGGAGTAATCGCTGGGAGTTTCTAAAAGTTACTGATTCCGTAAAGCTCGCAGTGAGATCTGTTGATGAAGAACAACGACTCGTTCATGAGTAGTTTGTCGTTCGTAGCAAACAAAACATTTGAGCCACAATTTAATGACCTCCGAAGAAGTGTTAGTGGAACTCACGCTCTTCGCCCATTTGGAAGGGACATGTCACCGACCAATCCCTAGTTTGGAAAGCTCGACAGGAAGATTACGCTAGCTGAGTAAATAACTTTACTGCAGCACGCACGCTGTAGATCTTTGGCGAATCAGCGGCATTAGTGTTGGTGGTTCCTCGATCAGCCGTTTCACACAGTTATTTCGTTTCTTTCACATTTGTTTTTTGCCCAAGACTCGTTTAGAAGGAACACCAGCTGCTGGCAGAGGCGTTGCTGGAGTACGAAACTTTGTCAGCGGACGAGGTGAGACGTGTGATCGCTGGAAAGAGTATCAAGGTGAGCGCTGTCTTTGCAAAGCCTTCAGCTTTTGCTGAACACTATTGGGTCGTTACACAAGTTCTGGGACTTTGAGACGCAAATGTTTTGTTTTACAACATTGAAACAGCATTAGCCAGCCGTTTGACATAGGTACCATTGACGCCAATTGACCTTCGCCAATGTGCTAGCAGGTTACGGATGCCTTTGCCGTGGAAGCTAGAAGCAATGCCTTCAAAAACACCTTGAGTGAATTGGTTGTCCTCGCGAGTTGTGAAGAAGGACCATCGAATGGGCATGCGAGACTGGAGAAAAGGTAGTAAAAAGGGAGAAGCGAGCTCTGGATGAGTATGGCGGATGGAAAAGGGTGGTCCCGATCTTCACCAGCTCAGCCTTCGACCTTACGATGTGTGTGGGTGTGGTGCAGCGTTGTCTTGCTGGAAAGACAAATTGTTTTTGTGTCAACTTGTAAAGCATCAATTTTTAAGGGTAACTTCGGGTTTTAGAACAATTCTACATCCTCTGTTCGGTAGAACCACTGGGCAAGACGGTGATCGTTGAGACATGGCAACAGATTCTTGTCTGCTGTGCGTATCGTTAGATCGGCGTACCAGCCCTGGGTTCATTTGAATATGAGGAGAGGAATTGCAGCGTCGGCCCTCCGATCCATGTAGGACGGCAATGAATCCAGTTTTTCGAACCCTGCCGCTCGACTTCAGTCGCGAATCTTCCTTCCTGCTCTGGTAACAGCGAAGTAGCTGACAATGCGATGGCAGTTTCACACATTGGCGACAGCGCGCGTTTTGCAGTACTGGACGCGTGGGTAATCGACCTTTGAGTTAGCAGGCGCGTGCGCATTATTTGTGTTGCGTATTGTCGGACGGCTTTTTTTTGACCAAAAATGTTAACTGGATTTTCAAGACACTTACTCAGCGTCCGGTTCTTACAAATTGGAAAATTGGACAGTTGCTTTCAGTATAGGATTCATCGATGACAACAGCCTTGGAAGGCTGTTAATCAGCGATTCGTGGAATTTGCGTTTCCTCTATCGGGATTCCAATTTTCGGTTATTTTGAGTCCTTCGCTTTCATGTTTTGTTTTCGGACTTTGAAACGGAACGCAAAAAACGGGGGGAAGGAGTGATGAACGCAAACTGATTGCCCCTTACTGCGGACAAGATTCGTCTCTTGAATTCCAACAGGAGACAACAGGAAGAGTGACTGCGTACCTTGCCAGCAAAATACCTAGCAAAATAGTTTCTGCTGGAGTTCGCCTGTGAAAGGAAAGTGCACGTATGTCTTGCTGAGATCCACAAATTCCCTGTCTTCCCTTGAAGCAGGGTTCGCACTGTTGTTATAGAAGATATGCTGGATGCTAGGTACAAAAACTAACTCGCTAGCTGTGAGTGCAAGACACCTCAGCAGTTACATTGATCGAACGCCTACAAAGCGACTGAGTGACTGAATTTGATTCGAAACTTTCTGAGCAACCATGAAACTCCTGCTCTATCCAGCATATCTTCTAATAGATTTAGGCAGCGTGGTGCATCTAGTTGAAAGTGCATGGAAGTGAAAATTTTAAAATGAATGTGTCGGCATGCTTGCATCAGACTGCTATGTTCGCTCGAACTATGAAAAACGATTTTTTCTTCGTTACTCTAAAATGACTACCAATTATGCTTTTATTAACGTTCAGTTGTTGCACTTGTTTAATACCAATTGCATAATTGAAATAATTTGTTCTCGAAAAGGTGTGTACTTACAAGTGAAGGATATCAGGTCGCAGTGTCACACTACCGCGGGATGCAGCTTCGAACGCTGATTCCAGATACGTGTTCCGTACCTGCAACAGATATCTGGAAGCGGTGTTCTGGACCATTTTCAGTTTGCCTTGTTGGGTCGTGCTCAAGTAGACCATAAACAGCGCGAGCAGTCGAGAGGTGGTGGCACGGGGGAGCAGCGACATGGTGAGAAGGGGTTTGTGGTGCGACTCCCCATTGATAAACCATTTCTGCACCTCCTAAAATGGATCCACTACGATCAATCAAAGCTTTCTATGTGAAATCGCAACGAAGACGGTTTCCTAAAGGCAAACCAGAACCAGAACCAGACTTTCACGATTACAGAGGCGGAAATGTATCTCGCTCAAACATAGCCTAGAGAGGTTATTTAAGGCGTTGATCACTGTATGAGTTCCTTTTTAAAATTTACTTTCGACTACGGTAGACTACTGTAAGTGTTGGCGAGTCAGGATCAATAGCAGAAACGGACAGCTGTAGGCGAGGTATGAGCGCAATGGAGACTATGACCTGCCACCCTTGTGCGCCTTTTATACTCTCGCCGTAGCTTGGTCGCGCAACGCTTCGAATTTGGCGTATGTTATACTTCGGCGACGCGTCGCCGAGGGCTCCGCAAGGGTGTTGTACTTCCGTTGCCACAGACGCGTCGACGACGTCGGCGTCGCCGACGTTATCCAAAGATGGCAGAAAATGCGCTCCGATGGAGTGTTTTGATTGTGGGTTGGTTTTTCGTTCCCGGCACTGCCATCATCCCCACCGGACTTCGAATTACGAAATCGAGAAGTGCAAAAGACAACCGTCTTGCGTACTGTGTTTGGGGAGGGAGTGGGAGCCTAAACCTCACCTTTCCTTCACTTTGTCTCCTTTCTTCGCTTTTCTGCCTTCTCACCCGTTCTATTCGCGTTTTCTAGGCCTTTTCGCTTTCTTGCAGAACAAGTAACACAAAATAAAACTGTGAAGAGAAGAAAAGCAGTGTTTCCTTGCTTTCTGAAATGATACTGCAAACCTCTACGAAGAGCTTTTTCGAAATACAATCCATATTAATTATGAGTTAAATTTTCCTTTGAATTTCGAAAATTCCGCGCAAATTTAATTTCAATGCGATTTAACGAAAAAAACCTTTGCTAAACTCCAATAAAAAATTTAGCGGAAGTGCTGGTAAAATCGCTAAATCGATAAATCAATAGTCGCTAAATGTTCAACACTGCCCCGCACTTCTATTATTATTATAATATTTTGTCTACAAGCAATTCATCAATCAATCAAAAGCACACAATGTAAGCAAATTCGATGCAGACGTGATCGCTTAGCGTTTCTGTCCGCAATCTGGTTACCAAATGGTGACATTGAAAACGCGCTGCGATGCCAAAAATGCGCTCCGATGCTCTCCTGTCGTCGACGTCGTCGGCGACGCGTCGCCGAAGTACAACATAGGCCTTTGACGCGCGATTGCAACCAGAAAGGGGAACGTCAGCGACGCGCGGCCACGAGCTTTTGCGCATACGGTCCGTGCTCCATTGACGGATGACGGAAAAGACGGTCCATGATTCATTGGAGGACCAAAACAGAAAGGATTCGTCTGGCTGATCAGCGGTGTGATTCTTGCCAGTGTTAGTGGTGGGATTCCTGTGGAGAATCCTCTCTTTAGTGGTGGGATTCCTGTGGACGAATCCTCTCTTAAGACTCGGGTCGAAGTCGTCAGCTCAACCTACGGTTGAAATTGGTGAGTGTGGTATTGAGACGAATCCCCTGCAATGAAAATGGCACTGCCGAACTTCTTCTTCTTCTTCTTCTTCTTCTTCTTCTTCTTCAGCGTTTGTCCCGCTTTCTTGGGGGTCCGCTTTCCTGGAATACTGGCGCCACTTTTCCCGATCAAATGCCTGATCAGGGTGTAACCTAGCAATCTTCAAGTCCTGGTGCAGCGAATCAAGCCAGCGCTGCTTTGGTCTCCCTCGTGGCCGCTTTCCGGGCACCTCGAAGATAAGGCCAGTCTTTCGGACAGAGTCACCGCTTGCACGAAGAACATGCCATCTCAGACGAGCTTCACGCAATTTCTCAACTATTGAGGTGACACCAAATCTTTGCCTAATGGAGTCGTTGCGCACACGGTCCAAACGCGTAACTCCGGCCGTCCACCGCAGCATCTTCGTTTCCATTACGCTGAGGCGCCTTTCAATTTCTTTGGTAACGGGCCAGCACTCAGCTCCGTAAATAGCTACAGGTCGAACGACTGCTCTGTAGATCTTCGATTTAAGCCGCTCTGGTATCTTCTTGTCGCAGAGCACTCCCGTCAGAGAGCGCCACTTGGACCACGCTGCACTCACGCGTGAATTGGCTTCAACGAGTAGACCGCCATCGGACGCGATTGCTGATCCCAAGTACTTGAATACCGAAGTACGTGGCAGCTCAATGCCATTTACCTTAATGGAGGTGGACTCATTTTCGTCAGTCATCATATACTCGGTCTTCTTGACATTAAGTTTGAGTCCAAATCTCTCCAAGCGATTGCACCAAGCTTGTACCTGCCGCTGGAGTTCAACCTTATCTTCGCAAGCGAGCATTACATCGTCAGCATAAAGCAGCGTCCAAGGGGCTGGCCGCTGAAGATCACGCGATATGGCATCCATAACGACGATGAAGAGCAGTGGGGAGAGCGCAGAACCTTGATGTACTCCGACAGAGATGGGAAACTCCATCGACGTACCTGCTGGCGCTTGGACTCTACTCCTCGGACAAGAGTAGAGTAGCCGCACCCACTCAATAAGCTCTTCGGAAACATTATGCTCTCTTAAAGCGTACCATATCACTTCACGCGGAACGCGATCGAAGGCCTTCTCCAAGTCGAGGAAAGCAAGATGCACCGGTTTCTGCTTCTCGCGGTGCTTTTCTATAAGTAGACGAACGGCGTGTATGGCATCGATGGTGCCACACCCAGGTACAAAGCCACACTGGTTGGTAGAAAGCTGGACGACGTTACGAATGCGTCCATCAACAATTCGCTCAAAGATCTTCATGGTATGCGAAAGCAAACGAATTGGACGGTAGCTTGTGCAGTCTGCTGGACTGCCCTTCTTCTTCCAAATCGGAATCGTCGGGCTTATCTGCCAACTATCAGGTACTTTCTTCTCCGCAACCACCTGGTTGAAGAACATCGTCAGCCACTCAGCTGGGTACCAGGATTTGGACTTCCACAAATCGGCCGCCAGGTCATCAGGGCCCGTTGCCTTCCCTGGCTTCATCTTCCTTAAAGCCGCCTCTATCTCCTCATCAGTGATGTACTGAACGGGACCGTACACGGGAGGAGCAGAGGGAATGGCTGGATGGCCAAACTCTACCGTCGAGATTTCCTCGAAGTAGTTTCGCCATCGATTCAAGGCCATTTTGCGGTCCATTAGGAGATGGCCGTTCTCATCGTTGATGCCAAAGAACTTTTCAACATCCTCGGTCTGGCAATGACGGAACTTGGCGAGTCGATAAAGAAATCGCTCACCATCGCGCGACTCAAGTCTCTCGTTGACATCATCATAATGAGTGGCTCTTGCAACGGCCACTGCCCTCTTGGCCGATTTCTTCGCTTCCTGATACAAGCGCCATTTCTCGGCTGTCTTGTCGCTGAGGAATGCATGGTATAACCTCTTCTTCTCACGGACTTTTTCCTTAACCTCATTAGTCCACAGCCATGACTGCCTGTCGACCTTACGTCGTCCCGGTTTCGTAGTGCCAAGTTCGGAGCGTGCAGCATCTAGCATGGCTTCGGTAGCACCCCGCCAGGTTTCTTCGACGGTCGTGACCGTCGGCAACCGAATGCGAGATGTCACAGCTGCTTCATTCCCCTTCAATCGCCACCACTTAATTCTTGGTGGTCCGCAACGCTCGATCTGCCTAGTGTTCACAGGAGCGATCTTCATAGTGCAGATCAGCGGTCGATGTTGCGTGGCGACCGTCTCATACGGCACGATCTTCGCATCAGTGACTAGCGCTTGGTCTCGATTCCTCACAAGGACAAAGTCGATTTGCGTTTTAGTGTTCCCGCTATAAAACGAGATGAGGTGGGAGGCCCGTTTTCGAAACTTCGTGTTCACGATGGGGAGATTATGCGACTCTGCATACTCAAGTATACGCTCACCATCGACGTTACGTGACCCGTATCCGAAACCACCATGACAGCTGTAACCGTCTTTTGTTGCTCCAACGTGACCATTAAGATCACCTGCAACAATAATTACGTCCAGTGACGGAACTTCTGCTGTCTTCTCATCAAGCAGGCTCCAAAACTCATCCTTGTCTCTTTCGGAGCAACCAGTCTGCGGAGCATACGCAGAGAAGAGGTGATACATTCGCCGTTCAGCAGCGTCAACGACCTTCATCAAGCGGTCGCTAAAACGCTCCACGCTTGCAATCGCGTCTCGGAAGCGTTCGGAGACGATTATACCAACACCGCTGGTGGTCCTGGGACTGCCACACAAAATGGCCTTAAAGCCACGGCCTATGTCCCTTGACTTGCTGCAGGACCACCTCGTCTCCTGCACCGCACAGAAGTCAATCTTTCTTCGCTCCAGTGCCTCTGCCAACTCAAAGGAGCGGCCCGACAACGTACCCACATTCAGCGTTGCCACGCGGGTCTTTCCTACGTTGCGGGACTTTTGGACTAACACAGTTGCCCCCCGATGCCGTCCTCGCATCAGGGACCCTCGCATACTTCTCACACTCGCCGGGCTTTGCGAGTGCGCGTCGGCTCCCGCGGACGCCGTAGCATTATCTCGCGATACATGAAGCACCATCAACCATGTGATGTGACATGGGATCTCCATAGGCCGGCCTGTCACAAGGGCCTGTCGCCTGCACTCGAGTGTCCGTGTTCGGCTCGGCTCGCAAAAGCGGGCAGTTTCCAGTGGCACCACGTGGAGGAACGGACATCGCCACCGAAAATGGCACTGCCAAACGGATTCCGGATTTGTGATCAGCGTCTTAAATACCCCCCCCCCCCCCCTCTCACCCTTGGCGATGTTGGGTCGAAAAGTTTTTTTCGACCTCTCCTCGAGCTCTGGAGTCCTGAAAGTACAACAGTGCCATCATTTTGCTACGCTCTTTTTGTTCTGTTGGTTGGGAAACCAAAGCAAAACAGGCATAGCAAAATGATTCATTCCGGTGTGAAATCTCCCACTCCACACCGAGTCTGCCGCAGGTGATCGCGCCGCGCCCTTCCAGCGGCGCGGTTCGCCGAATACCGTAACCCGAAATTCCGTCAGATGTGGTGTTGTGAGGCGTTGGAGTATCCTACCATATATAATCTGCTAATGTAACGTGTCCGTCACGGGGAGGGCGGGGGCTGAGATAACTCCAACGCCACGCGAACCCCCCTGGCGTCGCGCACTGTGCGCGACGAAATTGGACGAGTTGTCGCGGTCCGAGGCTTCCGACGGCTAGGAACACTTCCTACAGGGACATGCGGCACGCCTTTGTCTCAATTCAACGTTTCTTGGATATATGAATGTGGTTTCAATGGGACGATCAGCGACAGTTTATACAGGAATCCTGGTCGTTTTGACTCAAAATCAAGAGCTGCAGCAGCAAGTGGCTGCTCTCCGCGGGGAAAATTCTGCTTTGAAAGCTGCACTTGCTGAGGCTACAGGAAGGAGTGGAAAGAGTGGAGCACCCGCACCGCTTGAAGTTACTCCTGCCAGCATTTTATCATATGTTCATGAAAAGGAGACGCTTACGCTCCATCGTCGTTTCTGGAGTCGCTGAATCCACTGACGCTAAGTCGACCGAAAGAGCCATTCACGACTCCAACTTTGTAAAGGATATTTTGAATCATCTAGAGGTGGAATGTATACCGCAGATTACTTATAGGCTTGGGAAGACCCAAGAAGGCAGACCTCGCCTCTTAAGGGTAGTCCTTCCAAACTCATATTATCAGTCCTTGGTTCTTAGGAGGGCTTCTAGCTTACGTTCGTTCTCTTGTAGAGGCGTTTACATAAGCCCTCCCTAACTAAGCAGGAGAGGGAACGGAACCGGGAGGCTAGGTTAGCCCGTCGTAATTCCCATGATGTGGCTTACCTGAACAGTCAAGGCAGTCAGCTGAATAGGTCTGCGGTAAACTGAAAAGCTTTCCTCGGATACCTGCCGTTGACCTAATTTGTCTTTACTGCAATATTCGATATATACATAAAAACATACACACTCTTAAATTTACGGTTAGGAAGTTAAACTGTGACATTGTGATTTTTACAGAATCGTGGCTATGCGACGCCATCGATCTAGTACTAATGCTGGGAAATCTAGGTGATGATTTTAGCTATGTAAGATATGATAGAATTTACAAAAGAAGAGGTGGTGTACTCATTCTTGTCAGGTCAGGTCATCTTTTTGAAACAATCTGGAGTAAATCAGTTCCTGATGGTTTTGAAATAATATGTTGTGAATTACAGACAGCTCAGTCTTCCGTAAGGCTAATTGCTGTTTACAGGACACCAAGCGCTTCACTTAACAACACTATTCAACTCTTTAAGGTTATAAGTGATACGTGCTCTTGCAGGGCACAGTGTACAATCCTAGATGACTTCAATTCGCCAAACATAGACTGATCTAATCAGGTTCCCTTAAGCGGCGCCATGGAGTCTAAGTGTATTGTAGAAATGTGCAAATCATGCAATCTTCATCAGAACATCCATGCAGCAACTAGGTATGGTAATGTGCTTGATCTGTTGCTTACCAGTCATCCTAATCTGGTCAAAAACGTTGCCGTTAAACCAACAGTAGGTTCTAGTGATCACTCCAGCTTTACATTCCACCTTGAATCTTTTGTAAAGAATGCTGAATTCCGCATAATAAGACCGTTTATTAAAGCTAATTATGACTTCGTTTGTGAATTTTTGTTAACTCTCGATTGGAGATCACTCCTTGAAAGATACTCGAACGTAAATGAAATATGAGTTCTTTATATCCACTTTTCAGAACTGCATTGAACAATTCGTTCCCATACAAAAGGTTCCGTCAAAATTTAGCAAGCTTCCTCCTAACTTGATAAGGCTTTTGAACGTAGGCAAAAATCTGGCTGGTTTATCAGAATTATCCTTGTTCGGATAATTTTGATCGCTTTAAGACTGTGAATAAAAGATTCGATTGCCTGTTGGATCGCTACGATAAATACGTTGAGAGCAAAATCCTTGAAGGTCCTAATAAATCGTCACTTCATAGGTTATTACACCCCATCCTTAAGAGACCTGAGAGAATTCCTTCCTTGAGGGATGAGGCTGGTAGTTTTGCTCTAACCGACTTGTCTAAGGCTTTGTTGTTGGCCCAATATTTTCAGAAATCGTTTTCGGAAAATAGTAGTGATTATAATTCATGAATATTACTAACTTTTTTTTCCGCACGGAGCCCACAGTCTGGTTTTATAAAGAAGAAATTTATAATGAATTATGTACCTTACCAGCGAGGTGTATTGTTACTACAGATCAAGTACCACCGTCCTTTATCCGAAAGGTTGCGGTCGCAATTTCTTACCCTCTCGAACATATTTTTAACGCCGGTTATATGTCAGGTAAGGTACCATCACGTTGGAAACATGCATTTGTTACACCGATTCCTAAGAAACCCCCCCCCCCCCCCCCATCACCTTGTGTCTAATTACCGTCCTATTAGTATTACCTCAGTTTTCTCCAGATTGTTTGAAAGAAAAGTCAAATCTTCTCTTGTGTCTTTTCTCGAGTCAAACGAGCTAATCCCCAATGATTAACATGGTTTTCAAACCGGCAGATCTACTGAAACGTTGATGTTATCGACACTGAATGACTGGACACAAGCACTTGAGCATAAAATTGATGTCGACGTGATACATTTTGATTTCATGAAAGCTTTTGACAAAGTTCCTTCCAAAAGACTTGTTACTAAACTTATAGAGCTAGGTGTTCATCCCAGGGTAACTAATTGGATAAAATTTTTTATATCTGGCAGATAGTTCCAGGTTAGGATTAATGAATCATTCTCAGAATCTCTTCCGATGACCAGTGGGGTTCCTCAGGAAGGTGTTTGATCTCCAATCCTTTTCTCTGTGTATACTTCAGAAGTTCCTTCCTTGGTCACTCAATTTGGTGTCACATGTAAAATGTTTGCTGATGATATAAAGATTTACAAGAACGTGCATGGTGCTAATGACCACATTGCTCTTCAATCCGCAACAAACGTTATTGCGCATTGGTCAGCAAACTGGGAATTGCCGTTATCTGCGCAAAAGTCACAAGTACTTCATCTTGGGCAACAAGATAACAGGAACAAGTACCATATTGGAGCCCTTCAGCTTAGCAGCACTGCTAGTTTGCGCGATTTGGGTTTTATATTAGATACAAGTCTTTCATTTAAGGGACAGTGTGATCTTGTAGCCAGAAAAGCTGGACGAGTAGTGCACAGCTTATTTAAATCACTGCGAACAAACTCAGTTGTGCATTTGGTGTTAGCTTACAAATCATACGTTAGGCCTATACTAGAATATGGTAGCACTGTTTTCAGTCCTAAATGTAAACGAGAAGTAGCTAGACTTGAGTCAGTACAAAACAGCTTCACAGGGAAGCTTTGGATAAGAATTCACGGATATAATTACAACACCTTACCTTCAGCATCACAGAGAAATAGGATCTTTAACCTACGTACTCTCGCTTATCGTGGAAGAAAATATGATTTAGTCATGATTTATAAGTTGGTAAATGGTATGGTACGCCTTCATCTTCAAGAGTTCTATTCGGTCTCTCCTTCTAACACAAGGGGCGGCCAATGGAAAATCCAAATTCCCACTGCAAAAAGCAATGTAAGATCCTCATTTTTCACTAACAGAGCAGGAGTTGAATTTTTGAAGCTTTCAAAGAAAAATAGCCTACCAAGTAGTCTAAGGCAATTCAAAAAACTAGCTGACAGGTATCTCCAGGAAACTTTATAGTTTGCTGTCGTTTTCGAGGTTTTGTTTTGTTGTATAAACTAAATTCTCTTAATGAGCTGTTGTGTGTTGAGTTTTGTTTGGTCCAATTGTATTTCTTAATTGTATCGCGTGGTGTCCACGTACAGAATAAATAAATGTGGATGGTTTCTGGCGTCAGAATTTGCCATCTACAACTTCTTCGGTAAATTTTTCCCATGATTATGGTTATACTACCCAAAAAGGTCACTACCACCCATTCTCGGATCCTACTGCAGACTGTTGCCTACCACATTGTGTGGGATCTTAAGTTCCCTGCTAGAAATGTGGTCTGGGAGCTTATACACTGAGAACATTTCGCGCTCCGCGGCTAACCATGCGTCACCGAACGCACGTCCGCGTTTCAGCGCCGCGACGTCGCACGCGGCTAGCGCGCGACGTCGCGTTTGAATTAGGTCCTGAAGTCCGGGGAGGGGGCTGAAGCCGAAAGATGCCTACGACAGTGCGGCGTATGCCAGCCGGGTTTGCTTTGAGCTTAATCATGGGCGATTGCTGGCGAATTATATCCTTGGCGGCTGATCGTCCAAGTTCACGAGGCATTCAAAGGGCAACGCGTCAGAGTATGAAGGATTCAGGAGGCGTGCCCAAGACGTCGTTCAGCGTGCGTCTGGATTCAGAAGACGTGCTGAAGACGTCGTCCAACTTGCGTAGGGATTCAAAAGCCGTGCTGAAGGCGTCGTCTAACGTGCGTAGGAATTCAGAAGACCTTCGCTAGACGTAGTGAGTCAAGATTCAGAAGACCTGCGCTAGACGTCGTCCAACGTGCGTAGGGTTTCGAAAGACGTGCTGAAGACGTCGTTCAACGTCGCCCAACTTGCGTAGGGATTCAAAAGACGTGCTGATGGTGTCATCTAACGTGCGTAGGAATTCAGAAGACCTGCGCTAGACGTCGTCCAACGTGCGTAGGGATTCAGAAGACGTGCTGAAGACGTCGTCTAACGTGCGGAAGGATTCAGAAGATGTGCCGAAGACGTCGTCTAACGTGCGTAAGGATTATGAGTAAGGGCGACCAATAGGAAAGGATCAACAAAGGGGGATCACTGGAGGGGGAGCATTTTCCCTCAACATCGGCTTACAGAAGTCGTGGCATGTGTGTCAGAGTGCACAAGGAGTGTCATAGATGTCGTGGCAATTCTGTTCTCGGGGTTTGGGGGCGAAGCCCCCAACCAGACGTTTGGCGGCCGCTAGGCCGCTGAACGTCTGGTCCTACTATTTGTAAAGGAGCAAGCGTTTGTGTGTGCGTGCGTGTGTGTGTGTGTTTCCGTACGTCACAACTGGAGTGCGGGCACTGCACAGTGGCCGAACACGTCGGCAACCGTGCCTGGGCATTTAGATGATCAGCGATGGGAGGCGTTCACAGCAGGGGAGGCAATCGATATCGATCGATATTATCGATTTTTTGTGGATGTCGTTCGAGCGGCATTAGTCGGGGTAGTCGAACACGAATCTGAAGTCGACCGATCGATATCGATCGATATTATCGATTTTTGAAGATGGCGTTCCAGCGGCATTAGTCGGGGTAGCTGAACACGAATCTGAAGTCGACCGATCGATATTATCGATTTTTTGAGGATGATGTTCAAGCGGCACGAAACTTCAGCGCTAGGGGTAGTCGAGGTCGCTGAACACAAATCTGAAATTCGTTCTTGAACTATCAATCGCCGTCAATCGATATTGGTCAAGTAATCGTTTTTTGTGGATGTCGTTCATTTTTCGCTTTTTTCTAACTTGCCCCAATCGACGTAGTTGAGATGTTCTTCCTGAGGAAACCATGACATAGGTTGCAGCTAAAATTGATGATGAGAAGTTATCATTACGGCGAAGCCGTTGAGAAGCCGTCAGTGTGGTCGACGGGCTGCTCTGACGGCTGTACTCTATTTAGTAAAACCAGTTCTGTACCGCAATGAAAGTATGAAGGTTTAGCCGTAGTTTATACTTGTGCCGCAGCGCGGCACGGCACAATTGCCGGAATAGATATCGATCGGGCAGCGCGGATGATCGATATCTATTACGGTCGTGGAGCCGCGCCGCGTGACGGCGCAAGTACAATCTAGGAATAAGCTAGGACTTAGTCACTCATACCACCGTAGTCCACCGTAATCAACGGAAATTTCGAAAAAAGCAAGTGGTCAGCGCCTTGAATGTCCTCTGTAGGCGAATTTTGCGCGAAATCGATGATCATGACCCCATCACCTACGCTTACGTACGTATGGAATCAATACCTGAAATAACCCCTTAGGCGAAAATGTTTGAAGACGAAATAAATCAAATCTAGTCCTCATAACTGCGAGTGGGCGACTGCCGCTTTCTGTAGAGCGGTGTGCAATTTACCTCATCCACCTAGGCAAGATTATGAATTTAAGCGAATTTCGAAGCAAGACAGGATTGCAAAATTTATCTTCTGCGACGAGATCTAAACTTCATCGAGACGATACTTTTACACTGCTGACTAGTGTTTTACTCATTGAGTTCCTCCTCTGACCTTGTAGGACCCTCATTTTTTGATTCCACACTGTTACCTTCATCGCCTACCTCCCGTTTTGTGCATTCGGCAAGATACCAAAGGCTCGCCAAGACAACAGCTGGTGAGAACATAATTTGGAAGATAAATCGGCAGTATTGTCCTCTTGACACATTGACGACAATACGCAGTATTTATGCTGCGTAAGAATGCACTCGCGTGGGACGACGCAAATCATTTTTGATGGGGAACTTTCAACTCGATTTTTCTTCAAAGTGAGGCAGCAAAAAGAGCGATTCTGCAGGATGCTGTCGGATACAACACACACTAAATGATGCACACGCGGCAGCTAGCTTAAAAATCAACTGTCTCACGCGAGCACCACTGCGATACGCGCGATGTCGTCAATGTGTTAAAACACCAGAGATCGAAAAAATTTTCACCTAAGGTGTTGTTATTTAAGGCACCGATTACCCACAACATGTGCGGGTGGTGGGGTCATGGTCATACATTTCGCCCAAACTTCGGCTAGAAGCGTCCGTTTTGCCAATGCCAAAATCATTAATCCTGACAGCACAACCCTTAGTCACCAATACCTTCAGTAACCTACCGTAGGCGGAAGAAAATTCAAAAACGAACCTCAAATAGGTGCTCAGCTTCTTAAACTCTCCATAAAAAATTCTCCTCTCCCGTAAACTCTCTGGATATGTTTGAGCAAAAACATTTTCGTCTCTGGGATCGTGAACACACAATACCAATCAATCTGGTTCTCTTTCTAGTGACTTTTTTCGTTGCGGTTTTGCGTAGAGAAGTTTGGTCTTTTTAGGAGGTGCAAAAGGATGCCTCAGTGCGGAGTCGAACCACAAATCCCTCCAGACGTCGGCGCTCACTTGTCCTCCGCGCTACCACCTCTCGGCCCTAAGCGATGTTTCTTGCCAACTTGAGCTCGCACTAACAACCAGACTGTGGATGGTCCATAACCCCAATTCCAGATGCCTTTTGCAGATGTGGAACACATGCTTGGAATCTTTCGACTGGCGTTATGTTAGTACAACTGGATCGTTCCCTTAATTCTATCTCGAACATAACAAAATTATTTGTTTTCCGCAACTGTTTGAGCTTCATGCACTTACAATGTATAAGAGCGCTGCAGAAATTTCTCACGAAACTTGTCCACATTTTAAAAGATCGAACTGCCGGGTTACGCAGCATAAATGCTGCGTGTTGACGGGAGAATCCATCGTATAGGCAAACAGTCGTGAATGCCTGAGAACTTATGTGCTGAACTAGCAATTGCTTTTCGTGCAGAAGAACAATCGTTAAGTGTTAAGCGTCCATCTCCCGCGGCGGTGCAGAGGAGCAACGAGAACCGCCACCACAATCCGCTGGTTCACATCCACATTCTAGACGAGGGCAGGAAATAAGGCCGTCTGCTGTGCCTACCCTGCCGCTTCTTCTCTGCTGTAGTTCTTTCTAGCGTTTTGCTGCGTGTTCTGCATCTGTAGATAACTGGTATTATGTATACGAACTTATTATTCCGCGAAGGGTCCACAGAGTTTCTATTGTTAGCCCGTTTAGCTCCACTTATAGCGTTAGTTTGTCGCGTCGAAAACTGGTATAGTTTGCGGTTCGTTCATGGTTTCATTGTTCGACATCGGTCGTGGTGCTGGATCGAAGTCGTCGTCGTGCGAATACTCGACACATTTCGCAGTCAAGGTCTAACCGTTTGCGCATCACTGTGAAGGTGCGAAGTAGCTGCGCCTCGCCCTCCCTCCCAACGTTGCTGATTGGCTGTCACCCAGTAACACAATGTCGCTTCTGTCTAGTTGTTGCGGTTTGTCTGTGATCTGTCCGGGGCTCCGGCTCCTGCTCCACCTATATTCTCTCATGATATTGTCCTGCTCTTGACATCTGATACCTGACACAGATACACTGGAATAAATATTAGTTTATCGAAGACGCAGTGTGATAAAGAATACTGAAGACGCTGAATTACTTGGTTCGGCCGGTCAGTGATAAGTTGGCCGTTGATGTACTCGTCGTCGCCGGTGCAACCCCATCAAAATCCATGGGATAGCTCTGCGCTAGACCAACACTCGAAGGGGCGGCAGCCCAAGGATAAGCGAACAGAAAGTTCCGATTTTATTTATTTATTTATTTGCACAATGTCGTGCGCACAAAAATTTAAAAAGGACACAGCACATTAGAAAATACGTGGTGTTAAAAAAATTCAACAAAACTAGCCATCATTGTTACTTTTTATGTTAGCGTAACTCTTAAACGGCAAATAGAAGTCACTTAGAAGAGATCGAGTTCTAGGAGAATAAGGGTAAGGAGGCCGGATAAGAATGATGGGATAGAGGATGTGGTAGAGGATGATGGGTAACTGATGAAGAAGAGCAGTGGTCCGCTAACACTGCAAGTCGTGGGAGAAATCGGCTCCGGATACCAACTTGTTAGGTCCGTCAACTCCATCAGAACCCATCGAAGACGGCTTCTTGGGGAAACGTAAGACGGTAACACTGGCTAATCAGAAACAAAGCAGAGAAGTTCTAAAATTCAAAGAAAATTAGAAGCAAACAAGAAACGAACAAACGTCAGAAAAGTGCAAAAAACAAAAAAAAGCAGAAAGAAAGAGCAAAAAAATTAAAAAAGCTCTGAAGTGAAAAAAATGAAAAAGCAAAAACACCCAAAACAAAGGATTTGCTGGCTTTAGGAAAGCGAAAAATAGCAGAATCTTTTTTCACTTGGGCGAAATCAGAAATACGCAGTGTTGAAAGCAAGTCTGTTCTCTTTAAACCTTTTCTAAAAACATACGCATTTGGTGCTTCTAATAGATTGGGTGGTAGCATTTGTAGCCAACGAGCTCCACGAAAGAACAGAGAATTAAAAGGCCCAGTAGTTACTAGCTTTAAGTCTAGATTCGCCTTTTAGGATTTTGAAGCAAAACACTAGATCATTTACAATGCGTCTGTGCTGTAGACTATTTAGGCTGAATAGTTTTAGCCGCTCTCGATATCTAGGACACGTTCCAATAGAATTGGTACTGTTTACACATCGATTAAACAAAATCTTTGTGAAGGTTTTCTGAATCTTTTCAATTTTCTCTATATGCTTATTTATGAAAGGATTCCAAATCGGAGAGCAGTATTCCAGTATTGGTAAAACGTACGACTTAGGCAGTTTGATCAGTATCGTGCTGTCGTGACATTTCAAATTTCTGAAAATTGAAAAAAGGACAGAAAAGCTCTCCATACTATAATATCAATGTGATTATTGAAATCTAATCCGCTGTCCAAAAAAATTCCAAGATCGCGAACCTCAGCAACAGTCTTGAACGAAGTATTTTCAAGACCAAATTCTACAATGGGCGTTTCACCGATGTGGGAAACTGAAGTTTTGGAAGGATTCATAGAAATTTTCCAAGCATTAGCCCATACTGCGATCATGTTAATGGACTGAGATAAGGCCTGGCAAACTTCAGCCTTATTGCTATCATTGTATCTCCCATAAATTTTTATGTCATCGGCGTACATCTGCACCTTCACATGATAATGCGTGGATAGAACTGCAGGAAGATCGCAGGTATATGCAAGAAAAAGGACCGGTGACAGCACACCTCCCTGGGGAACTCCACTTCTGCAATCATAGCTCTTAGAAAAAGAATTACCGACTTTCACCCGCATATGTCTGTCATGCAGATAAGATTGAATCCACTGAAGCAACGATCCTGTAATGCCAAGATTATAAAGCGTTTTAGAAGCAATCGGTGGCTTACTTTGTCAAACGCTTTTGACAAATCAATGTAAACAACATCAACCGAGTCTTCATTGTACAATGCAATACTCCAGTCAAAGGTGCAATCGGCAAGCTGAGTAGTCGTAGAAGCTCCCTCCGTAAATTCATACTGTTGAGATGGAATTGCTTTCTTTCTAGTGAACCATGCCACAATCTTATCCCGTACAATCTTTTCCATTATCATCATTGGAGTAGGATTTATGCTTATAGGTCGAAAAGACGACACTAATGCGGAATTTCGAGCTTTAGGAATAGCCGTGATAATCGATTCTTTCCAAATTTTAGGAACTTCACTGTAAATTAAAGAAACATTAAAAATCATTGACAGAGGTTTGCAAAGGGAATGAGCGCATTTTTTGAAAACAATTTGAGGAATTCCATCAAAACACGCTGACGTTGAGCCCTTAAGCCGCTTCATTACCTTTAACACATCATTTGGATGTATAATAAATTTACCTATAGTCTCAATTTGATCATTATTCGCATGCCTTCTGATTCAGCGAAGGTCTCTTCCGAATCCAAGTCGAAAACAGAAGCAAAAAATCGAGCTAATGCTTCAGCTTTTTGGAGATCAGTTTTGCAAAAGACACCAGCATCATCTTTAAGCACTGCAACTCAGAGTGCGATTTCAGCCTACATCGAATAAGAGAAAAAAGGGCTTTCCTATTCCTCGTTTTTGAAAAAAATTTTTCCATGTGAGCTAGAAACCTTTTCAAGTGGCGATCCAATACTTGACATAACTTCTTATAGTGCGGATGCGAAAGTGAATTTAATAACAATTGGAAAAGGCGTGATTTCTGCGCTATCAAATTTGAAATGTGTTTTGGGAAGTGCGGAACTGGTGCTTTTGCTAAGTCAAAGGGAACATGAGGGGATAACCCACCTTGCAAAATCTTCTGTACAAATCATCAGTGCTTTGATATCCATCAAAAACTTTCCACCAATCTATGGAACTGAAGTATGACATCAAGCTTGGATAATCAGCTTTCCTAAAATTTGGTAAGTGAAATTCACGTTGTTTTATCAAAGGCATATGAACATCAAAGCCAATTATGTTGTGATCGGCAGATGAAAACGGAGGAAGGATGGCAATATTGTTAACGATAGGTGAAGTGGTTAAAACTATATCAAGAATTGCATCGCCTTGGGTCGGTTTCATCACTTCTTGTGTCAAATTACAGCTATCAAAAAATTCTATAAATTTTCCTAAGTATCCATTTTTGTGTTCACACTTGGCAGCCCAATCGATGTTAAGATTAAAGTCGCCAAGCACGATTAAATGCTTGTTCGCAAGGCATAGTTCCAACATTGCATCAATGAGGGCATCATCTTCATGGAACGTTCGAGTTAGGTGGGCGATATACTAGGACAACCCTGAACGCTAAGGAGCATATTATATCGAAGACATCTAAGCAGAGAAGGTCCGATATGAGGCAGGCGGGAACGTGAACAACAGTTAGGCTAATCGAAATTTTGGTAAGGCAGCATACACCGCCACCTCGATTTCCACGATCTGCTCTGAAGACTCTGTATGGAAAGTTTGCAAGGATCTCAGCATCTGGTATTTTGTCTGTAAGCCACGTTTCGGTTACAAAGAGTAAATCTGGCTCGTAGACGGACAAGAAAGGTGGAGATGATGTATTTTGTTTACAAGGCTACGCGAGTTTAACAAAAAACAACTGATGGCTGTGGATCTGGTGGATGTGTGTGGTGTGCCGTGTCCAGTTAGACGTTTCCCGAAGTCTAGGTTTCGGAAGATCTTCGACCCGTCTTAGCTCTCCACGGTACACCACCCACACCCGGTCATTTAACTGTTTGTTCCGTTCCCTACACTCCTGCCTCAATCCGAACTCATGTTTCCGCTCTTCCTGGGTCATACTGCGGCGGACACGAGCCTTGACAAATGCAGCGGACCCTCGAAGCCGCATGAGTTCGAGAGGGCCGTTTCCCAGTGCGACTTCTAGGGCTGCACCACCTTTACCTTGCGGACGCGCCTGCGGTCCTGTCTGCCAATTCTGTATAATTCCAGAGGGCGACACTCAAGGTTAAGAACATCAAAGATTCCACTAACCTTTTCTTCGAGATCCCTCTGCTTGGCTGAAGGAGAGAGGTCGGTGGGTGGCTCAGGCAACCATTCAATTGCAATGCTTGTCTCCTTCTTTTCACATGCAATTCGATCCGCCATCTCCTGCGGTAACTTGGAGATGAGAGCAAACATCATACGCTCAATAATGGGATCCTTATTTCTTTCTAAAACAGCATTGATGATCTCGCTAACCGACAAGCTAGAATAGTCAACCTGAGCGGGGCAATTCTTGCTAGTATCGGCGACCCCTTGACCCTTAGCGCCGAGATGGGCCGACACATCAGATGCTCTTTTTGTGATCTTAGTGCGCTGAGACATGACCAAGGTTCAATGCAAACGACTCAATCAAGACTGGAATCCGCTCTGTTAAGAGTGACAGTTGCACAAGTGACGCACCAGAGCACAAAAAGAGCCCTAACTATAAGTTCTTAGAAACAAGATTCAAAATCGCAAGGGACGTGTAGGAAAAAACAAAAATAATTGAAGAAAAACAGCCAGAAACCCGCTATCAAAGATCCCGCCGCTCACTGGCAAAGAAGACGACGATTTGATGATTTTTTCCAACACGCTGGAGATGGGAAGTCTCTCTGACTGAGTTGGTTTCCAGCATGATCTGTCAGCATCATCCCTTGCTTCCAAACATGACTAGTGGACATGTCATAGAGTTGAGGAAGGTTGCAGAGTTCTGCAGCAGTTGGCAACCTTTCCGAACTTCTCCGTTGCTGCGTTAGACATATGTTGCATGACGTTTTGTGGGCAAGGAGAGTGGTGTGCCCAGTTCGCTGAGCAGTATGATCAGAAATTCTAGAACCTAGACATTCCTCGTAATTCGTAACAACAGAAATGTAATGGAGCCCAGGACCACAGAAGCCACGGTCTCTATGTGGGATCAGGGTTCACATTTTTTCGAAAATTGAAGCGACCACCATGTGGAAACTGCTAAGGCGAATAGAAATGAAAACATAAACATAAAAATGTAAACATATAAACTGCCAAACAGATAGAAAGGGATCCGCTTCCTATCCGGGAACTGCAAACGAGAAAAGTTTAGAAACGATTTCAAAGATGGATGTTTTGTCTGGTGATGTGCTGCGCAGTTCGTTTAAAACAGAGGTCTACACTGTTAAGAGATGCAGCGTATTGAACGCAAACAAGCGGAATTACGGGGGGGGGGCGGAGACGTGGTCTATGGTGGAATTGTCGTTATCTGGTAGCAACCTTGTGGTGGCGATATCCGTTCCTCCACGTGGTGCCACTGGAAACTGCTTGCTTTTGCGAGCCGAGCCAATCACGGACAATCGAATGCAGGCGACAGGCCCTAGTGACAGGCCGGCCTATGAACATCCTGTGTCACATCATATGGTCGATGACGTTTCAGAGTTCCCGAGATAGTGCTACGGCGTCCGCGGGAGCCGACGCGCACTCGCAAAGCCCGGCGAGTGTGAGAAGTATGCGAGGGTCCCTGATGCGAGGACGGCATTGGGGGGCAACTGAGCGAGTTCGAAAGTCCCGTAACGTAGGCAAGACCCGCGTAGCAACGTTGAATGTGGTACGTTGACGGGCCGCTCGTGCGAGTTGGTAGAAGCACTGGAGCGAAGAGAGATAGATTTCTGTGCGGTGCAGGAGACGAGGTGGTCCAGCTGCAAGTCGAGGGACATTGGCCGCGGCTTCAAGGCCGTTCTGTGCGGCAGTCCCAGGACCACCAGTGGTGTCGGTATGATCGTCTCCGAGTGTTTCCGTGACGCGATTGCAAGCGTATGTAGAACGTTTCGATGACCGCTTGATGAAGATTATTGTCGCCGTAGAAGAGCGACGATATCATTTCCTTTCCGCGTATGCTCTGCAGACAGGTTGCTCCGAGCAAACCAAGGACGAGTTCTGGTCCCTGCTTGATGAGAAGACAGCGGAAGTGCCGTCACTGGACGTAATTATTGTTGCAGGTGATCTTAATGGTCACGTTGGAGCAACAAAAGACGGTTACAGCTGTCATGGTGGTTTCGGATACGGGTCACGTAACGTCGATGGTGAGCGTATACTTGAGTATGCAGAGTCGCATAATCTCACCATCGCGATCACGAAGTTTCGAAAACGGGCCTCCCACCTCATCTCGTTTTATAGCGGGAACACTAAAACGCAAATCGAGTTTGTCCTTGTGAGGAATCGAGACCAAGCGCTAGTCACTGATGCGAAGATCGTGCCGTATGAGACGGTCGCCACGCAACATCGACCGCTGATCTGCTCGCTGAAGATCACACCTCCGAAGTGTAAACGTGTCGAGCGGTGCGGAACGGCTAGAATTAAATGGTGGCGATTGAAGGGGAAGGAAGCAGCTGTTGTTTCTTGCATTCAGTTGCCGACGGTAACAACTGTCGAGGAAACCTGGAAAGAGGCTACTGATGCGATAACCCGGGCTCCACGCCTCGAACTCGGCACAACGAAGCCTGGACGGCGTTGCGTCGACAAGCAGGCTTGCCTGTGGACTGACGATGTCAGAGAGAAGGTCAGGGAAAAGAAACGGCCGTATCACGTATTTATCGGTGACAAAACAGTCTGTAATTGGGGGAATTATCGAGAAGCGAGGAAAGCGGCAAAGAAGGCAGTGGCTGCTGCTAAAGCCGCATACTACGCTGAAGTCAGCGAAGAACTGGAAACGCGCGATGGTGAGCGCTATCTATACCGACTCGCCAAGGCACGCTGTCGCCAAACAGAAGACATCGAAAAGTTCTTTGGCATTAACGATGAGAACGGCCATCTTCTTTTGGATCGTAAAAAGGCTGTGAAGCGATGGCGTGACTAATTCGAGGAAATCTCGAATGTTGAGTTTGACCATCCTGCTATTCCTTTTGCATCTCCTGTATACGGCCCCGTTCAGAAGATCACAGTGAGCGAAACCGAAGCAGCTCTGAGGAAGATGACGTCAGGCAAAGCCACTGGTACCGATGATCTACCAGCCGATCTGTGGAAGTCGAAGGGCTGGTGCCCTGCTGACTGGCTGACAGAGTTTCTCAATCAGGTTGTTGCTGAGAAGAAAGCGCCCGAGAGCTGGCAGCAAAGCACGACCATCCCGATCTGGAAGAAGAAGGGCAGTCCTGCGGACTGCGGTAGTTACCGTCCAATACGCCTTCTTTCGCACACCATGAAAATCTTTGAGCGAATTGTCGATGAACGTATCCGGGATGTCCTCCAGCTTTCCACGAATCAGTGTGGTTTCGTCTCTGGTTGTGGCACTGTTGATGCCATTCACGCTGTTCGTCTTTTGCTAGAGAAGCACCGCGAGAAACAGAAACCGGTGCATTTTGCCTTCCTGGACTTGGAGAAGGCCTTCGACCGCGTTCCGCGAGAAGTTATATGGTACGCGTTGCGAGAACATGGTGTTCCTGAAGAGCTCACAGAGTGGGTGCGCACTCTGTACTCTTGCCCAAGGAGTCGAGTGCGAGCGCCAGCGGGCACCTCGACGGAATTTTCCATCTCTGTAGGGGTGCATCAGGGATCTGCGCTATCCCCACTGCTCTTCGTCGTCGTGATGGATGCAATATCACTAGATCTCCAAATGGCGGCACCTTGGACATTGCTGTATGCTGACGACGTCATGCTTGCATGTGAAGATAAAACCGAACTCGAGCGACAGGTGGTGCGATCGCTTGGCATTGTTCGGACTCAAGCTAAACATCAAAAAGACGGAATACTTGACGACGGATGTGAATGAGCACGGATCTATTGAGATCAATGGTACTGAGCTCTCACGAGTTACATCTTTCAAGGATCTCGGATTAACAGTCACGTCCGATGGCAGCCTAAAGTTGGAGGTGAACGCGCGCGTGAGTGCAGCCTGGTCCAAATGGCGCTCATTGACTGGGGTGCTTTGCGACAGGACAATACCTAAGCACCTCAAATCGAAGGTTTATAGAACAGTCGTCCGCCCAGTAGCGGCGTGCGGTGCTGAGTGCTGGCCCGTGACAAAGTAAATTGAAAGCCGCCTCAGTGTAATGGAGACGAAAATGCTACGGTGGACGGCTGGTGTTACGCGTTTGGACCGCGTTCGCAACGACGCCATACGACAGAGGTTCGGTGTCGCCCCGATAGCCGAGAAGCTGCGCGAAGCTCGTCTTCGATGGTACGGCCATGTCCTTCGCGCTAACGACCGTACCGTCCGTAAGATTGGCCTGAAACTTGAGGCCCCTGGAAAGCGGCCCAGGGGACGACCGAAGCAACGTTGGCTAGATACGTTGCACTTGGACTTAAAGATGGCTGGTGTGCACCCTGATCAAGCATTTGATCGGGAGAAATGGCGTCACCACACCAGAAGAGCGGAACCCGCCACCAAACGGGACAAACGCTACTGAAAATGATGATGATGATGATGGTAGCAACCTTGTCTGTACTTCTGATATGTTAGTAGTGCTCGCGACGGATTATTCCAGGTCCTTTACGAGCTAGCGAAGCTCTCTGAGCAGATGAATCTGACACCGTTCGTGCTGCCGGAAAAAGCATGTTATACTGGCAAAAGTGAAGACTGGTCGTCGAGTCACTGGAAAGGGCCCTTCACCGTGGCAACGAAGACTTACAAGGTTGGGATATCAGGTCGCAGTGGCTTTTTGAGATTAGGCGTGTACCATGGATTGATCTTCGAACGCTGATTGTAAGCATGTGTTCCATATCCGTAACGGACATTGGGGAGCGGAGTGGCGGAGCATTTTCACTTTGCATTAGTTGCGCCCGCGAAGGCCAACCACAAACACCGCCGCCGGCCACGGAGCGGTGACGCACTGGATAGGGAAGGGTTGTGGTGTGAGGTAGGGTTTTGGTAGAACGCCTCCCTGGTAAGGCAGGTTTTCCGTACTTCTCAAAAAGACCCGACAAGATCAATCGAAGCTCCCCATGTTAAATACACATAACGACGAAACCCTCGCCAGGAAGGAGACGAAGTTCATTGGCACAATCTGCACGTCCACGATTCAGAGGTCTACAAATGTTCGCCAATCTTCGTCGAGCGAGGTTACTGAAGGTGGTGCTCGCGGATAGCCATCAGAACTAATCACCTGCTGCCGCAAATGTGCCCGCTTCTGCTACAGTATCCCCAAACCTGCACATCACCCAAACCATTGTCATTGGAGCTCGTTTTTGTCATTGAGCGCGCAAGAGACTACAGGTTGTGTGCCATCCAAGCTGCTCGTGTGGAAACTGCCCTCGTTCCTCAAGGGGAGTCTGCAGCTGGGTTCCGCGCTCTTCGAGGGCAGAAACGCATATAGCTGGAACAATAGAAAACGCCATCGAATTATATCGACGTCAAAACACCTGAAATTTTTTTTTCAAAAATTCCTCACCACTCAGTTGAATTGCAAAAATCCCGCAATGCAGGAGCCTAAGCTCAGACGTCCCTCGCATGAAGCAACGCTACTATCCACTGCCCTACGATCCGCTTGCGGGCGCTGCAATCTCTTAGATCTAACAATGGAAGCCCATGAACTTCCTCCATAGATTCTCAACGAAACCTATACAGTGTTGTACGGCATCGTACGAGGATCACAGAACTGTGTTTCGTTTTTGCTAAGGCCACTGGGTGGTCCGAAAATGGCAAAAAATGGTATCACTTCGGAGCGGGCCGATAAGACAAGTGACACCCGGAATGGCCCTGTCGTGCTCAGAACTTGCCATTCAAAATATTTGGAGCTCAAATTAAAGTTTGATTATACGAATGATATAATTTACGACGTTTCCTAGGAGTCGAGGGTTCGATTCCGGAGGAGGTTAGGATTGTTTGTTTGGCTAGGTTGTTTGTTCCCATTTTTACAAAAGAAGGGTACATTTTGGCTTCGGTAAGGTACCGCATCATTGAGTAGCAGTGAATAAGGATGACGAGGTCACGACTACCGATTAACATTGGAGAAGAAATCGATTCTATTAACGTAGACAGCTTCAGTCACCCATCTAGACTGTAACCTACTGAAATCGACCGAAATTTTAAAAATAGATATCACATCCGTGATCAGCACCGCAAATAACCCCCTGGGCGATGTTGGAGCGAAATGTTTTCCTTCGACCCCTCCTCGACCTTTGGAGTCATGAAAGGCAACAGTGCCGGTTATTCTGCGAGCACGCCTTTACTTACACATACCCATCGTAACCCTCTGCAGTCTATTGCTTCACCGAAATTGGCTGCCAGATTGGTGATCTGCCTCCCAAATAACCCTATAGATGAATTTTGAATTTATTTTTTCCGACCTCTAGAGTTGAGGAAGTGAGTACAAGTGCTCCTATCTGCAATGTCCCCGATCCGTCTTCCGTAAGTGTATACGGGAGTGATGAGGAAGAAATACACATCAAGGCGACCAAACACACGAGGTGGATAAAATATGCTGTACTTGGTAAAGGTAGCTGTAATAGCGAAAGCTGTGAGAAAAGCAAAAGCAGTCTGTACAAAAATCCGAAGAACAATGAGCACATCTTGATGATCGGCCAGATCAATACTTGTCGATCGTGTTCGCAAATGAAGTGACAGCGATAAACACTTCCAAAACTAATTGAGAACATTCCAAAGAGGCATATGGGACAACATCTAACGGAACCTTCCTCAGCGAGACAACTGTGATTTAATGGATGCGCGACATCTCTCCACACAACAAATCCAGCTTCTTCCACATCTGATAACAGGTTGAAAGTAGGTTTAGGAAGGGAATACGGTACCGAAGCCTAAATGTACTTTCCTTCTGTAGAAATAGGAACAGACCACCTAGCAACTCCACTAATCCCCTCCAGAATCGAACCCTTTACCCTCCCCCTCCCCTAAGTCCGCTTCGCTACCCACTCGGCTATCCAGTCGGTACCACCTTCGATGCGAGTGAATCACTTGAATGTACCCTACAGCATCGTCTAGGAAACGCACAAAATTATCACATCCATATAATCGAACTTTAACTCGAGCTCCAAACCTTTTGTAGGTTAAGTTTTGAGTACGAGAGGGTCGTTTCGGGTGGCACTTATGCCTTATCAGCCCGTCCTGAAGTGATACCGTTTTTTGTCATTTTCGGACCACCCAGTAGCCTATAGCAAAAACGAAGCACAGTTCTGTGATGCTCGTCCGATGCCCTAGAAGAGCATATAGGTCCTATTGGGAATCTTTGGGGAAGTTCATGGGCCTTTCTTGTAAGTAGGGCCCTGATCACGGTTATTTATATATTTATTTGTACAACGCAGGTGAGAAGAAACAAATACAATTACAAGCCAACTAAAGCTATGTACAGTAAATGATGGCAGAAGATTCAATACTTCAAACAACGCAAATCGACAAGTCTCAAAACGCAGTAAATTATCTTGCGTCTGCAATGGTCGCGAGTGGTCGGGTCCGCTACCACGAACGTGATCGCCTGACCAAGTATTCTGAGATTCGCTATTGTACTCCGATACTTCGATTCTACTGCCTTCCGTCTCTGCACATTTCCTGCGCTGTCTCTTGTGGCAAGGGATACAACTTTCAGTTCTTTACGTTGCCAGCAGTCCAGGTGAATCTGCTTCTCGTTGACTGAAGAATCGATTTTGTTCCACGACCGGATATGGAGTTATCGACTGTCGATTCTCCGTCTGTTCCAGTCTGACCCGTTAACCAAGACGTGCCTGAGAGCGATCGTGGAAGCTCCACGTCATCATGCCGAACGCCGAGGTGCCCAGCTACATGAAATTCGTGATCGATTACATCATCGAGGCAAGACAGGAGATCAAACTAGCGAACATTCGAAACTCCGAACTGCTGGAGGAGGTAATCAAGCTTAGGAAAGAGAATGCAGAGCTCAAATCTAAGTTAGTGCTTTGCTGGAATCTAGAGTTGGTACTCCGCCTTCCGTTGTTGTTTCGCAGCCTCTTACTCCTGTTTTAGTGCATAAACCGAATGAAGACCCGGATCTAAAGAGATCAATTGTAATCAAGAATCTTCCAGAACCTTGGTGTGCCCGTTCCGTCGATAACGTAGTTCATGACCTAAGCTCTGTTGCTAGTATTCTTGGTTTCCTCAATGTGCAATGTCTGTAGTGTTTTTCGCGTGCGGAGAAGAGTTTAAAAGTTGTCCTGCCTTTTAGCCGTTTTTAATAGCAGGTTCTTCAGCGTGACTCTCGTTTATCTTCCTCTTCATTTAGTAATTTTCGCCTCCGTAGATCTCTCACATGAGAAGAGAGACATGGTTTGATGGATGAGTATAATAGGATTGTAAAATCGTATTCTAGAAATAGTTTCGACAGTTGTTCTCAACAGCCGGCTCTCTTAAGTCAACTTTCTGCATCCTCCACCTCTCCGGAAGGAGATTCCACGCATCATCCTTCGGGAAACTCTTAAGAACTAGCAATTCTAATGGTCAACTCCGCTGCTTACTGTCTAACATCAGATCGTTGGCTAAGAATGCAGATTTTCTGATTACTGCTGTTTGTGAACTAAAATGCGATGTAGTTTTTCTTACCGTATTTTGGCTCAATTCATAAACTGATCTTGCTCCTATACTAGGTGTACTCAAGAGCAAATATGAAGGTGTCAGATGCAACAGAAAATTCCAAAAAGGCGGCGCATTCTCCTGCTTTTGAGAAACCCTTTCGACTGTAGGGTGCTGTTCGAAGATACCGTGAAAGACTTCTACGAGTGTTGATATGTGACATTTTTGCTAAAATCCGGTGTGTTAGGTTCGTTGTGGTGTATAAAGTACCAGTTGTATCACAGCTAGTTCGGATAGACTCATTAAGGCGATCAATAACTTTTCCATTGGAGAGCATCCTTGTATTCTTTTTGGAGACGTCAAGTTACCAGAATTACACTCTGATGATAGAGTCCATACTCAAACCAAAATTTTGCAAGATTTTCTTGGAATGGTTGCAAATCACGGTTTAAACTCGTAAAGCTTATAAACTCGCCTACAAGAGGCAGCTCATTTTTAGACCTAGTTTACTGCAACGACGAATCATTGTTCGATAGCATTCAAGTTTGGGCACCTATTGGTAGCAGCGATCATGCAACAGTAATGTTTAACATTAGTTTTGAAAATTTACCAGAAATCGATAAATGAAACGCGATTTCAAACGTGCGGACCACGAAGCGATTTTTGATAAGGTAGCTACGATCGACCGGATAAGTTCACTCACAGTTACCAAAGCAGTGAACGAAATGTATGAAATGATTTTGGCTGTTAAAAGTGACACTGTTGAAGTGTTTGTTCACTACGAAAAGTGAAAATCGCTCAACAGTGCTCATGTGGAAAAAAGGTTAGTCGAAAGTAGAGATCGCACAAAGTTCTTTAGATACATCGAACTATGGGCAGGAAATAAAGGCACGCATTATTAGATGAGAATGGAAAACCTGTAACTGATGAAGAGCGTAAGGCCGACACTTTGGCTAATGTTTTCTAAAGTTTTTTTTTTCAATAAATCTCAGACGGATCTTCCCAATCTCTCATTTTCCTAAGTTGATCAGCTCTTTCCTACCATGACTTCCTCCCTCTGGTTCTATCGCGAGAAATAGAAGAACTCATAGAGAAATGGCAAAGCTCGCTCTCAACAACGCCTGATATCATTCCCCTTTGCTTCATCAAAAAGGTAATTGATTTATTTCCTATCTTTGGAATACGTGTTTAACCTGGGTTTCATGAGAATTGAGGTTCTTCACACTGGAAATACGCGCTGGTCACACCTATTCCTAAGAAAGGTCCCTTGAGTGACCCAAAAAATTACAGCCAGTTAGCATCACCTCGGTTTTGCTTGCTAGAACATTCGAAAAAATCAAGCAAAGCATAGTTTGAAGCATCTGAAAGACCACAAAGTCGTTCGCGAAAGCCAGTTCGGGTTTTTGAAAGGTAGATCCGTCGAGACGGTGCGTCTTGCTTCCTTAAATGACTGGACTAAGGCCCTTTAGGCTAAAAAGGGGGTCGATGTAGTCTATTTTGATTTTGCCAAATCATTGATAAGGTTCCGTTTACTTAACTGATTATGAAACTAAGGATGGTCGGTGTTCAGTCTAGGATTGTTTCTTGGATTGAAATTTTCCTTTCCGAAAGAACTTTTGAGGTAAGGGTTGGCGGGGCATATTCCCCAATATCAGCTCTTGCTGTCGACAAAACTCATTTACTGACTATAGGAAAGTGTGCTGTTAATGCAGAGTACCATATTGAAGGGCAACATCTGGACAAAATTGAAGAAGTTCGAGACCTAGGCTATGTATGAGGTTGTCCCATAAGTCCCCCGCCGTTTTTTTCAACGATTCACTGCAGATTTCTCCGGCGGTCTCTTGCATAGCGCTGCATAGCTTTCGAAAGAGAGTGAATTGCTCTATCAGAGCATGTATTGCACTTTTGTTTTCATCATGAGTATTGTCAATTTTTAGGTCGTTGAAGTGAAAAGTGAAAAAGTGAAAAAGTAGCCATTTGCGCACTTGTTCTCTCTGCTTAGTTTTGTAATTTTTTTGCGCGGTTTTTTACAGCATTTGGAAGACAATGGTTTGTACTACAAGAATATGTGTTAGTGCTATTTGCTCGTTTGTCCTTTATTGATTTTTAGGTCACCAAATTGGAAATTCCGAAGGAGGATGGTTATTTTTGCCGACAGCTCCTGCTCTGCGGTTGGACTTTTTGGGTAGGTATTATATGCCATCCGAAAGAGAATGTCTTGCTCTATGTATAAGAATATGTGTTGCGTTTATTGATTTCTTTTGAATATCAACAAAATGCCAAAAAGAGAAAAATCGTCTTCACCAACAACTCCTTCTCCTTCTTCAGTTGTTGATATTCGACAGAAATCAGAGTGAGCCAATAAACGCGACACAAATTCTTACTGAGCAGGACATCTTCTTCCAAACGACATATCACACCAAGCAAAAAAGTCCAACCACAGAACCGGAGTTTTGGTAAAAATTCGGACGGAAAAGTCGGAATTCCCAATTTGATGGACTAAAAATCAATAAAGGGCAAGTGAGAAAATAGGACCAACACATTTTCTTGTAGTACAGAACATTGTCTTCCAAGTGCTATAAAAACTGCGCAAAAAGTTACAAACCTAAGCGGAGAGAACAAGTGCGCAAATGGCTACTCTTTCACTTTTTCACTTTTCACTTCAACGACCTAAAAATTGACAAATTTCATGATGAAAAAAGAAATGCAATAATGTCCTGATAGAGCAGATCATTCTCTTTCGAAAGCTATGCAGCGCTATGCAAGAGACCGCCGGCGAAATCTGCAGTGAATCGTTGAAAAAAAGGCGGGGACTTATGGGACAACCTAATATGTTGTGAACGACAGACGGGATTTTGAACCTCATTGAAGAATGCTGGTCAATAAAGCTTGCATTCGCATTTGCAAACTTTTTCGAATATTGAGAACAAGGATTCCCAATGTGTTTATCCGCCCTTATAAGATACCAGACGTTCAAAGGCCTGCCGGCCGCCAAACGTCTGGTTGGGGCTTCGCCCCAAACCCGGAGAATAGAACACCCCGATCATTCATTTAAAAAACTGGTTTTGCTATATAGAATGGTATAGCGGAATAGGGCAAAACAGGTCCATCACCTTCATTGGACCCCCCCCCCCCCCTTAACTGGCCCCTTATCACTGGTTCCCCTTTATTGTCAGCCCTTTTCCGGTTCACCCTTCACTGGTCTCCCTCCCCCTTCGTCGGTCCCTACTACGGTCTCCCACCTTCACTAGACCTCCCTTTACTGGTCCCCTCTTCACTCGTCATCCTATCATTCACCGATCCCCATTACTGGTCCTACCCTCACTGGTCCTCCTTTTATTCATCAACCCTTTTCCGGTCCCCCCCCCCCCTTCACTGGACTCCTTCCCCCCATTCACCGATCCCCATTACTGGTCCCTTCCTCACCGGTCCCCCTTTCACCTGGTCCCCTCTTCACTGGTCAACCTTCTACCGGTCCCCCCCCCCCCCACCTTCACTGGACCCCTCCCCTCCTTCACCGGTCCATCCTTCACTGGACCACCCCCTTCCTCCCCCCCCCCTCCCCCTCACCGGTCCCCCTTTACCTGGTCCCCTCTTCACTGGTGTCAACATTCTTCTTGTCCCATCTTCACTGGACCCCTCCCCCTCCTTTACCGACCCCCCCTCCTTCACTGGACCCCTCTCCCCTCCTTCACCGGGCATTGGTGACACGCCTTATGAACCCAGACGCCTGTTGAGCCACCTCGTTGATACCTCTTCTGAATCCGGATGTCTGTTGAAGTAGGTGGGTGACATCTCTGCTCTACCCGGACGTCCCCTGCGCGACATCGGTGACACCTCTTCTGAACCCGGACGTCTGTTGCAGGGTGTCCGTGACAGCTCTTCTGAACCGGGGTGCTTCTTGCATGACGTCGCCTGTCGCTGACATGTCTTCTCAACCCGCACCTCCTTAGCGCGAGATCGGCGACACCTCTCCTCAACCCGGACGTCCTTTGTGGGGCATCGGTGACACGTCTTATGAACCCTGGCGCCTGTTGACCCACCTCACTGACACCTCTTCTGAATCCGGACGCATGTTGAAGGAGGTGGGTGACATCTTTTCTCAACCCGCACCTCCTTTACGCGACATCGTTGACACCTCTCCTCAACACGTCCTTTGTGGAACATCGGTGGCATGTCTTCTAAAGCCAGACGCCAGTCGACAACTTCAACAGTTGACAACTGGTGACAACTACAACCCCCACCCCTTCCCCACACTTATATATATTTATTACACGAAAAACATCGTGTGGACAACCAACTATCGTAGAGACACAAATAAAAGGAACGACCATAAATTATCTATTAATAAACGCAAACTAAACAGTAGAATAAGCAACTACTAAGCAAATTAAAAAGAAAGGAGAATAAAGATCAGCGACCTACTCGTCGGACGACACTTAAGGCTGCGACGGTGTTATAGCCTGAGATGTAATTTGAGGAAAGTCTTAAAGGCGTTGCAGCTCCGTGGTAAATCGTGCTTCTTGCGAAGCTTTTCAAACGAGGAAAGTGCCCTGTGAGTGAAAAAGAAACGCCTACAATTTAGTTTAGCAGTACCAGTATCATATTTGATTGGACCACCATGTGCTTGTAGCTCTCTCGGTCACAAGATCCTCGAGTTTGATGCCAATTTCCCGATGAACGATTTTATGAAAAAGGAGGAGGTCGTTACGCTTTCTTCTAATAGACAGAGTGGGCAATCCAAAATTGAGATTTCTCTCAATACTCGAAGGAATTCGGTCATATAAGAACCCTAGCGCACGTACCATGAGCTTCCTTGTGAAGCTATTCTGAACTCTTTCTAGCAAAGCGATTGTCTTCCTTTTATGGGGATTAGAAACAGAAGTACCATATTGCAATATAGGCCTGACATATATTTTGTACGCTTGAAGAAACATATTGGCATCCTTAGTTGATAATGCTCTAAACAAATTAAACATTAGCTGAGTACCTTTGTTGGCTATCATAGTGCAATGCTTATCGAAACTGAGATCGCTGCGAACAAGAAACCCTAGGTCCAGCAGTTCACTCACACATTTAAGCGGAGTTCCGTTAATAGAGTATTGATGTTTCTTGTTTCTATTGCCTAAATGAAGTACTCGTGATTTTTCCTCAGACAAAGGGAGGTCCCAATCCAATGACCATTGGTAGACATTGGTAGCAGCTTTCTGAAGAACGTCTATGTCATCGGCACTAGATACTGGCTTATAGATTTTGAGATCGTCAGCAAATGTACAAAACGCAACTTCACTCTCGCTAAGAAGTTTAAGCTAATCATACGTGTAAATGTTGAACAAAATAGGGGAAAGGACACCCCCTTGGGGAACCCCGCTGATGGCAGATCTAGGAGCGGAAAAGGAGGCGTTTACACGAACAACGTACTTTCGGTTAGACAAGAGCGATGCAACCCAGGAAACTATGCGCGGATGGATGCCAACAGCTCTCATTTTGTTTAACAACTTTTTATGTGAAACCCTGTCGAAGGCCTTGCTGAAGTAGAAAAAGACAACCTCCACATTCCTACCGTCCTCCAAATCCCTAGTCCATTGATTAAGAGTTTTATCATCGCAGTTACAGTAGAGTTACCCTTTTGAAAGCCATGTTGATTTGCCGATATGATTGAGTACTTTTGAAGATGTTCTACAATTATCTTCTTTAATATTTTCTCAAACAGCCTTGCGAAGATGGAAGTAATGCTAACCGTTCTAAAGCTCATGGGTACATTATAAGGTGGCTTCTTAGGAATGGGAGTGACAATGGAATGAACCCACCTGCTAGGCACCTCAGCCCTCATAAAGCTAAGATTAAATATATACTCTAAAGGACTACTTATTACATGTGCGATTCTTTTAATAAAGCTTAAAGGAATGTGATCGGGAGTGAGGCTCTCGGACTGCGGCCATTTCAGTAATAGGTTAAGGACTTCTTCCCTGTGAAACCAAACCGATTCATCCATTAGGAGGAACTCTCTTGTTGGCCCGGCTTCATCACTGGATGCGACTCTAAAATATTCCTCAAATGTTGATGCCAACAACTCAGCTTTATCTTTATCCCGATGGAGAACTCTGCTGGAAGGAGAGCGAAGAGCAGGTATGCGTAATTAGCCTCGCAGCCGGAACTTCAAGAGCTTATAAAATGCATTCTTACAACACGACCCAACAACCCTTTTTTCCACCGATGCATTGAATTTTCTGAGTTTCGTGTCAAATTTGAGACTCAATTCTCTTGAGGTGGCCCAGTCCTCTGGTTTATCTGTTTGTTTCGCTTTGCGCCAGGCATTCTCCTTCTTTTTATAGAGCCTCTCCAGATAGGGTGGAAGCTTAGACTCAACGAACCTCATGTTTTTAATGGGAACAAATAACTCAATGCAGTGGTGAAGAATATTGATAAAGAGTTCGTATTTCTCATCCACAGTAGTTACACTATTAAGCGAGCCAAACCAGACCACCCTCCAAATACCTAATAATGCTGGCGTAGTCCGCAAGAGCAAAGTCTCCTTTGGTCACGGTTAAACTGGAGGCCAACTGGATCTTGATTTGAAAGCGAACCGCAGCGTAGTCGCTAGATCCAAGAGGTGGATCAACCTGTACCCCGGAAACCAGGTTCCTCTCGTTAGTTAAGACTAAATCAAGAACGCTGTTAGACAGTGTTGCGACGTGCACGCTCTGGATAAGTGCATGCGTTTCGCACATATTCAGAAACTCATGACCGCTAGAACTATTGCATTTCAACGTCGGGTTTTGACTCCAAGAAATCTCGGGGAAATTAAAATCACCTGTCAAAATGCACTGATGATTGCATGCTAACAGATCGCTTATGGCCTTTATCAACTGTCTCACCATATGAAATGAGCAACTCGGCGTTTTGTAGACAATGATGAATCGCGTTATTTCCAGTTTGATATGAAGGTCGCAACATAAGAGTTCATAAGCATCAGTGACCGACTCCTCAAAAACAAGTGCCGGAGATAGGGATGTCAACGCCATTAACGCAACGCCTCCACCCCTTTTCACAGTACGATCGCACCTTAGCGTTACATATTGCGAGCAGCAGCCACCCAAAAGAGGAGCCAAAGAAATGTTTTGATTGAGCCACGTTTCCGTAAGTATAACTATGTCAACTTTCCGTTTGAGGAGCACCACAAGAGCGTCTTTGTTTTTAACCACTGATCGAATATTAGCTAGAACACATGAAATACTTGGGTCTGGTATCCGTCGAAGCCTTACATGTTTTCAATATGAGTGAAATTATTTGAATGCGATAAGGAAAGACGAGAGTTCATCAAAGTACCATTATTATCTATGGGATCAGAGGAAATTTACTGGTTGCGAACCAGCTCGGAAGGAGAGGAATGATTCTGAGCACGAGACAACCTTTCAACTTTGAGGCGATCACGTTCCAACTTTGTGAGCGAGGGCCTAATAAAAACCCCTTCTCAGAAAAGAATCTAAGATGGGGAGCCCTCTTCAACGTAAGCATAGCAAAGTATGACGCAGGAAATACAACCTTTAAAAGACAGGCTTTCATAGATACTGGGCGCCATATGCGATAAATAGCAACCGGGCGACATTCAATAGAGAGAAAATCGAGAATGAGCCTAATACAATTGGTATCGTGTACTACCCTAGCGGAGGAGACAGGTGCAGAACATTCCTTAACGCCTATAACAACAATGTCGCTGACATGTCCTCTCAACCCGCACCTCCTTAGCGCGAAATCGGCGACACCTCTCCTCAACCCAGACGTCCTTTGTGGGGCATCGGTGACACGTCTTACGAACCCTGACGCCTGTTGACCCACCTCACTGACACCTCTTCTGAACCCGAACGCATGTTGAAGGAGGTGGGTGACACCTCTCCTCAACCCGAACGTCCTTTGTGGGACATCGGTGGCATGTCTTCTGAACCCAGACGCCTGTCGACAACTACAACAGTTGACAACTGGTGACAACTACAACCCCCCCCCTTCCCCACACTTCCTCCCAACGCACTCCCCCAGCACTTCTGTGCAAACAAACACACACACAAACACACTCACTCATCCACAGACAAACGACCGTTCTCGCTTATATATAGTAGGATAGGCTCGGCCAATTCTTGAGTGTAGGGCCACCGTGTTCAACACTTACAAGCAAAAAGACGTACATTTGTTGGAAGGATTGCAAAACAACATTACTCGTAAATTAATGATTAGATGTTGTGGCACAAATTACCTTTCCATTCCGAGCGGGGTTTACAGAGCCAGATTATTTGACTGCCTACTTTAAAGGCGAGATGAGTCACAAATGACCTACTTATGATGCATATAATTCTTACAAGAAAAATCCACATCGATCCAGATGAGCTCTTTGTGTTTGTTTCTGCTAGAACCAGGAGTGGGGGATTGAGGCTAGCGGACTTTGTAGCAAAAAGCCAGATCAGGTTAATATTTTTTTCACATAGGTCCATAAGTGTGTTCTTCCCAATGGTAAAAGAAGGTGTACTGTAGACATGAGATCCGAATCATGCATTTTCGGATATCCGGCCGGATTTATCCGGTTTCGGATTATCCGAAATCCGGCTGACAATGGAGGTATCTGAATCATCGGAAAATCCGGGGTTTTCAAAATTGCCCTCATCTGAATCATCCGAAGATCCTGGGTTTTGAAAAACGCAATGATTCGGATAAAATCGGATAAAAATCGGATAATAGGAGGTTAGCGAGCCTTGCTGCCGAACTCTGCGCCATTGATAACCTGACGTTTTCGGAAAGATTTTACAATCATTTGGCGGGAATTCTCTCACAAGGGAAGAATCTGTAGCGTATGTTTGAGGGCAGAGCGAGTCATCCTATATAATAATTGAATCCTATAATATAATATAATAATTCCTATGATATAATAATAATAATAGCAGAATGGCAGGAATAATCCCCACCCCTCAATTATTATATTAGGTTGAGTCATAAATTTTGCAACAAAATTTGTCTTCCAGCAAAAGCAATACTATAACAAAAAAGAAGAATGATTGACTTACACAAAGTAATTGCCGTTATTTCCAATAAGTTTCTTCCTCTTTTCATGCAGTGAGTGATTTACATCTCTGAAGAATTTGGTCGGTTTCGACTTAAAGAATTCATGTACCACGAATTCATGTAACCTCGTCGACTTCGGCAAAGCGCCTAATTGAATCCTATAATATAACACGGAGGAAGTGCTCCATCGACCGAAGCAGATGGCAGTCAGACGAGCAATGTCTGGAGTGTATGGTGGTTGCTTGATTTTGTTCAGCCCAATTCCTACGTTTTTTCCACATTTGAAGTGCTGTAAGCGGTCGGCTGTTGTTCCGGTGATGAAACATTGCCTTGTATCGACTTCTTTCTCCACTAATATTTGCTGGAGCTAGACGAGTTGTTGGCAAAAGCGAGCGTCGAAGATGGTTTGACTACGTGGAGCAGCTCCCGGTGTCCTGGACCACTACTCATCCACCAAACGCACAGCAGACCTTCTTTCGGTGGAGCTCCGGTTTTGACGTCAGAACCTCCAGCTCCTTGCGTTCCAGCCATTGCTTTCCGGCTTCGCCGTTGCCGCAAAGCATTGCCTTTTCAACGCTAGCAAGGATTCGATCCAGGTATCCTCGCTTGAACCGGTGCTGGAGCTCTCGGCAGTCGGAAGCACAGCGATTTACTTGGGTTTCCGTCAAGACATGAGGCAGTGAGGAAAGCGATTTTGGCGACTTTCCAATCTTCTTCAGCTGACGAGCGATGGTTCGCTGGGAGGTGTGGAGATCAGCGGTCAGTCCTAGTCTGGTTTGAGAAGAATTGGACGATGGGTTGGCGAAGGCGCCCTTTGTTTACAGCAGTTGGTATTCCCGGGAGTAGTTCGTCTTTGTTGCCCTTAGGGGCGGAAAGGAACTTCTGATGCCATCTCCAATAATTTATTCGGTTAGGAGTGAACTTGCCGGTGACTTCCTGAATGTACTTGACCCCCGTCGCAGTGTTGCTGCCGAGCTTGAACTAATTGAAAATGAAATCACCCACTTTTTTCACTTTGAGTGGTCATCGTTCTAGAGAATTAAACTTTTCAACAACGCAAGAAAAATTAACGATTCATAACTCAAAATAATCGCTAGGAAACAAGCTTTCAAATAAAATAAACACTTTAGTAAGTCTACTTTAAATTCTTGGAAAAACAAAAACGTTGCAAAATTTATGACTCAACCTAATAAAAATGTTTCTTTTTGTCAAGTCGTTAAACCCGAGAAGTAGGGGAGTCCTTGAATTATAATGGAATCGGCGCCTGACGAACTCGGGGGTCTTGTACGCCCGCGATACCTCTGAGGGCAAGCAGCTCGTAGTGCAATGGGTAGTGACGTTGCTTCGTGGGAGAGAGGTCGGGTGTTCGATCCTCATGCGCTGCTGTATTGTTGCATTTCAACTGATTGGTTGAGATTTGAGGGATTTATTTTTGATTCTGACGTCTCTATCATTTTCAAACGTTTTCCGCGCATTTTCCAGCTGCATGCTGTGGTACTCAACATGATGATGCATAAATATTCAACACCAGTGATACACAGGTAAGCGTGCATAAAGTAGCACTGAACACACAGGCTCCTCTCAGTCTGTTTCTACACATCGGCCAATGACCTCGGGTAAAACCATCCTGCTCGGATTTTCAAAGGAGACCAAGATGTGACGTTACATGTGGGTAAAACGAGAAAGTCTGTGGATCCCGCAAAATGACCTAAACCGATACACTCTTTCTTCCCTGAATTTACAATGAAATCGGCGCTTCACGAGTTCAGAGGTCTTGTACGCCCGCGATGCCGCAAGCGATAGCGGCTCAGAGCGCAGTGGATAGCGACATTGCTCCACGAGGGGGAGGGCGGGAGTTCGACTTTTCTGCGCTGCTGCATTTTTGCATTTCAACAGAGATACACAGGCACAAAGTGCATGAAACAGAAGCTCTGGTCTCAATACAGATAGCGTATAAAGGCTACAGGCTCCTCACAGTTTGCTCCCATGCATGGACCTATGATATCGGCTCCATAGACGAAATCGAATTGAAGACGTACCCTTTCCTCCGAAACAAGAGTTCCACCTGAAAACGATGTCATAGGTCCACTGCTTGCTTCCCTTTCCACGTCTATCAGTTCATCTTGCGAACGTGCTTCGAAGTCCTTGAGTATGCTGGCCATTCGTTCGGGCAGGTTGGTGTCATTCCCTTGAAGGCTCCTTATCTAAAGGTGGACCACACTTCAGCGTGAGCAAGTGGATCACCACTCGAGCGTCGGCGACATTGTTGGTGTTAGGTTTAAGAAAACCTTCAGCAGACCTATATTTTCCAGATGACAGGCAGAGATGAGAGAAAGAGTGTATCGATGCCGTTTAGCTTAATTTGCGGGATCCACAGACTTTCTCGTTTTACCACATGTAACGTCACATCATGGTCTTCTTTGAAAATCCGAGCAGGATGGTTTTAGTGCTTTTTTTTGCTTGTTCTGGAGGCGCAAAGCAGTTCTGGGGAGGGCTCCCCTTGTAAGGCAGCCAAACACGACATCATCTTTTACGTAGCATTGGTGTGTTCTACTCCAGTGGTGAATCGATCTAGGCCAGTAATGATGTAATGGGCATTCATGTGTCTTCCTACCAGGGCATATAACCACTTAATTCAAGGTGACACACTACAAGCTGCTTTGCGCGCTCGTGACTTCTACTGGTCAATGAAATAAACGAGTAGTTAGTGATGTGTTCCGTTTTTAAGAGGTTGCGTGCTTCTATTATATCACTTATGCGGTTGTATCCGAGTCGGATATCCGAAATCCGGCTCGGCCGAAAATGGCGCTATCTGAATCATCCGAAGATCCGGGATTTTCGAAATTGACCTCATCTGAATCATCCGAAGATCCGGGCTTGAAAAAATGGGCTATCCGAATCATCCGATGATCCGGAAAATCGGCGTCGGATCCAATGTCTAGTGTACTGGCATACCAACGAGTAGATTCAGATGCTATCTTAACCAAAGGATGTAGCGTGCGTTCAAATGAGACCGGCAGTTATGTTTCCTTCTCCTTCTTCTTCCCTGTTTTCTCTTTGTTCCATTTTAGTGTCTATTAGCTCAATGTTTTCTACCAGTTCTCGCTGTATAACCGATATCGCATTTTGAAATTGTTCGCAATGTTTGCCAGTTTTATTGTCAAGGCGTGGCTCGCCCACGTCCTCAGATAAATAGATATTAGGAATCCTCTTGGAGATACCTCTTAACTAGTAATATCGACTAAGAAAGGGCGCAGACATTACTCCAGCGGCGCACAAATCCGCAGGGCGCCGCGCAGTGTGTGCGAAGAAACTGGCGAGTTGTCCAGATCTTACAGTGGAGACGACGATCGCGTGACGTGGCGATGCTGGGGACGCTCTCCGAGAAATTGGCTTAGCAGCATTTCGCCTCCAAATTGTGACGGTGACAGTACTGTGGCACGCCTAAGCCCATCGTGTAGATTCTTCAACTAATTAAGCCACGAAAACATAGGAATGGAAAAACAGTTCGGATGAAGAGCATATTCAGTCGAACATATATAGTCTGTTTCTACGCCCAAATTTTCAACATCCACGTTTCCAAAGACTATGTGTCAATAAACCTAGTTTTGCCCATGAGTTACCATATGAGATGAATAGCATGTGTTCTGCCTTAGAACGTGTTTCTATTTTTCAATCTAAAATTTCTTGAGCTTTGTTTAGCCCCGGAGGCACCGTGAATTTATAGCAAAAAAGCTGGCCGTATTGTGCGCACTATATCCAAATGTCTACGCACTAAATCTCCTACACATTTAGTGTTCGCCTAAAAGGGCTCCAGGACATTACTTCAACGAGACGTCGCGCGCTATATGCGACACCGGTAAAATACGGACATGCGCTCGTGTCATGGCTGAAATGGGTCCCGGAACGATCAGGCCACACTAGGTTTCGCCGCGGAGCGCGAAATCGTCAGACGATTTGGTGCTTCGGGGCCATAATCCTTAAGCATTCAACTTTGAGGGTCTCTCACTTGCCTCCTCAAAGAATACGGAGACTGCTAACCGGCACAATCAGGAGTCGCTGTTTATTGGGTGGCATTTTCTTTATAATTGGGTGGCAGAGGTACCGTGCTGTCTCCCCGAAACGCCCAATATTAGTGCAGTGTCTATCTAGCCCTTCAAGACGGTGAGAACGTGGTTGCGTGTATGATGCAGGCCTAAAGAAAAGTTGCGAGAGGACCAATACTAAGGCAGTGGGTTTTTGATACTGGAAAAAACAAATTCTTTTGTAATTAAATTTTAAAAAAATTCAAAAACAAAACAAATTCAACAAATTCAATTACTGTACTTGATCTCTGAATTACTGAAATCGGTTCAGCTCAACAAATTTTAGATTGAAACACGTCCCAATGCAGAACACATGATTTTCATCTCAGATGGCAGTCCGTGGGTAAAACTATGTTTATTGACACATATTTCAAGGCAAGGTCGATATTGAAAATGTAGACATAGAGGAAGACTAAATATGTCCGACTGAATGTGCTCTTCTGCTGAGCTGTTCTTCCATTCCTATGTTTTCCTGGGCTCCGGGCCATTACTCCAACGCGACGTCGCGGCGCCGAAACGCGAACGCGCGTTCGCTGACGGGTGTGTAGCTGTTGAAACGACCCGTTCGCGGCGGCGCGGCGACAGAGGCCGGTCAGCGCGACGCCCACGCCGGTCGACGCGTTGAGCTCGTCGCGCGGGCCATGATCGCGACGAATGCCAATTATCGCTCAGGAGGCCTGAGCTGACGCGTCTTATCCAACTGTTTAGATCATTCTGGCTTAGTCCGGCCACTATAATACCCTAATACTACTGCCACTTCGGTTCTGTCATAGCAGCTTTACTGGTTCTGCCAGCTTCATTAAGCTGTTCACCTTCCCGGACTTCTTTTAGGGTCGCTATGGCATTGGTTGGTTGGATAGCCACCTGCGAAGCAGTGGAGATTGCCTTATGCTTGAAGTCACACGAATTCTTCATTGTTGGCAAGTCAAGGCAGGCATTAGTATGAACTGCCCTGATTGGAACTGTTTACTTCTCGGAGAATTATAGTCCCAAAATACATTTTTAATTATTTCATTTTTTCAATTTACAAAAGAACAACAAAAAACGTAAAATATGATGAGCAGTCCGAAACACCAGTACAAGTCGTAAGATGTTTGAGATCTCAGTGAACTGGAAGTTGTCAAGAACAGCACAAGAAACGATCTGGCAAATAGGGACGGACGCATTTCTGAATGCAGGAATTGAGGAAGTGTTGACCTAATTTGGTATGCTTCCTTAACACGATTTGATGTCTGAACATATATATTAAAGTGCCACCCACCGGAATGCCGATTGTCTCAGGTATGTATTAGCAACCTCGTCGTTTCACTTCAGATCGAAAAAATGGCAGCACTTTCACATGCCTTTCTGATGTCTTGCTATTGTTTCGAGAGGATAGAAGCGCTAGCTTCATATCTAATTTTGTGCTTCTTCCACAGACAAAACGCCACACCAATTGACGTGCTTGACCACAGCAATGGCTCAGCGGCTAGCCATCGATGGTGCTTAAGAGTTGAGCGCCAACTGAAGAAGCATCGGCTTGGTGTCGGTGGAGTTGCATACAGAATCTCGCGCTGAGCAGCGACTATATTCCGCTTCGATTTCAACTTCCCGGGGAAGCGATACGAGCTGGGTCCCCCCTCTGTTCGGGTCCAGAATAAAGGATCACTTCTAATTTCCGCGTCTTATTTTGCTAGTTCGTATCATAGCGACGAGCCAAGGACTCAAAGTTCGGTCACTGGTAAACGAGGGTCTTTGGCCATTGTGAGATGTATACCTCAAACTGCAAAGTAAGCATCAACGATGGCAACGAGTTCAATCACTTCTACCTTTGTAGAAGCGGTACCGCGGAAATTAGCCTTGCAATTGGGAGAAACTGCCCATCCTAACTTAGCTAGCATCGTGAAGTGGATGTTTTACTAGGTAAATTTGGTGTCATATGGGTCTTCATAACGCGGGGAAGCTAGGGAACCTGGTAGAATGCCTTGTCGTTTGAATTTAAAGCTTCTAAAAATCAACTGGAAAAAGCTAATTCTGCCGTAGGATGTAATTAAGCGAGGCTCGATGGCGCTAGTGGGGCAGGTCAAAGTAATTAAAAGGTTCCCTGGTTTCAATACTGGTTTTCATGTTTCTGCCCGCTCTGAAATGACAATCGCATGCTATGTGAATGTAGAATGACAATGCTAAAAGGCGCTGTAATTTTTTGTGCGGAAAGGTTCAGTATGAAAAAAGTTACCATGATATGATGTTTGGGGGGCGGAACTTTTACTCACTTTTCGCCGCGCCGACCGCCGCGCGCGCCGCGGGCGCGACGTCACCAGCCAACCGCTGGCGGTGCACTCGAGATTTACTCACTAGAACGGGAACCTGCTACTGCGAAATTTTGCTGTTACTAATAGCAAACAAAGTAACACTAACAACTGACTATTGTAACTAATATAGTGATAAGGTCCTTACTATTAGTAGGGTGTTAGTGATATTAGTATATCTGATAGTCTAAGATCATTAGTAGAAACCTTATTTATACGATTTTTACGCTAAATTTGACACTTCTCACGTCGACTCGAGAATTACTCTAGACAAGCGTTAGGCCCCGTTTATACTTCGTCGCGACGCGACGCGACGCTACGTATAGTGGCCATATTGATTGCGCGACGCGATCGATCAATTTGGCCTCAATGCATGGCCATCGCGTCGCGTCGCGAAGAAGTATAAACGGGGCCTTACGATCTTTGAAATCAAAGTGAGCATCTTCCATACCAAAGCGACCGTCTTTCGGTCAAACTAGAGGATCTCTAAGGAGAGCAGAATATTTGTCTGTTCAGGGAAATCTTGGTATAATTTTCTTTGAAATTTTTTTAGTTGAAATGCCCGAATGAGTGTAATAGTTTTCTTAGACATTCTTGTACTCTTAGATTGAATTTTGTTTTATAGCGCAATAAGGCAGCAATCGTTTAGTGCATTAAAAAGGGATTGCGACATGCATCCGATTTGCTCGTCGCGTTTTTCGTTTGATTGAGAGTATGAGTGACGCTTATATGAAGTTTCAAGGTGAAGATATGTGTGCTCGTTACTTGTTTTTGTTGTGTATCACAGGTGTGGAAATTGCATGCAAGCAGAAATTTTGCTATCAATCAACCAAACATCGCGACGTCTTAAACGAGGGCTTGGCGTGATCTCTTTTTACGGCACTAAAATGGCCGCCTTTCTGCTCTTTAGAACAAGCTTCAAACCAATATTTTTCTCAAAAAATTAGAATTTTATAAAATTTCAAACAATGTTTTCACTTATTGAGCATGTGAACTAAATATTAAAGAAATCATTCTAAAAATTTTCCTTGAACAAAAATTATTCTATCCATTTTCTAGAGTCTCCAGTTCGATGTCGAAGGAGCTCGTTTTGAATCGGAAGACGTTCAGCTTTTCTCTTTTTTTTCTTTTCAAAAGCGTTAGACCTGTTTAGAATAATGTCCAATTTGACGTGATAATTGTATGCACAAACTGCAACATGGTTCAACAGTAAACAGTCAGCAAAGTCGGGGCGACGATTGGCAATTTGCCAGCCGTCGATAATCGGTGCAGGACCCACGCGCATGGAGTTACCAAACCGTACGCGTTTTCGATGCGCCATCAGGGGCTTGCCGCGCACGGCGGCGACGCGCCCGAAGCGCGCGGCCGAAAGTGAGTAAAAGTTCCCGCACCCCTGTCGGCTATCCTATCGTAGTTGTTACTTCTCCCAGTATGGGAGACACGACTTGGTTTTATAGAGATTTATGACGCATTGTGTGCTTCACCTAGCTCGTATGGATCACGATGGAATTCCGGATCGTTGCCACTGCCCCTTGAACACATAATTAATGCTAGCTGTAGTACCGCCCCCCTAGCCGACAGTAGCCGGGCAATCCGTGGAAGATTTCCAAAAGTGCTCAGCTAGCATGCAGGCCTTCGCTAAGTCGGTTAATGCTGAGTTTCCTGTATCGTCTTTTAAGGGGGGGGGGTGTTCTCTCACCCCGCTTCAGTACGGAATGTAACAATTTATAAAATGTTCGGTTAGAACCTTCAAGAATTCTTCTTTCAACACATCTGCAATACCTTTCCAAACTCGATCAAAATCTTTTTTTAACCTTTTGAAACTGTGGAAGTTATGTAATGATCGGTGGGCTTGGTAAATCAGCTCCGCTTTTTGTTTTTGATCAAAAATCCTAACCAAGATGGGAAGGAAAGTTGCCGAAGTTTAAGGGAACTTTTTCAATAGGAACGGACTCAATGCATTCGTTAAGAACAGACGAAAAGAATTCGTATCTGTCACTGACGCTAGAATGTTTCTCAACTAGTGCTCTCCAACCTAGACACGGTGGATATTGGTCGGTAAGGTCGTAATTGGCTTCGTTTAAGTGCTCTGCTTAACCACTATTATGCTTTGCTTACAAGGCATTCAAGCTTGAATGTGGTGCTCAGACGGTCACTAGACCCTTTAGGCGGCCTAAAGACAATACCTTCAACGACTCACGGGTGACTGCTGAGTATTAAGTGAAGCACATGACCCGTTCTAAGGTCCCGTTTATACTTCCGACGCCGAGCGACGCGATGGCATGGGCAGTGGACAAGTTGATCGGTCGTGTCGCCGATCAATGTGGCCACCATACGTGGAGCCGCCTCGCTTTGCATCGAAGTATAAACGGGCCCTAACGGGTAGGTGCCAAAATGTTCTGGTAGAAAGAAACATGGGAGCCTCACGTGGCATTCCAGTGAGAAGTGTTATGTGCAGCTGTAGTGCAGGGAACGGAAGGGTGGTGGCGTTCAAGGGATGCAGAGGTCGGTCAGAGCGCAGGACACTACCTAGCCGACGGCGTGCTGAAGAGACAATTATAAACGGCGGATATCAGGACCGGCTCACCGTAACCGCAGTGTGGGTCGCGCCGAGACTTTGCTGTCTGCGCCCTCCTAGCTCAGAGATCGTGCGTCCGCGTCCACGCTGCGACGTCCGATCGATGTCTTGTGCGCCCGCGATGGGACCTGTGCAAGTGAGTCGTGGTGCAATAGGTAGAGGGTTTACTTCGTGCGACGGATGTCGGGGGTTCGGTTCCCGGGCGCCGCGGCGTTTTTGCATTTCTGCTGAGTATCTGAGATCTGGGAGGTTTCGACGTCTACACGACGTTGCGCGTTTTTTGCGCATTGTTTCAGCCGTATGCGCTTCGCCGCTCCAAGAGCGCAGAATCCAGGTGCGGACTCCCCCTGAGCAACGAAAGCAGTTTCCATACGAGCAGTATTATGGCACACACCCTGGAGTCCCTTTCCCTAGCCTGGCTCTGCGCTCGAAGAGCGCAGAACCCAGCCGCGGAATCCCCCTGAGCGAAGAAAGCAGCCTCCATACGAGCAGCTTGTATGGCACACACCCTGGAGCCCCTTCCCTAGCCTGGCTCTGCGCTGGAAGAGCGCAGAACCCAGCCGCGGAATCCCCCTGAGCGAAGAAAGCAGCCTCCATACGAGCAGCTTGTATTGCACACCATGGAGTCCTTTCCCTAGCCTTGTTCTGCGATTGCACAATGGACGTCTCACCCGACGCCTAAGGTTACGGTGAGCCGGTCCTGATATCCGCCGTTTATAATCCTGTGTGCTGAAGACGCTGACGAGGGTCACGCGCCTCAAGCACCGAAATGAGCAGCAGCATCCAAGGCGCCAGCCCAGCCACTCTGGCGGATATCGATCCTCGTCGTCCGCTCGTCGGCTACCTTTTACGGCACGCCCGCGACGGACACGACGGCGAACGACGACGTCGCGCTCGCGACCGAGCCGTCGCCGGCGCATTTGCTCTGATTAATAGAATCCGTCGGTGACGGCGAACACGTTCGCCTCGTCGCGGAGCACTGATGCCCGGCGCTTCGCCCTGCGACTACTGGCATCGACTCTGTTCCTCGTGATTGACTCGCGAGTGCCTCTCGCCGATTCCTCCTTGTACAACGCTCTGCCTCCTCCTGGGTGCACCTGGGCGCTCTTAGGCGCACTGTTTGCGGAGTCCGGAGAACTCCATACTAGCGCTTCTGTCTGAAGTCTCTCTACTCCTTTTTAGCCCAGCGAGTAGCTCCATATGAGCTGCGATATGTAGCGCTAGATGTGCGCTTATGAATGAGTTGACAGTTGTGTGTTGCTCCAAGTCTAGCATGGCCTGTCATGCTTATAGTCCTGGTAGCGGCTGTTTAACTGCTCTCCTACTAAAGGCCGTGGAGTGCGTCACAGTTGCGGCGCTCTCCGGCGCTTCCAAAACATCTTCTAGTTCATGCAGATTGAAAGCCACTTACGCAGTGCGTCGGTCTGGCTAAGAACTGGCAGTCCACGCTTAGGTCGCTTCTGCTAAATCCTAGATTTGTACGCAACTAAAGAACTGCTAAGGGCTTGGAAATTTAACGCTCACTCAAACGATGAAGCTTTTTGTTGAAATACCACCCACAGGTTAAGGTAACGTTTTTGAATCAACAACTTTTTCGACATTGTTAAAAGGTAGAGTTTGGTCTAAGGATACAACAAGAATAATACACTAGAGTTTGATTTGAAAGGTGTCTGACCAGAAGGAAAAGAAAAGAAAAATTTACGATGTATTTCGAATTTCATTTACGCACACCCCTGAACGCTATTTTTCAACTTACCCTCGAACTCGACATTGTTTCCAGTAAATATCTTCATGGATAAAACTGATGCAATAAACAACATCACCTGATAATTATTCAATGCATAGCAAGTGTGTGCATAAGTGGAGTTCGAAATGTCGCGAATCATAAATCGCAGTCACGAAAGAATCGTCCTAAATCGTAACTCGTAAGAATTACCTGACGTGTATGTGGTGAAGTGCAACTGAATTTTTATAGATACTTCTGCTAATGTTAGTACAAGGCGATCCGGTTTTTACGTATCGTGTTGTTTTCAATCCGAGCGGCAGTTGTGTTGCCAAACGTTTTTTCCTTTTTAATTTTTCCTTTTTTCTGGTAAGACACCTTTCAAATCTAACTTTACACGTTTCAAGAAAGTCGAAAAAAATTTGTAAAATTTTTTTACCTTAGCCTACGCATGGTATCTCAACAAAACGCATTCATCGATTTAATGTTCATTAAATTTCCAACCTCTTAGCAGCTCCTTAGATTCGTATTAATCTAGGATTTAGCAGAAGCGATAGTAAAAATTCATTATCAGAACAAACACTTTTAAATATCGTTTCACCGCTAATTAACTAGGGGAAGCCAGCAACTGTGCATTCACTTCAACACCCATCGCGTACTGAGCTGATGCGTGGCGCAACTCTGTCCTGTGACGCACCAAAAGGTCTCAGATTTTCAACTTATGTTCTCGGAAAGTCCTGCAACAAAGTTTTCAATCATCCTTCAAAATATAGCAAAACCAGTTACAACCTGGCTCAGTGCCGCAAGCTCATAGCCCGAACATTCTATAAAATTCTAGAATAGAATTATGGTCTCGAGTGGCCCACGATCTCTGTGACACGAAGCGGTCATCCTGACAGCATCGCTCAGTCTCTCCTCCGCTTTCGTATTCTGAACTTTCCGGAGGAACGCGCTGAAGGGAGACGAGTTCAGAGTATTTATTTATTTATTTATTTCATACACTCAACAAAGGTGTGCTCAACAAGAAACATAGGAAGAAGCAGTAAGTATAGTGAGAAGGCAACAATAAATAGCGTAAAGTGTTCCTAAGTCATTGGGCGCAGATTTTTTAAAAATAATAGTGTGCCAAGGAAATTTAAGGAGGAACTGTCTTCAGTATTGTTACCTACCCTGCCCACAATCCTAACCTGCAAATACCCCATCAGTTGGCTATGATGCCGCATTTATTCTATTTCTATTCTATTCTATTCTATTCTATTTATTCTATTTTATTCTACGTCAACCGTACACAGAAGGCCCCCAAGGGACCACCTCTGAAGCAATTTAAGTCCGACCTCCGTCACAAGAGGGTAACATTCAGCTGCTCATGAAACAGCAAGGGGTGCTCTACAACGAGTCAACATTTACGCTGTCCAATTTACTTTCTTCACAACAATGCTCGGCCACATGTTGCAAAGATGCCTCGTCCCAAAGGTCAGAAGAGTTAAGTTAGAGTCGAAAAGTTGGCGCACGACACGGTGTCGTCTGTCATGGTGCCACATTAGAACATTAAAAAAACGATGCTGAATCTAAGTGGGAATGAGCTGTTACAGGAAGGAGAGTGGGTACATCTTTCTAACACCGGCTGCATCCCGTCATTTTGACGTCAGTTGGTTGATTAGATTCCTAAATGTCCCAAAATGTCGTAAATCGTAAATCGTAAAAAAATTCCCAAAAATCGCCGTAAATTGTAAATTGTAATTGCGCACACCTCTGATGTATAGTAATCGAAGCTGAAAGAAATCTTCTTCTTCTCCTGAGCGTTTAGTCCCGCGCAGTCGCAGGGTCCGCTGTTGATCTGTCGCCACCTCATCCTCTCAAGGGCGTCATCTGCCGTAGCTCCGACTTCGCCGAGATCTCTCTTGATGACGTCCTTCCACCTTTTCCTTGGGGCTCCTCTCGGACGCTTTCCGGGTGCCTCGAAATCTAGGGCCAACCTTACGGGGTGATTCTCTGGCCTTCTGAGGACGTGTCCGTACCACCTTAGGCGCTGCTCACTCATCTTCAGCTGGATCGGGGTTGTCTTCATCACTGCCCTAGCATCCTCGTTTCGCACCCTGTCCCGACGGGTCCATCCACATGCCCACCTTAGCATCCTCATTTCCGCAGCGTGCAGTTGCCGCTTCTGCTCCTTACCCAGGGCCCAGCATTCACTACCGTAGAGGAGGGCAGGTCTCACTACTGTTCTATACAGCTTGCCTTTGAGCGTCCTGGAGCATCTACGGTCGCAGAGGATCCCTGTAGACTCCCTCCACTTGAGCCAGGCTGCGTTTATCCGTCCCCTGACCGCCTAGTCCACAGTTCCTTCCTCGGATAGGGTCACTTCCGAGGTAACTGAATTCTTCCACCTTCTCGATCGCTTCCCCTTGGCAGTCTAGGATCGATCCAGCGCACTGCTCAGAGCTGATGAACTTCGTCTTCTTCACGTTCAGTCTTAGGCCTTTGTCTGCGAAGGCTCTCTGCCACAGCTGCACCTTCTCCTCCAGCTCCTCCTGTTTATCGGCTACTAGGGCGATGTCGACGCGTAGAGGATCGTCCTGAGAGGGTCTTCCTGAAGGTGGTTCACTATAGAGTCAAGCGTCAGCAGGAAGAGGAACGGACTCAGAGCCGACCCTTGGTGTACCCCCACTGTGATGTCTACCTTCCTTGTCACCCCGTGTGGAGTTCGTATCGCCGCTTTCGAGCCTTCGTACATGCCCTTTATGACCGTGATCAGACGTTCCGGGACACCACTCCTTCGAAGGGCCTTCCAGAGTACTGCCCGGGGCAACCTGTCGTAGGCTTTCTCCAGGTCCAGAAATGCTAGGTAGCAGGGTTTTCGTTTCTCCCGATATTTCTCCATCACCTGACGAGCGATGAAGATGGCGTCTGTGGTGGACCTCTCGGGCATGAAGCCCACTGCACCTGGGAGATGGGGACTATCTCCCTCAGCCTCGAGTCGACCAGTCGTTCGTAGATCTTCATCGTGTGTGAGATCAGTTGGTCCCTCGGTAGTTGGAGCATTCGGAAGCGTCTCCCTTCTGCTTGAAGATGGGGAATATGGTGCTGTTCCTCCAGTCATCCGGCATCTTACTTTCTTTCATGATTCTGCTGAGGAACTGAAACTCAGCCAGTTGATTCCGAGGTCCCCGAGCACCTTCCGAACCTCTACTGGCACTCCATCAGGCCCAGCTGCCTTTCCGAGTTCTCTATGGCTTTGCGAAACTTTTCCTGCGTCCAGGAGGGGACGGTTCCGCTGATTGTTCTTCTTGGGCCTCCTGACGAGGGAACTCCTCGAATTGAAAATGTGTGGCGCATCCCATAAGGGATTGAGTAACACCGTTCTTTATCTTATCGTTTAATGCATCTTGGAGCTAGAAAGCTCCTCGCCGTTCCCAATCACGTCAACGAATCCACAGAGATATTGGTCTAACCTCGTCGCAGGATATGCCTATCCCAGAGTACTTTCGCTCGCCACCTGGAAAAACCGAAACAGGGAGAATGTTTTCGGCCGCTGGACGTATTTTAAACGATTTAGAAAAACGCTAATAACAAAAATTAGGGAAGCTACTTTTTTGGACATTAACACGTGGACGACGTGCCATACAACAACAACAACAACAACAACAACAACAACAACAACAACAACAACAACAACAACAACAACAACAACAACAACAACAACAACAACAACAACAACATTCTCTCTGTCTCGACTTTTCCACACCTTCTCGGCAGTGTGGGACCGTGTAACAAGATGTCGTGCCACGGTCTTGGCAAAAAAAAAAAACAAGAAAGGTTTCAGGTTTTTGTTTCTCGTACAGCAGTCACATAAAACGGTTTTGCAAAGAACTAGGAAGGGTAGGAACTCCGGGTTTTGCCTGGTCGTACATTTTATGATGCCTTGCCGGTCTTGAACGATAACTTCATATCTGCTCCTATTGAACACCCTGTAGATAACTTGTTGCTGAAGACTTGTATTTTTCCGCGTTTCTTGATGTTGAATCGCTTATTTTACATTGTAGTGTTGCACTCCATTTCTTGAGTTTTCGCTGCTGACCTCTTGAATTTGCGACGTATAAGGTTTTCCTTGATTTTTTCACTTGAAATAATGGTTTGCAGCTAATTGTGTTTTTTTTAAACAAAATTTAACGATTTAACGAAAATTTTCCGTTAAGAAATTTCATTAAAAAATTCTAACGCACAGAATTTTATGCGGACCCGTGTTATGAAGCGTGTTTCGCACGATTGCGGTGCGGTCCTAACACTAGATGGATGGACAGAGGTGTAGTGTGCAATGGTGTTTTTAGATGTGGGCTTTCGATTCCACCTATTTTTGTAAGAAGCGATGGATGTGGATCTTAATCTTAAAGAATGCAAGCCAGTTGTTTGTAGGCTTTTCACGCGTGAAGGAAATGTGTTCCGATTGCTGGTTTAAGAGTTTAAAGCAAATGTCCATGTCATGCTGGGTTGTACAGACGACAAAACAGTCGTCCATATACCGGCGGTAAAGCGCTGGCATCCTATGAAGTACCGGTGCTTCCATTTTTGACATGGATGCCACTGCCAGAACGGGAACCAGTCTTTGACCCATAGCAAGGCCCCTAATCTGTTCGAAATACTAGCCCGACCACCTGAACAGATTGCTCTGTAGGCATTCGTTGAGAAGCATCATAACTTGTGACACGCTTAGACCGCACATGTTTATAGCCGTGTGATGCTGGTCAAAAATTTCTGACACGGCTTCTAAATACACAGTACTTGATCGTTTGAGACACCTATGTACGGTGCTGTAACATCAAAGGATTCCATAACACGTCCTTGCTCAAAGCTTCTCTGGCGTATCGCTGGTCTTTTAAGGAATGTGTTAGTATGTAGTATTGGGTAGGTGGGCGGGTGTGAACTGTGGTAGTTGAACGATAACAGGTTGGGAAACCAAGAAACGGTCTGTAGGCCCACCAATGCAGCCGATAGCAGGCACGATTCTAAACCAGGAAGGTCGAGTGAGTAAATGAAGTCTGTGGGAGTTTGTGGGTCTTACAAGGGAGGTCAATGAACGTCTCGTGGCAATTTTAAAAGTAACCTATTTAAGGTTGTAAGGGATTGTATGAGAAGCAACGCAGTGTAGTTTTCAAATTTCCTGCGGACACCTGGGTAGGTCAAAAATTGCAAAAAACCATTTCACTTCAGTGCGGGCCGATAAAGCAAAACTGACGCCTGGAACTGCCAAGTCGTGGTTAGAATCTAACCTGCAAAAGGTTTGGGGCTGGAACTGTAGCGTAATTACAGCGATTTCACAATTTGCTTGTTAGCGGTACAGTGACCGAAGTGGAACGTTGAGGTGCGTCGCTCACCACCAGCAACGCAGCGACGGGATGGCCGAGTGGCTATGAGGGGCGGGCTTGCGGGAAAAATGTCGGAGTTCGGATCCGGCGGTGCTGCTGATGCATTGGTGGTATTGCACCATCCAATTTTGTCGGTATAAAGTGTATCTTGACCACGGTAATGTACCATACTGACATTATAACTTTATTTTAACCTAGATGATACGATATAAATACAAAAATAAACATCCAAAGCAACAGCGTTCATAGTACATAATTCGATTGGCCATTGAGGAGGAGCAGGCGACTTTTCTTTGCCTACAAAATAGATAACTTCAGGGCTCCAAAGATCTAGGAAAAATTATTATTTTTTATTTCTTCTTCTTCTTCTCCTGAGCGTTTAGTCCCGCGCAGTCGCAGGGTCCGCTGTTCTTGTGATCTGTCGCCACCTCATCCTATCAAGGGCGTCATCTGCCGTGGCGCCGACTTCGGCGAGATCTCTCTTGATGACGTCCTTCCATCTTTTCCTTGGGGCTCCTCTCGGACCTTTCCGGGTGCCTCGAAATCTAGGGCCAACCTTGTGGGGTGATCCTGTGGTCTTCTGAGGACGTGTCCATACCACCTCAGACGCTGCTCTCTCATCTTCAGCTGGATCGGGGCTGTCTTCATCACTGCCCTAACATCCTCGTTTCGCACCCTGTCTCGACGGGTCCATCCACATGCCCACCTCAGCATCCTCATCTCCGCCGCGTGCAGATTATACCTTTGTCCTTGGGAAAAATTTCGAATTTCGAATGATCGAATAATATTCGATTTTCAAATTTTCGAATTTTGAATGATTGAATAATATTCGATTTTTAAAATTTCGAATTTCGAGTGATCGAATAACATTCGATTTTCAAAATTTCGAATTTCGAATGATCGAATAATATTCGATTTTTAAAATTTTGAATTTCGAATGATCGAATAACATTCGATTTTTAAAATTTCGAATTTCGAATGATCGAAAATTATTCGATTCTTAAAATTTCGAATTTCGAATAATCGAATTTCGAATACTCGAATATTCGAATAATCAAATGAACACCTCACTTATTGTGATCACCCAATGATTGACATTTACTTATTTTTCATTACCCACTGTAAACTGCGTTCGACAGGGCGGCATATACGAAGGCTTTAGATTGTCATTACTCTTGTACCAGTTGGTTAATTGCGAAAAGGATCGGTAATTATCAACTGTGGTACTTCGATTTCTATCAATGGATCTCCTGTCCCGTAGCCGACATACTCCCGCTACTCTTATGGTTAAATCAGTCCTAATGGAGTGGAGAGTGGCGAGTCTAGTGAGTGATAAACGCTACTGAGGGCTGAGGGCGAGGGGCGAGGCGAGGGCGAGCTGAGGACCGAACAGAGGCTGTGGAAGTCGGTGTCCAAGCTCAAATGCCGTTGTTCAAGCGCCGAGAAGGCTGCTCCATCCATTTCCTTCACGAGACCAAAAGACGGTGACAAAGGTATAATGGTAATGAAGCACCCTTGCTTCCCTAAGAATTCGTGCCCCGAGAAGAGAGAAACACCCTGGATAGGCAGAGCTAGATTGTTATAGATCTTGCTCCATAGGTTGCTGTCTTTCCTTAGGTTATACCGAAGCTTCTAGGTGATAAAAGAATGGCTAGCACGGATGAGAAAGTAACACAAAGTCGATATGGTGCAGAGGAGGCACATTGGAGGCTCAGAATGGCATTCAGTCTGCGTTCTGGCACCGTTGAAGAGCTTCGATTCACTTGTAAGCAAACGGACCCGAAGTCCATGGTTGGAGTCTAATCTGATAAGACGCTACGACATGGAAAGTGTTATAGCGAAAATGTGGTCGGCTCGCTTTCATAAGAAACGGAGTACGACTGGCTCTTGTACTCCATAGCCATTGCTCTTCCTCTCTTCTTTAATGTATTTATTGGCAGAAAGCAGGAGCTTCCCAGGCTCCAGAAAGTGACACCTCCCTACGCAGGCCCTTCCGGCTTTAATCGCTCCGTCGTTGTACTTGGTGTAGAAACACAAAACGGAGATTCTCCCGTAGTATACCGAAGGCAAAAACGTCATTGAACAGCCATAACAGGATTCACTTGTTATTCACGTGACTGGCCGCAGGACGTCGACAGCGTTCAAAGGAAGCAGGGACGCAACGGAGGTCTGCGCTTGCCCGTGCTTACCTCGCGTCCACTAACAAGAGAAGTGTCTGAAGCGTATGTCTGAACGGGAAGAGCGAGTCATGTAGAGAGAATCCCCACACCTCCATTAGTATAAAAATGTGTTTATTTTTACCAAGAAAAAACCCAAGGAGTAGGGGGTCGTTGCAGTTATAAATGTAATGGGCGCGTAATGAGTTCGGCGATATTATATGTCAGCGATGCCTCTGCCGCAAGTGGGTCGCAGCGCAGTGGATAGAGACGTTGCTTCATGCGAGGGAGATCGAGGGTTCAATTCTCCTGCTCTGCTGCACTTTTGCAACTGATTTTTGAAATTTGACGGATTCTGTCGTCTATACCATTTCAGAGTTTTTCTACCAATTTTTCCAACTGCATGCTGTGGTATTCAACATAACGTTCCACTTCGGTCACTGTACCGCTAACAAGCAAATTGTGAAATCGCTGTAATTACATTACCGTTCCAGCCCCAAACCTTTTGCAGGTTAGACTCCAACCACGACATGGCAGTTCCAGGCGTCAGTTTTGCTCTATCGGCCCGCACTGAAGTGAAATGGTTTTTTGCAATTTTTGACCTACCCAGGTGTCCGCAGGAAATTTGAAAACCACTGTGGTGCTTCTCATACAATCTCCTACAACCCTCAATAGGTCACTTTTAAAACTGCCACGGGATGTTCATTGACTTCCCTTGTTAGTGAGGGTGTATAAAACAGGGACGATAGACCGGTCAGAGCGCAGACGTCTAACTAGGGAATAGGAAATGTTTGCTAACCTTGCAAGGTCAGTTCACCTGTTGTTTGGCTTACGGTGTTGCCGTGCAAACTCTTGAGCGGAAGACTGCCGGCACACCATTGCGTCCTGCAGATCGAACCGAGTTATGGCTCGATCCAACTCCTATGAAAGAATAAGGATTTCCACACCCTTATCGCTCACGCCAATTTTTGTAGCGCCAGACGGTGTCATACCCTTTGGGGGGCAGTCGTTCGGTACACCGAAGTCCACTTCTCGCCCTGCCCGCGCCGCCCTATTTGGACAAGTTTGCTGCGCGGAAACCGTCGTTAATTGGAATGACGTCGTCCAAAAACCTAACAGCTGATAGGAGATGATTGGGAAGCGATCTCGGGGAACTCTGAAGTCATTTTCCAGTCGGTTCGGTTATGGAGGCAGTTGACGAAGGGAGAACGTCGCCCTTCTCTCTAGATTCTTTCAATTTTTACCGCAATTCTTTAAATTTTCGTCTCAACTAGAGACTATGGGTGATCCCAGTCAGTTCTACATTGAAGGCTTATCCGTAATTGTGCGCAAAACCGGCTCACCGTCCTCTCTTTCCAAGAACAGACAGTTTATCTTGTGTTGAAGAACTTTCTGGTCGTGTTGTTGTCATGACATATCTCGCTAAGATGCTGCTGTACTTGTCGGAAAATGCGGACGACGCCTTAGTACTGAGCAATGTGGCGGGACTTGGCGCTGCAGCTCAAAACTCTTTTCCTCCAAATATGGTGAACAAGATTCTGACCTTTGTCTCAAGAACGAAATCAGTTCAGGATAGAGCTGCAGGGCCAAAGGAAGTGATTAGAAATGTGATGCCTCCATGTGAAGGCAAGGACCGGACATCTTGTCCTCGCCGCGCCCCTCGCCCCGCCCCTTTCTGAGGATGGTGTATCTAACGACTCTCAGCCATGACAAGCCAAACTTTTATGGATATATCGCATCCCATGATGGAAGCAGTAACTTTATTCCCAATCCGAAGAGTGAAGATTCCTATTTTCTCAGCTTGCAGTGGAGCTATCCTTCTTGCAGAGGAGTTTCGGAAGGCGTTCAATGAATCCAGTTGCAGTTCTGAGCTCTCGCCTAGTAAGGTATTACTTGAAATGAGGCCAGTGCTATGGTTCCGCAAGCAGAAAATCTTTCACGTGTTATTTATGTTGCCTAAATTTTTATTCGTTCCCGGACTGCTATCGACGTTCATCAAACACGTGGGCAGATTGCTGGCAATGCCTTCCTCTACGAGCTGCCACTGGAAACTGTTCGCCTTTGTGAGCTGAGCCGAACACGGATATTCGAATGCAGGTGGCAGGGTTCCTTGAAAGGTCGGCCTACGAACAAACCATGCCACATCATATTGTGTAAGTTAGTTCACAGTTTTTAGATAGTGCTACGGCGTCCACAGAAGCCGACGTCTACTCGCAAGGCCGGGCGAGTATGAAAACTATGTGAGGATCTATGATGCGAGGACGGCATCGGGGGCACTGAGCTAGTCGCATCCCATGCTCGGAAGTACCGTAACGTAAGCAGGACCCGCGTAGCAACGCTGAACGTGGGTGCATTGACGGGGCGCTCGTGCGAGTCGGTAGACACTGGAGCGGTGAAGAGTTGACTTCAGTGCGGTACAGGACACGAGGTGGTCCTGCTGCAAGTCAAGGACATAGTTCGAGGTTTTAAGGCCGCTCTGCGTGGAAGTCTCATGGCCAACAATTGTGTCGAGAAATCGTCTCCGAACGTCATCGTGATTCGATTGAAAGCATTGAGTTCGAGCTTGTCGCCACTAAGGAGCGACTTTATCACTTCTTCTCTGCATGTGTTCCGCAGAGAAGAGCCATGACCAGGTCAAGAATGCATTTTGGAGCCTGATTGATGGGAAGACGCGTCACGCGATGGTGAGCGGTATTTGTATCGACTTGCTAAGACCCGCCATCGCCAAACCGAGGATATTGAAAAGTTTGTTGGCATCAATGATGAGAGCGGCCATCTTCTGACAGACCGCAAAAAGGCGCTGAAGCGATGGCGTGATTACTTTGGGGAAATTTCCACCATGGAATTTCCTCATCCGGCCATCCCTTCTGTGGCTTCTGTTCACGGTCCCGTTCACTAGATCACCGTGGAGGAACCAGAAGCGGCTCTGAAGAAGATGAAGCCCGGTAAGGCGACAGGGCCGGATGATCTGGCAGCCGATGTTTGGAAGTCGAAGCTCTGGTATCCTGCTGAGTGGTTGGCTGAATTCTTCAACCAGGTAGTAAAGGAGAAGAAAGTACCGGAGTGTTGGCGCAACAATACGACGATCTCGATTTGGAAGAAGAAAGGCAGTCCTGCAGACTGCTCCAATTATCGTCCGATTCGCTTGCTTTCGCACAGCATGAAGATCTTCGAGCGAATCCTCGATAGACGAATTCGTGAGATCGTCAAGCTCTCGGAAAACCAGTGCGGCTTCGTAGCTGGTTGTGGAACCATTGATGCTATACACGCCGCCCGCCTCCTGGTGGAGAAGCATCGCGAGAAACAGAAGCCGGTGCATATCGCCTTTCTCGACTTGGAGAAGGCCTTCGACCGCGTACCGCGTGAGGTTATATGGTACTCCTTGCGACAACACAACGTACCTGAGGAACTCATAGAGTGGGTGCGGATGCTCTACTCTTGCCCAAAGAGTAGAGTGCAAGCTGCAGCTGGAACCTCAATGGAGTTTCCCATCTCTGTTGGGGTGCACCAGGGTTCTGCGCTTTCCACACTCCTCTTTGTTGTCGTAATGGACGTCATTACACGAGATCTTCAGAAACCCGTCCCTTGGACGTTGCTTTATGCTGATGACGTGATGCTCGCTTGCGAAGATAAAGATGATCTCGAGCGGCAGGTGCAAGCTTGGTGTGACCGCCTGGCGATGTTCGGACTCAAATTGAACGTCAAGAAGACCGAGTACCTAACGACTGACGTAAGCGAGTCCGGCTCCATTAAGATTAACGGTACTGAGCTTGCTCGCACTTCGGTGTTTAAATACCTGGGATCAGCAATAGCATCTGACGGGGGTCTGATGGTTGAAGTGAACTCACGAGTGAGTGCAGCTTGGTCCAAGTGGCGTTCGCTGACTGGTGTGTTCTGCGATAGGAAGATACCAGAGCACCTGAAGTCAAAGATCTACAGAACAGTCGTGCGGCCGGTAGCAATATACGGCGCTGAGTGTTGGCCTGCGACTAAGGAAGTTGAAACGCGCCTCAGCGTGATGGAAACCAAGATGCTGCGCTGGATGGCTGGAGTCACGCGCCTGGACCGCATTCGAAACGAAGCTATTCGGCAGAAGTTCGGTGTCGCGCCGATAGCGGACAAGATGCGCGAAGCTCGCTTGCGATGGTACGGCCACGTTCTGCGTGGAAAGGAAGACAGCGTCCGCAAGATAGGCCTTGAGTTGGAAGTGTCCGGAAAGCGGCCTAGAGGACGCCCGAAGCAGCGTTGGTCGGATACGTTACACACGGACATGAAAGTAACTGGCGTCCACCCCGATCAAGCGCATGACCGGGAAAGGTGGCGTCATGACACCAGAAGAGCGGACCCCGCGGCGAAGCGGGACAAACGCTGAAGAAGAAGAAGAAGAAGAAGATTGATGGGAAGACGGAAGAGGTACCGCCGGTAGATGACATCATAGTCGCTGGTGATCTTAACGGGCACGTGGGCGCAAAGAAAGACGAGTATGGTTGTCTTGTCACATACGCAAGGATTGTGCCGTATGAGACGGTCGTTCTACAGCATCGACCGCTGATCTGCACTTTAAAGATCGCCCTTTCGAGGGAAGTATTTCAAGCAGTGCCGTGCAGAAAGAAGGTTGTGATTCAAGTCAGTTTCTTTAAACCTCAAGCGGCTGGTATCGAAGTTGGAAGCTGTGACACCGACGTTTTGTCGCGATCAACACTCTAACGCCAGGAAGGACTCGAGACCACACCTCCTGCTGCCTTAAAACCTCACCCTATTTCCCTTGACGTGCAGTAGGACCACTTCGTCTACTGCACCGAACAGAAATGAACTCTTCTTCGCTCCAGAGTCTCTACAACTTGCTTAAGCGGCCCGTCAATGTACCCACTTTTAACGTTGCTACATTACGGGACTTCCGAGCTAGCTCAGTGCCTCCCCCTCCCCCGCATCCGGGGCCGTCCTCGCATCAGGGACCCTCGCACTCTTTTCATACTCGCCGGGCCTTGCGAGTGGGCGTCAGCTGCCGCGGACGCCGTAGCACTATCACAAAAACTATTAACTGAGCCATGCCATATGATACTGACATACATCAATATGATGCGGCATGGTTTGTTCGTAGGCCGACCTTTCAAGGAAACCTGCCACCTTCGAATGTCCGTGTTCGGCTCAGCTCACAGAGGCGAACAGTTTCCAGTGGCAGCTCGTAGAGGAAGGCATTGCCAGCAATCTGCCACACGTTCGATGAACGTTGATGGCAGGTCCGGGGACGCCGATAAAGATTTAGGCAACATAATTAACACGTCGAAGATTTTTTGCTTACGGAATCATAGCATTGGACTCACTCAAAGTACCACTTTGGAAGGCGAAAGCGCAGAACTGTTGCAAGTGGATTCACAAAAGCCTTCCGAAACTCCTCTGCAGGAAGGATAGTTCTACCACATGCTGAAGAAATAGAGACCTTCACTACAGAGAAACAGGTGAAAGCAACACCTAGGCGACGTTCAGATAATTTAGCTCAAGAGTTGAGGCATCAGAGCATATCCTGTTGAGACACCTATCTGCAAAAGAAAAGGAAAGAAGTTCACTTAGTCTGAACGCTACAGTCTGGCGCTTCGCCCAATGGAGATGCCAACAGCGTTCTCTGGTTTCTTTTTAGAGAATGCTTTCCTGGCACGCCACATGTTTTGGTTGTTCTCAAATACTGCGCCTGCGGTCCGTTCGTTTGATTTTCTCATTGTTATGCGATGGTTTCTCTGACCAACAGAACAGAACTCCATTTTCTGAAGAGCTAATCGTAAGCTTCAGTGTTCAGCAACACACCACATACATCTGGAGGGCAGCTCCTCGCGCTCCTTTGCGATCTTCAAATTTCTACCGTTCGTTGGTCTCCTATACGATTTCTCCCAACCGAGCGCTGGTTCTGTTTATCGAGTTGCCTCTCACAGGTCGTCGAGTCCCTCTTCCGACGTTCCGAGTAGTCATTTTCAGAAGTCATTCTATGAAGTTGGCGTATGGGAAATTGGTGCTGCGGTCAGCGGCCGCCCACCGACACCTCACCTCCGTGTCTCGCGCAGTTCTCAATCATTCGAAGTATTGGCAGAGGAGCGTTCGGCAAGGTAAGCGGCCTTCCTCGTCGTCAGAGCAGCGGCACCGCTGCTAACCAGGGAAGGCTTCAGGCGCGTGGTGTATGAACTACGAAGATGAATACCAATGCGAGAATCTCCTCCCTTCTTTTCTGTTCAGTTTTCTTTACTGTAGCTGGGGTTGGCTTAGCATTAAAGTAGATCTGAGTCACATTCTTCTTTGCCAGCAGTGTCTGGAGTTCTTCTGCCCCTTCCCTTGCGTGCTCTGAGCAATGCGTTCGTATCCTTGACCACCTTCGTGCATCTCCTTTGCGCTCCCCGCGGCGATTGGTGCGTTTCGAGGTTATTTTTGTCAGATCTGTTGTAATTGAACTAATTCATCGCCAGAAAGTATAGCTGGAATTTGTTTTGGATGTGAAGCTGGATAGCAGCTAGCAGGAGACCTCCAAGACTCCAATTTCGTTGACGAAGTCTGTCATACCCCGCATTCAGGTCCCAGTAGAAGTCGCCGAAAGGCGCACGGTTCGTGGTTCGTTTCGTTTCAAGGGTTGTAGAAACAGTCTTTGCACCATCTTGTGTGGCTGAAAGTGCAGGCTGATCATAAGTGGAGGAAGCATAACGGTCCACTGTTCTTAGCGAGCCTGAACGTGCTCTTTGCAGGTCTGCATCGTTCAGCAACGTTCAACCAAGAAGTATTTCGCGCTTAAATACATGAGCAAGCGACGGTGCATCGACAAGGTACGTTGCAGCGCCTGGCTCAGGCTAGCCTCGGACGCCTGGCGCTGGGCACTTTCCAGGAAACGAAACTCCAAGGTCCAGCGCAGCACTGATAACTAAAGCAGTAAGAAGGAGTCCTCTTGCTTAGCGAAACAGTGTCTCTGTAAGGTGCCACTTGTCCGTGTCTTTATTCGTGGATTCCTCTTGAGCGAAACTTTTGCCACCGTAAAGTAGCGGCATGCCTAGAATAGGAACGGCGAAAAAATATAATCCAAGTGGGGCACTGCATCGCTGCATTGTGCCGTAATCGAGGAGCTTATTTCATGAGTGTTATGGTGACATCGAAAAAATCATCGAACCCCCATTGTGTCCCTTCGAGAGTCTTTTAATGGGTCGAGAAGGGTTCTTGTTACACAGCTGCTGTAAAGTAAGCTTTTTTTATAAAGTTTCTACGCCAAATTGGACCCTGTTCGAAACAAGCCTAACGCTTTTTGAATAAAACTGCACATCTTCCCAGTAAAACTGAACTCCCTCCAAATTAAAGTGAGACCCTCCAAAAGGGATAGAATGTATTTTGTTCAAGGAAAATTTCAGTATGACCTTCTTTGAAGTTTTAATTTACTCACCAAATAAATGTGTCAAATGAAATTGTATGAAAATTTGTAGAATCCTTTTAGGAAAAAACAATAGTATTATGTTTGTTTGAAGAGCAGGAAGGCGACCATTTTTATTGCCAAAGGAAGGGAGTACGCCATGCCTTCGTCCAAGACGTTGTAATTTTTATTCGATTGATAGCAAAATTTTTGTTCGCACGGAGTTTCTTTACAGCTCTTTCTGTTGTATCGTTTTCACAGTTTTACATGTAAACGATACAACAGAAAGGGTTGTAAAGAACACATATATCCTAGCTTTCATACTTAATGTAAGCAGCATTTGCACTATCAATTAAATAAAAATGGCAACGAGCTTTTCGAGTGCATGGCGCAATATCGACTTTTAATGAACCAAATGATTGCTGCCTGGTTGTGCTTTAAAACAAAATATAGTTTATTATTTTTCAAAAAATAAAAATTTTATAAAATTATTACATTTATTTGGGCGGTGAGCTAAAAAAAATTCAAAGCAAGTTACACCAATTTTTCTTTGAATAATAAATTATTCTATCCGTTCACTGCTGGGGAGCCTATACTTTCGATCTGGATGACGTTCACTTCGATTTCAGAAGCATCAAGTTTGTTTAGAAGAGTGCCCAATTTGACCTGAAAACGGAATGTACCGTTACATAAGCAGGTTTACCCACAGTGCTTACGAAAGAGGCGAAATGCAGGAATTAAAGGTAGGATTTGGAAAAGTTGGAAGATATGAGTGTGAAAATATAGTGCATAGAATGGAACACTAGAGCAGGCTAGCAAAGTAAGGGTGGACAACTGGACAGCTGCGGGATAATGAGGAGGAGACGTTTTTAGGAAGAGTACATTTTCAGCAGAGAATTTCCAAAATGTTGGGGAAACAGAAGCTTTCCGATTTGATAAATCGGAATTTTGTAGCGATCTGCTTCTGTCTTGGCGGAAAAAGTCAATGAGAGATACTTTGCGGTCGACAGAACCTCGTAGTTCCTTCGTTGCGCCCCTTGCAGTTTGAGTTGGGTTCGTTGCAGGGCGTAGCAGGAAACGTCCTACGCGAGCTCAGCCTGCTTCGAAGGATCTCCCATCCCTTTATCGTGAACCTCTGGTACACGTTTCAGGTAACTATTTGCAATTGTACTGTTTTTCCATCGGACGTTTAGCTGCAGCCGGGCTGCGCGCTTTTTTCATAGTAATAGTTAGAGGGTCCGGGCGGTTTCTGAGCTTAACGTGCATCATGCTTGAAACCAGTAGTCGATGTTTTGTCCGCGATTGCTTGGGAGATAGGTACATGTCGCCCAGCCAGTCATGGTCAAGAACAGCACCGACCGTACAGCGCCACTAGTCAAGGTACTGGCCCTGCACACTTGATCTGAATGGAACACCCATACGAAGCGATCTGATTGGCTGAAACGTTCCCACCTCCCAATGCTGCGCACCCTCGCGACATATATCGGGAGATACAATTTGGGTGGAGTTATACGAAGGACCACTGCACTTCTTTGTGTCAGAATTGCTGAACAGTTAAGCGGAGCATTGGATTCAAGTATCCAAAAATGCTAATGGATTTCATGCCCAACTACAGAAGCTACACACAAATTTCAGGCCTAACCGCGGACGTGTAGTAAAGCGACAGAATCTTTCTTACGGTTGTTCATTTAGAAAGTTCAGGACTCACCCAAAACTGCGTAGTCGCATTTTAGGAAGGGTCGAGAGCTGCGCCACACATCGACCTTAATCGTGGGTTTGAACTCACCAACATTGAGGTCACAAAAGCACGAATGACCTGTGAGTGTGTTGTTGGTTTGGTGTAGGTAACACGTTAGCAGTATTCTCTGTAGTGCAGTGAGTGCATAGTCCCTCCGCCCAGACATACAGATCAGGGGTGTGCATCTATCGATTAACGACTTACCAGAGTTGCCGGCATGCTCACTAGCTTTACCCAACGGAGTCTGACGCGGCTGTTTTTCGGCAAATTGCCTTCACCGGTTATAGGCTGTTAGATGGATGCTTCGATGTGATCGAAACTCTTGCACCAGGCGGACTCCGAACCTGCTAGTCGGAAAGCGCGATTTTTTTAACCCTCAAATTCGAATACATTCGAAAAATCAGATTTTTTGAATAGTCGAATTCGAGTATATTCGAAAAACGCGATTTTTCGAATGTTCGAATTTGAATATTAAAATTCGAAAGAAAATCATTCGA
>OX375867.1:49203329-49311876 GCA_947359475.1 Heligmosomoides polygyrus bakeri | reverse complement strand
AGAGAATCTGGATTTTTTGCATTAATGTCACCAAACTGGCTACAGTTTATGATAATTTAATTTGACAGCTCTACCGTGATTCGAGTAAAAATTTCTCCTTAGAAATGTCGTTAGAATTTTTTCGACAAACACATTATGCCCACCCTTGATAAAGACGTCGTTGTCAGGCTTCAAATAGCGGAAAAGTGCTGCTGTTAAGCTAAAAGTAATAGAAGTTGAATATCTTCATAGGAATTTTCTTTATTTCATGACCGCGACTACATGTACATGGTCACTGATCTTCTCCTTGGCGGCGATTTACGATTTCATCTGAATCAACAGGGAAAGTTCGCTGAGGACAGGTATGTGTCAAGGTGGTGATACGACTTTCTCTTGTTGAAGCCTTCTTGAATGGAAGTCTGACCATCAGTTTTCAAGTTGTTGGTAAGCGGTATCGCGAGGAAAAAAAACTTGACAGAATTAAAACCAACCAGTGCCCAAATGTCGTTCATCATCTAGTTTGCAAATAAATAATTTAAAATGTGCCTGAACAATGTTCACACCCATATCGCCTCCCATTCTGGAGCGGTACTTCGAGTACGGATCGATCGAGGCTAAAAGCTTAGGGCCTAGGCAGGCTATGCAAACTGATGGTGAGAAGATTCAGCGCCTCATCGTGGCTGGGGTGGCAATGGGTGTCGAACTGCGATGTACAGCGGAGATTTCTAATCTCCGGCAAGGGCTCCCAAGCTGAGAAGGAGTTCGACAATTCTTCGGAAGCCTAGCGAAGTCCGAATCACAGCACGTCCCGAAGGCAAGAAAGGTGTGTTACGAACTCCGCGCAGGGTTAGAAAGGAGGTAAACACCAAACGGTTATCGGTTTGTGATGTCTCCTCATGAGATGTACGGCTCGCCTTGCCCTGCAGAGAGTGCAAAAATGGCAACGGTTCCAACGTCAGGCCTAGGTTGATAGGACGGCTGATGGAGAAACCCGTCACAAACCATGCTCAAGAGTCGCAATGGAATCCGTATGAAGGCTAGCACGTCACCCGGAAGTAACGCGCAGAACCCCCGCCCGAGTTCTGTGGTCAGTATGCGAGGGTTAACGAGGGCAGAACGACCTCGGCCAAAGAAGCTAGTTCGAATGGGAACTCTGAATGTGGGAGCAATGACCGGAAGATCCAGGGAAGTGGCCGACTTGATGAAGCGCAGAAGGATAGAAGTCCTGTGCCTACAGGAAACGAGATGGAAAGGGGCGAAGGCCAAGGAGATTGGAGGACGGGTCAAGCTGTTCTACAACGGAGAGGACATGAAGAGGAACGGTGTCGGGATAGCTGTCGCAGAGTCCCTCAAGGATTCGGTAGCTGCTGTTTAAAGGGTAAGCGACCGCATCATGTCATTGCGGCTGGATACGAAGGAGGGTTGCTGGACTATCATGTCCGTCTACGCTTCGTAGACCGGATGCCTCGAGCCCGTCAAGGATGAATTCTACCCCACCCTGGAGGAGATAATAGGGTCCGTACCAGAAGGCGACTATCTTTCCGTAGCTGGCGACATGAGAGGGCACGTGGGGAGTTGCAGAAGAGGAGTGGAAAGGGTTCATGGTAGTAAAGGGCCTGGCTTGGTAAACCCAGATGGAGAAAGAATCCTCGATCTGGCTGTCGCCCACGACCTGGTTATCTGTAGCACCTTCCCCGCGAAGAGGGAGAGCCAGAAAGTGACCTATTCGAGCAGAGGAAGAAGGACGGAAGTCGACCACATCCTGGTGAGAAGGCCTGACCTGAAAACCATCCGGGATGTAAAGGTCATTTCGGGCGAAGAGGTCGCATCACAGCATAGGCCCTTGGTAGCAGACCTTAACATTCCTCTACCCAGCAAATCCAAAGTAAGAACAGAACCAAGAATCCGATGGTGGAGGGAGCAGAGCGCAACGAGCTACGAAGGGCAGTGCTCGAAGCAGGGCTTCCCGATCCAACTGGCCCCGTACACGAGACCTGGAGAAAGGTGACCCAAACGGTCCTGCGATGTGCCAGGAAGGTCCTCGTTGAAACGAAGGGAGGAACCAGAGGAGGTAAGGCGGCATAGTTCTGGACTGAAGAGGTGCAGGTTGCGGTGAAGAAAAAGAAGGAGGCCTATAAGGAGTGGCAAAAGACCAAAGCACCCGTGCACCTCACAGTCTGTAGGAAGCTCCACGAGAAGCTGGAGGGGCCGCAGGGAGAGAAGTTCGCTATCCGGCTGGCCAAGGCACGGCATAGAGCTTGCGTCGACATCCGAGTGATCAAGGCTGTGAAGAGTGCTGACGGTAGGGTACTACAGAAAGCAGTCGAGGTCAGAAAAAGATGGGAAGAGTACTTCAAGGAACTGCTAAATGAGGAGTTCCTGCGTCGCGATTTCCAAGAAGAACAACAGCTAACGGAAGGACCTATCCCGCCCGTGCCATAGGGAAGATGAAGCTGGGGAAGGCAGCTGGGCCTGATGGGGTGCTAGTAGAGGCTTGGAAGGTGCAGGGGAACTGTGGAGTCAATTGGCTGATACAGTTCTTCAACAGAGTCACGATAGAGGGTAAGATGCCGGATGACTGGAAGGGCAGCATCATAGTCCCCATATTCAAGCAGAATGGTACGCGTCCGAATGCTCCAACTACCGCGGGATGAAACTGACCTCACACACGATGAACGCCTGCGAACGATTGGTCGACTCGAGGCTGAGGGAGATGGTCACTATCTCCCAGGAGCAGTGAGCCTTCATGCCTGAGAGGTCCACCACAGACGCGATCTTTATTGCTTGCCAGGTGATGGAGAAGTATCGGGAAAAACGAAATCCCTGCTACCTGGCATTCCTGGACTTGGAAAAAGCCTACGACAGGCTACGTTGGGCCGTGCTCTGGAAATCCCTCGAGAAAGGGGTGTCCTGGAACGTCTGATCTCGGTCATAAAGGACATGTACGAAGGCTCGGAAGCGGTGGAACGAACTCCACACGGGATGACAAAGAAAATGGATATTACAGTGGGGGTACATCAAGGGTCGGCGTTGAATCGGTTCCTCTTCGTGCTGACGCTTGATTGCACAGTGAGTCACCTTGAAGGCTCTCTTAGGACCATCCTCTACGCGGATGATATCCCCTTGTAGGCGACAGCCGGGAGGAGCTGGAGGAGAAGGTGCAGTTGTGGCAAGGAGCCCTCGCAGAAAACGGCTTGCGGCTGAACGTGAAGAAGACGAAGTTCATTAGCTCTGAGCAGTGCAAAGAACCGATCCTAGTTTGCCAAGGGGAGGTGATCGAAAAGGTGGAAGAATTCATCTATCTCGGAAGCGTGGACCAGGCGGTTAGGGGACGAATAAATGCAGCATGGCTCAAATGGTCCACAGGAATCCTCTGCGGCCGTAGGTGCTCTAGGACATCAAAGGCAAGCTATATAGAACAGCAGTGAGGCCTGCTCTCCTCTATGGCTATGAGTGCTGGGTTCTGGGTAGAATGCAGGAGCGGCAACTGCACGCTGCGGAAATGAGGATGCTCAGATGGGCATGTGAATGGACCCGTCAGGACAGAGTGCGAAATGAGGATGTTAGGACAGTTATGAAGACAGCTCCTATCCAGCTGAAGATGAGAGAGCAGCGCCTAAGGTGGTACGGTCACATTCTCAGAAGACCACAGAGTCACCCGTAAGGTTGGCATTAGATTTTGAAGCACCAGGAAAGAGAGAGAGGTGCCCCAAAGAAAAGGTGGAAGGACGTCATCTCTCGCCGAAGTCGGCGCCACGGTAAACGATGCCTTTGATAGGATGAAGTGGCGACGGATCATAAAAACAGCGGACCCTGCGACTGCGCTGGATTAAACGCTCAGGAGAAGAAGAAGAAGAAGAAGAAGATGATGATGATGATGATGATGGTGAAAAGGACTAGGACGACGATGTGTGCTCACAATGCCCACACGGCCGCATCGGAAGCGTCCGTCGAGGGCCTGATGATGCAAGCCAGGAATATCAAGTACGAAGTAACCAGACTGACCAAGACGAGAAGACACCACCCCCCGTCCGACTCCGGAGAAGAACTGTTCCTCGAAACATGCGACTGCAGGGGAATAGGCGGCGTTGGTGTCCTCGTCAACACGCACTTGGCCATGAACATCACTCCTACGAGTCTCTGACAAGCCGAATCGGAAGTCTGCGACTGAAGCGATGTGGCTCCGTACTAAAGTACTACTTTTATCTAACTTCCCCCAACATGAGACTAGAACGACTCCAAGGCTGAAGGTATGAGTTGGGGTTGCTGAAAAAGGAGAAGTTCTATAGGGAAAATCACACACTCTCAAGGAGCTCCTCTGCGAAATCAACGCCAAGATCGAACCACGAAGGTCGCCTCAACAACTTTACATCGGGAGCCACGGTTTGGAGTGCAACACGCAACGTGGGCGACTGTTTGAGTTCATCATGTCGACCAGCACCATCCATGAAAATTCGCAGTTCCAGAAGTCTACCGCCCTTCGAGAGACCTGGGAATCCTCACAGGTCTGTTTCACAACGAGATGGACCTCGTCATCGTCAACCGCAAAACGCAAAGAATTTGAGGTCTTCGAAACTAACCTATCGGGTAAACTAAAGCTCAGGAGGCAGGTGTTCTTCAAAAGTATTTTCGTTGGCTTCTCCATTCGCTGAGTTGCACAGACTTCAGAATGTCACAACGTCTGTGTACCTTCATGGACGCGATTTCTTCAGAGATTTTATTCCCAAGCTAGTCGCTCAAAGATCCTCTGTGTAGCCGACTGCAGACAAACGTCTTCATTTGTGACTTGCATCGCGATTATTCCTTCATGATTCTCTTGCATTTGTTTTCCAGCCGCATACGAGAGACACCTCTAAAATCTGTGAGGACAACCGGTTGTATCAGTTCTGTAAGGGGAGTGAATGCGTCGGGTATCTTTCTTCTAAAATGATAGACTCAGGGCGAGCTTACGTCGGTGAATTTCACCCACTCTCCGCTGCTCTCGAAGGACTGTAGTACATTCACATATGTCATGGTCCCTATTTGTAGAGTGGGGTGCATGTTACAGATCAAACTCGATGAGGCGTGGGAGGAGGGTTAGAAGACAGTGCGAAGGCAGTAGGTAGCTCTGGCCGACCATTGTGTTCGTTTTATTTTCACGAAGTTTCGAGTGCTTCCTCAAAGTTTTTCCCTGTATACCAACGCCAACAGAGGTCAACGTTTTCACTCTGGCGCTGTCGCCATCCATTCAAGGGAAGGACATTAGTACCGTAGAGGCGAGTACGGTGTCAGACTTCTGTTCCTAGGTGAGTATTGCATGAGCGGGCTGCCGTATTCAGATCGAAACTCTACATGTGTGAAATTTCGCTCGCCATCGAGTACCTGCACGGGAGGGGCATCATCCACCGCGACATCAAGCCGGAGAATATCCTGCTGGACGAGCAAGGTCGGCTCACCTCTCAACAACATAAGCTCGAAGAAAGGAGCCAGTTTCTTAGTGAGAGATCCTTTCCAGGCCACGCTCATCTGACGGACCTCAACCTAGCCACATACCTCGAGGCGAACAAGCTTGCTACTTCCTACTCAGGTGCTTCTTAGAGCTCGAAGGTTGAACAGCGTCGGAGCGGAGAGATGCGAGTGTTTCAGGTACTCGTCCTTACATGGCTCCGGAGGTCTATGCCTGCGCGCTGGGTTTCATCGACGGCTACGATTTCAGGGTAGACTGGTGGTCCTTGGGAGTGACGTTCTACGAGATGCTGCGTGGCAGAACTCCATACGAGTTCAGCTCACACTTCACCTCTGAGCAGGTGCTTCTTGTGGGACTTGCATAGCCCGACATTACCAGAGTTCGCTGTTTTGTCCAGGTGCTGCTGCTGATCACCGAAAGCTTCATCCCGTTTCCTGCCCACTGGCCGACGGACCTGCTATGCTTCCTGCGCCTCCTACTCCACCCTACGCCAGAAGAACGAATCGACTCCTTGGCTACGCTGAAGCGCCAGCCGTACACCGCCCGAATCGACTTCTCCACTGTCCTCGCCAAGTGCGCCAGTAATTGCTGTGTATCGTGACGTATGGAAAGGGATGTGGTTGCAGACGCGCTGCCCCGGTGTTCGTGCCTTGTCAAGAGGGTTTCAACTGTGATCCGATGTACGAGTTGGAGGAGCGAATCATTGTTTCCACACCCATTCATCGACGTCGCCAGAACAAAAAGAGGGAAGATGAGACCGACGCACTTAGAGAGGTGTCGCAGGTAAGCGAACGGGACAATACACTATACTTATGCTCTCGCAAAAATCTCGAATATTCGAATGGTTTTGAATACCGAAAATTTTCGAGCATTCGAAATCGAATATATTCGAAAAACGTGGTTTTTGATTATTCGAATTCGAGTACATTCAAAAAAAAAACGCGATTTTTTGAATATTCGAATTCGAATACATTCGAAATACGCGATTTTTCGAATATTTGAATTCGAATGAAAAATCAGGCTGCATGATAGACGTGATAAGGACAGCCGAGAAGAAAAAGCGGAAGCAATACATAACGGATTCCTTCCTAGTTAAGCACGAGGTTTTTTATCGACAGGTCTTCCATAAACCCCTTATTCATCGTAAAAATATGGTGGAGAACATACATATAGTAGGATCAAAGGGCTTATGGAGGCGTCTAATCTCCTTGTTTGCTGGAATACGAATTTTTCTTAAAGGAGTACTGGTGTCTCTTCTCTTTATTCTAATTTACTGCTACCCTTCCCACATCTCCTTAATACCTTTCATTTTTATTTTTTCTTTTCATTTTTCTTTTCTGATGGTATCTTTGTAGCATTAATTCTCTATAACATCCTAAACTTGCTTTTTTACGTTCAATTGTTGTTCGCCAAGTCCAACGTCAACAGGAGGAGCTCAGGTTAGTTTACAGCAGCAACTCCTTCTTCCTTTCCCTCTCTTTCTGATGAGCACAGGGGGAACGAGACTCTGTTTGGTTTTCGTCTAAGAGCCCGTGCGAAACGAAAACCAAACTAATTCTTTGTTTTCCATACTTTCATAATTAAACTATCACAATTATATGGCTTTATCGTTTACTCCATTCATGAGCTACACCGTTGTGCTTTATAGAGCAGGCTAAGAACAGGTTCGATTCTATATGCATTGTTCACGGCGTACTCTAAAGTCTCGCTCGGCGCAGAGTACAGCGATTCCAGAGTAGGACGAGCGGAAATTTCTAATCTAATTTCATTTTCAAAAATTTTAATTCTTTCAATTTCAAATTTCAATTCAATTTCAAACGGTTCTATTATATATGCATTGTGCACGGCGCTTTCATAAAACTTCGTGGATAAGCTCTGTTTAACATGACATTTGAACCGCTTCCGATCGCTTGTTTGATAGGTTCGATCCTATAAGCATTGTGTACGGTTCACGCCAAAGGCTCGTCTGACTTCTTCTTCTTCTTCTTCAGCGTTTGTCCCGCTTCGAGGCGGGGTCCGCTATTCTGGTGTGGTGACGCCACTTTACGCGATCAAATGCTTGATCGGGATGGATACCAGCAACCTTTAGGTCCACATGCAACGTATCAAGCCATCGCTGCTTCGGCCGCCCTTTCGGCCGTTTTCCGGGCACATCTATGTTAAGGCCAATCTTCCTAACAGTGTCACCACTAGCTCGAAGAAGGTTGCCATACCACCGAAGGCGAGCTTCACGTAACTTGTCAGCAATTGGAGCGACACCAAACCTCTGGCGTATTTCATCGTTGCGAATACGGTCCAGACGCGTAACACCAGCCGTCCATCGCAGCATTTTCGTTTCCATTACGCTGAGGCGAGTCTCAACCTCCTTGGTTGCAGGCCAGCACTCAGCTCCATACATCGCTACTGGTCGGACAATGGTTCTGTAGATCTTCGATTTAAGGCGTTCCGGTATCTTCCTGTCGCATAAAACGCCTGTCATCGAGCGCCATTTGGACCACGCTGCGCTCACGCGCGAGTTCACCTCGAACGTCAGACTACCATCAGACGCAATTGCAGATCCAAGGTACTTGAAATTTGTCGTTCGTACTAGCGCAGTGCCATTGATCTCAATGGACCCGGCTTCGTTTACGTCTGTCGTCAAGTACTCAGATTTTTTGACGTTTAGCTTGAGCCCGAACATCGCCAAGCGGTCGTACCAAGCTAGCGCTTGTCGCTCGAGTTCGCTCTTCTCTTCGCTTGCAAGCATTACGTCATCTGCATACAGCAGCGTTCAGGGGGCAGGCTTCTGAAGGTCTCTCGAAATGGCATCCATTACGACAATGAAAAGGACCAAAAGGAGCGGGGAAAGGGCAGAGCCTTGGTGGACACCGACGGAGATAGGAAACTCCGTCGATGTGCCGGCTGGCGCTCTACTCTTTGGTCAAGAGTAAAGTATGCGCACCCACTCAATAAGCTCTTCGGGAACACCGTGTTGTCGTAAGGCGTACCATATAACCTCACGCGGTACACGATCAAATGCTTTCTCTAAGTCGAGAAAAGCTATATGCAGCGGCTTCTGCTTTTCGCGATGTCTCTCTACCAGAAGACGAGCAGCATGTATGGCATCGATGGTGCCACTGCTCGCTACGAAGCCACATTGATTGGTGGAAAGTTGGACGATATCGCGAATACGTCCATCTACAATTCGCTCGAAGATTTTCATGCTGTGCGAGAGCAAGCGAATTGGACGGTAATTCGTGCAGTCCGCAGGACTGCCCTTCTTCTTCCATATCGGGATCGTCGTGCTTTCCTGCCAACTACCAGGTACCTTCTTTTCCGTAACAACCTGGTTGAAAAACTTCGTTAGCCACTCAGCAGGACTCCAGCACCTCAGGTTCCATAGGTCGGCCGCTATATCGTCAGGGCCCGTTGCTTTGCCTGGCTTCATCTTCTTCAAAGCCGCTTCACAGTGATTCTGCACAGTGATTTTCTGCACAGGACCGTGCGTACGAGGAACGTAAGGGATAGGCAGATGAGCAAACTCTACTGTCGAGATTCTCTCGAAGTAGTCATGCCATCGTTTCATAGCCCTCTTGCGGTTCGTCAGTAGATGGCCATTCTCATCGTTGATGCCCAAAAATTTCTCGATGTCCTCGACCTGACGATGGCGTGCCTTGGCAAGTCGATAAAGATGTCGTTCACCATCGCGCGTCTCGAGTTTATCGCTGAGATCATCATAATGGACGGCTTTTGCAACGGCTACGGCCTTCTTTGCTGCTTTCTTCGCCTCCTGGTACATACGCCATTTGTCTGCAGTCTTGTCGCGCAGGAACGCGTGATATAATTTTTTCTTCTCTCGGACTTTTTCTCTTACGTCGTTAGTCCACAGCCACGCCAGCTTCTCGATCTTGCGGCGTCCAGGCTTAGTCATGCCTAATTCAGAGCATGCAACTTGTAAAATCGTATCGGTTGTATCTTTCCATGTTTCGTCGACGGTTGTCACCGTCGGTAACCCAATACGAGAAACAAAAGCTGCAGCGTTTTCCTTCAACCGCCACCACTTGATCCTCGGTGGACCGCATCGCTCGACATGCCTCAGCCTCGGAGGGGCGAACTTAAGAGTGCATATCAGCGGACGGTGCTGTGTGGCGACAGTCTCGTACGGCACCACCTTCGCATCTGTAACCAGCTTTCGATCGCGATGCTTCACAAGGATGAAGTCGATCTGTGTCTTGGTGCTCCCGCTATAGAACGACACCAGATGGGAGTCACGCTTTCGAAATACGGTGTTCGCGATGATGAAGTTATGCGAGTCCGCATACTCAAGGATTCGCTCACCATCAGCGTTACGTGCTCCATATCCGAAACCGCCGTGACAGCTGCGACCATCTTTCGCAGTCCCCACATGACCGTTGAGGTCACCTTCGATAACGACAGCGTCTTCTGGACGGTACCTCTGCTGTCTTTTCATCAAGCAGGGTCCAAAACTCATCCTTGGCTCTCTCAGAGCAGCCTGCCTGCGGAGCGTATGTAGAGAAGAAATGATATTTACGCTGTTCAGCAGCGACTACGACCTTCATCAAGCGGTCATTAAAACGTTCCACGCTTATAATCGCGTCTCGGAAACGTTCGGAGACGATTACACCAACTCCGCTGGTGGTCCTGGGACTGCCGCACAGAATGGCCTTGAAGCCTCGGCCTATGTCCCTCGACTTACAACAGGACCACCTCGTCTCCTGTACCGCACATAAGTCGATTCGTCTTCGCTCCAGTGCTTCTGCCAACTCGCACGAGCGGCCCGTCAACGTACCCACATTCAGCGTAGCTACGCGGGTCTTGACTACGTTACGGGACTTTCGGACTAGCTCAGTTTCCCCCCGATGCCGTCCTCGCAGCAGGGACCCTCGCATACTTCTCACACTCGCCGGGCTCTGCGAGTGCGCGTCGGCTCCCGCGGACGCCGTAGCATTATCTCGATACTCACTTAACGTCATCAACCATGTGATGTGACATGGGATCACCATAGGCCGGCCTGTCACTAGGGCCTGTCGCCTGTACTCGAATGTCCGTGATTAGCTTAGCTCGCAGAGGCGAACAGTTTCCAGTGGCACAACGTGGAGGAACGGACATCGCCACCAAAGGCTCGTCTGACTGACTGGAGTAAATCTCATGTAGGACGCTCGGAAATTTCTTATAAAATTCTTCAAACGGTGCGAGATAGCCTTGAAGGCCTTACATTTTCCATTAAGGGAAGATAGAGACCCAGTGGATATGCTTCCGCCCATTCGATTGATAGGCACTGTGCACGGCGCACTCCCATGCTTGAGATACTCCGAAAAGATGCACGTCCTGGGAAATAAGGTGCTCTTATCGCAAAACCCTGCTCCAGTCATTTTTTAAGCAATCACGGCGAAAATGCGGTGGTCTGGTAAAGTTTTATATGTTTGTATAGATCTCGAGGAGACGAATCGAATGGTGCTAACGGCTTTCCAAAAAAGGTAAAATTAGAGGAGTTATGAACAAGCGACGGTTTCCGACCGATTAATCCGTGGCAAACCGTTTTTTTACCGCGCGACGCGGGCGGTGTTTATCCATGAGACTCCCACGCTCAATGGCCAATTCAGAGAAAAATCAAAAAACCAATCGATAACAGCTGATCGAAAAAACAACTCTATGCACTGTGCCACTGTAAAAGAAGAAAGAAAACAATAACTTCGATCTAAGCGGGCTAGTGCCCGCCGCACATCGGCAAGGTATTTTAAAACGAGCAAATTAGATCAGCCAGACCCCGGAGTGCCTCCCCTTGCCTAGGTCTGTGCTCTCCTCCGCTGACGCGTTCCATGACCATGTGCAAAAGAAAAAAATGTCAGACAGACAGCAACCTGTGATGACCGAAAATCAAGCAGTGCATAGCAATAGGTGAAACCCTCCCCCTGGTTGAGGCTCCTAAGGCCTCACCACGCTTGGGCACTGGTGTAGACAAGATGCTTTACCACATGGCTTCGACAAAAATAGGTCTATATTTATAGTTTCACGTTAGGGGTCGTTTAGTGTGCGCGCGACGCGCGACGCGATGCACGTGTAGTGGCCAAATTGATCGAGCGGCGCGATTGATCAATTCGGCCACTACACATGGCATCGCGTCGCGCGCCACGCGCGCACTAAACGACCCCCAAGGGGTACTGTATGCTTACAAGTGCATGGTAGCACAGCAGGAAATACAGACTGTCACGTGCATTCCAAACAAAAGCTATTAGTTCATTTCGTCCAGGACAAACAAGCCTTGTATTTCTTCGGGGTCGCTGAATGGGTACCAGATTTCTCTTTCAAGAATAAAACAGTGATTTGTCTATCGGAGGGCCAGCGCAAGTCATTGTTTAGGCCAAATACGCATTCAATTGCTTCCACGACATCCGCAGAAGTGCGTAGAATACGTGCCGAATCTAAAAACGACTGACACCGGCGTAATATAATGTCTGTATATAATATAATATAATATAATATAATATAATATAATATAATATAATATAATATAATATAATATAATATAATATAATATAATATAATATAATATAATATAATATAATATAATATAATATAATATAATATAATATAATATCACCTGTGTCACCTGTCACCTGTCGTCCCGTTGATCATTGACTTGCTTGAGCGGGTGCCAGCAGCGTCTCCATTCGTCGCTGCCGCGTGCCAGAGTGGTCCAATGGATCCTCCTCGCTCGAGGGACACGAAGAGCGTCATATCGGTCGTTCAGGGCTTTCATGAAGAAGTCCGACCAACGCGTTGGTGGGCGTCCCGGTGTTCTCTTGAAACCGGCGGAATCCAGTCGGTGATGGCTCTCGTCCAGCGGGTGTCTGCGAAGCGCATTACGTGGCCGGCCCACCTAATTTTCGACAGCCCGGCCCACGCGACAGCGTCTCTGATTTTCGAACGTCGGCGAAGCTCGAAACTCTGGAGGCCTTCTCTCACTTGCGTGAGTCGTGTCACTCCGAGCATCGTCCTCTCGATTCCACGCTGCGCGACGCTGATCGCGTGTTCATCCTGCTTTCGTATAGTCCAGGTCTCTGAGGCGTATGTTAGGGCAGGAAGAACAGTGGAGTCGATAGGTGGGCACGGAGTCGGACGTTCTTCGTCTTCTTCGCGACTTCTTCGACGCTCTTGAAGGCTCCCCAAGCCGCTCGTTTCCTCCTGCTCAGCTCCGGCGCTAGGTCGTTGCCCATGTTGACTTTACACATAGCTGGAGCACTCGGAGATGTTCGTTCCGTTGAGCGAGAATGGGGCATCAGAAACTTGTCCGTTCCTCATGAACATCGTCTTCGTAAGATTCAGCTGCAGTCCAACGTTCCCACATACACGATTGAAATCGGCCAGCATTCGCTCCGCCTGACTGATGCTAGGTGTTATGAGCACGATGTCGTCAGCGAAGCGCAGATGGTGCAGCTGCCTGCCGTCGACCTTCACTCCCATGTCTTCCCATTCTAGTTCGCGCATGACGTTTTCGAGGTGGCGCTGAAGAGCTTCGGGGATATGGTATCCCCCTGCCGAACCCCTCTCTTCACGTCGATGACGACGTCGTTGTAGAATGATGGTCGTGAATCCACTGTACAGCTCTCGAAGGACTCCGATATACTGGGTAGGAACACCCTGAGTGAGCAGGGCGTCGATGACCGCTTCAGTTTCGACGGAGTCGAATGACTTCTTCAGGTCGATGAACGTAAGGCACAGCGGCAGCTTGTACTCTCGCGACACTTCGATGAGCTTCGTAATGTTGTGTATTTGGTCGATCGTGCTTAATCCTCTCCGAAATCCTGCTTGCTCGCATGGCTGCCCTTCGTCCAGCGTTCTGCTAATCCTATTCAGGATCACTCGAGTGAGCAGCTTGTAGACTACGGACAGCAGGCAGATCGGGCGATAGTTGCCAATGTCGTGCACTTCTCCCTTATTGTACAGCAAGACGGTCTTGCTGGTCTTCCACTGAGATGGAACCTTGCACTCCGACAGGTATCGTGTGAAGAGCCGCGCCAGGGTGTTGATGAGCGCTGGCGGGAGGTTCTTCAGGTGTTCGGGTCTGATCCTGTCGGGACCGGGTGCTGTACGTTTCTTCACCGACGAGATGGCGTGTCGGATCTCGGAAGGGAGAACAGAGGGAACGACGTATCCATCCTGCGGAAGATGACATGGGGGCAGGTGGACGTGGCTATCGAAGAGATCGGAGTAGAAGTCGTGGATGACCTTCTCCAAGGTCCTTCTGGAAGAGGTGACGGTTCCGTCAGAACGTCGGAGAGCGGCCATCTTCGTCTTGAAGTTGGCGAAGTTCCGGCGGGCATTGCGGATGCTCAACCCTGCCTCTGCTGCTTCAGCCAACACTTCCGCCCTTCTTTCCTTGAGATCTTCCTTTATCACCGTTCTGCATAGCTTCGCAAGTTCGGACGTCAGCTGGTAGTTGCCTGACTCTCGTGCTGCTCCACGCTGGCGTATAAGCTCGAGAGTTTCCGGAGACAGGCGTCTCTTGGTGGTCTTCAAGCTCTCGGCTCCCTTAGCACTATCGTGGAGATGGTGCACGAAGCGATCGTATTCCTCGTCGACGTTGTCCATGACGGCATCTTCCCAAAGGCCGACAAGAGAGGTGTAGAGATCCCAGTTGATGGTCGTTCTGGGATTCCTCTTCTTGAACTTCGCGGCCTTCTTTCCTTGGCGCGAAAAGCGAAACCTCGCGCGAAGGAGGCGGTGGTCCGATCCCGTGTAGAACTTGGGGACAACGGAGACGTCGGTCAGGCAATACTTGCGATTGAAGATGATGTGGTCGATCTCGTTGTGGAACTGGCCACCGGGGGATTCCCAGGTCCATCGTAGAGAGGGAGGAATCTGGAACTGTGAGTTTCCATGGATGGTCTTGGTCGACATGATAAACTCAGACAGCCTTTCACCTTGCTCTTTCCACTCCAAACCGTGGGTTCCGATGTGAAGTTCTTCCGGCGGCCTTCGCGGTCCGATCTTGGCGTTGAAGTCGCCGACGATCACCTTGTAGAAGGTGTGATCTTCCTTATAGAACTTCTCCAGCTCCACGTAGAAGGCTTCGACCTCTTCGTCGTCGTAGTCGGATGTTGGGGCATACGCGACGAATACAGTCAAAGCTGGCACGGAACCGCATCGCTTCAGTCTCAGACGTCCGATTCGGGTTGTCAGAGACTCGTACGAATCGATGTTCATGGCCAATTGCGTGTTGACGAGGACACCAACGCCACCTACTCCCCTGCTGTCGCATGTTCCGAGGAACAGTTCTTCTCCGGAGTCGTAGGCGGCGTGTAGGGGGTGGTGTCTTCTCGTCTCGGTCAGTCCGATGACGTCGTACTTGATCTTCCTGGCTTGCATCATCAGGTCCTCGACGGATGCTTCCGATGCGAGCGTGCGGGCGTTGTAAGTACAGATCGTCATCCTAGTCCTTCTCAATTTGCGCAGCCTGGTTAGGCCCTGAGATTTCAGCAGCCTCTCCGTACTCGTCCTTCCCATCGCTGCAGAAATGTGGGCTCTATCGGGGTCAGGGGAATGAGGCCCTTTAGTGCTGCTGTGTTTGACTTCCATACAACACAGGTAGCTAGTCAGGCTCTGTCGTGCGGGCCAAGAACTCCGGGCAGCCAGCCAGACTGCCCGAAGGGACGGGGCGAGACTTAAGGCGGCCTCGAATCGCCTTACATGTACTCCCAGTCTACCGAGTGCAAGCTTTTGGCCGAGCCGACACAGTTACAATCCGCACAGTCACGGACACATCCACGCACACTGTGCACGAACATGCCGCTCCCACGCACAAGGAACGCGTCGACCCGACACAGCAGGAGCAAGGAGTCCATCCCCTGCATCCCACCTGCGTCTCTGGGCAGTACACGGTCGCATTTGGTTCGCGTTTAATTCCCCTATCCACCACCCGGGGACGCGCCACGTGGCCCTGCGACAAGCGGCCCGAGATCCCTCTTAACAAGAGAGCCCGAAGGCTCTCTATCGAGGGAGATCCGTGGAATATAATATAATATAATATAATATAATATAATATAATATAATATAATATAATATAATATAATATAATATAATATAATATAATATAATATAATATAATATAATATAATATAATATAATATAATATAATATAATATAGTATATAATATAATATAATATAATATAATATAATATAATATAATATAATATAATATATAATATAATATTCGGAGATGTTCGTTCCGTTGAGCGAGAATGGGGCATCAGAAACCCATCCGTTCCTCATGAACATCGTCTTCGTGAGATTCAGCTGCAGTCCAATGTTCCCACATACACGATCGAAGTCGGCCAGCATTCGCTCCGCCTGGCTGATGCTCGGTGTTATGAGCACGATGTCGTCAGCGAAACGAATATGGTGCAGCTGCCTGCCGTCGACCTTCACTCCCATGTCTTCCCATTCTAGTTCGCGCATGACGTTTTCAAGGGTGGCGCTGAAGAGCTTCGGGGATATGGTATCCCCTTGCCGAACCCCTCTCTTCACGTCGACGACGACGTTGTAGAATGGTGAGATCTTGGTCGTGAATCCACTGTAGAGCTCTCGAAGGACTCTGATGTACTGAGTAGGAACGCCCTGAGTGAGCAGGGCTTCGATGACCGCTTCAGTTTCGACAGAGTCGAATGCCTTCTTCAGGTCGATGAACGTAAGGCAAAGCGGCAGCTTGTACTCTCGCGACACTTCGATGAGCTTCGTAATGTTGTGTATGTGGTCGATTTTATTTTATTCTATTTTTGGATGGGGGTTCTGGTACCACGTAACGATAGACTCGTAGTTTTCACACATACATAAACACATAAAACATACATCCCGTTTCTTAAGAAATGGAGGCAATGGAATAGTTCCAATTTCATATAATGAAGCACCAAAGCGAATCTCGGACATGTTACAACGTATTTTTGTAAAAATTTATTCGCTGCTTAGGGTTAGTAATGGAGTGCAGTAAAGCAGCTACTAGCAGATGAGTACTAGGCGCTTTGGAAAATTCTGAATCAGCGGCAGAGAACAGCGAATGTAATAAATGCTCAGAAAGGATGATCGTTAAGAAGAACACATGCAAGGAAGGCCCAACTGGTCCTTGCGTAACTTACACGAGGGTTTCGCATATCTACAAATACTACGATAAGCCATACTTTTGCATTAGAATTACTTTGTAAAATTGGAAGAAAGATGGAAATTAGTTGAGATTGTGCTCGGGTACCTCGACAGTTAACGGTAGCATCTGCAGCCTCTGATCTCTTTCTTTCTGAAGATACACCGAATTTTTTCAAAAGACGCTAATCTATTGTAAAAATCTGATCTTCTGCAGCGTTTGTCCCACTCCGAGGCGGGGTCCGCCCTTCTCATGGTGACGCCACTTTACTCGTCAAATGCTTGATCGGGGTGGATACCAGCAACCTTCAGGTCCAAATGCAACGTGTCAAGCTAACGCTGTTTCGGCCGCCGTTTAGGCCGTTTTCTGGGCACATCTATGCTAAGGTCAATCTTACGAACAGTGTCACCACTACCTCAGCACGTGGCAATACCACCGAAGGCGAGCTTCATGTAACTTGTCATCAGTTGGAGCGACTCCAAACCTCTGACGTATTTCATCGTTGTGAATGTGGTCTAAACGCGTAACACCAGCCGTCCAGCACAGCATTTTTGCTTCCATCACGCTGAGGTGGGTCTCGACCTCCTTGGTTGCGGGCCAGCACTCAGCTCCATACATCGCTACTGGTCGGACGATGGTCTTATGAGGCCTTCCGGTATCTTCCTGTCGCATAAAACGTCTAACATCGAGCGCTATTTGGACCACGCTGCGCTCACGCGTGAGTTAACTTGAAACGTCAGACCACCGTCAGACGCTATTGCAGAACCAAGGTAGTAAAAGTATGTCGCTCGTACAAGCACACTGCCATTGATCTCAATGGACCCGGCCTCGTTTGCGGCTGTCGTCAAGAACTCAGATTTTTTGACGTTTAGCTTGAGATCGAACATCGCCAAGCGGTCGTACCAAGCTTGCGCTTGTCGCTCGAGTTCGGTCTTATCTTCGCTTGCAAGCATTGCGTCATCTGCATGCAGCAGCGTCCAAGGGGTAGGCTTCAGAAGATCTCTCGAAATGGCATCCATTACGACAATGAAAAGGACCAAAAGGAGCGGGGAAAGGGCAGAGCCTTGGTGGACACCGACGGAGATAGGAAACTCCGTCGATGTGCCGGCTGGCGCTCTACTCTTTGGTCAAGAGTAAAGTATGCGCACCCAATCAGTAAGCTCTTCGGGAGCACCGTGTTGTCGTAAGGCGTACCATATAACCTCACGCGGTACACGATCAAATGCTTTCTCTAAGTCGAGAAAAGCTATGTGCAGCGGCTTCTGCTTTTCGCGATGTCTCTCTACCAGAAGACGAGCAGCATGTATGGCATCGATGGTGCCACTGCTCGCTACGAAGCCACATTGGTTGGTGGAAAGCTGAACGATGTCACGAATACGTCCATTTACCATTCGCTCAAAGTTTTTCATGCCGTGCGAGAGCATCCGAATTGGACGGTAATTCGTGCAATCCGCAGGGCTGCCCTTCTTCTTCCAAATCGGAATCGTCCTGCTTTGCTGCCAACTACCAGGTACCTTCTTTTCCGTACAACCTGGTTGAAAAACTCCGTTAGCCACTCAGCAGGATTCCAGCACCTCAACTTCCATAGGTCGGCCGCTATATCGTCAGGGCCCGTTGCTTTGCCTGGCTTCATCTTCTTCAAAGCCGCTTCACAGTGATTCTGCACAGTGATTTTCTGCACAGGACCGTGCGTACGAGGAACGTAAGGGATAGGCAGATGAGCAAACTCTACTGTCGAGATTCTCTCGAAGTAGTCATGCCATCGTTTCATTGCCCTTTTGCGGTTCTTCAGTAGATGGCCGTTCTCATCGTTGCCGCCCAGGAATTTCTCGATGTCCTCGGTCTGACGACGGCGTGCTTTGGCAAGTCGATAAATATGTCGTTCACCATCGCGCGTCTCAAGTTTATCGCTGAGCTCACCACAGTGAGCGGCTTTTGCAACGGATACGGCCTTCTTGGCCGCTTTCTTCGCCTCCTGTTACATACGCCAATTGTTGCGCAGGAACGCGTGATATGATCTTCTCTTCTCTCGAACTTTTTCTCTCACGTTTGTAGTCCACATCCATGCCTGTTTCCCGATCTTGCGGCGTCCAGGCCAAGTCATGCCTAATTCAGAACGTGCAGCTTGTAAAATCGTATCGGTGGCATCTTTCTATGATTCATCTTGTCACCGTCGGCAGCCGAATATAAGACACAAAAGCTGCTGCGTTTTCCTTACCCTTTCACCACTTGATTCTCGGTGGACTGCATCGTTCGACATGCCTCAGCCTCGGAGGGGCGAACTTAAGAGTGCATATTAGCGGACGGTGCTGTATGGCGACAGTTTCGTGTGGTACCCCTTTCGCATATGTGTCCAGCCTTCGACCGCGGGGCTTCACAAGATGAGGTCGATCTGCGTCTTAGTACTCCCGCTATAAAAAGACACAAGGTGGGAGTCACTCTTTCGAAATGCGGTGTTCGCGATAATGAGATTATGCGAGTCCGGCCCGTCAAAGTACCCACATTCAGCCTAGCTACGTGGGTATTACTTACGTTGCGGGACTTTCGGAATAGCTCAGTTGCCTCCCGATGCCGTCTTCGCATCAGGGACCCTCGCATGCTTCTCGCACTCGCCGGGCTTTGCGAGTGCGCGTCGGCTCCCGCGGACGCCGTAGCACTATCTCGATCTTCACATAGCGTTATCAACCATGTGATGTGACAGATGGGATCTTCATAGGCCGTCCTTTCGCCTGTACTCAAATGTCCGTGATCAGCTCAACTCGCAGAAGCGAACAGTTTCCAGTAGCACCACGTGGAGGAACGGAACCACCTATTCTAAAAATCGGATCTCAGCAACATAAAAGATGTGTGAAAAGTTTTGAAGAAACTAGCCTCATTGAATCACCACAAACTTCTAGGACGTTTTCCGAAGGTCATTTTCAGAGTTCGCTGCTCTCCTGGGTACGTTACGCACGAAAAATCTAGTATGTGGCCTGTTCGGTTAAAGCAGGTGTAAGGCCGGCAGCGCGCCCGGTCTCGGTCTTTTCCCTTCTATCGTGGTGGGATCCACATCCCACTGTGGTGTTAGGTGCGCCACGGACGAGTCGCCGCGATGCCGCGGGTGCTTGTTGGCGGAACCTTGCCTCCGCTGAGGAACTTGGTCCGCTTCCGACCTGCTGGGTAGGAGAAGGACATTCTATTCTCTTAAACATATTTCATGAAACAATCACGCTCATTGACGGCGGATCGCAGAAGAGCTTGGTGAATGAAGACTGCACAGTTGTAACAGTAGCAGTAGCAGTAACAGTAGAGTAACATCGGTAGCAAAACCGCGACGAGGATATCCGCCCAAGTTTGCGGAATAGGCTTAATCAGATCACGGGTGTGGCTGCTCATCGTATCGGATACACAAGAGATCGCCGAACTTTTTATTCTTTGATTCGGGGTTACCATTATCTTCCATTATTATCTTTCCCCTGCCTTCATTTATTCTATTCACTCATTCATAACCATGTACGCGCTTTCATTATAAAAAGCCAACGAGTTGGTCCGCCTGCTAGGAGCAGGGCCGTCACGCGGTACGCTGAGGCGCGGAAATGTAAACCGGCGGTTAATATGTTCCCCTTCGCTTCCGTCAGCCGGAGCGTGTCTTCTAGCTAACGCAAGAGAAGAGAAGCAGAGGAAACGTGAGCTTCGGACCATGAACGGCCAAGCCCTACTCGAAGAGACGTTGGAATTTGCCTTTTGCCTGAAAAGTCTGAACACTCACTCTGGGTCGATTGAACAATGACGAAGCCAACGAGGGCGGTTGCGGTTGGGAATATAGATGAAGAGTCTAGATTTGATTGATTTGCAGGGGCGTCCAGGACAGGTTCGTCCGAATGTTCTGGACACGGACTGGACCAAACGAGCCGCCTGGAAAGTACCCACGAAAGGTGTGCTAGCAGTGGAATTCATCTGAAGGATTTCAATTTTGACTCAGACTACAAATCAGTCGGGTATCGGCGAGTACCGCAACGACTTCGTCATAGCCCGCCGGAGTAGTTCGAACTTGATTGGAGGGCCTAAACTGGATCAAAATGAGCCGGCTTTGGGGACAACTTATGAGCTGCTCGTTCGCGATCACTTCGCTATTCTGGACCGGTGAGTGTCCTGAAATGCAACTGACAGTGAATTCCGAAGCCATGGCCATAACGAAGCCACACAAGGGAGTGTAACTCATCTGAAGAACCCAACCTGGCTCAGAATGAAATCTGTTCATAGTCTCCTTCTGCAGAATCCTGTGAAAACTACAGCAGGCCCGGTGACCGAAACGATGACGCCGAGCAACTCCGCGTGGCTGGCGCGGAGTGGGGTTGATGAATCTGGCCCCAGGAGGACGCAGCTCAGAAGTGTCCTTCACCGAAAGATGAAAAGTTCCTACAAATTCGAGCTGCAGCGTAAAGCGCTCTTAAATGAACCCCTAGGAAATTATTGGATTAAAAGTTTAAAAGCCGTTTAATTTATGTTTCGTAACCTCAGACGTGTGCTTCCCCAACATTGCTGTCTGCGTTTTGAAGAGTCATCCAAAAGAGAAATCATGCCATTTAAAGAAGGAAGGTATAATGTTTTCGGACTGTTCATGAGGTTTAACAGCATGATTCTTGGAAACCAGAAGTTCCCTACCAACGTTTTTTCTTGGCAGCGGTATGTCAAGTACAGCGTGACTTGCCGTGGTAAAAACAAAAAATGGAGAAAATTTTTGGTTCGTCTTAGAACTGCGCTAAGCGATGATTCTGCGCTATAGTGGCTGTTGTGTAGTCGATATCTACAGTTAGGAAATGGCCAGAAGCTGTACACCACTCGAATGTTTGGGCAGTTCCCTATATAGTACCGGCGGTAAACATTTGCCAAAACACGGCCGGAGGCGGACTAGTCCGCTTCCGCCGCTTTGCCATACCTCCCTTCAAAGTCGATAATTTTCTTCTTCAGCGTTTGTCCCGCTTAGTTGCGAGGCGCTTTCCTGGAATGTTGGCGCCACTTTCCCCGATCAAATGCCTGAACAAGGTGCAACCTAGCCATCTCCAAGTACTGATGCAGCGTATCAAGCCACCGCTGTTTTGATCGCCCTCGTGGCCGCCTACCGGGCACGTCAAGGTTAAGGCCAGTCTTTCAGACGTTTGCGCGCAGGACGTGGCCGTACCCTTCGGGGACTCCGTGTTCTCGTAGACATACCATATAACTTCAACGGAACGCGATCAAAGGCTTTCTCCAAATCCATGAAGGCCAGATGCACCGGCTTCTGTTTCTCCCGGTGAATTTCTATCAGAAGGCGAACGGCGTGTATGGCATCGACTGTGCCAAAACCAGCTACGAAGCCGTACTAGTTGGTAGAGAGCTCTACGACATTACGAATGCGCCCGTTGACAATCCGCTTGAAGATCTTCATGCTATGCGAAAGCCATCGGATTGGACGGTAGTTTGTGCAGTCTGCCGGAATGTCCTTCTTTTTCCAAATCGGAATCGTCGTGCCTCTCTGCCAAATATGAAGCACTTTCTTCTCCTGGTTGAAGAACGTCGCCAGTCACTTCGTTGGATACCAGGATTTCGACTTCCGCAAGTCGACCGCCAAATCATCGGGGCCCGTTGCCTTGCCCGGCTTCGTCTCTTTTTTCAGAGCCGCTTCTACCTACGAAGATTTTCTGAACGGGACCGTATACAAGAGGGAAAGATGGAATGCTCGGATGAGCAAACTCTACTGTCGAGACTTCCTCGAAGTAGGTCCGCCATCGGTTCAAAACTATCTTGCGGTCCATGAGTAGATGACCGCTCTCATCGTTGATGCCAAAGGAATTTTCAACATCCTCAGCTTGGCGATGACGGACCTTCGCGAGTCGATGAAGAAATCGCTCTCCGTCGCGCGACTCAAGCTTCCCGTTGACATCATCGTCATGAGTGGCTATTGCAACGGCTACCGCCTTCTTAGCGGCTTTCTTTGCTTCCTGATACAGACACCATTTATTGCCTGTCTTATCGCCGAGAAATGCGTGGTATAATCTCTCGGACTTTTTCCTTAACTTCGTTAGTCCATGGCCATGTCTGCTTATCAACCTTACGCCGTCCCGGTTTCGTTGTGCCGAATTCAGAACGCGCAGCACTGAGAATCGCGTCGGTGGCATTTTTCTATGTCTCGTCGACGGTCGTGACCGTCGGCAGCCGAATGAGCGAAGTCACAGTTGTTTCCTTTTCTTTCAGTTGCCACCACTTGATCCTTAACGGACCGCTCCGTTCGACCTGCCTAAACATCAGTGGTGTGATCTTCATAGTGCAGACCAGTGGGCGGTGTTGTGTGGCGACCGTTTCATACGGCACGGTCTTCGCGTCCGTGACAAGCTCTTGGTCACGATTTCGCACAAGGACAAAGTCGATCTGCGTTTTAGAATTCCCCCTGTAGAATGAGGTCAGGTGGGATTCACGTTTTTGGAATCTGGTGTTCACGATGGTGAGGTCTTGCGACTCCGCGTGCTTGAGGATGCGCTCACCATCAGCGTTACGTAACCAAAACCTAGACCACCATGATAGCCGTACCCGTCTTTCGCGCCAACGTTCTGTTAAAGTCACTTGCGACAATGATACCGTCTTGTGACGGCACTTCTGCTGTCCTCTCATTAAGCAGGCTCCGAAATGCATCTTTGGTTCGCTCAGAGCAGCCAGTCTGTGGAGCATAGAAGCAGAGAAAAGATGACACCGCCGCCGTTCTGCAGCGATTACGACCTTCATCAAGCGGTCATTGAAACGTTCCACGCTTGCAATCGCGTCTCGGGACCGTTCGGAGACGATTGTGCCAACACCGCTGGTGGTCCTGGGACTGCCACACAGAACGGCTTTATAGCGTCGGCCTATGTCCCTTGACTTGCTACAGGACCACCTCGTCTCCTGCACCGCACACAAGTCAATCTTTCTTCGCTCCAGTGCCTCTGCCAACTCAAAGGAGCGGTCCAACAATGTACCCACATTCAGCGTTGCCACGCAGGTCTTGCTTACGTTGCGAGACTTTTGGACTAGCTCAGTTTCCCTCCGATGCCGTCCTTGCATCAGGGACCCTCGCATACTTTTCACACTCGCCGGGCTTTGCGAGTGCGCCTCCACTCCCGCGGACGCCGTGGCAGGGTCAAGCTTGAGGTTCGGGAATCGAAGGGGGGGGGGGGGGTCGTAGTGTGGCATCGTCTGGAGGGGGGGAGTCGTACTCTATCGGTTTTGGCAAAGGATTCTCTCTCATTTCAAGTTTTTAGACGTTTGCATCTTTTAATAAGTTATTTTTTCCAGGTGTGGCTACGACCATGCGGTTACATACAAGCACTCTTGTTTCCTGGAGTAAAAAATGGGATTGAATATCAAAAAAATTGTACAGTGAAAATAAAGATCTCCTGTTCGAAGATTTAGAGTCAATGAGAGGCTTTCATTTTTTCAGATTTTGCCAGGAGGTCATGAACATGGAGTTTTCTACCTGAAGGAGCGACATCTACTTCCAAAATTGCACTCTATATACAATTTTAAATGTCAGTTACTGAGGACGACCTAAGACGTTCCCTACAAAATTTTTCAAAAAGATTTTAAGCACTCTTCGAATCGATGAAGGAATGGCAACCGAAAGACGGACATGCCTTGAGAAGAATTTTCTCTCTTCTGCAGGAAACAGCGCCTGAAAGTGAAAACGTACCCTTTAGAATTTTAAGCCCGTTTGACCCACAGTGATAGAACTATGTTTTTCTGAAACTATCTTCTATATGATCTTGATTTAGCGTCTTTTGCCGAAAAAAATAGACCCAAATCACAGTGGAATAATCACATATTCTAATCACATGGAAGATGTTAGTTTTAAAACTTGTGTTTTGACACATAGAAAACACATTTATTAAAGCTTAGTGGATTTTTTAGAAGCCCCAAAGATCTCCGAGTTATAGCAGTTTGCGTGCGGCTACTGCGTTCTCTGACATGATCGACCGCAATTGAAGGATGGATGGACTCTTTGCGGAAAAAAGTTTTCTGCCTTCTGAAGGAAAGAACGGCAGAGAGTGTAACTGTGCCATATAAAGTTTTAAGTCGTGTTTACTATACAGTAAAAAACTAAGCTTCTCCGCTGTGATGACAATATGATTAGGATGGATCGTAAGCTAAATTCTCGTTTTTCATGAAAAATTTTTTTTAGCCGAAGCAGACCGCTCATACGAATAAAATTCTTTCACAAAAACTTCCAACTCTTGATCAATGCACAGTGAAAAAAATCATAATTTTCTGAAAAAATCACAGGATGAATCGGCCTTTGGTCGACTTTGCACCAACGTCATCGGAGCATAAACTTGAGCGTTCACAAAAAGGTTCATAACTCGGTAAGTTTTCTGAATTTTGGAGAATACTTTAGCGTTTCAAAACTAGAAAGAAAACGCTTTCCCACCATATAAAAACTATTTTCAAAAATGGGTTCTTCATGCGCGGCGGACGGTTCAATTTTTGAGCAAAAAAATTGAAGTGACTACACAAAGATGCTCATAACTCGGTAAGGCTTTCGAATTTTTAAAATCCCGCTAGCTTCTCAGAAATTAAAAGAAAAGTCCTTTCTTGCTATATAAGAATCAATTTCCAAAAAAGGAGTCTTCATGCGCGGCACGGGGTCCAATTTCTGGTTTATTTCGCAAAAATACGTACCGAAAATCGACCCCCCCCCCGCCCCGCATGAACATCCTTTCTTGGAAATCAGTTCTTGTATGGTTAGAGAGCATATTTGCTCTATTTTTTGAAAACTAAGCGGGATTTTTGATTTTCGGAAAACTAGTCGAGATATGATCAATTTTCGGAAGTCGTGAACTGAATCCTTCACCATCGTCATCGGGATGATTTTACAAAAATGTTCACAACTCAGCCAGTTTTTGGAAAATCAAAAATTCCGCTTAGCTGTCGAAAAATAGAAAAAATTTGCTTTCTTATCATATAAGAATCGCTTTCCAAAAAAGGGATCTTCATTCGGGGCGGGGGGGGGGGGGTCGATTTCTGGTCGATTTTGGGCAAAAATCGACAACAAATCGAACCCTCCTCCGCCCCGCATAAAGATCCCTTTTTTATAAACCGTTTTTGCAACCATAAAAAAGATCCTTTCCTCTACTTTTCGAAGGGTTAGCGGGATTTTTGAATTTCGAAAAATTAGTCGAGTTATGAATATTTTTGTGAGATCATTCCGATGACGACGGTGAACGGTCGATCTGAGAATCAGTTCACGACATCCCAAAATTGATCATATCTCGGCAAAATTTCCGAAAACCAAAAATCCCGCTTGGTCATCAAAAAATAGAGCAAATATGCTTTTTCGCTCAAAAATTGAACCGTCTGCCACACATGAAGAACCCTTTTTTTGAAAAAGGTTTTTACATGGTGTGAAAGCGTTTTTTTCTTTAGTTTTCGAAAAGTTAGAGCAGTCTCCAAAATTCAAAAAACTTACCGAGTTATGAACCTTTTTGTGAACGTTCAAGTTTATGCTCCGACCAGTCGTTCGGCGGCCTAGCGGCCGCCTACGACTGGTTGGGGGCTTCGCCCCCAAACCCCGAGAATAGGACGCCATGGCCGCTACGGGTTTCCTATTCTTTCCTAGGCCTTCTGACCATTATGTTAATCGAGATGGATCGGCTGATCTTCCTCGACGTGATCCTCAAAAAATCGATAATATCGATCGATATCGATTGGTCGACTTCAGATTCGTGTTCAGCGACCTCGATTACCCCCAGGGCCGAAGTTTCGTGCCGCTTGAACGTCATCCTCAAAAATCGATAATATCGATCGATATCGATTGATAGACTTCGGATTCGTGTTAAGCGACCTCGATTACCCCCAGGGCCGAAGTTTCGTGCCGCTTGAACGTCATCCTCAAAAATCGATAATATCGATCGATATCGATTGATCCGACTTCAGATTCGTGTTCAGCGACCTCGATTACCCCCAGGGCCGAAGTTTCGTGCCGCTTGAACGTCATCCTCAAAAATCGATAATATCGATCGATATCGATTGATAGACTTCGGATTCGTGTTAAGCGACCTCGATTACCCCCAGGGCCGAAGTTTCGTGCCGCTTGAACTTCATCCTCAAAAATCGATAATATCGATCGATATCGATTGATCCGACTTCAGATTCGTGTTCAGCGACCTCGATTACTCCCAAGGCCGAAGTTTCGCGCCACTTAAACGCCATCCTCAAAAAATCGATAATATCGATCGATATCGATTGATCCGACTTCAGATTCGTGTTCAGCGACCTCGATTTCCCCCAGGGCCGAAGTTTCGATTGATCCGACTTCAGATTCGTGTTCAGCGACCTCGATTACTCCCAAGGCCGAAGTTTCGCGCCACTTAAACGCCATCCTCAAAAAATCGATAATATCGATCGATATCGATTGGTCGACTTCAAATTCGTGTTCAGCGACCTCGATTACCCCCAGGCCTGAAGTTTTGTACCGCCGACGTGTTCGGCACGTCTGCGGCTCGCCATGCACGGTCGCCGACGTGTTCGGCACGTCTACGGCTCGCCATGCACGGTTGCCGACGTGTTCGGTACGTCTACGGCTCGCCATGCATGGTTGCCGACGTGTTTGGCACGTCTACGGCTCGCCATGCATGGTTGCCGACGTGTTCGGCACGTCTACAGCTCGCCATGCACGGTCGCCGACGTGCTCGGCACGTCTACGGCTCGCCATGCAGGGTTGCCGACGTGTTCGGCACGTCTGCGGCTCGCCATGCGCGGTCGCCGACGTGTTTGGCACGTCTACGGCTCGCCATGCAGGGTTGCCGACGTGTTTGGCACGTCTACTTCTCGCTATGCATGGTTGCCGACGTGTTTGGCACGTCTACGGCTCGCCATGCACGGTTGTCGACGTGTTCGGCTGCTGCGCCCCAACTCAAAGTGGGACGGACGGACAGTGTGACGGTGTGACACACACACACAGTGACACACACACACACACACGCTTGCTGCTTTATATATAGTAGGATAACGTTGGTGCAAAGTAGACCGGAGGTCGATTCACCCTTTTCGATCCAGAAAATCATGATTTTTTCACTGTGCATTGATCAAGACTTGGAAGTTTTTGTGGCAGAATTTTATTCGTATGGGTGGTCTGCTTCGGCTAAAAAAGAATTTTTTCTTGAAAAACGATAATTTTGCTTAAGATCCATCCTAATTATATCGTCATCGCAGTTCCGTCATCGCTGCGGAAAATCATGTTTTTTTGCTGTATCAGGCATAGAGCTTGGGTTTATGTAGCTTCATTTTCGTTTTTTTATGACGTTTCCTTAGGATGGGAGAACATTATTTCCATAGAGAAGTCCATCGTCCAACCTTCGTTTTTCCGCTCCATAATCGATTCGATGAACGCTTCAAAAAAATTATAAGGAAAGCACTTAAGTCGTCATCAGAAAGTAATACTCAGAATTTTCTATGACACAATTTCAGAGCAGAATTTCAGATGCTAACGTCGCTCCTTCACGAAGAAGAATGCTCCGTGTCCATGACGTCCTGAAAAAAAAACTGCATAAATTGAACAGTGATGATTGAAAGACTGCTACCAGAAAATCTTTATTTTGAAGTGTCAAAAATAGCATTCAAAATTTTAAAGAATTTTATTGTGTTTTGAAAACATGTATTGTTCAGGGAACTCGTTTCATTGTTCTCTTCAGTGCCGAAGCCGCACCTGAAAAGAAGAATCTATCAAAGAGTTCAAAATGCACAAGAAACCTTGAAAAAATCAAGAAATACAAGAAATAGAGCAGTGGAAGAGAGAGGGAGGGGAATTCGTACGAATTCCGCTTCCAAGGGGAGGGGTCGTCAATTTTCAGCAAAAATCGAACCCCACGCTTGACCATGCGCCGTGGCATTATCTCGTGAAACATTCAGCACCATCAACTATATGACGTGACATGGGCTGTTCGTAAGCCGACCTGTCACTAGGGCCTGTCGCCTGCATTCGAGTACTCGTGTTCAGCTCGGCTCGCAAAAGCGTACAGTTTCCAATGGCACCACGTGGAGGAACGGATATCGCCACCCCTTCGAAGTCGATTATATCCACTGAAATACACATTGTTGGAATTAAAACATCATGATCTACCCAATGGCGTGAAAATCTTGGCAAGGCTATCGAAAATGTGTTTCGTGCTAATTTTAGTTTTTGTCTCACCACGGCGATCTCTTTGATATCAAATTCGCCTAGTTTGCTACTAAGCTCAGCATTCCATGCATTCTCAACTGCTGATTTTTCCATTTTTGCTAATTATTTATGATCGTTCCACTTTTGTTTGAAGACTAAGCTTTTGTTTGTAAAGTACGGATTAAAAATATAGGTTTTAGATATACTTTGATTAAAAGAAAAGTAATAATCAGCTACCAAATTGGCAGTGTATCAACCTTCCAAGGAGACAATCCTGTAGAGGCCACTTCACGCGTGCAGATCCATGTCTCTACGCGGCATATAAGTATGGAAGCTGGTATGTGGTCAGATACTATGCAGAAATACTGCCCAGCAGAAGTGATGGAGTTAGCTCGTCACATCTGCCAGCTGCGATCCCTCAAAAAAGCTGTTTTCTTCAAATCCGAAAACTACATTCGAGAGCTACTTCTGCGCAGACCTCACAGAACTGCTCCTGTCAACTAGCGAAGCACATGTTTGCAGTATTTTTTAAAATTACTCCGATCGACTCGAGTCTTATTTATCATCTGAGAGCAGTCAAGAGTTGGAGTGCAGACTCTTGTCGTAATTGCATTAACCCGACCTGTCCCATCGACAATGTTCTTTGGGCATGCAATCACTGCTTCTCTCCTCTCACTACTCAACTACCCGAGGTCGTTTACTAATGAGGTACTAATTCCCCCAAACTCACTTGATCATAATCATTTAGCTTTAGAAAAAAGGATTTATTGAGCATTTATTACAAATAATAATAATTATTTTACTACTGTTATTTTTAATTAATATTTTTAACAAACACGTAATAGAAAGTAACAGTAATAGAAAGTAACAATTATTAAATACATGCAATCGAAATGTAAGCAAATAAATGGCAAATTATGTAGCGTACAATAATATTTTCAAAAATATGTCTCGCTAAACTTGTACTGTGGAGGCGTTACCTGCGTCATACTTTAGACAGCGTACTCTTTGAGTTCAACGCGTTTTTTAACCGTTCTCCAAACGGATTCCTTCGCTTCATTTGGCACCAGGTAGTATGTAAAGATACACTATAACGAGGAATAATCTTTTATAATAGTATTTTGCTCGTAAGAACTACTCACTTCCTTGACATAGTCGACCATAGTGGACATCCGAAATCTGTTTTCAACTTCGACTGCAAGCTCTTCGAGTTCATCTATGTTGGCATCCTTTTCTAATTCCAAGGCGAAATTGTTCATGTTGTCGCCGATAAGTCTTCTTAAGTCTTCAAGACGCTGCTTATCAACATACTCGTAAAGTAAGGCACCTAAAAATATACCTACACTCTCAACTACAATGCACGTATTGAGAAGATGAAAGTCACCTTCAAAGCGAAATTCGCTTTGGCACCCTTCTAAGAAGCTCTTCGTGAATGCCTTTCATTTTGCAAACATCCTCCCAGAGATGGCGCTGTCTCTGACCTTGTAGCTTAAAAGCGACTTCCAGCCTTTCCTGTCGAGCGGAAATTGCGTCTAGCCTAATTTTTGTATCTTCCAAAAGGCACTTCAGGTATCCAAACTATCACCTGCGTGCGACTCCCTTAATAGGAGTTGCGATAGGGCCTCTGAGAGTCTCGCGGCAGCACCCCGGGAACTCGTCCATATCGCTTCCGCCGCAGTAGGACCCACGCTGCCACTGTGGTGGAAGCGGCGGCGCGGATGAGTTGTCGCGGAGCCGCAACTCGCAAAGGTCCCGAAGGCTGTCGCAGTTTCGCAAGTTTTGACCTTCCCAAAGCTTTTTGGGAAGGTCAAAACTTGGCTTCTCATTAGCTGACAGCCGCAGGACCTTCTTACCTCCAAATATGCTTTCGGACTGCCTCCACGACAACCCGCAGAATGGTTGGTGGAGTGATTAGCACAAAGCTCTTTTCTTTACCTATACAGCGGTACTGAAGAACTTTTTTAAGAAGCACTCGCTATTGATGAGCAGATCGGTTAAAGTTGTCATTGAATGCCCTTTCGCAGCTATGACGCAGGTCAATGAATGAAGTGCTTAAAGGCTCAAATGCTCGAGTAAAATTGCTAAGTGCCAACATTTTCAATTCTTCAACAAGGGAGGAGCAAAGTAGTGAAGGCACACTTCTCATGAGAATAGTGCGCTTTCAGCTGTATCAGAATTCGCGTTTTACTGCGCTCACATGGTCTTTCACAAAATCACCATCGAGCTCACGTATACTACATAGTTCTATACGTAGGTTGAATGTACTGAAGGCGGCGCCAGATTTTTGTTGATATGGGAAGAATCCAAATGAATTATGCAAGTGCTATGGCTGTTGTGTTTACGTTCTTCTCTAAGCTAGCCTAAAACATTTGAAATCAAAGCAAATTCTTCCAAATCGAATTCTATATTACTAAAAGAAACTCTCCAAGAAAGAAGGTTAGTATAATTTTTGTTCGAGGAAAATTTTAATTTCCTTCAAAGTTTTAATTCACGTACCCAGTAAGTGAACACCTTGTTTGAGATTTTATAAATTTTTTATTTTTGAGGAGAAATAATGGTTTGAAACTTGTTTGAAAGAGCAGAAAGGCAGCCATTTTTATTTGTAAAAGAGAGGGCCAAGCCCTCATCCGAAACGTCGCGATTTTTATTCGATTGACAGCAAAATTTCTGTTTGCATGGAGTTTCACACCTGTAAACGATGCAGCAAAAATAATTGAAAAACTCACGTACACTCATATGATGTCTCATGTAAGTAGCGTTAACACTGTCAATCAAGTAAAAATCGCGACGATCTTTTCAGTGCTTCAGCCGGCAAAAGTACGCAGCATTGCGTCCAGTAACCATCGCGGCGCCGCACCACCCGCCGTTGTCATCGCGGGTCCGCGGCACCCGCAAGACTGGTGCCGGCCATATGAAACCCCGTGTGTGGAAATTATTCATATGCCTGACAGGCCGTCGTGCCCACGCACCCCTCGCATATTTCGAACTCGGCGTAATGAAGTTGCTATCGGTTAAAATATGCTGAAACTGCGATTCGAAATAGTTTTTATTAACGAGACCACCTAAATACCCTATTTTTCTTATACGGCGGCGCGTCTTATGACGCATTCAATAAATAAATAAATAAATAAATAAATAAATAAATGGTAAATTTTCACTTAGCTTCTGCAAACAACTTTCAAAGAATCTCTGAAATATACCTTAGCCGCAAAACCATTTTTCTTTTGATCAAGAGTATCTCTAAAACCTATATTTGTTATCCGCACCTCACAATCGAGAACTTGAGCGAAAATCAGTCTTCGAACAAAAGTGGTACGGTCTTAAATAATTAGCGAAAATGGAAAAAGTCGGCAGTTGAGAACGCATGGAATGCTGAGCTTGGTGGCAAACTAGGCAAATTTGATATCAAAGAGATCGCCGTGGTGAGACAAAACCTAAAATTAGCATGAAACGCATTTTTGGCAGCGTCTGAAAATTTTGAAATTCCACCGGGCAGGTCCATCCCTGCCAGGGGTATAATTAGGCTAGACTCGGGAGCGAATGTGGGTTAGGTCAAGAAAATAACGGGCTCGACTAATCTAGGTCATCTCGTACTCAAAAATTCTAAAATTTTGTCAAGATTGTTCCGCCATTGGGCAGATCATGTTGTTCTGATTCCAAGAATGTGTTTTTCATTGGATATAATCGGCTTTGAAGGGAGTTCTGGCAAAGCGGCGGAAACAACGGATTAATCTGCCGCCGGCCGCGTTTTGGCGGATGTTTACCGACGGCACTGTAGTGAAATAAGAGCACAGAGGAACAGTTCCACACCCTTGAACAAGGCGGTCTTATAACCACTTGCCAGCCAGGTTTGTTGATCTGATAGTTGAACACAGGATATATGTAGTGGCAGGAAGATGTGTTGTAAAGAAACCTCGTCTCTTGTAGCAGAACAACACGGGTTTCGTACCACCTTCTCTTTCAGGCTTTCGTCGAGTACTCGCGGGCCGAGATGCTCGCCAACGGCCTGCCGACGTGTCGGTAGCAGCGAAACGGCATGTTCACTTCGTGCTCGTGCTGCGTGCTCGTGGACACAGATCTGCGTTCGTCGATGGAGGTAGTGGAGCTCAAACACGGCACATTTCACCTGAAGATTCGATCCTCTTCCCTGTATCATTGGTGCTGTTTCGTCGTGTGTTGCGCTAGGCTCGGTTGTTTTCGCTGATTGTGTTGCTGTTGACAGAGCGTTTGTCGTTTTCGGACACTGAGGTCGCCTGGAAGTTGGAGCGCCTGTCCTGCCCTGAGCCTCATGGTGCACTACTTTCTGCGTCTAGGGAGAACATCTCGACAAGGCAGCTTCTCAAGTGGAGGGCGGGAAATGCGACGTCCCATTCTTTGGGCGTTTTAGGAGTGAGCGGCTAGCTTACATATCAGTGCTTTTAAATAAGCCATTCGGGCCCCAACAGGGTTTCGGAGTTTTTTCGGAGCACCACCAGGGGAGCCTTCGAACTAGCTATACCAGCGATGGACGACGAGCGATTCGAATTTTGAGATGTGCGACTTTTCGGAAGGGCTCCGCACGAAAAGGATAGCCGAGACCGAGCGCAGAGGAGAACCGTGGCTGGTTGAACGGTGCAGCTGCAGTTCTGCGACGCAGCACCGATGGAGGCGCTCCATCTTGCGTCTTGTGCTCAACCACTCGTGAATGCTGGTGCTCGTCCTTTTGCGAATTCAGTGCAGTACAGACGCACCTGCTCCATACGCGCGGCCGCTTTCCATGTGTTCGATGCCTTTTCGACTAAAGCCATACGAGTCCACTCCGGAACCTCTCTTCCGATCCTTTCCTGATCTCGTCCACGCGCCAGGGAATGCGGAGCGCTTCCCATAAACTCCTACTCCATGCTCACATTCGAGATAACACTGCGCACACTCGAGAGAGGATGCAAATCTGTGCAATAAGTACATTCTTTCTGAAATAAATGTATTATTCCTGTTCAAATGAGCATGCGTTTGATGTGGAGGGCGGAACACACACACGCAGAAAAAATGAAAAAGCTACGCTCCACAGAAATTCGATTATATCTCAAGGCGAGCGAAATGTCGGATTGAATTCCTCATCGAATTTCCGGTGACGCGATCATGTAAACCATTTTCATTTTAAACTACTCAATCTTCCTTTGAAGCCGATAGTTCTCATGCAAGAATAGCCGCATCTAAAGTCAAACTAGAGACCTTGTCACACAAGTAGAATTTTGCTTTATCAGAAACTGCTGAAAAATTGGCCTAATTGCGTTTCTTAAATGTTTCGCGGGCTGTCCATGCATAGAATAAATGAGTAAATAAAAACTCCTTTACAGAGTGTCTTTGAAAAAATGTGCACACTTTTTGATTGAGCATAGAATTCCTATTCATTTGACCAGAATTTAGGTGCATTCTGAAGTGCTCCGAGACAAAGAATTGTTCATGTAATTGTATCGTGCTCTCATTCAGAGTATTGCGTTTATTTGACTGGTTGCCTGAGGTTATTTAGCGGAGAATGGTGTTGTATTTCTTCTTCTATTATGCTTCTGCTGTTTCGAGATCGATAATCATGTAGACAACATTTATTAAGTTGTAACGAATTAAATGGCACTGGCGCCATTTTTTGGCGCGTCTTGTTCATGTAATTGTATCGTGCTCTCATTCAGAGTAATGAGAGCACGATACAATTACATGCTTTACGCGTTTGATCAAGAACAAACCGTAACATGTGGCATATCATTTAGAAGCGCAAACTTTGCTCTACCGGTGAGTACCAAATTTTCTATGTAAAAGTGGGAAAACTTTGGAGTTTTATTGACTTTTTTTGCAGATGGACAAAAGGGTAATCCGAGGCATTTACTTGTATGAATTCAAGCTGGGTACTACAGCTAAGGAGGCGGACGAGAAGATCAATGCCGCATTCGGTCAAGGATGTTCCACAATTCGGACGGCGTATCGTTGGTATCAGAAGTTCCAGAATGGAGATGAGAGCTTGGAAGGACATGAAGTTCGTGGGAGGCATAGTGATGTTGATGAGGACAAGCTGAGAGATGCGGTAGAGGAGGATCCACACAAAGGTACCAGGGAGATAGCGAAGGTTCTTGGCGTCAGTCACAACACAACTGTCCGGCATCTGAAGGAAATTGGAAAGACCAAAAAGCTGGAAAGATGGGTGCCTCACGAGCTGTCTGAGGAGCAAAGAAACCGACGATATGAGATCTCGTCCGCGCTGCTTCTACGGAACGAAGCGGACCCATTCCTTGATCGCACCGTAACCTGTGACGAGAAATGGATAATGTACGACAATAGGCGACGATCGGCACAGTGGGTGGACAGCGATGAGAGCCCCAAGGTTTTTGCGAAGCCGGAATTGCACCAAAAGAAAGTAATGGTAACAGTATGGTGGTGTTCGCTGGGAATTATTCACCACAGCTTCCTCCCTCCTGGTGAATCCATCACGGCAGAGAAGTACTGCATTGAAATTGAAGAAATGATGAAAAAGTTGAAGGATATCCGGCCGGCCTTGGTAAACCGAAGGCGAGTTCTCCTTCTGCACACAGTGCTCGCCCCATGTAGCACGAATGACGTTGCAGAAATTGAATGAGCTGAGCATTGAAACTCTACCACATCCTCCGTTTTCTCCCGACCTCTCCCCAACAGACTACCATTTCTTCAAGCATCTTGGCGACTTCTTGCTAGGGAAAATATTCAAATACCAACAGGATGCCGAAAGTGCCTTCGAAGATTTTGTCAATTCCAGAACTTCTGATTTTTATGCTACTGGGATAAAAAAGCTTCTACCACGTTGGCAAAGATGTGTAGAATCAGAAGGTTTTTATTTCGATTAATAATCTTGCCTACAAGCCGAGATATTAACTGTTTAAATTTACAGTGGTTCAGTGCCATTTATTTCGTTACGACCTAATACATTGCCATTCCAATAGTCAATGCAATGCCTATAACGAGTGCTTAGCACAATTCCTCCATTTAACGCACCAGCAAATTCATTGATTCCCAGCACGTCACGTGAAACCCAAAATGTTGTTTGAGATCAAGTGGTAAGCGTTTTGTTTTCGTTCAAACAGTGCAGTTGTGACACGGCGACGATCACTCGGTGTGGTCGATGCCTAGGCAGGTTTTCGTTTCGGTGTGCGCATCGGTTACGCGATGGTCATTTAGGACTCGGCGGGCCAAATTGTGATGGAAACCGAGTTCTGGATTATGCTGATTCCGAATCTCGTTGTAGTGAAAGCCTGGTTCAGAAAGCGGACTAGCCAGCTTTTCGTTTTCTACAGCAGGGGAAATTTACCTTAAGTCGGCCACATGCTTGTTCGACCAGCATTCTAGAGATATGATTACAATAAAATTAGTACTGCAGACCAAAATCCACGGTTCCCCAACATGTTCTGAGCTTGACTGGAAGAAGCGTTAAAAAGGATAGTGATATATCGCAACGAAAAGTTCTAGGGGATGTTTTATGCTATTGTACAGCCGTTGACGAATATGGAATAGGTATTATAGCAAATGAAAGGGTGCTTCGGTATAATTTCCAGAGAGGAACCTACACTTACGCTGGTAGCGCACGCGGCTACGGTGTATGTAGGTTTCCTTACTTCCAATATTCGATGCGGTATTGGAAGCAGTTCTAAGGAAGATGAAGGGTGCTATGGCAGTTGGGCCGAATAACGCTGTTACAGAGGCATGGACGGACGGGTAATTGTATTACGACAGCGTGGCCGCAAGGATTGTCACAAAGGTCACTAAGGAACGAAAAGAACCGGGTCTGTACAGCGTGAAGATATCGAAACGCAGGGAGAGGTGAGGTTCCGCTGAGAGCTCCATCCAAAATCTGCTGAGTTGTGTAATGTTGTGTAATGAAGATCGATGAGCACACTATGGAGAAAACACGTATTTCTAAAAATGAGTGGCAGCCAGTGTCGTCTCGTTGGCAATCGCTGAACCATCGACGCGGTAGCGAAGAAGCAGAGAGAAGAGCAAGATCGTTCAATTCAATTCCTGGGCTTGGAAGAGCGTTTCAACAACGTCTCACGTGTTGTTAAAATCAACGAGCACTGCGGAAGTGGTTATCTAGAAGATCCGAATGAAGATGGAAACTGTACAGCCCACCGAAAAGATTCTGCCCGACCTGGAACCACGGGAGTGTTCAATGTGGTTGCTTATTGGTTCACAGCTGCCTCTCGCTTCGTGTTAGCAGGTTAGAAGAGATGCTGCTAACTATCGCGCGGCTAGAGCTCTTCGTAGACATCATCGAGTTGCTTTGTAAATGGCCACAGCCTTCTTGGCAACATTATCTCGCGGCCTGGTGCACCTGTCGCGAGATGGCATGATGAAGCGCTCTTTTCTGTCAAACATTTCCCTTCACATCGTGTGCCCACAGCCATGTCTGTTTGTTCCTTCGACTAGTTCTCCCCTATTCATCATAAGGCTGATAAGGAAAGGGTCTCAGGCGTAGGCCTGAACCGGGAACTGGATAGTACTGCGAGAATCTCCACCCTTCACATAGTAGAAAACACGCTTCGTTTTCGCTGAGTCCTTGAACCAAAGAGGCTAGGGGCCATCGAAGGTGAGTGTCGTGGCTTCTGTACGACGGTACGGTCGTCGCGGGAGTCAACAAACAGGTCAACCGTGTCAATCGACACGTCGAAGCGTATGCCAACGCGTAACCTACGCAGAAAGCTTCTCGAAGCAGCTAGAGACGTAAGGGAGCCTGCCCCTGGAAGCTCTACTCGATCCGCCGGTTTGTCTTCGGCTTGCCGCTCCCGCTGAGCGGTCGTGCTCCGGCCTCCACCATCGGCCACCGTTCCACCACCGTCGAGGGGCTACGCCTTAGCCCGGAGTCATCGGAATCGTCCAGCTTACACCGACGAAGTGCTGCCGTCATCTTAGAGAGTTCGTCAACCGTCAAGATCAGCAGCTCCAGCCTTCGTTGTCTCGTCCACCTTCGGTGAGCGACAGGTAACGCCGGCCCTCTGACCAGCCCCGTCGCCTCCGATCTGGCACACGCCACGAAGGCAGTGCCGGCCATGGCCGGCGGGTGTTGGCTTTGCTATCCCTTAGTAGTCGTGGGTGCGGTCTTCCCTTATCTCGTAGGTTTTTTAGTAAGTTCTGCAGTTCGTATCGATATTACAGAGTCTCACCGCAGCACCCGGAGAACTCGTCCATATCGCTCCTGCTACAGTGAGAATCCACGCTGCCATTGTGGTGGAAACTGCGGCGCGGAGAGTTGCGCGGACCCGCTGGTCGCAAAGGTCCCCGGGGGCTGCCGTGGTTCACGGCGGCTCTCACCCGCAGTCCCAAGAGCTGCGGGTGAGGCCCGCTGGGGGGCGTGATGGATGGGTGTCGATTATGGTTTTGGAAACATTTTTAAACGAATCTACATGATACGAATACAATAGCTTGGCGCATAATTTCTGTCCATAAAGGAGCTTGACATCAACAATATAGTCACCGTTAGTGTTGACAAATGGAGGCGTATGGAATCCTGCACTAAAAACGTAACGCAAAAAACCTAGGCACGATATTAGGTCACCTTAATTGAAATGTAAATCTTCGTGGCCTTCCAGCCTTAAGTGTGAGGTTTGCAACTCGCAATTTGCAATTCTGTGCAAGGGGAAAAACCCTTGCACAGAATTGTAACAACAAAGCAGACCGCTCCTTTTAGTATGAGCTATAACTGCATCGAACGGACCTCCGGGACTCAACAAGGCAATGGAGGGAATGTTGTCATCATAAGGGCTGCTACATTATCTTGGAGCTGCCTGCCAACCGAGGAACTTTTAGTGGAGGTAGAGCGACAAAAGTGAGGGCAAGCGCAAAATTGTACAGAACTGTTGAGTTATAAGGAGTTAGATTTCGGGGCCTACATTCAAGAACTCCTAACTTGGCTTAGAAAGCGCTTCTTCACAAACGAAAAGGCGTTTTGCTTACCACATCTCTGATATTCTTAGAGGTCGCAACTGGCGGCAACAGTACGCAGTATTGCGTACAGTAACCGTCGCGGAGCCACACCACCGCCCTTGTCATGGCGGGTCCGCGGCAGCAAGGCTCTGCTGCCGGCCTAACCCTGGAGGCAAGTGTTGAATTCAGTGCTCACTGCAGGGTGTATCATGGAAGAGTGTTGGAACAGGATCATGTCTTAACAGCAGGGTACAATGGGTCCGCATAGGGCCTATAGGCAGTATATCGCGTGGTCATAGGACGAGCACCCTTAGCGAGCGGTGGATCCGCTCGCTAAGGGTGTTCGTCCCATGACCACGCGATATACTGCCTATAGGCTCCAAGCCGGGCCGTGGGTGGCGTTCCTCCTCTTCGCCGATACATCGACGGGGAATGGCCACCCGCATCACGACAGTGGGGTACAGCATCAAAGATTCGTGATCAACATCCCAGATAACCCCAATAGACAAAGCTTGGACGAAAACGGTGACCACGACCTTAACATTGGTCACCCCTACCTAGTGTAACTTTCCGTAGCCCAGAGTATTACCAAAAATGGATGTCACATTCGTTGTCAGCACCCCAAATAAATCCCATAGACGAAGAGTTGACGAAATCGGTGATTATGACCTCGACAGCCCTAGTCACCCGTACCTGATGTGACCTGCCGTAATCGACCGAAATTTCAAGAACGGATGTCAGATTCGTGATCAGTACTCGAAACAACCCCGCTGGGTGAGGTTTCGGCGAAATCGGTGATTATGACCTCGACGGCACTAATCACCCGTACCCAGGGTCAATCTTGAGGTTCGGGAATCGAAGGGGAGGGGTCGTACTCTCTCGCTTTTGGCAGAAGATTCTTTCCAATTTCAGGTGTTTAGATAATATTTGCATCTATTAATAGTTTATTTTTTCCAGGTGTGGCTACAGCAACACGGAGATATACAAGCACTTGCGTTTCCTGAAGTAAAAAAATAGGATTAAGTATCAAAAAATTTTAATGCCGATTATTGTACGGTGAAAAATAAAGATTTCCTCTCCGCAGATTTAGAGTCAATGAGAGGTATTCTTTTCCAGATTTTCCCAAGATGTCATGGACACGGCAGTTTTCCGCCTGAAGGAGCGACATCTACTTCCAAAATTGCACTTTATTAAATTTCAAGTGTTAATTACTGAGGACGACCTAAGTCCTTTCCCTACAAAACTTTTGAGATTGCAAAATTTTTAAAGCGCTCTTCGAATTGATGACGGAATGGCAACCGAAGGACGGACATGCCTCGAAAAGAAATCTCTCTCTTCTGCAGGAAACAGCATCAGAAAATGAAATCGTACCCTATAAAAGCTTGGGCCCGTTTGACACACAGTGATAAAACTATGTTTTTCTGAAACGATCTTCTATATGATCAGATGTCTCAATTTAGCGTCATTTGCCGAAAAATATCGACCCACTAATCACGTGGAAGACGTTTTTAGGACCTGTTTCTAAACCATAGAAAACACATTTACTAAAGCTTTGTGAATTTTTTTAGGAGCCCCAAAAATCTCCAGTTACGGGATTTTACGTGTGGCCACTGCGTTCTCTGACATGATCAATCGCAATTGAAGGATAGATGGACTCCTCGCGGAAAAATTTTCTACCTTCTGAAGGAGAGGACGACATAGAGTGGAATTGTACCATATAAAATTTTAAGTCCTGCTTATCTATCTATCTACCTCTATATAATTGAGTTAGCTGCCCGCCCTGTAGATGATGAGGCGTATCCCACGGAGGTTAGAAACCTGCTCGAGATACGCCCTATGCAACCACGCGCCATCTTATGGAACCCCATGCGACGCCTCTGCGTACCTCGAGCGGGCAACGTTTGCCGTTCAACATGGGATGTTGTTGCAGCAGAGGAAGCGCAGCCTCCTCCCGGTCTACACAGCGGAAACTGCGAGCCTGAGCGCCTGGATCCAGAAGACAGGTTCTCTTCGTCACGCAAGAAGCTTCTGGAGTCAGAAGAGGTGATACCGTCGTGTGACAAGCGGCCGCTTGGAAAACAAGGAAGTGGGCCAGAAGTTGAGACCAGGAAGGGTAGGGGAGGGGTAGGAGAAGACCAGTAAAGGCGGGCCAACAATTAGATCCAGTAAAAAGAAACGAATGAGGGGAACCTGGTGTCCGGATATGGAAGGCGTGTCAACGTCATCTGACGACGCAAGCTGTTTAGAATGAGAACGGTTGCGTAGAAGCAACCTGAGGGCAGAAGTACTGCGCAGCACAAACCAATGGCGTTACTGGACGGTACACATTGAATCCGATCGAAAATCTTCGGATAATTGGATGATTCGGATAACGGGGATTTTGCGAACCCCGGATTTTTGGATGATTCGGATAACCGGGATTTTGCGTACGCCCGATTTTTGGATGATTTGGATCAGGTTATCCGAATCGGATATCCAAAAATGATTTTCATTAAATACATTGAATTCGACCAAATCTCCGGATAAATGGATGATTCGGACAATGCTATTTTGACGGACTCCGGATTTTTGGATGATTTGGATAACGACAATTTCGGGAACCCCGGATTTTTGGATCATTCGAATCGGGTCATCCGAATTGGACATCAGAAAATGATTCATTCGGATCCATGTATACTGGACAGTCCGGAGAGGGTGTCTACGATGAACGTACGGAAATGGTGAACCGCTTGATGCCAACAAAGTACGCAGCAAATCCTAGATGTTAGCGTATTTCAAGTTTTACAAAAAAAATCCGTAGGCCAGTGATGTTGCAAAGTCACGCGAAGCGCGCAAGTGGAGCATTGTCACTATATAATTGAGTTAGCTCCCTGCCCTGTAGATGATGAGGCGTATCCCACTCAGGTTGGAAACCTGGCTGAGATACGCCTCGTGGTACCATGAATAATCTCATGGAACCCCTTTCGACGCCTCCGCGTACCTCGCGCGGGCAACGTCTGCCGTTCAACATGGGATGTTGTTACAGCAGAGGAGGCGTAGCCTCCTCCTGCTTGATACAACGGCATCTGCACGCGTTTCTGAGTGCTTGAATCCAGAAGACGGGTTCCATTTGTCGCACCACAACCTTCTGAAGTCAGAAGAGAAGACACCGTCGTCCTACGACGAGGGGTCGCAATCAGAATTGAGCATGAAGTGCTGCTGCAGCAGAGGAAGCGCAGCCTCTTCCTGTTTGACACAACCGCGTCTGCGTGCGTTCCTGAGTCCCTGAATCCAGAAGGCGGGTTCCCTTCGTCGCAACACAACCTTCTGAAGTCGGAAGAGACACCGTCGTCGTAAGACGAGCGGCCGCATCCAGAATTCATCATGGGGTGCTCCTCTAGCCGAGGAAGCACAGCCTCCTCTCTATTGACACAGCAGCATCTGCGCGCGTTTCTGGGCATCTGGATTCAGAATACGGGTCCCATACGTCGCGCAACAACCGTCTAGAGCGAGAAGCGGTTCACCGACGTCGTGTGACGAGTGGCCTCATTCAGAATTCAGCATTATCCCACGTTGAACAGAAAATTTTACCCGCGCGAGATATGCCTTTGCGTACATCTCGAGGGCAGCGTTTGCCGTTTAACATGGGATGTTCCAGCAGAGGAAGCGCAGCCCTCTCCTGCTTGACTCAGCAGCAACTGCGTGCGTTTCTGAGCATCCTGATTCCGAATACGTGTAACCGACGCCTGCCGTGAGCATGGGAGGACCACTAAGGGGTGGTGGAGAAGGGAAGTAAGGGGCCTTTAGAGTGGACCAGCATCCAGGAAGGAAAGGAACAACCTGAAGGAGGGGCCAGGGCGGGGAAGCCAGCAAGAAGAGACCAGTAGGGGGTCAATAGTGAAAACAAGGAAGTGGGCCAGGGGTTGGGACCAGGAAGGTGGGGGGGGGGGGAAGACCAGTAAGGGCGGACCAGCAAATAGATCTAGAAAGAAGAAACGAGTGAGGGGGAAGCTGGCGCCCGGATTCGGAAGACGTGTCAACAGTGGAGGGGCCGAAGTACTGCGTAGCGCAAACCAATGATGTTACTGGGAACACAAAAGAAGTCAAATTGAACGTCTTCTAGATCGAAACGAGCGTCCTCCAGAATCAACTGGACACTCTCCAGATTAGAATAATTTCTTGTCTAAGGAACAGGTGTGGAGAAAATGTCTATATGAAAGGTACCGAAGTGGTGAACGGCTTGATGCCGATGAAGTACGCAGCAGGTCCTAGATGTTAGCGAATTTTATATTTTACAAAAACTACTTTCCATGCAGTGATGCTGCAAAGTCGCGCAAAGCTCGCTAGTGCGAGACACGCTGTTGGGCGTGTCGGAGCACTTGTTATACAATAAAACACTGTGCTTCTCCGTTGGGATGACGATATGATTAGGATGGATCGTATACAAAATTCTCGTTTTTGATGAAAAAATTATTTTTTAGCCGAAGCAGACCACTCATACCGATAAACTTCCGCCGCAAAAATTTTAAAGTTTTGGTCAATGTGCAGTGAAAAAACCATGATTTTCTGGATCGAACAGGATGAATCGACCTCTGGTCGAGTTTGCACCAACGTCATCGGAGCATAATATTGAACAAAACTCGGTAAGTTTTTCGAAGTTTCAAAATCCAGCTAACTTACCACAGACTAGAAGAAAAGCGCATTCTTAGCATACAAAAATCGATCTCCAAAAAAGGTCTTCCACGCGGCGGGAGGGGTCTAATTTCTGGTTCATTTCGCGAAAATACGTGCCGAAAATATAACCCCGCCGCGCATAAAGGCCTCTTTTTGGAGATCAGTTCTTATACGCTTAGAAAGCATATTTGCTCTATTTTTTGATGAGTGAGTGGAATTTTTGATTTTCGGAAAGTAAGCCGAGTTATGATCAACTTTGTGAAGTGAAGTAAACCTCGGATCGACCCTTCACCGGCGTCACTGGAGTGACTTAACAAAAATATTCATAACTCGTTGAAAAGTGGTGTAGGATGCTGTGAAGCTGTTGAGCCAAGATTGTTATGGAAGCTTTCTTCGGCTTCTGTTTCGGCCGTCCGGCCGAGGGCATAGGCCGTAACCGTCTTATTCAGAGATTGGAAAAGACAAAAAGAGTTCGAGAAATTACTTGCCCAAGGATCATTTCAAGTTACAGTAGGCTCAAAAGCTAGAGAGAGAAATGAAGTGGCCTCTACAGGATTGTATCCTTGGAAGGTTGATACACTGCCAATTTGTTAGTTGATTACCTTTTTCTTTTGATCAAAGTATATCTAAAGCCTATATTTGTAATCCGCACCTTACAATCGAGAACTTGAGCGAAAATCAGCCCTCGAGCAAAAGTGGTACGGTCGTAAATAATTAGCGAGAATGGAAGAAATCGACAGTTGAGAACGCATGGAATGCTGAGCTTGGTGGCAAGCTAGGCAAAATTGACATCAAAGAGATCGCCGTGGTGAGATAAAACCTAAAATTAGCATGAAACACATTTTCGACAGCGTCTAAAAATTTTAAAATTTCACTGGGAGGGTTAATCCATCTCAGGGGGAGGGCATAGTTAGGCGAGACTCGGGAGCGAATGTGGGTCAGGTCAAGACAACAACGGGCTCGACAAATCTAGGTCATCTCGAACTAAAAATTCTAAAATCTTGTCAAAATTTTTACGCAGTTGTTGTCCCACGCGGAAAATGAAGAGAGGCAAAATGCTGACCGCGTCTTCGACCAGGCCTACTCTTCTATTGCCTCGTTCGTAGAGGCAACCAGCATCTGTGCGACAATTAACTAGATGCATGTAGACGTTTTTCATGCGTGCGCGGTACACAAATGTGTTCATAGTCAGCAATATGTCGAGCACAGTATGAGACTCACGATAGTCGTTAGAAGCTGACGTGAATTGGAGGGCTTACTCTACCAGAAACGATAGAAGTGTGAATTAAAGCTCAGATTATTTAAAACAATATCCTACACATTTGTTTTAAGCCTAGATCAGCTGCTATGGAGGCTATGTGCAGTAACGTGATGGTTTTTGCGATTAGATCTCTCGCGCTATGCAGAACTTGTACTTTCACCTTCGGTCCTTTTTTGGCAGGATCACAACAACAGCGCAGTTTGATCATATGCAACGTCCCGATATCATGGTAGTGCTGAGAGGTTGCTGCAGAGGATATGGCGATGCGACGCGAAATTTAACAGTGCTGATAGCGTTATGTTCTAACATACTGTCCACAAGGAAGAGAGTGCGGGTCCATGTCCCGCCTGGCGCGAGAGTTCTGATGGCGACAAAAAGATATTGTGACAGCAGGTTAGGCAGTTCTGTTGTTAGATCCCTCCAACTTTCCTCTGGTGCTCGTTATTCCTCGCACATACATCTGTCATGCTTACGCATATGACAAAAGGACAATGAGGGTAAGACTTCATTAATAATCTAAAGATGTTCTTTGGTTTCACACTCTTCTCGTGATCACAAATTTCATTACTATCGCCATATTTAGCCATTGCATGTGATTCTAAATAAATCAACGCGTAGCAAAGTCTAAAAAAGGTCAGCTCCGGTTAGGACGCGACTCCCGTTGCAACGTCGATTTTTTCCAGTCCCTTCAAATGCGTTATAACGAAAGGGGACTATACTTTCTAAAATAGAAGTGCTGGAATAAAATTAGTAAAAATGACTATAAGGAAAATCTAGTATGACTTTTGTTGACACCTTTTAATTCACCTGTCCCGACAGGTGAAAACAAGTTGAACTTTCATAAAATCTTATTTTTTAGGAAGAATAATGGCTCTAAGATCCTTTAAGTCAAAAAAGGTTGCAATATTTCATGCTAAAAAGAGATACTGCGCCATGCACTCGCCCAGGTCGTCACGATTTTTATTTGATTGATAGCAAAAATTCTGTCTGCGTGAAGTCCATGTGTTGAGTCGATAGAACAAAAGCAATTGCAAAAAAACACGCCTATCTTCAATTCGCTGTTTTAGGTAAACAGCATTTACTGTACCATTCGATTGAAAATCGCGACGTGGTCGACGACCACGATGAGCGATCTCTTCCTTTAACACACTAGAAAATTGTTGGCTTCTTGTACTTTAGAATAAGCATTACACCACAACCTTTCTCTTATTTCCTATTTTTTCTCTGATAAAGTTCTCTTGCCCCAATAGGTGCAAGCAGTGCGAACATTATGGAACAGAAGAACTTAAAAATCTCAAAAAATTTATACCGAGTGTTCCTTAGACAAGAAATTATTCTAATCTGGAGAGTGTCCAGTTGATTCTGGAGGACGCTCGTTTCGATCTAGAAGACGTTCAATTTGACTTCTTTTGTGTTCCATTTCAAAAGTTTACTCAACCTTATTTCGTCGAACATGCTTAGAAGGGTGTCCAGTTCGATTTGAAAATGGTATACATATGTATATGCAAGGTGCATGGTTAGGAATCAATCAGAAAGGGAGCAGCTCAATCTCGTAATCAAAAAATAATAATTTAATTGATATTATATATTGTTCTCCACGGATCTCCCTCGATAGAGAGCCTTCGGGCTCTCTTGTTAAGAGGGATCTCGGGCCGCTTGTCGCAGGGCCACGTGACGCATCCCCGGGCGGTGGATAGGGGAATTAAACGCGAACCAAATGCGACCGTGTACTGCCCAGAGACGCAGGTGGGATGCAGGGGATGGACTCCTTGCTCCTGCTGTGTCGGGTCGATGCGTTCCTTGTGCGTGGGAGCGACATGTTCGTGCACTGTGTGCGTGGATGAGTCCGTGACTGTGCGGATTGTAACTGTGTCGGCTCGGCCAAAAGCTTGCACTCGGTAGACTGGGAGTACATGTAAGGCGATTCGAGGCCGCCTTAAGTCTCGCCCCGTCCCTTCGGGCAGTCTGGCTGGCTGCCCGGAGTACCCCGCCCGCACGACAGAGCCTGACTAGCTACCCGTGTTGTATTCCAGTCAAACACAGCAGCACTAAAGGGCCTCATTCCCCTGACCCCGAAAGAGCCCCCATTTCTGCAGCGATAGGAAGGACGAGTACGGAGAGGCTGCTAAAATCTCAGGGCCTAACCAGGCTGCGCAAATTGAGAAGGACTACAGGGATGACGATCTGTACTTACAACGCCCGCACGCTCGCATCGGAAGCATCCGTCGAGGACCTGATGATGCAAGCCAGGAAGATCAAGTACGACGTCATCGGACTGTCCGAGACGAGAAGACACCACTCCCTACACGCCGCCTACGACTCCGGAGAAGAACTGTTCCTCGGAACATGCGACAGCAGGGGAGTAGGTGGCGTTGGTGTCCTCGTCAACACGCAATTGGCCATGAACATCGATTCGTACGAGTCTCTGACTACCCGAATCGGACGTCTGCGACTGAAGCGATGCGGTTCCGTGCCAGCTTTGACTGTATTCGTCGCGTATGCCCCAACATCCGACTACGACGACGAAGAGGTCGAAGCCTTCTACGTGGAGCTGGAGAAGTTCTATAAGGAAGATCACACCTTCTACAAGGTGATCGTCGGCGACTTCAACGCCAAGATCGGACCGCGAAGGTCGCCGGAAGAACTTCACATCGGAACCCACGGTTTGGAGTGGAACGAGCAAGTTGAAAGGCTGTCTGAGTTTATCATGTCGACCAAGACCATCCATGGAAACTCACAGTTCCAGAAGCCTCCCTCTCTACGATGGACCTGGGAATCCCCCGGTGGCCAGTTCCACAACGAGATCGACCACATCATCTTAAATCGCAAGTATTGCCTGACCGACGTCTCCGTTGTCCCCAAGTTCTACACGGGATCGGACCACCGCCTCCTTCTCGCGAGGTTTCGCTTTTCGCGTCAGGGAAAGAAGGCCGCGAAGTTCAAGAAGAGGAATCCCAGAACGACCATCAACTGGGACCTCTACACCTCTCTTGTCGGCCTTTGGGAAGATGCCGTCAGGAATACGACCGCTTCGTGCACCATCTCCACGATAGTGCTAAGGGAGCGGAGTGCTTGAAGACCACCAAGAGACGCCTGTCTCCGGAAACTCTCGAGCTTATACGCCAGCGTGGAGCAGTACGAGAGTCAGGCAACTACCAGCTGACGTCCGAGCTTGCGAAGCTATGCAGAGCGGCGATAAAGGAAGATCTCAAGGAGAGAAGGGCGGAAGTGTTGGCTGAAGCAGCATAGGCAGGGTTGAGTACCCGCAATGCCCGACGAAACTTCGCCAACTTCAAGACCAAGATGACCGCTCTCCGACCTCCTGACGGAACCGTAACCTCTTCCAGAAGGACCATGGAGAAGGTCATCCACGACTTCTACTCTGATCTCTTCGATAGCCACGTCCGCCTGCCCCCATGCCATCTTCCGCAGGATGGATACCAGGGATGGGCGGAATTTCTGTTTTCTGTTTTCTGTTTTCTGATTTTCTGGCCATTTTGGGCAAATTTTTTTTGTTTTCTGTTTTCTGGGAAAATGGTCAAAAATTGGCCAGAAAACAGAAAATAGAATTGCGATCAAAATTTTATCACAGAAACAAAATGAAAAGAATCCAAAAAAGTGTCATAGAATAGTGAGCTTCATTCCAAAATAGTGTTTCTAGAGTATCTTAAATGGCAAGATGTGGCGTTTTTGGATGTGCTCATGTAGTAATTGCGCCATGTACTCATGAACCGCTTTGTTTGCTTGATTGATTGTGTAAGTGCTGCTGGCAAGGAGTTCCCTCATAGGACATTTTTCTATTTTCATGATTTGGCTTCGTATTCTTTTCGATATTAACAGTAGTTTGGACCATCTACGATCACTAAAAATTTTATATTAAAACTACAAAACTAGTATTCTGAGGGGTGTTAGATTATGCATTAACTAACCACTTGTCCTAGAGTTACTGTGGGTAGGGTTATACTCCACCTCCGGTTTAAATATTGAATATTGTTGGCCAGTCATCTCCAATAACGACTTCTGCAGAGCATTTGTCGAAGCTTCTTTTCTAACTCTGAAGATTGCTCAGCTTTTGGTGTCACAAATTAGTAAGAGACAGAAAAGTTTTAGTTACCTTCGATTTCGCTGCTGTAGTGAAACAGTAGTGATACACGAAATTTCTCATTTATCACGTATGTCATCTGTCGTCCGATTGATCATCGACTTGTTCAAGCGGGCAACAGCAGCGCCTCAATACGTCCATGCTACGTGCCATGGTGCTCTAATGGATCCGCATCGCTCGAGGGACACGAAGAGCGTCATATCGGTCGTCCAGGGCTTTCACGAAGAAGTCCGAATAACACGTTATCGGACGTCCTGGTGTTTTCTTGACATTCCGCGGAACCCAGTCGGTGTCTGCGAAGCGCATTACGTGGCCCACCTAATCTTCGACGACTTGGCCCATGCGACAGCGTCTCTGACCTTCGAACGTCGGCGAAGCTCGGAAGTCTCGAGGCCTTCTCTCACTTGCGTGAGTCGTGTCACTCCGAGCATTGTCCTCTCGATTCCACGCTGTGCGACGCTGATCGCGTGTTCATCCTGCTTTCGTAGAGCCCAGGTCTCTGAGGCGTATGTTAGGGCAGGAAGAACAGTGAAGTCGAAAAGGTAGGTACGGAGCCGGACGTTCTTCGTCTTCTTTGCGACTTCTTCGACGCTCTTGAAAGCTCCTCAAGCCGCTCGTTTCCTCCTGCTCAGCTCCGGCGCTAGGTCGTTGGCCATGTTGACTTCGCGACCCAGATACACGTAGCTGGAGCATTCGGAGATGTTCGTTCCGTTGAGCGAGAATGGGGCATCAGAAACTTGTCCGTTCCTCATGAACATCGTCTTCGTAAGATTCATCTGCAGTCCAGCGTTCCCACATACACGGTCGAAGCCAGCAAGCATCTACTCCGCCTGGCTAGTGCTCGGTGTTAGATGGTGTGTAGCTGCCGTCCGTCGACTTTCACTCCCATTTCTTCCCATTCTATTTCGCGAATGACGCTTTCGAGGGTGGCGCTGAAGAGAACTGGGGCTATAGTACCCTCTCATCGAACCTCTGTGTTCACGTTGGCAACACGTTGTCGTAGAATGGCGAGACCTTGGTAGTGAATCCACGTACAGCTTTCGAAGGACTCTGATGTACAGAGTAGGAACGCCCTGAGCGAGCAGGGCTTAGACGACCGCTTCAGCTTCGACGGAGTCGAATGCCTTCTTCAGGTCGTTGAACGTATTACACAGCGGCAGCTTTTACTCTCGCGACATTTCGATGAGCTTCGTAATGGTGTGTGGACGATCGTGCTGAATCCTGTCCGAAATCCTGCTTGTTCGCATGGCTGTCCTTCGTCCAGCATTCTGCCGATCCTATTCAGGATGATTCGAGTGAACAGCTTATAGACTACGTACATCAGGCAGATTGGGCGATTGTTGCTAATGTCGTGCAGTCCACTGTACAGCAAGTCGGTTCTGCTGGTCTTCCACTGAGGTGTAATATGAATGTAGATATGAGGAGAAATAATATCCCTAATAATAATAATGTGATGGAGAGGGTATATGCTCGGTCTTCATTATATGGTGTCTACGCATTCAAGAAAGCACCTTCACCCAAGATCTGTTGTGCTGACAGCTCCTTCAGTCGCAATCTCGCGTTGTTCCGTGAAATATCAAGCAAATACACAACATTTTTAGTCGGCTAAGTAGTACATAACTAGGTGCTGTTAAGAGCATTGGTAAGTTGGCCTGAAAACTTTCATCTGCAAGGAAACTAGGACACTTACAAGGAAAGGTATGAACAAGGCGAATTAGGAAAATAGATTCTGGCGCAGCCAGTATTACTCAAAGAACCTCTGCACAGCTTTAGAGTATGTTGCGAGAGTGTGTCTACAGACTCAAGCAATTGAGCTGAAAGATGCAAACAGTGATCACTGAGCCTTCATCGTGTTCGGTGCTCTAAAAGGCCAGTTTCTTACTAGTGGGACCATTATCTAATTGAGGCGTTGGCGGTGAAACGGAGCTGATGAGTAATGTTGTATACTTCAAGTGTCGAGATTCCTAGGATCTGTCAGTCAAGATTTACAACTTGCTGAGTGCAATACCCTGGAGTGTACTAGAAATTTTTATAAACGCTTGCAAATTAAAACGCTGCTCTACGACTACATTTCTAGTCGTACAAAAGTATTTGCTACTGGAAATATGGATCTACGGGTAAAATAATTAGGTCGTGTGATAATTTCGAAATTTTCTGTTTTCTGTTTTCTGTTTTCTGATTTTCTGGCATTTTTGGCTTTTCTGTTTTCTGATTTCTGTTTTCTGACGAAAGCGATTTTCTGTTTTCTGTTTTCTGGGAAAATTTTCAAAATTTCCGCCCATCCCTGATGGATACGTCGTTCCCTCTGTTCTCCCTTCCGAGATCCGACACGCCATCTCGTCGGTGAAGAAACGTACAGCACCCGGCCCTGACAGGATCAGACCCGAACACCTGAAGAACCTCCCGCCAGCGCTCATCAGCACCCTGGCGCGGCTCTTCACCCGATACCTGTCGGAGTGCAAGGTTCCATCTCAGTGGAAGACCAGCAAGACCGTCTTGCTGTACAAGAAAGGAGACGTGCACGACATTGGCAACTATCGCCCGATCTTCCTGCTGTCCGTAGTCTACAAGCTGTTCACTCGAGTCATCCTGAATAGGATCAGCAGAACGTTGGACGAAGGACAGCCACGCGAACAAGCAGGATTTCGGAAAGGATTCAGCACGATCGACCACATACACACCATTACGAAGCTCATCGAAGTGTCGCGAGAGTATAAGCTGCCGCTGTGCCTTTCGTTCATCGACCTGAAGAAGGCATTCGACTCCGTCAAGACTGAAGTGGTCCTCGAAGCCCTGCTCACTCAGGGCGTTCCTACTCAGTACATCAGAGTCCTTCGAGAGCTGTACAGTGGATTCACGACCAAGATCTCTCCATTCTACAACGACGTCGTCATCGACGTAAGGAGAGGGGTTCGGCAAGGGGATACCATATCCCCGAAGCTCTTCAGCGCCACCCTCGAAAACGTCATGCGCGAACTAGAATGGGAAGACATGGGAGTGAAGGTCGACGGCAGGCAGCTGCACCATCTGCGCTTCGCTGACGACATCGTGCTCACAACACCGAGCATCAGGCAGGCGGAGCGAATGCTGGTCGACTTCGATCGTGTATGTGGGAATGTTGGACTGCAGCTGAATCTTACGAAGACGATGTTCATGAGGAACGGACAGGTCTCTGATGCCCCATTCTCGCTCAACGGAACGAACATCTCCGAATGCTCCGGCTACGTGTATCTGGGTCGCGAAGTCAATATGGCCAACGACCTAGCGCCGGAGCTGAGCAGGAGGAAACGAGCGGCTTGGGGAGCTTTCAAGAGCGTCGAAGAAGTCGCAAAGAAGACGAAGAACGTCCGACTCCGTGCCACCTATTCGACTCTACCGTTCTTCCTGCCCTAACATACGCCTCAGAGACCTGGGCTATTCGAAAGCAAGATGAACACGCGATCAGCTTCGCGCAGCGTGGAATCGAGAGGACGATGCTCGGAGTGACACGACTCACGCAAGTGAGAGAAGGCCTCCGGAGTTCCGAGCTTCGCCGAAGTTCAAAGATCAGAGACGCTGTCGCGTGGGCCAAGTTGTCGAAAATTAGGTGGGCTGGCCACGTAATGCGCTTCGCAGACACCCGCTGGACGGGAGCCAGTTCCGACTGGATTCCGCGGGTTTCAAGAGAACACCGGGACGCCCACCAACGCGTTGGTCGGACTTCTTCGTGAAAGCCCTGAACGACCGATATGACGCTCTTCGTGTCCCTCGAGCGAGGAGAATCCATTGGACCACTCTTGCACGCGACAGGGACGAATGGAGACGCTGCTGGCGCCCGCTCGAGCAAGTCGATGAACAACGGGACGACAGGTGATACAGGTGATATTGTTCTCGCTTCTCTTCTAGAACAGTCCCGATACTAAACAGCGGCTCTTATAATGTATGAAGAAAGAAAAACACACTTAAACAAAGAGATAAGTCAAATGGTACGGCGCCACATCAGAACATCAAGAAATAAAACTGAGCAGGAAGTAGCAATGAGATGATGAGAGGGTACATCAAAAGTGGGCATATCTTTATGAACTGCTCACCGACGTCAGATGTTTGTGGATCAAACACCAGATTTACGAAAAATTTCGATTTCTTACCCAAAATGTCGCAGATTGTAAATCGTAAAAAATACTAAAAACCTCCATAAACCGTAAAATCCTAAATCGTAATTACGCACACCCCAGTGTGGGTCGATAGACGCCGTGCGAATTGATCGAATTACGTGCACGGTGACTGGATGCGTTGTTCGCCAAGTGCAAACAAGCATTTATGTTACTTAAGTATGCATTTTGAGAATACTGCTCCTTTCTCCGAATTTGTGTGTGAGCCTTTATACCATGGCTGAGCAACTGGAACCGGCGCAATACGGGTATCGGGTGGTATTTTCAATACACAGGGAAGGGCGGTCACCTTGGAGGCAAAGCGGCTTAGGGGGTCACCTTGTACTGAGTGGTTATCCGCATTGGTAGAAACGTGCGTGAATGCCGAATGATATCAGAAATGGGGTACCTTAGTCCACCACTGAGGTAGGACACACCTGTGCTGTGTATTTTGAGTAATGCAAAACAGACTACGGAGCTGAATTTTATGGTGACCCCCCCCCCCCCGAGCCGCATAGCTCATCACCTTGTGTTAAGTGGTTATCTGCCTTGGCAAGAAGGCGCGTGAATGCAAAATTACATCAGTGGCCAGATTCATCAGTCGCCTATCAGCCGGTATCGGTATATCGGTTATCGTATTTCTGTATCTCTCTTTATCACTTTCTACGTAGGCCGATGTGGTAAATCCGCGGTGAGGTGATACCGGCAGTATCTTTGATGAATCTGGTCCCAAAAGTGGCCTAGCTCAATTCATCACTGACGTTTAGTGAACATTTAGGAAAAACTCTAGGTCTTGCAGACTGGTTAAACGGCGCTATCGCGCGCTGTTGTCGGGACTATTACGGCTAGCAACTTCGTTCTGTCTCGCCTACGAACATCTCGATTATTAAGCCTCACATTGTGAGATAATTTGTCCTGTTCCTCCGTACTCCTTTTTTAACTTCCTCGGTGCTCACTGCATATTCTTGCATTATTAGATCTAGTTGTTCTTTTTTTGTTATCCACGTCACTGCTATCTTGCGAAGTCTCAATATTGTTCTCGTCCTATCTGGTCTCACCTCATACGCATAATTCACATGTTGTTTGTCAGGTAAAGAAATGCGAAGAACGCTGAGCGTGCCTTGATGATGGGTCAACTCAATACTTGTCGATCGTGTTCACATCACAAATAAAGTGACAGCGAGCAACACTTCCAAAACTAATTGAGAACATTCCAAAGAGGTCATATGGGGTAGCATCTAGCGAGAGCTTCTCAGCGAGACAAGCGTGGTTTAATGGACGCTCGACATCACCCCACACGACAAAACCAGCTTCTTTCACATCTGACAACATGTTGAAAGCGGGGTTAGGAAGCGAAGAAGGTATCCTACCGAAGCGAAAAGGTACTCTTTATTAGCCAAAAAGGGAGCACTCCACGGAGCAAATCGCATAGACACCCCCGGAATCGAAAGGTCGACCCCCTCCCGTGAGTCCGCCCTGCTATCCACTCGGTCATCCAGTCGCTGCCACCAACGTTGCAAATGAATCACTTGAATGTACACTGCAGTTTCGTCTAAGAAACGTGGAAAATTATCGTATTACTATAACCAAACTTTAATTTCAGCTCCAAACCTTTTGTAAGTTAGGTTCAGAGCATGACAGGGCCATTCCAGGTGTCACTTCTGCCTTATCGGCCTGCCCTGAAGTGATACCATTTTTGCCATTTTTGGATCACCCAGTGGCACTTAGCAAAAACGCAACACAGTCCTGTGGTCCTTGTCCGATACCCTACAAGACCATATACGTCTCGTTCAGAATCTCCGGACCGAGTACATTGACCTCCCTAGTTATATCTAAACAAGATTTGAACTAGCAGCAGCTCACGAATGACTAGCAGGGATCTTCGTATAACTTACATGCGACATCTTTGCTAGCTTGCAGCAGCTTACGAATGACAAGCAAAGATCTTCGTGTAACTTGCACATGACATTTGTGCTAGCTTCCAGTAGCTTACGAATACTAGTTTGAGGCAATCTGTTACTTGCAGATAGATTGTAAGTGACTTGCTCAACATTTTCTGATACGGCGACGGGCGCGGGGCAACTGTCAATGATGCGCCTTCGCTGCAGTGGCGGATGGCCCAGTGGGGAGCGGTTGTCGCGTCGTCGCGCCGTCGCTCCCGCGACACGTCACAGAGGAGTGTTATACCTCCGAGTGGCGGGAGCGGAACATACTCCTGTGCGACGGCCGTCGCTGCCCGTCGCTCGTCGCAGTGCATAGCGACTTCTACACTGATTTCAACACACGTCTGGTGATGTTTCCATGGATATGTCATGTTTTTGTTGTTTTCCTCCTGCCTCGCTGTGCAATCCCGCGTCGCTGCAGCGGACGGGAGTATACCATACGCCTTAAGGGCTGGGCACACTCCCGTTGCTTGACGCAGCTCCAATGATGAAGGATAGGGCAGAGACGCAGAGTACGTGTTTCTGCGTCAGGGGCGGCGGCGCGCTTATGGCACACTTCGCTTCAGCGTTGGCGCCCGGCGTCAGCTTCAAGGAATGAGCTCGCCCATTCCGTGACGCTAACGCTCTGGCGTCAGACGGCCGCCCTCCCCGTCCTCTCCATCGTTTCTTTCTATTTTTTTTGTTATGTTCCACTCCTTCTGGAAAGACATTTGTTTTTAAAGGGAAGTAAGATAGGAAAGCCCTTTCCTCAACCAAACCAACTATCGCTCCCGCTGTCAGCTAGCAATGGTCCAATGTCGACAGAGAAAGAAAGAACGTGAACAAGGAACATTCCATGTTCACGGAATCGGTCGCTTTCGAATTAGAGCACGTTTATTTTTGATAAAGTTTTGATAACGCTGATCGACAGCCTCCCGCGGTGCAGTTGCACTGCACAAAACGTTATCAAAAAGTTGCGGACTGCGGCTATTGGGTACGCGTTGGGTCTCGACTAGATTATTTCCGTCCCGCGGATACTTCCGCGGGACTATACCACAGGCCCAAGTGACGTTCAGAGCAGCATGGCGGCGCGATTGACGTGATGATAATATCTACCACTATATAGTTGAGTTAGCTCCCCGCCCTGTAGATGATGAGGCGTATCTCACTCAGGTTGGAAACCTGGCTGAGATACGCCTCGTGGAACCACCCGCAATCTCATGGAACCCCTTGCGACGCCTCCGCGTACCTCGCGCGGGCAACGCCTGCCGTTCAACATGGGATGTTTTTACAGCAGAGGACGCATAGCCTCCTCCTGCTTGATACAACGGCACCTGCGCGCGTTTCTGAGTGCCTGAATCCAGAAGACGGGTTCCCTTCGTCGCACCACAACCTTCTGGAGTCAGAAGAGGAGACACCGTCGTCCTACGACGCGGGATCGCATTCAGAACTGAATATGAGATGCTGCTGAAGAAGAGGAAGCGCAGCCTCCTCGTGCTTGACACAACAGCGTCTGCGCCCGTTTCTGAGTCCCTAAATCCAGAAGGCGGATACCCTTCGTCGCACTACAACCGTCTGGAGGCAGAAGATCGAAAAGAAAGGAAGCAGAGGTCACATCGTCGCCGTACGACGATCGGTCGCATGCAGAACTCAGCATTATTCCATGTTGAACGGAAAACTTCACCCGCGCCAGGTACGCCTCTGCGTGCCTCGCGCGGGCAATGCTTGCTGCTCAACATGGGATATTGTTGCAGCAGAGGAAGCGCATCCTCCTCCTGCTCTATACATCGGCAACTGCGAGCCTTTCTGAGCGCCTGGACCCAGAAGACAGGTCCCCTACGTCACACAGCAACCGTCTGGAGTCAGAAGAGGCCTTACCCGCGCGAGGTACGCCTCTGCGTACCTCGCGCGGGCAGTGTTTGTTGTTCAACATGGGATGTTGTTGCAGCAGCGGAAGCGCAGCCTCCTCCTGCTCTACACAGCGGCAACTGCGAGCCTTTCTGAGCGTCTGGATCCAGAAGATAGGTGATTCGTCGCGCTACAAGCTTCTGGAGCCAGAAGAGGTGATACCGACGTCGTGTGACGAGCGGGCGCTCGGAAAACAAGGAAGTGGGCCAGGAGTTGGGACCAGGGAGGGGGGAGGGGAAGACCAGTAAAGGTGGGCCAGCAATTAGATCCACTAAGAAGAAACGAGTTAGGGAAACCTGGTGTCCGGATTTGGAAGGGCGTCAACGATCCGGTGATCCAAGCTGTTTGGAATGACAACTGTTGCGGAGGAGCAACCTGAGGGCAGAAGTACTGCGCAGTACAAACCAATGACGTTACTGGACGGTATACATTGGATCCGATCGAAAATCTTTGGATAATTGGATGATTCGGATTTGCGGGACTTTGCGTACCCGGATTTTTGGATGAATCGAGTTATCCGAATCGGATATCCGAAAATGATTTTCATTAAATACATTGAATTCGACCAAATCTCCGGATTAATGAATGATTCGGATAACGCTATTTTGACGGACCCCGGATTTTTACACGATATGGATAATGACAATTTCGGGGACTCCGGTTTTTTGAATTATTCGGATACGGGCAATTTCGCGGACCTTGGATTTTTGAATTATTCGAATCGGATATATATATATAAAATGATTCATTGTGATCCAATGTATACTGTATGGGCCGGAGAGGGTGCCTATGATGAACGTACGGAAGTGTTGAACGGCTTGATGCCAACAAAGTACGCAGCAAATCCTAGATGTTAGCGTATTTCAAGTTTTACAAAAAAATTCCCTAGGCCAGTGATGTTGCAAAGTCGCGCGAAGCGCGCAAGTGCGAGACACGCCGTTAGGCGTATCGGAGCACTTGTATGATAATATCCCATACCGATCAAGCGACGTCGCGTCGCCCCGTCGTGAGGTGTTCATCCCTGTTCTGCTGCAAACACCTTATCGCACAATTATCAGTATCGCCACGCGACGATAATATCGCCGTTCATTGCTGCTGAGCGATTTGCTCATCGCTCGGTGATTAGCTACTACGTTATCGTTTCGAACGCATGTGTCCATAGCACCAACACCCTCGCAGAAGAGCGCGACTCGCACCGACAGTGGGCTTCGCGTCGCTTCGCGAACGCTCTGAACGTCCCCTAAAGGGTTGGCCACACCCGACAGCGGCTCTAGTGCGTCAAAAATGGGGCGGGCGTCGCTCTCAAGCTCGAAACATGTTTGCGGTGAGGGGCGGTCGTCCTTTCTTTCTCTGGTGTCGGCATTGGGCCACTGCCAACCATCGCTCAGCTGACCGCGGGAGCGATAGCTGGTTTGGTTGAGGAGAGGGCTTTCCTGTCTTTCTTCCCTTTAAAAACAAATCTCTTTCCAAAAGGAGTGGAACATGAAAAAAAAGGAAAGAAACGATGGAGAGGACGGAGAGGTGCAGCCGTCTGACGCCAGAGCGTCAGCGTCACGGAATGACCGAGCCCGTTCCGTGAAGCTGACGCTTGCAACGCTGACGCTGTGCGTCAACGCTGAAGCGAAGTGTGCCACAAGCGCGCCGCCGCTCCTGACGCAGAGACACGAATTCTGCGTCTCAGCCATATTCTTCATGATTGGAGCTGCGTCAAGCAGCAGGAGTGTGCCCAGTCCTTAACGCACATGATGGAGGCAATATTTCCGTATGTTCAGATCTTCTCTTATCTACGTAGATACAGCCAAAGCAGGAAAGTGAGGGTGGGTATGCTTCATTTGTTTTATAGCGCTCCCTTCGCAGTACACTGGTTGCGATTGGAGGCAGAGTACAGTGCTGGATGTGAGTTTCTGATTGCCCCTCCTCCCGGATCCAACGGTCCTGAGCGAGCAGGACCTGGTGTTTCGACGTTACGTCTCTTCAGAGCCCTTGCTGCGGATTATGTCGACCCTGTACGCCATGACCAGTCATAGGGGGGGAGGTGTAAATAGGATCGGGGGCAGGGTCAAGCTTCAGGTTCGGGAATCGAAGGGGGGGGGGTCGTGCTGTGGCCTCGTCTGGAGGGGGGGGGGGGATCGTGCTCTTCCGGTTTTGGCAGAGGATTCTCTCTTATTCTTCAGATTTTTTGGTGATTTTTTTAATTCTTAATAAGTTGTTTTTTCCAGGAATGCTTACGAAGGTGTGGAGTCTCTCCTTCGTCCCGCAAAGTTGTAAAAATTAATATAACAAGTTTCAAATAATGATTGTATTACTCGTTAGAAATAAAGATTTTCCGCCGGCAGATTTGAAGTCAATGAGAACTTTCCATTTTTCAGTTTATTTTTCAGGAAGTCATGGACGCGACAGTTTTCTGCCTGAACGAGCGACATCTACGTCCTAAATTGCAGTCTATAAAATTTGAAGTGTCATTTGCTAAGGAAAATTAGGTGCTTTTCCTACAAGATTTTTGGAAGCACTCTTCGAAGCGATGACCGAATGGCAACCGAGGATGGACTTGTCACGGAACTAATTTTCTCTCTTCTGCTGGAAACAACATCAGAAAGTGAAGTTGTGCCCAATAAAGTTTTAACCCACCGGTTGACACAAGGGAATAGGTGTTTTTGTGAGACAATCTTCTGTATAAACAGACGCTCCGATTTGTACCATTTGCCGAAAAAATTCGACACCGTTAATCACATGGAAGCCGCTATTTTTACAAGCTGCTTTTTAAAGCGTAGAACCCACACCTCTTACAGTTTTGAAAGCTCTGTGAATTTTTCAGAGATGTCGCACAAACTCCGAAATATGGTAGGTTACGTGGAGCCATTGCGTTCTCCGATATCACCGATCGCCACTGAAGGACGGACTTCTTGCGGCAAAAAAAAATTTCTACCTTCTGGAGGAAGAGCATCAGATAGTGAAAACTAGGCCATCTTAGAGCTCAAGATGTGATTAATATACAATCATAAACTAAGCTTCTTCGCAGCGATCTCCGATATGATTAGGGTTGATCGTATTTAAATTTTTCGCTTTTCAAGAAAAATTAATTAATTTTTACCTGAAGCAGATCACCCACACAGTTGAAATCTTGCCAGAAAAAGTTTCAAGTCTTGTTTAATGCACAGTGTAAAAATTATGGTTTTCTGAAACGAATATACTGGATCGACCACTGGTCGATATGGCACCGACTTCATGGAAGCGACGAAATTCGACGTTCACAAAAATGACTATAACTCGGTAAGTTTTCCACAATTTTAAAAAGCCAATGGCTTTTAAAACTACAAGAAAAGATATTTCATACGGTGTGAAAATCTGTTTTCAAAAGCTAGATCTTTATACGGGGCGGAGGCCTTCGATTTTTGAGCGAAAAATTGAAGTGATTTTGTATAGATAATTATATCCTGGTAGGGTTTTCGAATTTTGAAAGATTTAATAGCTTTTTAGAAACTAGAGAAAAAGCGCTTTCGAACCATACAAAAATTGGTTTTCAAAAGGGAGGTCTTCATATGGGTGGTAGGGGTTCGATTTCTGGTCCATTGTTGCAGAAATACGTGCCAAAAATCGAACCCCCCTCGCCCCCTATGAAGACCCCATTTTTAAAGACTGCTTTCTATATGGGTAGAAAGCATCTTTTTTCTATTTTTTAAAAAGCAGTTGGGATTTTTGAATTTCGAAAAGGGAACCGAGTTATGATCAGATTTGTGAAGAACTGGTGGTAGACTCTGCACCGTCGACACTGGAGTGATTTCATAAAAATGATCATAACTCCGTTCGTTTTCCGAAATTCAAAAATCCCAATTGCTTTTTGAAAAATAGAGGAAATATGCTAACTGACCATGCATAAATCGTCTGTCAAAAAGGAGGTCTTCATAAGGGGCGAGGGGGGTTCGATTTTCGGTCGATTTTTGGCAAAAATCGACCAGAAATCGAACCCCCACCGCCCCCTATGAAGACCTCCCTGTTGAAAACAAATTTCTACATGGTTCGAAAGCGCATTTCCTCTAATTTTTGAAAAGCAATTGGAATTTTTGAATTTATAGAACGAACCCAGTTATGGACATTTTTTCTGAAATCACTCCAATGACTCCGGTGATGGGCCGACCAACTCCTCTGGTTACGGTTTCACAAAATTGATCATAACTCGGTTCATTTTTTGAAATGCAAAAATCTCAATTGCTTTTTGAAAACTAGAAAAAAAGCGTTTTCGAACCGTGTAAAAATTAGTTTTCAGCAGGGAGGTCTTCATAGGGGGCGGTGGAGGTTCGATTTCTGGTCCATTGTTGCAGAAATACGTGCCAAAAATCGAACCCCCCTCGCCCCCTATGAAGACCTCTTTTTTGAAAGGCGATTTATAGATGGTCAGTTAGCATATTTTTTCTATTTTTCAAAAAGCAATTGGGATTTTTGAATTTCGAAAAACGAACGGAGTTATGATCATTTTTATGAAATCACTCCAATGTCGACGGTGGAGAGTCTGCGAGCCGTTCTTCACAAATTTGATCATAACTTGGTTCAATTTTTGAAATTCAAAAATCCCAATTGCTTTTTGAAAAATAAAGGAAATGCGCTTTCCATACGTATAAAAACCGGTTTTCAAAAAAGGGGTCTTCATACGGGGCGAGGGGGGTTCGATTTTTGGCACGTATTTCTGCAACAATGGACCAGAAATCGAACCCCTACCGCCCCCTATGAAGGCCTCCCTTTTGAAAACCAATTTTTATATGGTTTGAAAGCGCTTTTTCTCTAGTTTCCAAATATCTATTGGCTTTTGTAAAACTCGAAAAACTTACCGAGTTACGATTACTTATTCAATATCACTTCAATTTTTTTCGCACAAAAATCGAAGTCCTCCGCCCCCTGAAGATCTAGTTTTTGAAAACCGATTTTCACACCGTATAAAATACTTTTTTTCTAGTTTTTAAAAAGCTATTGGCTTTTTAAAATTGTGGAAAACTTACCGAGTTATAGTCATTTTTGCGAATGTCGAATTTCGTCGCTCCTATGACGACGGTGCCACATCGATCAGAGGTCGATACAATCTATTCGTTTCAGGAAACCATGATTTTTACACTGTGCATTGAACAAGACTTGAAACGTTTTGTGGCAAGAATTCAACTGCGTGGGTGATCTGCATCAGGTAAAAATTAATTAATTTTTCTTGAAAAGCGAAAAATTTAAATGCGATCAGCCCTAATCATATCGGAGATCGCTGCGAAGAAGCTCAGATTTTTACTGTGTAATACTCATGACTGAAAAATCCATGAAGCACAATTCCACTCTCGCGTGTTCTTTCCTTGAGAAGATTGAAAAATTTTCCGCGAGAAGACCACCCTCAGTCTCCATCGATGATATCGGCGAACGCAATGGCTCCACGTAACCTACCATATTTCGGAGTTTGTGCAACGTCTCTGAAAAATTCACAGAGTTTTTAAAACAATAAGAAGTGTGGATTCTACGCTTTAAAAAGCAGGATCCATGCTTCCATGTGATTAACGGTGTCGAAAATTTTCGGCAAATGACACAAGGAGCGTCTGTTCACAAAGGATCGTTTCAGAAAACAGGTTTTATTGCCATGTGTCAAACGAAGGCTTAAAATTTTATTGGGTACAAGTTCACTTTCTGATGCTGTTTCCAGCAGAAGAGAGAAAATTAGTTCCGTGACAAGTCCATCCTCCGGTTGCCATTCCGTCATCGCTTCCGAGAGTGTCTGAAAAATGTTGTGGATAAAACACTTAAGTCAGCTTTAGCAATTAACACTCTGCATTGCATAGAGTACAATTTCGAATGCAGATGTTGCTCCTTCACGTGCAAAAATGTTCGGTGTTCACGAGATGCTCAGAAAGCCTGAAAAGTTGAACTCGTTGTGATTAATTCGACAACTGCTCTCAAAAGTGCTTTATTTTCAACTGTAAACAAACAAAATATTATTATCAGAAGATTACATAAACTAAACCTTTATCAGCGTTTTTTTTAACAAATTACTAAATCAAACAGTTGTCCTCTTTCTTGAGCTAATCTGATACAGTCGACGCTGGAAAGAAGGACCTATTAAAGGGTACAAAAATTGCATAGAAAATTTTAAAAAATCAACGCGGATAGGAAATAAAACGGTGGTCTACACAAGGGGGGAGGGTCGTACCAGATCCGCTCTGGGAGGGGGGGTCGTAAATTTTCGGCAAAAATCGAACCCCACGCTTGACCCTGATCGGGGTGTCGCCCCCTACTCAGTGATTGTCCGACTTGGTAAGGGCACATGTGTGTTAATAACATCAGAAATGGCCTACCTCAGTTCACTGGGTTTTACTTAGACCTAACCAAATTCTGCTGATGCACTAGGTGGCGGCTCTTCTTCCTCCTCCAAGCCGCGTGCGGTCACGTCCTACAACGATGAAATTTTCACGGACGAGTCGTCCGGGGCGGGTTACAACAACAACGTGGTGGAACGCCACCGTATCGATTTTTGTTTTCTTTGCCGCAAGAGCGATTCTCGGACAACCCGCGCAGCATACGCCACAGCCTGCATAGCGACGAGGGGTGTTTCGGAGTGCACGGCTTCGGGCCACTGCTTCGGCGGTTGGGTTGAAACCACAATTTTTGTTGGGGTGCTCGTGGCATCCGGGCGGAGCAAAGGTTGTAGAGTTGTGCTGAAGGGCGATGCATTCTTCCGCCCTCAGACCGCGCTCCACGATGAGCACCGCACCTTAAGCCCATCGGCGCGTCCCGGACAACTCGTCCGTGAAATTTTCATCGTTGTAAGTGTAGCGTCGAGTGACGTGGCCATTTTCGATATCCATCGACACCACGATCAGTCGATATGGAGGGTCGTTGAGCGGTCGGCTCTTCAACCGCCGCTACAAGAGAGCCCTGGGAGACGGGAGTAGTTCTCGCACGAGCAGCTTGGACGCACCACACCCTGGAGTTGTCAGTTTGTTTATATTGTGCCACACGAGGTTTTAGGTGGAGCTTTATTCGCAGGGCCTGACGCGTTTCGACTTCACGTCGTCTTCGGAGGCCAATTGGATCCACCGGGCCGATTCGCCTCTACTGGTCAACTTACGTGGGCGAGTCGGCCCCTGCGGTGACGACGTGAAGTCGAAACGCGTCAGGCCCTGCGAATAAAGGTCCACCTAAAACCTCGTGTGGTACAATATAAACAAACTGACAACTCACAACAATGCCGAGGTTTCAAGAAGAGGGAAGATTGAGATTACACCCTGGAGTCATTTCTCTAGCCTGTCTCTGCTCTCTGAAGAGCGCAGAACTCAGCCGCGGACTCCTCGTGAGCTTTCACACGAGCAGCTTTGGTGGTACACACCCTGGAGTCCCTTTCCTAGCCAGTCTCTGCGCTCGAAGAGCGCATAACCCAGCCGCGGACTTCCTCTGAGTGATGGGAACAGTTCTAGCACGAGCAGCTTTGATCGCAAACGGCCTGGAGTCCCTCCCTAGCTTGTCTCTGCGCTCTTCGAGCGCAGAACTCAGCCGCGGACTCCTCGTGAGCTTCCACACGAGCAGCTTTGGTGGTACACACCCTGGAGTCCCTTCCCTAGCCTGTCTCCGCGCTCGAAGAGCGCAGAACCCAGCCGCCGACTCCCACTGGGAGACGAAAGCAGTTTCCACGCGAGCAGCCTTGGTGGTACACACCCTGGAGTCCCTTTTCTAGCCAGTCTCTGCGCTCGAAGAGCGCATAACCCAGCCGCGGACTTCCTCTGAGTGATGGGAACAGTTCTAGCACGAGCAGCTTTGATCGCAAACGGCCTGGAGTCCCTCCCTAGCTTGTCTCTGCGCTCGAAGAGCGCAGAACGCAGCCGCGGACTCCTCGTGAGCTTCCACACGAGCAGCTTTGGTGGTACACACCCTGGAGTCCCTTTCCTAGCCTGTCTCCGCGCTCGAAGAGCGCAGAACCCAGCCGCCGACTCCCACTGGGAGACGAAAGCAGTTTCCACGCGAGCAGCTTTGGTGGTACACACCCTGGAGTCCCTTTTCTAGCCAGTCTCTGCGCTCGAAGAGCGCATAACCCAGCCGCGGACTTCCTCTGAGTGATGGGAACAGTTCTAGCACGAGCAGCTTTGATGGCAAACGGCCTGGAGTCCCTCTCTAGCTTGCCTCTGCGCTCGAAGAGCGCAGAACGCAGCCGCCGACTCCCACTGGGAGACGAAAGCAGTTTCCACGCGAGCAGCTTTGGTGGTACACACCAGGGATGAGCGGATTAACCGTTATCCGTTATCCGGCTTCCGGCTTCCGGTGGGTTTTGGCCTATCCGTTTTGTTGTTCGTTATCCGGGGATTTTCCGCCGGATAACGAACAACAAAATGTGGCGACCTTGTGATTACTTAGTTGAATACAAGGACAATTTTAACACATTCACGACGAAAGCGTTTTCGCGCCCACTGGCTGCCGGTTGCCATTTTAGCCGGCGTATGTGCGCTTATTGTGTCTCTGTAATGGGAGACGTTTTTGTCTTATTAGTTACGACGAAACCAATCATATTTCTGTTTCCCCAAACTCAACATTGAGTCTTTCCTAAAATTTGGGAGTTTGAAAAGAAAATCGAACAATGACATCAATAAAGAAAGTTCTTCCCAAAGCTCCGCCGTCCACTCAAAGACATTGTCGGGAATGTGTTAAAAAATCGTCTTGTGTTTTTTCCACTGGCAGTCGAGATACGCTTGCAATGCCAGGTCGGTGCCTTCTCAGAGTTCTCAATGATATAATTAGACTATCTAATTGCTCTCGCGTTTTGAATTGCTGAACACTGCCTTGCTCATTTCTATTTGTGGGGTTTTGACCAAAATTACTTCTATCATAATGTGCGATCTGGAAAAAACCAGTCGATCAGTGGAGAAAAGGGCAAACGTCCATACGAGTCACTTCGTTATAAGCATTATCCAGACACTCCGCCTCTACACGACCTCTTATCGCTTTTTGAACCTATGTTTGACACTAGCAGCAATTACAATTTACCCTTTCCAAAGCAATAGAGAGTTTTATTCGATCTGGGCAAGAGTTAGGGTGCAATTTAATTGGAGTGTAAACAAAAAGCGACTCTTTTTAACGACTGCCCCACTGAAGCCCAGAAATTTCTATGAGATCTATCCATAGTGACTCCATTGCAGCTGAAAAACATGCATAAAGGATACAAGATGACGGTGATGCCGACACGCATTCTACTCTTACGTGATATGCTGCAGGCACTTTGAATGCGTATTTGGCCAACACTATGACTTGCGGTGGTCAGCCGACGGACAATTAATGCACTATCCTGGCCGGACAAGCTTGGTACCAATACATCGAGCCCGAAAGGATGGAAGGCTTGTTTGGCCTGGAGGGGGAATCCGAACCAAGAGCATTGAGCCGGAGAGCATGCGACAGGTGGCACTTTCGACTGCACTACCACGTGCCATGAAGAAAAAACACGATAAGAATGTTATAAGTGATTTATTTGACATATGACATGGATAGTGTTACAATTACCGACCTACCATTGGAGAAATATAGTTTAAAAGTAGTTTTAATTTTTGCTGTTTGTTCGTTATCCGTTTTTCCGTTATCCGGCCATTTTTGGGCAAAATTATCCGTTATCCGTTATCCGGGTTTCAAAATTTTATTATCCGCTCATCCCTGGTACACACCCTGGAGTCCCTTTTCTAGCCAGTCTCTGCGCTCGAAGAGCGCATAACCCAGCCGCGGACTTCCTCTGAGTGATGGGAACAGTTCTAGCACGCTTTGATCGCAAACGGCCTGGAGTCCCTCCCTAGCTTGTCTCTGCGCTCGAAGAGCGCAGAACGCAGCCGCGGACTCCTCGTGAGCTTCCACACGAGCAGCTTTGGTGGTACACACCCTGGAGTCCCTTCCCTAGCCTCTCTCCGCGCTCGAAGAGCGTAGAACTCAGCTGCCGACTATCACTGGGCGACGAAAACGTGCTCCAATGACAACGGCTCGGATGGCGTGCGCGGGCGCTGGCACTTTGCCACGTCAGCGCCTGGTTAGTTCTAATGGCTATCAGTTCACTCACTGTAGGGCTAGAACACACCAGTGCTGCAAAAAAAAAAAACGATTTCAAAAAGCACAAACCGTTGTGTAGAGGTGGGGGGGGGGGGGTGACCTTCCCGACCCTAGTTGCAACGGGATAACGGGAGGGGAGTGTATTCCCATGGTTTTACACCTTGCCTCTACGTCCTCCTGGCTTTCCAGAAGAGCGCTCGTTATCACGGAAGAGGCACGCTCGGCTAAGTGTTGAAAAAATGCAATTTTTACCACATCCTGATCAGGATTTCACCGCGTTCAACGTTGACCTAAACTACGTTTTACAGATTATCCTATTGATGCCTGTACGAGCTTATGGGAATGGAGACGCTTAATCGAGACGACTTCCTTGAGCCACTCACTGACCAGGTATCTGGGAATGAACTGGTAATTCCGCATCTCGCAATGATTAAAGTTCAGCATCTGGTTGACAAGACCTACTTGCATGGATACTCTTACTACCACGGAATGATCCCAACGTAAGTTGAACGAAGGAAAGGAATTGTACTTATTGGAGTGGATCTTTGGCCACTAAAACCAAATCGGAATAGATTTTGAGTGCGAAACTTTGGGGCATGGTTTCCCTCGCACGAGCGCTCTAGCCCTAGTTTATACCTGCGCCGTCACGCGGCGCGACACCACTATCGCCATAGATATCGATTTTTTGCGCCGCCCGATCGATATCTCTCCCGACCATCGTGCCGCGCCGCGCAGCGGCGTAAGTATAAACTAGGGCTAACACTGAGGCACGCATATCTCCATTTGATGACTCTGACGTACTGAAACTGCTTAACCGGGAAGTGCGCAGCTAGGTAGAGCTGGAAAAATGCGTACAAAACTCCAGAAAATTGTGTAGACGTCAAAACCCCTCAAATCTCAACCACTCAGTTGAAGTGGAGAAACCCTGCGACACAGAAGAACCGAACCCACCGACCTCCTTTGAATGAAGCAACGCCACCATCCACTACGCCACAATCCATACGCCAGCCCATCGCCATCGCCGGCATACAAAAGACCGATGCGCATCGATCGAATCTCCACGTGGGCGGCGACGCAGCCCACGTGTGCGACGCGTCGAACAAGTGTGTTCCAGCTCCAACTGCGCGCTCCTATGCCATGCATCTATTCCGATCTGGCTCCAGGGGTCTTAGCAATTCCCTTATTGTTCTTTCTTTTAGACAAGATGTGCCTGAACTTCTAGAGAAAGATGGCGATTTCCTTTTGAGGAAGGAGCAAATTAATGAAGGTAGGTTGGTAGTAAAAAAACGCCCGGCGCAATCCAGGGTCTGGATTCATCAACGACTTACAGCAATTTAACAGAGAAAAGACAGGCGAAATCCCTGATAGCGCTGCGAAACGAAACTGTGGGACCACCCCTACCCTTGTTTATCTCAAAAGCTCAGCTCGGTATATTGCCCACTATGAACTGTTTTGGGGGCTCGCGCACTCAACAAACAGCGATGTAAAACTAACAGATTGTGGGGCAATGATACCACGGGGGGGGGGGGCAGCCCATGGGCTTCGACCGACGTAAGTGAAGCAGTCGGATAGTGACGTGGGACTTCCCCCGTTGTACACAAACTAACGCGTACATACGTATATGCAAGTTGCAGCGAAAGGGGCCTAGCTCAAACGGGTAAAAATTCGTTCACACGTGGACTGGCCCCCTCAAGTAGCACTGCCCCCAGATCGTCGCAGGAGTGCCACTCATCACTATAAGCGAGGCAGTAGAGTGGTAGGCCTGATCAGAAGCGGAGTCAGCAACTTGCTCGCCTTTAACTTCACTGAAGAACCACGCCCTGGCCGCGTAACAACGAGAGTCGCTTCGAACGCAGGGTTCTTCTCATTAGTAGAGCACTAAGTAGAAGAAAATAAAGTAAAATCAGAATAAAAGGGCACTTCGAAGATATATCATTATGTGTAAAGAAGATGAGGACCCATGAGGACCGAACCAATGACCCCACACCTGGCAAGCTGAAGCACCCTGCGCCACCGCCGCAACTGGTAGGACTGCCTTAGGGGGCATACTTCCATCGCCGCGATGCCATCGCGGCGCTCAGTTCGGGCCGTTCCGCCGCACGCGGAAATAGTCAACGGAAACATCGCCGCGGCCCCCACAACAGTGGCGGTCGGCATGCACGATGGCTTCCCGCGCCCATCGCGGGCATGGCATACTTTTTCGCGCCGCGCTCGGTGTTTAGGGTTGGTCCTGAACGGATCGCCGTCGCGCTCCCTTGCAAAGCGATGAACGGTGCGACCAACACTGAGAAGTTCAAATTCCTTCGCGTCGCTCTGCAAATCTCATCGTCGCGATTTCTTCGCGGCGACGGGAAGGATGCACGAGGCCTTAGGCCTGGTTTATACTTGCGCCGTCACGCGGCGCGACGCAATGTTCGCCATAGATATCGATTTTTCCCACCACTCGGTCGATATCTATTCGGACTATGGTGCCTCGCCGCAGCGGCGCAACTATTAACCAGGGCTTACGGAGCCCCATCTCTCACCGCTCTCGCGCCAGCTCTTTCGCGCGGCCAGCCCACAGTCAACCCCTGACTTCAAGGCCCCGTTGAAGCTCGTTAAACAACTCGTTTGGGAGTGACATTTTGCAATTTTGACACACATTCGTAATCAGCATTCCGAGCTCTTTCTAATGGTCCACTTTTAACGAAAAAATGCGTTAAAATCGGTAACCTGGTTAAAAAAATAAAAATAAGAAAAAATAAAAAATAAAAATAAAAAATTAATCTTAGCTGTAGTCAGTTCGGCTGTATTTTAGTATGTAGACAAGTAGATCTTTTCCTTTAATGATTTTTTTTTCGACTCCGTATATACATGGCAATATGATATGTGTTCATCTCCACAATAAATAACTACAGTACTTCTATCGTCAACAAAATTGCTAAACGAGAAAAATAATTAGGATTCTATGACTGAACAGTAAAACGAGACTTCTGAATTAACAAACGCTTGCTACGCCCAGTTCGTTTAGTCGTCCAGCTTCTAGGAAGATTCAAGAGCTCTGAGATCAAAGTTCAAGTTTTCGACCGTTTTCGTTGTCCCGACAAAACTTTGCGCAGAAAATGCGGTCGCTAACTAGACTTTCAAGCCTGGCATTCTTCTATGCTGCCATAATTGTTTCTCAAAACCACAATCTGTTTTAATGAAGACTTCAAGTCAGGCAGTGGCCACTCGAATTCTGGATCTATCCTAGTCGGAGGGGGGAGGGCAACCCCAAAGTGCCAATTCCTGGGGCATTCCATGTCACATAACCATATCCACTGAAAATAGATGAAAGCCCTCGCATTATGGTATACCAGCTGAAGCTCTCGTAGAAGCTCAAGATAGGAAATGGAGATGCAAAAAAGCGTATGCTCTCCGATTAGGATAGATTCCGATTTCTTTGGTACAGTTCGTCTTTGGAAGATACAATACCGGTCTTAACTTTCGGTCATTGGGCGGAAAAAGCGAAAAAAAAACGCCTTTTCCGCCGCTTTTCTGTAGCGCTCTTCAAATTGAACGCATTGTAAATTGAAACACATATTCGTGATCAGCACCGAGCTCTCTTTGCGATGAGCTCGAAATCGTCTGGCGAGCGCCTTAAAAATAGATCAGTGACCTAATTTCTACCTGGCGCGGCTGACACCTGTGCTCGCGGGAGATAATTACACCTACAGCTCCTAAACAGCTAATGAAGGAGGAGATTCGGCCCAATCAAGCCTATTTTTACCTTATATATTGTAACACATTGCTCTCTAAATTTCCTAGCCTCTCGCGGTTACAATGATGTAATTCTTTAAGGGATCCGCTAATTTAATTGACATTAGTTTTAGAAAATGTGTCCACTTTGGACGACTCTAATTTTGGACTATCAAATTTATGTGTACCTACACTCATTTGTCCCGTTAAACGTTATAGTTGAAATCGAGCTGCGAAAGTGAAACCTTTGGGGTTGAAATCGTTAGTAATTATGCGCTGGCAAAGTTGCCCCATGACACTTTTTTGCGGTTACCCGCGCAGTTTTCCCGCGATTAAAGTGATCACAGGATCATTTCTTTAAAGATGGAAACGCAGGGATTTAGAGGTCTATGAAAACCCCTTATACTCTTCAAAACGTGAGATTTTGAATAGGCTAGAGGACATTTTAGCCACTCAGCTACGCAGCAAACTCATTCCAAATGGAAAAAAGCGCCGTTTAAAAGATTGCTCAAAATTGAAAAATAGCCTACGAGTACATTCACCAGTTACTTCCGACTAGAAGTACGGTTTGATTTCAAATTTGGTCTATTTGAACCTGTTTATCACGAGTCAAACGTCTAATTGTCCTGATCGGAACGCAGATTAGATCCGGAGTTAGTCCTCTCGTCTGTCCTTGTGACCCCTCCGGCCTTCTGAGGGCGCCGCAAATCGCCTAACTCGCTTCTTCACACTTCTGGTGCCGCGGAGCGATATTGATACTTCCACACGACGCTGAAGTAGAATACTCGGCGTAAACCAATTCAGCTTTGGATGACTACGGCCTCTCCCTTTTATTTAATATGCCTGCAGTTTCTATCTCGTATTTAGACTGGTTGGATGCGTGGCCCATCCCAGAAAGACTGCTCGAATTCGCTCCCCTTTAATAGCGCCTGCGCCTTCAAAACTCCCGACTTCAATTTCCTAATCATTCGTTTATCATTTTTCGTCCATAGTACGTTCCATATTTATTTCTGTTTGACTTTTGTCTTGCACTAGATTTTTACAATAGACATGTGTTTAAGTCATTCAACCGTTTTCCTTTCGCACTTTGCACTCAGAGATCATTTTGTACAGGTAACTTCTGCTTCAACATTACAGTACGCCAAAAGTATTTTTCATCCTTATTCCCCCTTATTTATAAAACATTTAGCCTTTTTTATTAGGGTGTCCCATAATTTTCTGGGCTATTTGAACCATGAGTGTTTGGCGCCTTACAACTCCTTTATACATGATCCAAATGGGATGTTCTCTTGACATAACAAGGCACATCACATCATATCATATCATAGCATATCAATTACTTCTATCGGCCTACTGCCCGCACTTTGGCAATTTCTTGAAATTGAAGCAGAAGTCGACGTGTCGCGATCTGCTTCATCACTTTCGTTCTGGACTGTCTGCCTACGCTGCTCACAAAGGTATCGTTGCTTTGTTAAGTCCAGATGCCTGCAGCAAGTCAACGTGTGAAACATGGTTCAATCGTTTTCGGAAGGGAAAGTTTAGCATTACGGACAAGAAGCGTACTGGAAGACCGATCGGAGCGAACAAACGGCGAGTGCTTGCAGCAGTCAGGAGGAAACCTGCCAGAGCATTAGGGCGATATCGAAGGCCACCAGTACTCCACGTGGCACTGTTCATCGTTACCTGAAACAAAGTGGAAGAAGGGCAGTTTTGCCCGGATGGATCCCGTATGCACTGACTCCGTCTCAGAAACGACAGCGAGTGGTCACATGTCAGAATAATCTCAACCGCTCAAGAACGACTGCGTGGTTAAGCACGATTGTGGCACAGGACGAGAAGTGGTGCATGTACGATAACACCACACGGGTGATCCAGTGGCTTCCGAAGCACGAAAGACCAGAACCATTCCCGAAGCCGTATCCACATGGGAAGAAGGTTTTGCTTTCGTTTTGGTTCACAAGTCCTGCACAACTCGCTTTTAACGGACGGGCAAACGATTACAGCAGACTTGTTCATTGAAGATATGCTGGAAATGAAACGCAAGCTGCTTGAGAAGTACCCGAGATTCGGTACTATTCGTGTGTTAATGGATAACGCACGACCGCATCGAGCGAAACGAACGCAGGAGACCATGAGGAAGGAGGCTATCGAAATTGTGGCGCATCCTGCGTATTCGCCAGATATCAGCCCTTGTGACTACGCAGCATTCAGAAGTCTTGCTCACTTTTTTAGGAATAAACGATGCTCGCAACGTCAAGAGGTTCAGTGCGCAATCGACGAATGGATCGGCAGCAGGACAGCTTCTTTTTGGGAGAATGCAATCAACTCTCTGCCCAATCGTTGGAGAAAGGTTGTGGCCACAGATGGAGAATATATCAATTGACTACGCTTTGTCATTATCTTGTTGTAATAAATTGTAATAAAATGGTATGACAGCCCAGAAAATTATGGGACACCCTAATAGAACATTTGAAAACACGTTAAGAATGTTTCTTATAAATCCTTTACTAGCTTAGTGCGCATATGACCTTCGGTGTCTAGTGGTACTGTGGAAGTAACACAACTAATCCTACCTCTTGGTACACCTCCACCTTCGCTGAGTTTGCTTGAGAGCCCTCATACTATGAGAAAGCAACTGGCACTCTTAGGGAAATTCATTGCAGGAGACGAAGCACAGTCCCTCTTTCCGACTGGAATAGAAATCCGCAAGCAGAATGGTTCCCTGCATTAATTCCTTAATAAGACGCTACGATAGACAGTTCGATATTTGTGACAGTTTGGTTAGTTTATGGTGGCAGCTACTATTTAATTTGCGACCTCTACTGTGGTTCGGTGTCAGTTTTCCGTTTTAACGCTGATGTTGAATGTACAAGTGTCCAAGTCGGTGTAAAACTTGCTGAGGTGCACAATTAATGAAATGAACATGATCTAATGCGACATAAAAGTGTTAATTGGTCTGATTATCTTACAGGTGAGCGCTTTCTACCAGGTTTCCTTGAGCAAGAAGAGGATTGTGTCTCTTGACCAAAGCGGCCGCAGGGTTTGCCGTGCTGATGCTAGTTTTATATACAATTCGAGATGTTTTAGATGTGCTGCTTTAGCAGTGATTTTGGAAAATCAACTAATTTTTATTGTAATTTTTACACCAGAAGATGTAGGTGAGATCCGCGGATCCATTTTCCGGAATTACTGCCCTGCGTCTCGTTACATCATCATGACTGGCTTCTCAACGACCGTTTGTGCACAGCCCCTACTCGTCAGCTGCGAAAGATCTCCTTCGACCCGAACACTTACATCTTTACTCTTGGAAGCATGTGTCCAAATATTCCTTTGTGGGCCAGCGTCAATATGAACAAGTTGACCAACAAGCAGACTGAACACACTAAACATTGAACATTAGAAAATCAGTTGAAAATTAGCTTGTGAAGGTTTTGAAGATCCTTTGAAGGTTTTAGATGATGCGTAGTGAATTGAGGGCTCACCTGTAGGTGATCATTCTCATAGGTGTAGCAGTTATGCAATCTCGTTGGTTTCCACCTCTGCGTCTTTCCAATTTGTTGGTTAAAATGTAATGTCGGATTTAGCTGATTCCACCTCAAGTGCTCATCGGAATTTAAAATTTCTAAGAGCGTGCGATAAATTTTCTGAAACCTAGAATTGCCCTTAACATGCAGTTTAAGTTCATTCAAAGAGATTCAGAACACTTTTAATTTTTGGAACGTTTCGAGTCATTTCGTGCATGCACATGATGTTTTTGTCTACGAGTTCAAAAAGGCGCTGAAGCTACATGAAGAACAAATCGTGGGGCTTAAATGGGGTCCGGATAGGACACCAGTAGATGCATAATCAGTACGGCGTGTCTCGCACTTGCGCGCTTCGCGCGACTTTGTACCATCACTGTGATCTATGGAAAGTAGTTTTTGTAGAACATAAAATTCGCTAGCATCTAGGACTTGGTGCGCACTTTATCAGCATCAAGCCCTTCACCACTTCGGTACCTTCACCATAGTCATTCTCACCGGACCGGCTAGTAATGTCATTGGTTTGTGCTGCGCAGTACTTCTGATCTTTCCTCCGCAATCGTTCTTATGCTCAACAGCTAGCGTTTCAAGTTCTCGTTGACATGTCTTCCGAAGCCAGGTTCCCCTCTCTCGTTTCTTCTTACTGGATCTAATTGCTGGTCCGCCTTTACCGTCACCTGTCCCCTCCCCCTCTTTAGTTCCCCACTATTGACCCCCTACTGGTCTCTTCTTGCTGGTTTCGCCGTCCTGGCCCCTCCTCCAAGTTCTTCCTTTCCTTCCTGGTCGCTCTCCTTGTCCACCATAGAGATTACCCTTACCGCTCTTCTCCACCACCCCTTAGTGGTGCTCACATGCTCACGGCACGGTCAGTGACACGTGTTCAGAATCAGGGTGCTTGCTGCACGACGAAGACGGTCCGTTTTCTGAATCAAGAAGCTCAGAAGCGCGCGCAGTCGTCGCTGTGTCCAGCATGAAGAGGCTATGCATATAGCAGATTCCTTGTTCTCCGTATGAATTCCCTTACGGCTCCCTTCTTGTTGGTTCCCCGTCCTGGTCCCGTCTCCAGGTCCCTTCTTCCATGTAGATCCCTCTCCCCCTCGGAATCCTTACTACTCTACCCCACTATGTAGCCCTCCCACGCTCACTACACGACAACGGTGAGCGAACGCCCACCGCGCGACATCGGTGTCACATCTTCTAAATCCGGCCTCCCTTACTGGAAATAGATCCCCTTGCTGATCCTCCTTACTGCCCCCCTCCCCGATTGGAAACTCCGTGCTGTTCCCTCCTTATTGCCTGAACCCTTCTTGGTGCCACCTCCAGGCCTGCTTTATTGTTCCCCGCATCGACCATCCTGATGCTCCTCCTGGGGCCGGATTCATGAACGTTCCCGGGAACGTTGCCGGCTTCCCATGGGAACCGACCGAGGCGAGAGAGCGAGGCGGGAGGAGAGCCGAGAGATGATATCGCTTATCTCCCGCTCCCACCGCTTCATAAATACGGCCTCTGGTCGCTGCCTCCTGTTCGCCGGTTCTCCACCCTCAAAGTCCCCTTTAGTAGTCTTCTCATGGTAATGGCACCAAGCCGGCTTCTGAATATGGGCGCTCAGGAACGCGCATAGATGCTGTTGTGTTAAGCAGTAAAGGGCTGCGTTTCTCCTGCTGCAGCAATATCCCGCGTTCAATAGCAAATTTTGCCCGCGCTGTAGATGATGAGGGATACCTCATTCAGGTTAGATCATCGACCGCCCTCGATGTGGTTGATGCGGCGTACCTCACTTCGGTTAGATCATTCGACCGCCCTCGCTGTGATTGATGCGGCGTACCTCACTTCGGTCAGATCATTCGACCGCCCTCGCTGTGGTTGATGCGGCGTACCTCACTTCGGTTAGATCATTCGACCGCTCTCGCTGTGGATGACGCGGCGTACCTCACTTCGGTTAGATCACTCCACGGACCAACTCTTTTATATATAGGTGGTGATGGTGATGGTAATGGTGATACCTCACTTCGGTCAGATCACTCGACCGCTCTTGCTGTGGATGATGCGGCGTACCTCACTTCGGTTAGATCACTCCACTGACAAACTCTTTTATATATAGGTGGTGATGGTGATTATGATAGGTGGTGATATCTCACATAGGTTAGATCACTCGACCGCTCTCGCTGTGGATGATGCGGCGTACCCCACTTCGGTTAGATCATTCGACCGCTCTCGCTGTAGACGATGCGGCGTACCTCACTTCGGTTAGATCATTCGACCGCTCTCGCTGTGGATGATGCGGCGTACCTCACATCGGTTAGATCATTCGACCGCTCTCGCTGTGGATGATGCGGCGTTCCCCACTTCGGTTAGATCGTTCGACCGCTCTCGCTGTGGATGATGCGGCGTACCTCACTTCGGTTAGATCACTCCACCGCTCTCACTGTGGATGATGCGGCGTACCTCACTTCGGTTAGATCACTCGACCGCTCTTGCTGTGCATGATGCGGCGGACCTCACTTCGGTTAGATCACTCGACCGCTCTCGCTGTGGATGATGCGGCGTACCTCACTTCGGTTAGATCACTCGACCGCTCTCGCTGTGGATGATGTGGCGTACCTCACTTCCACTGACAAACTCTTTTATATATACATAGGTGGTGATGGCGATAAACGAGTGGCTGACATTGATGTATTCCTTATAAAGGAAATAGCGGAGGCAAGGTCATAGTGAAAAAACGCTGCAACAAAAGACATGTGTGCGTAAATAGTTTCTGGATTGCTTCGAGGATTGTACCATAGGTGGAAGAATAGAAGTCCGGGGTTTTGAAGGCGCTATTAAAGGGGAGCGAATTCGAGCAGTCTTCCTAGGATGCGCCACGCATCCAACCAGTGTAAAAGTCTAAGTACGAGATAGAAACTGCAGGCATATTAAATAAAAGGGAGAGGCCGTAGTAATCCAAAGCTGAATTGGTTTACGCCGAGTATTCTACTCCAGCGTCGTGTGGAAGGATCAATATCGCTCCGCGGTATACTTATGCTTTCCCAAAAGTTTCGAATATTCGAATGGTTTCGAATACCGAAAATTTTCGAGCATTCGAAATCGAATATATTCGAAAAACGCAATTTTTCTGAACATTCGAATTCGAATACATTCGAAAACGCGATTTTTTGAACATTCGAATTCAAATATTCGATTCGAATGAAAAATCAGGCTGTGTTATAGACATGATAGAAGGCAACACAGAAGAGAAAAGGGAAGCAATACATAACGGATCCCTTCCTAGTTAAGCACGAGGTTTTTATCGACAGGCATCTCATAAACCCCCATGTGAGTCGTAAAAATGAGATAGAGAACTTACACGTAGAACGATCAAAGGGCTTATGGAAGCGTCTAATTTCCTTGCTTACTGGAATACGAATTTTTCTCAAAGGAATACTAGTGTTTTGTTAATTGCTGCTTATGAGGAACAAACGAAAGGTTTACAACACATTTGAAGGAAACATTATCTGGTTGAGCCACTGTAAGCTTCTAGGTCACTTTAAAACAATCCTTTTTGAAATTGGTGGCAGACTGACTGTCAAAGAACTTTCATGAAACAATGCTTTTGCCTAGCGGCAGCTAATGAAGGACTGACGACAAAGTTCTACATGTAAATCTGTAGCAAGTCTGTCCTGCTCATCTACAAATGTGAAATATCACACTGTCGATTTTGCGGCCACAAAATGTATTACAAGTAGCTAGGAATAGGCTACCCATGAGGGCCAGTCTCATTTCGTTCTGGTGATTCATCCAAGTAAGTGGTATGGATAAATATTTCATATTTGCGATGAACTTGTGAATGTAATTATTCTCCAGCCAACATATTGATAAACTACGGTAAACTTCAGAAAAATAGATTGATCGATAACATCCGGCCGACATACACTGCCTCCCCTTTGTGAAGTCCGGCATACGGCCAACGTATCCAATCGAATCCCACTCCAAGTGGCCAATTCAGAACAAAAATCGATAAAATCGATCGATAGCATCCGGCCGACCTACGCCGCCTCCCCTTTGTGAAGTCCTACCTTATAATATAGCTTTTGCGGAACTGTAGTCGTTGCAGAAACGAAATCCAGAAGCAGAGCATTCAGACCACGGAGGAGCAGAAGAGCATAGCGTGACGAAAATTACAAAGCCGACTTCATGAGGTACTCTTCTGCACCAGGAGACACCCGACGTGGCAGAAGACAGAAGCGCCCCCTGCTGACCCTCACGCCCATCCTGCAGACATTTGCTAGCTTGTGGTCTCAGACTCTTAACTGCAGCGTGAAGGATCAATAACGTCCGTTTGAAACGCCGCTTGAACCATCATTTTCAATTTTTTTTTGTTAACAATTCCTACTCTTCCTCGGCCGCTTTGCACAGGCGCAGTAATAAATGTGGAATGCTTGGTACCTCCCAAACAAGAATTTACCTTTATCCTTCCTTCTGCTGTCCTTAATCCTTTACGTTATTACGTTTACGACGAAAATAGCTTCCAGAACTGCTTGAGTGGAATGCAAAACTGGTCCAGATCAAACTAACCCTTATGTCCATACTCTAAGATCTAAAAACGTCTGATACTATATAGGAGCGCGCTAAGAGCTTTCGATCGTCGATGCGTCAGAAATTACTGACAGGAACAGGTGCATAAAATTAGCGTAGAATAGGTACACAAAATACTGGAAAATATCCAGACGTCTCCAGCGAGCGCCTTAATTCAGAAGACCATGTCACAGATTGATCAGGCAATCAATATCGGTTGATACTATCCATACTTTTATCGGTGAAAGTGGTTTTCTCTCAGAGTTCACCAATCGGGGTGGCGACGATTACTGGTCCCGATCGGTCATTCACCAATGCAGCGATTCTCCGTGGAAAATTTTTTGCAATTTTCGAATACATTCGGAAAACGCGATTTTTTGAAGATTCGAATTCGAATACATTCGAAAAACGCGATTTTTCGAATACCCGAATTCGAATATTCAAATGAAAATCATTCGAATACCTATTCGAATGGGTCATTCGAGCATAAGTATACTCCGCGGCACCAGAAGTGTGAGGAAGCGAGTTAGGCGATTTACTGCGCCCTCAGAAGGCGGAAGGGGTCAGACGAGAGACTGACTCCGGATCTAATCTGCGTTCCGATCAGGACAATTAGACGTTTGACTCGTGGTAAACAGGTTCAAATAGACCAAATTTGAAATCAAACCGTACTTCTAGTCGGAAGTAACTGGTGAATGTACTCGTAGGCTATTTTTCAATTTTGAGCAATCTTTTAAACGGCGCTTTTTTCCATTTGGAATGAGTTTGCTGCGTAGCTGAGTGGCTAAAATGTCCTCTAGCCTATTCAAAATCTCACGTTTTGAAGAGTATAAGGGGTTTTCATAGACCTCTAAATCCCTGCGTTTCCATCTTTAAAGAAATGATCCTGTGATCACTTTAATCGCGGGAAAACTGCGCGGGTAACTGCAAAAAAGTGTCATAGGGTAACTTTGCCAGCGCATAATTACTAACGATTTCAACCCCAAAGGTTCCACTTTCGCAGCTCGATTTCAACTATAACGTTTAACGGGACAAATGAGTGTAGGTACACATAAATTTGATAGTCCAAAATTAGAGTCGTCCAAAGTGGACACATTTTCTAAAACTAATGTCAATTAAATTAGCGGATCCCTTAAGAATTACATCATTGTAACCGCGAGAGGCTAGGAAATTTAGAGAGCAATGTGTTACAATATATAAGGTAAAAATAGGCTTGATTGGGCCGAATCTCCTCCTTCATTAGCTGCTTAGGAGCTGTAGGTGTAATTATCTCCCGCGAGCACAGGGGTCAGCCGCGCCAGGCAGAAATTAGGTCACTGATCTATTTTTAAGGCGCTCGCCAGACGATTTCGAGCTCATCGCAAAGAGGGCTCGGTGCTGATCACGAATATGTGTTTCAATTTACAATGCGTTCAATTTGAAGAGCGCTACAGAAAAGCGGCGGAAAGGGCGTTTTTTTTTTCGCTTTTTCCGCCCAATGACCAAAAGTTAAGGCCGGTATTGTATTTACGAAGTCCATAGATCTGTACGTTTTACATAATGGTCCCAAATGTCCTGCTCTTTCTGCAGACGACAGCGGAGGATCAAATAAACGGCCACGGACCGTGGACCAAATTTTGATCGAATCGAATTCTTTTGCATGCCACCCAAGTAACATTTTTTCAATTGCTAAGCCTTTCTCCTCTACCTTCTAAAGGAATGCATAGAGAACAGGGTTCCACCTTGTCCTTACCCCTCCTAATTTCTCCAAATAGAAGTCGCTACGATCTGTCACTCTTTAACCACTTTTCAGCAATTGACCACTCTGGTCTTCCTCTTGAAGCACCTGCTGCCATATTTTACAGCAGATTTGCTTGAAGTTCGAATGTGCTTTTGCTTTCTCAATTTCTTCCCATTTTTGTAGAGCACATTTTGGAGTGATGAACCGTGTTATAATAAGTTCGCAAATTAGGCGAATTGTTCGCAAATAAGTTCGCAAATTAGGCGATTAGGCGCAAATCAATCAATCAATCAATCAAATCAGACATAAAAGAAATTTCTTATTAGGGCCAAACTTGCACCTTCAAAGGTAAACCTTTTTCTTGAACTTTGCAAAAATCTATGCAATAGACTGCATGTAGAGTACCAGTTTTTATACAAGCCTCCTATATAATAACTGACTGAGAGTGGTCATCGGTTTCTTCTTTTTTATTCAATTTTATTGTTGCTTTCATGTGAATATAATGTGTTCACTGCTTCATATTGACTATGCTTCTCCAGAAGAAAACTGCCAAGGCATCCCTCGAAGAACACGAAAAAGCTGAGCAAAATCGTTTACATGCACTGCATGAAATTCAATAAAAGCGGCGCAACAAGACTACCAGCAGCCACGCTCTATCTATTAGGCGGTGTCCAATGTTGCCTTGGCGTAATCCTACAATAGTCATCTGATGCTGCACGAAGGACCTATTTTCCGAGAAACTTGCGGAGAAAAGGGAGAGGGTCTTTTTCTTCCACTGTATCGCTTCTTATCCCTGTTGTCACCCATTGTTTGTGTTCCGTAGCGTTTTCTCGCGTTTTCTATGCCCTTTCAAAGCCGCTTTTGAAGCAAGTATCACAAAAAAAACTGGGAAAAACTTGATTGTTTATTAAGTATGAAGCACTAGTAATATTTATTTTATTTTGTTCTATTCTATTCAACTGCGTCTCAAAAACGCGCACTATATGTGTGAACAACAAAAAATTGGTCATGCAACGAAAAAAAAAAAGAAAGAAATGAAACACGAACCAGGCAACGATGTAAGATTGAAACGGCAGCGTTAGACATTGAAGCAAGAACTTCAGAAGCCAACCGTTTGTATGTTTATGTATGTGTGTATGTAGTATGTAGCAATCAAACGCGAAAAACGGTCAAGGAAGCCTAAAAACGCGAAACTACAGCAGAGAAAGGTGGGGACGCACACAAATCAATTGGTCAAGGAGCAAGAAAAAACGCCAACAATTCTCGAAATACAAGGACGATGTTGATTCCCTATTTCCACTGATTTAAATAAGTAGAGGGTTTCCCGGTATCGCAACGATACTGCGAAGAGTCACCCGAAAAATTCGTCCAAGATAAAGAAGAAGTAAATTTTCAAAAATGGTGGGCAAAATGTCGTTAATGCAATTTAACGGGAATTTTCGTCGTTAAATTTCGTTCGAAACTTTTAACGAAAAATGCCGGTGAATCCGGTAAACCGGTAATCGTTAAACCGTTGATCGTTAAACGCACACCACCGGTCGAAACCCTTCCCTAGCCAGGTCCGCGCTATTGCAGGAGCAGCGCCGTATCCGAAGCGTCTTACCAGGGAACTATCTCAACGGTAGGTCGAAATGGCCCAAGTGCTGTATATGGGCAGAATCACCTCTCTCTGAGAAACAACAAGATGCAAATATCTCGACCCCAATACAACTCTGCGCAGAGTTAGGTAAGTTGGGCCGCTGGCGGCGTTAGCCTCTCCCTGCACATGGAGGGCGGGCTGAAGTTGGCTGAAAACAGCGATGCTGAGCGAGGGGGGGGGGGGGGTGGCGCAGAGGCTAGAGGGACGGCTTATTCCACATGATCGCTGTTTTCAGCCATCTTGAGCTCGCCCTACGCGTGCAGGCAGAGGGCTAACGCCGCCAACGGCCCAACTTTCGTCGTCCCTAACTTCGCGCAGATTTCTATTGGGGTCGAGATATTTGCATTTTGTTGCTTACCAGAGAGAGGGGATTTTACCCATATACAACACTTGAGCAGTTCCGACCTACCGTTAAGATAGTTTCCTGGTTAGCAGGAGTGGGTTTGTGTTGAGCCGGATGAGGGCGAGGAATGGGGAGCATCACTCTGACCGGTGGAGGGCGACAGTGGCGAATCCAAGGAGGTGTGTAATTGGCTCTGAGAGTGCGGCGTTCCTTAACCACTTCCAACTTCAGGACTGTTGGTTGCGGCGATATCGGTTCGATGCGACGGTGTCGTCAAACACTTCATGATCAATCAGTCACCGCAGGGCGATTTCTACATCGAGCGACTTCGCGCGAAGACCATCGAGGAGCTCGTGCTGAGGCACCTGTTCGTTTCTTTCGTTCCAATCGCATCCCCTCGCCACGCCTGAACGACGTCAACTTCCAGGCAGAGTGGTGAGCCGCTGTCTAGGGCTTCCCATGCTGTTCTAAAGCGTCCGATACCACGGCAGGAATGGATGCTAAACCACGAGGACATCATTTTCAAAGAAGTCTCTCAGTTTTTCTCCGTCCTGTGCTTTCGCTTTCGTCTTCGGCCTGCTTATCCCTTCAAAGCTGATCAGATTCGAGTGCAAAAGTTAGACTATTTTCCTTTGCTCCTCGTCCTTTTCCTCCATGAGCTAGCGCACAATCGATGATTTCTACGAATGCATTGTTTGATGTGCATCTTCATTGCTGAGAGCTAATACCCAAAATAGCAATGTGTATGTGGTTGGTTGTTTCACAACCAACTATTTAAAGCTTGTTACGGCGGAATGGCAGGCTGAGGGGGAAAGCATAAAGGAGTCCGAAAAGCGGTTTTTCTACACGTAGTTCGTTTTCCTTTTTCAAGCCAGCTCTTCTCTGACAGGCAGTGCGGTCGCATACCGCCCTGCACGAACGTATCCGAGGAAGGCATGAAGGATACAACTAAATTTCTAGAGCCTCGGGACCCGTCATTCGGTGGAGGAGTTCAATGGAGAGCTGATCCACAGCAACACTACTTTGCCCGTTTTACTCAAAACAGTTGGAGTGCTGGTGGGTTGCACAGCATGGTCTTTAGTGCGTGCTAGAACGTGTCCAAGCTGTAGTGCATATGTATATTAATAGAGTTGCTGGAATCAGTTCCACGTCTAACAACTACCAATCAAACTTGGCCTCTGTGACGCAACTGCAAACTAAATCGTTTGCTAACCAGATATAGAGCCCTTTGTAGTGGACGCTGAGGTTTCATGGGGTGGATTCTACAGTCCATGCAATGCGAAATTAGAATAACGAGACCACTGTTGTTAAAGCACAGTAAGTCTGAGCGACTTCTGAAAGAGATGTTGAAGCCAGAATAAACTCCTCGCGGAGGGTTTTGACAACCATCACCTATTCCACCACCATTGCTTTGATGATGAAATTTCCTACAATTTCCTACAGACTTATACAGGGTGGCCCATAAGTCCTGCAACAAAATTAGGCGACCTTATTGGTTGTCTTTTTCCAATTGCAAAGAACCGCATACCAACAGTTATGTAGCACATACTAAGTGCTATACTTCTGGAAAGTATCATGGTTGTAGCTGCTCTTATTACAAAATAATGCGCTCTCACGTAAAACTGCCGAAGATTCTTCTCTGGCCCGTGGTGGAGCGCTCCCATTCCGATGTGGCTAAATTTCGGAAGAATGGTTGTTGAAAATACGGTATGTTGGTGTTGTGTAGGGCAGTTCAGATGCTTCTCAAGAGAGAACATTAGATGAACGGATCTGAACTACATCTGAAGACCGCTATTAATTTTCTGATCAAACACGATGCAGCATCCAGCTGGGAAAAATACAATATTCAGCCGTGTGCGTAACCTATTACTAAGCAATATGTGGTATATAGAAAACTACAAGGAGAGCTCTACAAGTCCACAGGTAAGGCGAAGACTCAGCTATGAGGAGAAGAAAGTAGAGAGAAAAATTTGAAAGCGCTGTTGGAGCGCGTCGTTCGAAATGGGTATTCAGCCTCTGTCTCATTTGACGAGAAAATTCTCAAAGCTGAGCGATCCCAGAATGGTCAAAATAATAGTGCGTTTAAAACTACCTTTGCGGAAAACTCATGACATAAACACAATGGCCACGCATGGCAGGTTTTTGTCATACACGATTTCCCAAAATGTCTGTCCTCACACCCTAGGTTTTTGTGTAGAAAGAGTGAAAATCAACAAAAATGTTCGTTTGATGGGAACAAAAACATAACACCATATATTGGAGACTCAATTGCGCTGTTTAAAAGCAAAATGCACATTCTGGTAGAACGATTCTTCTAACAGCAAAAGAAAAGGACGTGGTAGCGGTTCTCAGGCCATCTGCAAAATACTGCACCTGCGAAAGACTAGTTGTGAAATTCCTGAATCTTTAGAATTTCAATCTTTGTTTATTAACCATCTTAAAGAAAATGTCCTGCCCTATAAGGCATGAAGAAACTATTGTTCAACATCTACTTTGGAACGAATAAGAAATAAAACTCCGTACGAGGTGCTGCGACGCGAGCTGCAAAGCAACCCACACGATCTGAAGACTCTTATCAATCCAGGAATGGTCCCTTATGAATAATACCACTCCACCATAATCTACAAACCATGTGCAAACATTGCTTGAAAGTGTTACAAATTTGGTACATTCTTAGCCTTTTTATACGCCTATGTTTTTGTTGCAGGACTTATGGGCCACCCTGTAAGTTAGCAGTAAGCGACGAATCTTACAAGGGAGGTCAATGAACGTCCCGTGGCAATTTCAAAAGTGATCTATTGGGTGTTGTAGGGGACTGTATGAAAAGCACCGTAGTGGTTTTCATACAGTCCCCTACAACACCCAATAGATCACTTTTGAAATTGTCACGGGACGTTCATTGACCTCCCTTGTTAGTTGGAAATGATTCGCACGTTCCTGGCAGTTTCAGCTCCGATTCACCACGCATTTCAGAGCGGTCGCGGTGCTCGCTGTCGTCTGATGTCGGAGGCTCGTCTACTGCGCTCCCTTCACCACACCAACGTCGCGAAGACCTACGGAATCGCCCTGCACCACAGCCCCATCATTCTTGTGCTCGAGTACTTCTCAAGTGGGTTTTTAGACTCGGTGGCTCAGCCGCTTAGGGGAGATCCTACTAATCACACAGAGGCCGTGTCTAATAGACAGAGAGGATGTCAGGCTAACACAGTTTAGTGGGGCTAGTTGTTTCGCTTACCGCTAAAAAGTGTCCTCTGATCATGTGGGGAAGTGTGAACATTTGCTCATCTAGTATAGAGATGGCAACTAGGCTGACATCACGTACTAGTAGAAAACCACAACACTTAAAGTAGACCATCACTCTATAGCGGCGAAGAAAAGGCCTCGACAAGTGCTCAGCTCTTTCGAAACTCCCCTTGTAGTGATATCATTCCAATTTTTCAGTTTTCCAAAATGCAAGCTGCTCCTAGAGAACAACTTCACCCGTAGCGAATATCGGTGTCAAGAAACCTGCTCCTCGGCTGAAAGTTTTGGTGCAGAGATCTCTGGACGCTGAGTGAGAGTCGGGAAGGAGGTGGGGTGCGCCTCCTGAAGCAGGATTCATGATTGAGTTTACCCTAGGTTATGTGGGTTGTGGGTAGAATTTTGAGCATTTCCTGTGATTCACAAGAATGGAGCGGTGGGTGAAGGGCAGGGCAGAATTGAAGCATTGGTGAAGGGCAGGGTGTTAATAGCTATCGATCGCCTGTCATTCAGCGATTGATAGCTATTAACACCGTCAATTCCAAATTGATAAACAAATATTCAGAGGCCAACGAGGGTGAGGGGTAAAGTTTCACGCGTTACTCCGTATTCATGAAAACCGGTTTAGAGTAAAGGATAGTGAAAAACTTTCCGACTCTAGAGATGGGGTAGAGCGTTTACCAAACAGAATTACCGATTTTGTTTTTGATTTCCTTCTTTTCCATGATTTCGTCTTTAGACCCACATCCCAATACATTTGGATTGACTACGTCTGGGAACAATAGTTTATTATTAACAATTCAAAAATATTATGCAAAATATCGTCCAATAACAAACTCTTGAAGAGTCCTATCTTCCTGGACCTGATCCGCCAGAATAACGTCACCAGCTTTACCATAAGCCTGATCGATCGCTTCGTTTTCCTCAAACGGCAGTTCTTTAACCTATCTATCTAATTATCTTATTCTAATAATATCTATAATTAGAATTGGATAATTCGATAGATATACATATGCAATTATATATGCTACTATATACATTATATTCTATATTCTATATATATATATATATATATATATATATATATATATATACATAATATCATCTCTAATTATGGAGCAAAGGGAAGAAACCGCTACGACACAACAATTGCTAGGTTAGCCCTAAATGCTTTGCAAATTCTATTTTTTTACGCACACCCCTTCTTCCATTCAAAAATATTATGCGGGATGTCGTTCAGTAACGGGGGTGGAGGACGTGCACTGTCGTGATGACACCTTATCATAATTCTCTTTTTTGCTGTAGATGCATAATCTAGCTGAATCCTAGAACCGAGGTAAACCAGCTTACGGTGTACCTTGGGTTGTACATTGAAGAAATCCGCGACTACGGGGAAGTGTCCTCCCCTAACCTGCATACTGATGGGTCATTTTCCCCTACCTGGTCTGACACATGAAGTTAGCAGCATCAGGTAAGAACGAATGTTGAAATGAAACTACACATAGGCCTAAATGTCGGGTCTACCCTAGTGGAGGGTCATTCACTAATTTGACAAGGAGGGTAAAATAGAAAGGGCACTACTTTACGGAAACTACACAGTGAGCAAATCTACGAGAGATCTCGCTCCTTTGTTTGCAATTTTCTGGCTTGGGCAGGCCACCGTGCTTGTGTTTGTTTCCCTTTCCTAGCCGTGCAGTCCTCTGGCTAGGGAATTTTCTATATGTCCATAGTTGTTGGGAGTTCCTACCACCAAAATATGTAAAATATAAAGCAAAACTTATTCAAATAATTCAATATCTTCGCTAGCCCTTCGATATGGGCATGATCAGTTCGAAATGTAGACAGTGTCCATAGATAGCGCTACCCACCCTTATGAATGCCAAATCTACCCTACATCCATTATCCTCACTAAGCAAGCTTATCAGTGGGTAAGTTTTATCCAGTGAGGTTCATTCGTGAGCAGTTCTACATGCAATCGTCAAGAACCCTATTCGACACGAAATTCCTTCGTTCTCGGTTCTAAGCAGCAAAACAACAATAAACAACCTCAAGTGGACGTTTTATTTATTTATTTATTTATTTATTTATTTATTTATTTATTTATTTATTTGCTTCCCTCGATAGAGAGCCTTCGGGCTCTCTTGTTAAGAGGGATCTCGGGCCGCTTGTCGCAGGGCCACGTGGCGCGTCCCCGGGTGGTGGATAGGGGAATTAAACGCGAACCAAATGCGACCGTGTACTGGCCTGAGACGCAGGTGGGATGCAGGGGATGGACTCCTTGCTCCTGCTGTGTCGGGTCGACGCGTTCCTTGTGTGTGGGAGCGGCATGTTCGTGCACAGTGTGCGCGGATGTGTCCGTGACTGCGCGGATTGTAACTGTGTCGGCTCGGCCAAAAGCTTGCACTCGGTAGACTGGGAGTACATCGTAAAGCGATTCGAGGCCGCCTCAAAAGTCTCGCCCCGTCGTTTCGGGCAGTCTGGCTGGCTCCCGGAGTTCTTCGCCCGCACGACAGAGCCTGACTAGCTACCCGTGTTGTATGGAAGTCAAACACAGCAGCATTAAAGGGCCTCATTCCCCTGACCCCGATGGAGCCCACATTTCTGCAGCGATGGGAAGGACGAGAACGGAGAGGCTGTTAAAATCTCAGGGCCTAACCAGGCTGCGCAAATTGAGAAGGACTAGGATGACGAACTGTACTTACAACGCCCGCACACTTGCATCGGAAGCATCCGTCGAGGACCTGATGATGCAAGCTAGGAAGATCAAGTACGACGTCATCGGACTGACCGAGACGAGAAGACACCACCCCCTACACGCCGCCTACGACTCCGGAGAAGAACTGTTCCTCGGAACATGCGACAGCAGGGGAGTAGGCGGCGTTGGTGTCCTCGTCAACACGCACTTGGCCATGAACATCGATTCGTACGAGTCTCTGACAACCCGAATCGGACGTCTGCGACTGAAGCGATGTGGCTCCGTACCAGCTTTGACCGTATTCTTCGCGTATGCCCCAACATCCGACTACGACGACGAAGAGGTCGAAGCCTTCTACGTGGAGCTGGAGAAGTTCTATAAGGAAGATCACACCTTCTACAAGGTGATCGTCGGCGACTTCAACGCCAAGATCGGACCGCGAAGGTCGACGGAAGAACTTCACATCCGAACCCACGGTTTGGAGTGGAACGAGCAAGGTGAAAGGCTGTCTGAGTTTATCATGTCGACCAAGACCATCCATGGAAACTCGCAGTTCCAGAAGTCTCCCTCCCTACGATGGACCTGGGAATCTCCCGGTGGCCAGTTCCACAACGAGATCGACCAAATCATTTTCAATCGCAAGTATTGCCTGACCGACGTCTCCGTTGTCCCCAAGTTCTACACGGGATCGGACCACCGCCTCCTTCGCGCGAGGTTTCGCTTTTCGCGTCAAGGAGAGAAGGCCGCGAAGTTCAAGAAGAGGAATCCCAGAACGACCATCAACTGGGACCTTTACACCTCTCTTGCCGGCCTTTGGGAAGATGCCGTCATGGACAACATCGACGAGGAATACGACCGCTTCGTGCACCATCTCCACGATAGTGCTAAGGAAGTCGAGAACTTGAGGACCACCAAGAGACGCCTGTCTCCGGAAACTCTCGACCTTATACGCCAGCGTGGAGCAGCACGAGAGTCAGGCAACTACCAGCTGACGTCCGAGCTTGCGAAGCTATGCAGAGCGGCGATAAAGGAAGATCTCAAGGAAAGAAGGGCGGAAGTGTTGGCTGAAGCAACAGAGGCAGGGTTGAGCATCCGCAATGCCCGGCGGAACTTCGCCAACTTCAAGACCAAGATGACCGCTCTCCGACCTCCTGACGGAACCGTCACCTCTTCCAGAAGGACCATGGAGAAAGTCATCCACGACTTCTACTCCGATCTCTTCGGTAGCCACGTCCACCTGCCCCTACGCCATCTCCCGCAGGATGGATACGTCATCCCCTCTGTTCTCCCTTCCGAGATCCGACACGCCATCTCGTCGGTGAAGAAACGTACAGCACCCGGCCCTGACAGGACCAGACCCGAACACCTGAAGAACCTCCCGCCAGCGCTCATCAACACCCTGGCGCGGCTCTTCACACGATACCTGTCGGAGTGCAAGGTTCCATCTCAGTGGAAGACCAGCAAGACCGTCTTGCTGTACAAAAAGGGAGACGTGCACGACATTAGCAACTATCGCCCGATCTGCCTGTTGTCCGTAGTCTACAAGCTGTTCACTCGAGTCATCCTGAATAGGATCAGCAGAACGCTGGATGAAGGACAGCCACGCGAACAAGCAGGATTTCGGAGAGGATTCAGCACGATCGACCACATACACACCATTACGAAGCTCATCGAAGTGTCGCGAGAGTACAAGCTGCCGCTGTGCCTTACGTTCATCGACCTGAAGAAGACATTCGACTCCGTCGAGACTGAAGCGGTCCACGAAGCCCTGCTCACTCAGGGCGTTCCTACTCAGTACATCAGAGTCCTTCGAGAGCTGTACAGTGGATTCACGACCAAGATCTCTCCATTCTACAACGACGTCGTCATCGACGTAAGGAGAGGGGTTCGGCAAGGGGATACCATCTCCCCGAAGCTCTTCAGCGCCACTCTCGAAAACGTCATGCGCGAACTAGAATGGGAAGACATGGGAGTGAAGGTCGACGGCCAGCAGCTGCACCATCTTCGTTTCGCTGACGACATCGTGCTCATAACACCGAGCATCAGCCAGGCGGAGCGAATGCTGGCCGACTTCGATCGTATATGTGGGAATGTTGGACTGCAGCTGAATCTTACGAAGACGATGTTCATGAGGAACGGACAAGTTTCTGATGCCCCATTCTCGCTCAACGGAACGAACATCTCCGAATGCTCCAGCTACGTGTATCTGGGTCGCGAAGTCAACATGGCCAACGACCTAGCACCAGAGCTGAGCAGGAGGAAACGAGCGGCTTGGGGAGCTTTCAAGAGGTCGAAGAAGTCGTGAAGAAAACGAAGAACGTCCGACTCCGTGCCCACCTATTCGACTCCACTGTTCTTCCTGCCCTAACATACGCCTCAGAGACCTGGGCTATGCGAAAGCAGGATGAACACGCGATTAGCGTCGCGCAGCGCGGAATCGAGAGGACGATGCTCGGAGTGACACGACTCACGCAAGTGAGAGAAGGCCTCCGCAGTTCCGAGCTTCGCCGACGTTCGAAGATCAGGGACGCTGTCGCGTTGGCCAAGTTGTCGAAAATTAGGTGGGCCGGCCACGTAATGCGCTTCGCAGACACTTGCTATACGAGAGCCGTTACCGACTGGATTCCGCGGGTTTCAAGAGAACACCGGGACGCCCACCAACGCGTTGGTCTGACTTCTTCGTGAAAGCCCTGAACGACCGATATGACGCACTTCGTGTCCCTCGAGCGAGGAGGATCCATTGGACCACTCTTGCACGCGACAGGGACGAATGGAGACGCTGCTGGCGCCCGCTCGAGCAAGTCGATGATCAACGGGACGACAGGTGATACAGGTGATTTATTTGCTTATTTATCTGTATGACCGAATGCAGTTCTGGGACGTCGTTAATGTTGTCGAATACGGTGTTAACCATCGATATAGGAGAGAAATTTTATGGTGTTAGTCAAAGCGAAGTGTGTTAAAAACGAAGTATATATTCTAGTTGGAGGATTAATATACTCTAAGTATATTGCATTATATTTGTGTCATTGGGAACCACAGTGGTGGGCGAAATTCTTTTCTCCTTTCTATAAACGCGTAAAAATGTTCTGTGGTTGCTAGTTTTGTTTTTGGCTAAGAAACGCTGTTTCGCTAAAAGTGCACATGTCGCGCCACCATAGGCGTCTAAAAATCAATTATTCTTCGACGTCTTCCACTAACTATGCATTATACTGAGTAGAAAAGATGTCTACAAATCAACTTCAACCCGAATCAAAATGCTCACCACTTGATGAACCGTTTTCGCATGAAATGACTACCCTGATAAGCTGTTCATGAATACCAAACTTACCCTCCACCCGGGCGCGTGTGGCGCAGTCGGAGGAGGCGCAACTGTCGCGTGCACCCGATACCAGGTTCCTGGTTCGGATTTCCCGCCCAGGCCAACCAAGCCTTCCATCCCTCCGGGGTCGGTGAATTGGTACCAGACTCGTCTGGGAAGGATAAACGCTGACCTGTTCATCGGCTGGCCACCGCAAGTCATTGTATGACCAAATACGCATTCATGTCGCCTCCACGACATCCCGTAGAAGTAGAATGCGCTGGCGCATCCCAAAAGGGATTGAGTAACGCCGTCCTTTATCTTTTTATCCTTATACCCTCCACCCACTATCTTCATTGAGTAAGCTTTTTCATCCTTAACCTTACCAATCATGAATCCGGCCTCTGGTGGACAAGCACAGTCAGTCAGCAGGTGCTGATTGTTCGGAGATGATACGTTGAGACATGGGCCGTGGTTTCTGTTCGTACTCAATTCCTTGGGATTTGGTGCTGTCCTTTGTTCTTTAAGAAATAGCCGTGGGATTAGGGAATTCTACGGAATGAGAAGCGTAGAGTGCAGCGCTGTTAGTGCTGCCCTTCAGCGTCACTACACGACCATCTGAAGCGAAGCGCTGGCCAGATCACGGCCAAGGAGAAGCGGCGATTCGTATGCGAAGCAGCCGCCGGTCTGTCCTACCTGGCAGAGTCAGGCTGCATCCACCGGGACATTGCCGCGCGGAACTGCATGCTCACCGACGACCTGGTAAGGTCCCACGTGTTCAGCGACACACGGCGAGCTTGAAGGTTGCTTCTGCTGCAGGTCGTGAAGATCTCCTGTTTTTCGCTCTGCGAAAGCACCAGCGAGCACCGCGACGACTCCCGAATGCAGATCGCTGTGAAGTGGCAGGCGCCGGAGGTGCTGACGAGTGGGCGCTACAGCCTGAAGTCCGACGTCTGGTCATTCGGTGGGGAGTGCTTGGGAATCCGTCCGGAGTGGTCGAATGAAACACTCTTCAGGCATCCTCATGTGGGAGGTGTACTCCGACGCTGCCGAGCCATACGCCGGCATGACCCCGAACGCTGTGAGGGATGTGATAGTCAAGGATGAGTACAGAATGCCTATCCCCAAGGTAAGTTATTTGTTCTCAACCGTTTTCAGGGGTAGTCACACTCGACTACAAGGTGTTGCACAGGCCCATCCTCTTAAATGCATCTGAAGTCACAGTCCAAATTCGAGCATCAGCTCGATCCGACTGATCTGGAGTTGTTAAAGATTATTTATAAAAAAAACTTCAAAATATTGCATGCGATGGCTCCTCCGAGTTCCACGTTTCTTTACCTTGTCGCTCACAGCTGTTTAAAAGCCATTTAAAAGCCAATCAATCCTATCCGATCGAGCGATTCGTAGAGCTTCACGTCGCTCGTTTAGGATTCCCTCGAAGTCCTGGCGTTCTTTTTTACATTCTGCGAAATCCAGCTTGCTGGTTCTCTCCCAGCGAGTGGCAGCGAAACGACAATACGCAGAGAAGAGCGGACAATTTTGTTTTTCGAATGCATACTGTGCTATGCATCTATGGTTGAGAACGCTTTGTTCGACCGCATTTAAATGTCCGATTCCTACCTGTGATTAGAAGAGGATTTCAGTTGACCACGAAGTGGTATAACCTTCTGAAAGCCTTAACATTACGAAGAACTTTACTGCCAGACCAGCGTTGCCATATAGCAAAGCCCTTGCAATCTTTTACCTGAGTGACCTAGGTAGAGTGGCTCTAACAGTCCTAGGGTGCTCATCAAGCACCTTATATGCTAGCGCTTAAGGTTGTTTAAAAACTCAGGAAAACCGCACAAGTCACTCTCTTGCAGGAATGTCCAGCGGTGATAGCGAAGATCATGGAATCGTGCTGGGATTCTTTTACGGGAAGAAGACCATTAATGCAAGCTATTCACCTCGTCATAAGAGACTTCTAGTGCCAGCAGTGCTTTCATTCTGTGGTTCCTCAATGTTTCTGCAAACGACTCCTTCCAAGAGCCTCATAATACTATTTTCCATTCGAATAAACAGTTCTCCATTGCGTTTCTGTAACCACGTAGGTAACTGCGTTAATGGGTTTGGTCGGGAGGTTCAGAGGAGCCTACATGCGTGCGTGGTGTACAGCACACTCTGAAGGCATGCTTGACAGCGTAGAGCATTGTACAAATAGGGCGTCTGTTCCAGTCACCGCACTTATTGCTGCTAATTATTTCCCATAGTTTGTTCAAAGCCTTCGAAATAGTCCTAAAGATTTCAGTTTGTCCAATAAGCGAGGATAGAAGCATAGGAAACATGTTTCCTCCCACTTGATTGATTCCGTCGACGCTATGCGCTGCGCACGGCGCACTCGGATCCATGCACTAAACGCAACTGCCTTGTGCCCGCTGCCAACATGGCAATGTGGCCTAAGGGCCCGTTTAGGCCTCTGTTATACTCCCGCGGGAGCATCCGCGGAACGTCCGCGGACCAATGGTGCACGGCGGAGGCGGGCGTGGCGAGGCGCGGCGATTGGCCAGTTGAGGAGTCTCGGCGCGATTCCCGCCCTTCCGCGGATGCTTCCGCGGGAGTATAACTCAGGCCTTATACTTCGACGCCGAGCGACGTGACGCCGCGCATTGTGGCCACATTGATCGGGCGACGCGATCGATCAATTTGGCCATTGTACATGCCATCGCGTCGCTCGGCGTCGGAAGTATAAACGGGACCTAATAGTGCTGGCTCGGCCGCCTACCGCCCTCTAACGGTGAAAATACCGCCAAACCCCTGATATGATATTCATCAGCATCAGGTAATGGCGGAATTTTCACCGCTAGCGTGCAGTGAGCAGTTCATGAATCTGGCCCAGTAGGCTGATGCCTACCGAGAAAACACCATAACCATGTTTGGAACAATTAGGATAAACAAACGCGTATTCGACCACTATTAACTTAAGAAGGGCCAGCTTGAGAACGTGGATCAGTTTTCAGCCGTCAATAATAACAAATTGGTCAGAAGTGTACCAAGCAGGGATGAGCGGGTTTACCGTTATCCGTTATCCGTAATGCGGTTTCCGGCGGGTTTTGGCCTATCCGTTTGTTGTTCGTTATCCGGAAATTTTGGGCCGGATAACGAACAGCAAAACAAAATAGCTGATATCCAGGTTTGGACGTGGTATTGGAGGATCTGTATAGAAGCTCTACTATTATAGGAGTGATCGCAAGCAGCAATAGGAGGTATTTAAATCTAGGAGGGTTAGATGACTTCAGGTACAAGTGAAGTAGTTGGAAAGAACTTCCATCCTTCCAGAGTTGTTTACCTATACCATACATCTATGAATCCTACTGAGGATTGAATTGTTCATGCGCTTGTCTCCACAAGTAATGTGCAGACCAAGAATGCATACGAGCTGCCTTGATGGTATTACTGGCTGTCAGAAGTAGAGGGCCGTGGCGCATCCCCAGAAGAATTGTTTAGCGGCGAATTTTGCGTCCTATTCCACGATTGCAGTGTGTTGGTTGCATGCGGCAATTAGTTTTGACTGATAGACGTTGTAAAGCATCAAACACATGCCGCTGAGCAGCAATGAATACAAGCAAATTGGGTACAGGTTCAATCTATCTTGATGAACGGAGAAAGCGACGCTCTCATTGAATCGTTGACGTGTGTTTATAGGAGGCACCTTCGTAATGTTCTGCGGAATTGATCCTCTCTATTAAAAATCTAAATAATGCGGTTGGAATGTACCAAATTGACTTTCTGTCGCGCATGTCGCAAAAAATGGAGCTTCATTCTAATTTACCACTTCCTTTTAGGGATATTCTAATTTCGCTTTTCTAGTCTTCACATCTCTCGCGTGCGTATTTGGACCGCACAATGGCTTGTAGTTGCTAGCCTATAGGAAGCTAGTAAAAAAAAGCCACCTCATTCTTCTTGTGTCATACAATTCTGACGAATGCACCCCCGAATGCTTACCGTATACAGGTTAACAATGGAGCACGGAAACTGTGCGCTGGATCTCCTATAGCGCTGCAGTCTCTTGTATGCCCGCGATGGCTGTGCCTGCAAGTGGCTCGGAGCGCAGTGTTTAGGGGTGTTGTATCATGCTCAGGGAGGTCGGAGATCCGATTCTCCTGCGTTATGGCATTTTTGCACTGGTTGAGATTTGAGGGGTTCTGACGTCTACTTCATATTCAGGCGCTTTCTGCGCATTTTCCAGTTGTATGCGCTTCTGCGCTCGAGGAGCGCAGAACCCAGCTGCGGTCTCTCCCTTGAGCGACGTTGCTAGGAATGAAGGATTTTACGCTGTATCGCCAACGCTCACCTAGATGATACGGTAACCATTCAGGGGTGTGCTCTTTAAGCTCATGCTAGTTCTTGGGTATTGGGATACTGTCGAACAAGAGTAGTGATCCTCGAAAAACAGCGAAACCAAGACTGTTATGCAGACTTTATCCGGCGCAGTCCTAGCATGAAATAATCAAGAGGCGTCGGAGGAGCTACTCATCCAAAGATCATTCTGTTTGGCCACTGCCTTAATTCAAAGCAAATCGTGGCGATTAATGAGTAAAACAACCCAACAAACCCCTATGGAAAATGACGAAACCCGGGCAACTGCTGTCTGATGAAGACAAATGCGAGTGAATAAGAGGTGAATGAGTCTCACATTCTCTCCCTCCAAGGACTGTTTCCATACGGTTGATTGGGCTGTTTTACGCATTCTTTGTCTCGTTCTTCTCCAATCGTTTTAAACGACAAAAATATGAAAAATCGTTCTATACTATGGAACACTCTTCAGGTGAATAAATTCTGAAGCTCTCCTTGCCTTTTCCAGATGTTAAATAAGGAGACCATGGTGAGACGAGTAGAGTTTGCAAAACAATTTTAGTTTCACAGCTTGATTGTCTTTCTACTTGTCCTCCCTGATAAGCTTGACAGCAGTTCGCGGAACCTGGTGAATTAGTTCTGGTTGGCTTAGCTCGCTAATCGAACTTGGCATCGGTTACGATGGCAATGAAGAAGCAAGAAGCGTTTCTTGTTACTGAAGTTCCCTGAGGATCCCGTAGGGCGAGGTTTTAATCTAGTGACTGCAGTACGTTTCAAAACGCTTTATTAAAACGGTTAGAAATGACTTTTAATTTGACAGTAGCTGTGCTCCAGCTCTGCTGCTGAAACTAGAGCAGTTTAAGTCCGGTTTTATTTTTTGTTGTTTGTTCGTTATCCGTTTGTCCGCTATTCGGCGATTTTGGGCAAAATTATCCGTTATCCGGGTTTCAAAATTTTGTTATCCGCTCATCCCTGGTACCAAGTCACGTTTCCCAGGTTTTCAGCGGCCCGTAGGATGTGATAGTTATCGATTTTAAGCTCTGCAGTTGTTCCCTCTTGCTAGAAAAAATAGTTTCTTTCACGCGCTCCCTTAGTACTCGTTCGGTCAAAACACGTTGTCACAGCAGTTCGAAAATTACTTGTGGTCCAATGCTCCAGCGAATATAGACATCGAGGTTTCTCTTGCATCAGAAGCGGGGAGGTTTCAACGAAAGAATGGATAGTTCAGGATGTTTGGTACCATGTAATTTGAAGGAGGAGCCGAGCCATAACAGTGATACGCACGGACACTCGAATCTTGCTTTGGCGTGCCGAGGGGTGGCTCTACACGTATTCCCCTCCGACGTGACGGTCGACGGTCGGCGCATAGCTGCGACTTTGGCCGAGGAATCCCGAATTCCAGTCGGCGATTCCCCCGTTTCCACGACCAGTTTCGGCCAGTCATCCTCCACCAGCTCACGTCGACCTGCTGACCTTGATAGGGCCATCGGTGTTCGCTTCGACTTCGGCCGTTTGCACTGTGACACCGTTTCCCGACATCACCCGTCGCCTCAACGATAGATCCTAAGTTTGCTCTGCTGTGGGGGCTCACGGCTCATAGCGATGTTGCCCTCACTCGGTTCTCTCCTCAGTTGTCGCTGCCTTGTAATCTCCATCGATAGGATCACAACTCACCCCGGTAGAGTGCGCGTCATGATACACCCAAGCACGGCCAATTCCCTTGGACATGCGCACCAGGGGTGCACACAAAGTTCTGTGCGTTAAATTATTTTAACGAAATTTTTTAACGGAAATTTTCGTTAAATTTCCGGTAAATCGTTAAATTTCGTTAAAAAAATACAATTATCTGCATACTGTTGCTTAAAATGAAAAAAAAATCAAGGAAAACGTTATATCTTCCATCCAACTTCAACAGATCAACAACTAAAGTTCAAGGAATGGAGTGTAACACTACAATGTAGCTTAAACAATTCACCATCAGCAAGGCGTGGACATTAAAATAAACAAACCTTCGGCAACAAATTATTATATCTTTAAGGTGTGGAATATGGAATAACAGCAGGAATGGGATTATCAATCAAGAGAACGGTACTTAGTGGGCTGGTGCCTGCATTGACAAGGCATCTTAAAATGTAATTTCAGGCAGACCCCGAGGTTCCTCTCCCTTTCCTGGTTCTTTGCGAAACCGTTTTGTGTGAGTGCTATACGAGATGTACAATCTCGATGCGGGAACCAGCCCGCTAATTACCGAAAGAACTAATAAAAATACAATTAAAAACCTATGAGGAGAATGTTGACACGTTGACGAACGTACGATTTTCGCGTACCCAGTGCGTGAGACCAATCGATATTTTAACACCGTCGAAACTGTGACACGACATCGTGTCACACAATCCCACACGGCCGAAAGGATGTGACACGTTGAAAGACGTGTTAGCGTTCAGGAAAGTAGCTTTCCAAATTTTCGTTATTAGGGCGCGTGTAGCAAAGTCGGAGGGGGCCGGCGTTTGCATGCATATCCTCGGATTTCCCGTCGTGCCAACCAAGCCTTCCACCCCTCGGTGAGTTTTCGGTCGGTGAATTGGTGCCAAACTTGTCTGGAAAGGATAAAGCGCTGACTTCTTCATCGCCTGACCACCACAGGTGATTTAATGCATGGCCAATTACGCATTCAAGTCGTCTCCTGAACATCCTGTAGAACTAGAATGCGTGGCGCATCCCAAAACGGATTGAGTGACGGCGTTCTTTATTCCTTCACTAGCGCTTTTCTCAAATCATTTAAAATACGTCCACCGACTGAAAACATTCTGTCCTTTTCGACTGCTTTACTTGGCGAGCATAGTATTTTGGCGCCAAGTGAAGTTAAGCATATCTTACGGGGAGGTCAGACCACTAGCTTTGTGAAATTGGTAAAAACATTAAAATATTCTTGCTGATTTCAGTAGTTTTTCAGGAATAGTCCTGATTGGGAGGACGAGGCCTTCAATATTAGTGAATACTGAGGGGAATGTGATAAACTTGCTGAGAAAAAAGGTCCGTTAAAAATTCCGTTAAATATCTAAAAATTTCCGTTAAGTCGTTAAGCCGGATTTTAACGGAAAATGCCGTTAATTTGTTAAATTCGTTAAATCGTTAACCTTAAATGTGCACCCATGATGCGCCCCCATACCATCACTATTAGGAGCGAAATCGAAGGCTGTAGCGGTAGTCGGCTTAAAAAATGTTGAACAGCTAAGTGGCAGAAGTTGTCTCTTTCATCTAGCTCCTTAGAACTGACGCACCCGCACGAAAATATGTTCAGACTGAGTCGTCAGTCACAAAAATTTGTGGGTTGGAACTCCGCTGCATGGTTATCCAGCAGTCGCTGCCTATCAGTATAAACGCCTCTTAGCACTGATGAAACTAAAGGGTGTACCATAACCCTTTAACAAAAACTTAGTCGCATAAAAAGGCCATAAATTCACCAAATTTGATAGAATTGGAAACAGTACTTGCCCATAGTTTGGGGATGAAGATGGAGCAGCAACATTCATGAAAGGACAAGGGTCCTGGCGTAACAAGAGCTTTTAGATCGTATGAGTAGCTCTGCAGCCTGCGTTACGGAATTTTATTCCCCATTTGCTCCAAAGAGGATATTTGACAATAATTCTTTTGTGCTGTGCAAAGCAGAACTTTTCTCTAAGCTGGCAAATAAACGAAGATCAAAAACCTAAAGGCGCAGGAATTTCACAGCAAGTCTTTTGCAGGTACGATGTTCGGCGATGGGCGGAGAACCGCTATCATGTCCTTTTCTTCTTGCCGTTAGAATCATCGCTTTACCGGAATGTACATTTTGCCCTTAAACAGCGCAATTAAGCCCAGATAATAAGGTGCTATATTTTTGTGTCCATAGAGTCAACATCTTTACCGATTTTTATACTCTTTTTACACAAAAATCTGGAGTGTGAGAGGAGGCGTATTTGGAATCCTCATGTTCCCCAGAGGTACATAGTATTAAGCGCGTTACTCTGACGTTTCTGGGATCGCTCATCGTTGAGAAATGTTTCATCAAGTGAAGCTGTGGCGAACACCCAGCCTGAGCGACGCGCTCCAACTGCGCTTACAAACTTTTCTTCTGCTCTCTTCTCCTCATAGCCAGCCTGTTCTCCTCATATCCAGCTATACTGGCAAGGTGTATAGCACTGAGGATGTGCTACATAAAACTCGACATAGTTATACGCTATTGAAAAAGGCTTTTGATAAGGTTGCCTAGTTTGTTTCAGGGCTTGTGGCTCACCCTGTAAATACAGCCATATTTTCTTCCCGCGTGAGACTGCCCTGGGAAAGCGCGTGATCGCTGGCCACTTGTTTCGGTCCTCGAGAGTCTTGGCCGCGGCTCTGTGGGGTGGTGGGCTTTTAAAACGAGTAGCATGGCAGGTAACGGAAAGAGGGATTCAGACAAACACCCAGCTAGAAGCACTAGTTTCGAACAGGACGAGTGAAGCCAACGCGAATTCATAATGTTCCTCTAATTCATGGTCCAGAAAGAATGCTCGGAAGGGCAATATAAAAGTTGATCGGGTAGTGACGATATTCTCCTCGTACAGTACACATACTATCTCAGAGTGCCATTAACTCACAATGCTGGCCGTTGCTCTGGAACAGATTGCGTTGGCTTTTGGAAAGCGGACGCTAGCATATCCAGAGGCCCATCCCCTTATGTTCCAGATCAAACCCTGGCAAAGCATTGGGATTTCAGTACAGGTTGTGTGCCGGATGGAGCCGTCGACCACTAAACATTTCGTTGGCTCTTCCAGACCTCCATTCTAGCAAACGAATATAGCGAACATCGCTGTGCATTTTTTCAATTTCACCACATTCGTGACGCTGGTACTCCTGCATTTGAACCATTGACGAAGCTCTATGAGGTGCGCTTTCCGAAGCCTCTTTCTGCGGCCTGACACTCTCCTCGCGTTGCGCATCATCGTTTCTCAGAAGCTAGACCAAGATTCTCGAGGAGCGGAACAGGCGCTCGCCGATCTTGTGATCACCTAGCGTGTCCCATGTGAAGAAGGAAGCCGCGTCCATTCAGCTTCAGGTGGTTGCTATGGCATTCACACCAACATGTGGCCACTGAATGTGGGTGAACGTCGGCCCATAGTCTGATCCAGCCATCTTGTGAATGAAAATTCGTCCATCCTGAACTGGGTGCGCCTGCATATGACACACCCTGCGGTGAACTGATCGAGATTTGGGCGCCCAATAGAGCTCAGAGTCTTCTGCCCAGTGGTTTCTTGACGTGCCCACAGCATATCTCGCTCAACCTCTGACGCTCTTGTAAAGCCACTTGAAGAGGAGAAGCGTGGCTAGATTTTCGACTGTTCGTGGGAGCTTTACGCTATACGTTTCTCTCTCTTGTTCACATTTTCCCACGAATCTTGCATTTTGTCCCGCCATGTTGTTTATTTATTTATTTATTTATTTAACAAACACGATCACAGTCATGCATTAGATGAGGAACGCTACATAAACAAATACTAGCTTACACAATCCTATAACAATCATAGCGATACTAAACGTAACACCGCTAACATATGTAGCTCTTCGAACCACTAAGAGTCGTCACCTATGATAAGTTCAGTTTTTTTGGGGTTTCTATAAGTGAGGAAGTTTGACCTCGTCTGAGATACTGGAACGCAAAGGTAAAGCATAAGGTTTCCTCTCGTATTTGCAGTCAAACTCAAAAACTTACAAAAACTTACACTAAGAAATACCGTGGTATCAATCGAAATCCTATTTGTAAGCACCTTAAACATCACGGCCATCTCGGCTAGCTTTCTTCAGCTAAGCAGGCAAGGTAGCATAAGCTGTTTAGCCCTTTCTGCACCTCTGGCTATGCTGTCATAACTGGTTCCAAACGCCTTAAAACAATTTCCGAGTGCAGTTACTCTGAACGCTATCCAGAGGAGCAATGTCCTTTATTTCAAATAGATTAAATACCAAACACCGCTCTTTAAAACGGGTCTAACATATGTCTTATATGCGCGAAGAGGTGCAAGGGAGTCCTTTGTTCTAAGTAGCTTGAATAGGTTATGTTTTCGATAATTCGCCTTTTTAACAAATGCCTTGTCATATATAGATGAGCTCAAAGTTCGGAGCCGGCTCGATAAGGGAAAACGTTTTGTTCGGGGAAGCTGGATTATCCACTGACCACCTCTTGTACTAAAAGAGGAAAATGTATGGGAATCCTGAAGAGGAGTACGAGTGAAACCCTCTACCTTCTTATACAACGTAATTAGGGCACAGTTTCTTCCACGACATTCAAGACTATGTCGACTGAAAAACGTCTCGCATAGTGGGGACAGATTTGCAATCAGAGCCATGCACCAGAGTTTGTTTCGCGCAGATTCCAGCCTGTCGATTTCTCGTGTCTATTTTGAGCTGCGAACTGCGGGACCATATTCTAGAATTGGTCTGACATACGACTCATGCGCATTTGCTGACTATTTATAAGTGAAGCACTGGATTTGTTCGTAAACACCTGAAGAGCTTGAGTACGGTCACGAATTTCAGTGCCCCTTCAGTAAAAGTTCAGCTTGCAAAATAAAGCGCAAATCAAGCAAGGAAACTGTTCTACTACGTCACACCACATAAAGGTAGTAAAGGTGTCGCTAACCCGGTTGTCCTATTCTGCTGGAGCGGCGGCCTAATATGTGGCATCTCTTCCACAAAACGCGTCGCGATGCGCGACGGGAACCTTAGAGCCTTTTTGCACTTTGGGACTCTTTCAGGATACCACGTCTAGCACTCTCGTCCAAAGCGACAATGGCAAAGGATTCTGAACTCCCATTGCGACAAATTCTGAGAGACTCAGAGCCGTTCGAAGCCGGGGGGACGCGGGTGGCGCGTGACAACAGCTTCCCTGGTCGTGTAGCGGAACGTCGCAAGAACTCGTTTGCGTCGCTCGCGCAGCCCATCGTCCACAGTTCCTTCTTTCCAGGAGCTCGTCTGGCCGCGATCTTCGCCTTCCTTCGTTCATCTGGATGGAGAGAAGCAGCAACAGCGACACGTGTAAGCCGCTATCACGCTTAACAGCAATATTCTCAGTAATCTCCCGGGCCTTCGTCGCTTTAAGAGGCCCACTCATCGCTTGAAGATAGCGGCTCCGCTCTCCTAGACGATCTGTGCATCGCCTCCAATTGTGGCATTTGCTTCTAACTGTGGCATGGAAGTCACATTGAAGTGTTCTTTCAAGATCGTCATAAATGAGGATGAAGGAGCCTATCCCTTTGCGAGAAGTGTCATGCATTTCACTTCTGTGGCAATATGGTGGCGGTAATTCGAAAAGTAGAGGCATCATGTAAGATCTCAGTTACAGTTGCGAGGCGGCGGCAGGTCAATTTCTGTTCCTGACAGAAAGCCATCAACTCGTCGTCCCGGAGGGCAGAACACGACTCGAGGAGCATGCGACAGTCGACATCTTCTCTGACTGCGCCACGACGTTCCCTCACAAATAAGGAGGCAAAGATTGTGGGGGATGCTGAGCTCGCTCGCTTACGCCCGTGTAGGAAAGTGACGTGATGGAACTGGCTACTGCTGCTTTAGCCGTGGAACTGTGGGCCCATATTCCGTTCAAGGTTTTTAAGCCTCAAGTGGCTGGTACTGAAGCTGTTAGATGCTGCAACTATGTCCTCTGCTGCGATGAAAACTTCAGCGCCAGTCGGAGGCTCGAACCCTCACCTCTTGCTGACCGGGCAGGAATGCTCTACGCCACTACATCACCGGCGCTGTTTAATCGAACACAACATCCGCAATATTCAGTTCGTTCACCATCCCCTCCCTCTTCCTCGATCGGCCATTTTTGCGTTTATTGACTTTCATCACCTCCTTCGCATCAAATCTGGAAAGATTTTAAGGTCGCCTCCCATTTCTTTTTCCTAAATCACCGTTCCTCCACTTACCTATTTACATTTTTATGCGTGGCGGAGATCTCATGCACAGTACACGCATACGGTGGCGCATAGGGAGAGTTCACCATGACAGCGTATGCTACAATAAAGCTCTCTGGACACCTTTAGGTGCCTTTGATTACAAGCGGGCTTGACTACGTCAACCCCATGAAGACTAGTACCCATTGTATCCAGGTCCTAATCTTCGATTAGTTCGGCGATTCGGATAAGGGCTGTTTTGCGGACCTCGAATAATTCGATGATCTGCATCGTTTCGGATATCCGAAATGGTTCACCAGGTGCCAAAGGGCGCAGACATAAGCAGGCCCTGCAAGTAAGGATCCATCATAACAGCCTCGATCAGCACACATCAAAATGCCGACAACAATTATGCAGAGCACCTTTTCAGTGGTCCTGGTGACTGGCGCCTCCGGCTACATCGCGTCGCACTGCGTGCGCCTCCTGCTCAGCGAAGGGTACAGAGTGCGAGGAACGGTGAGAAGTCTGAAGAACGAGAAGAAGGTGGGCGTTTGCTCCGTTTCCTCGTCATCGATAACCACTAACCGTACTCAGACGCCGAACCCTTAGCCTGATTCCCTCTCTTATCACCTCTCTCCCTCCTAGTTGAGACCAAGTGGTGAATTCCGAGATATGTCCTATATTTTGGGGCATCATTTTCTAGAGAAAGCATCTTGTTTTTAACGCGTATAATACACTTAAGACGTCTAGGAGTTGAAAAGTCTAACTCGCTTTAGTGAGATCCAAAAAGTCAGATCTTATAGCTGTGAAGTTTATGACTAGAGTCTCGAAAACGCTATGTCAAAATTCAATCGAAGCTCAGGAGTTCTATCTAAAAAGAACTCTAAACACTTAGCAGTAGTTGCAGACATGATGTGCTTAGAACGGCAAATTCATTCTGTTAAAATAATGATGGAAAGCTCCTCGTAGAATAGATGATCGTCCAGAGAAACAGGCAAAAGCAAAGCTCAGGCGATGTTCCCGTAATTTACCTCTAGATATGGGATACCGCAAAGTGTCTTGCTGAACCATCCTCCTGTGTGAAAATATGATAACGTACTGTAAACGTACTGCAAAAATACTGTAAAAATGATAACGTACTGTAAAGATAAATAAAGATCAACTATCCGACCAAACAGCAACTTCAATAAGGCCTACGTCATACCACCGCTGACTCCGAGCGAAGCCTAATGATAGGCTCCCATATCGACTATAGCTTCGCGCGATCGATATGGGAGCTTGTCATTAGGCTTCGCTCGGGGTGAGCGGTGGTATGACGTAGGCCTATCATAGGCTTCGCTCTGGGTGAGCGATGGTATGACATAGGCCTAACACATCGTCAAATTCCTTCGTTCAAAATTTGTTTCATTCGTTCGTATGGGACTTGAAGTTTCAGTTCTTATTTCTGAGTACTCTCTAAGTAACAATATATCACTTGCGCAGCATTACTTTTCGGATTTCCGAGACAGCTTCCAAAGAAGAGATCTCATCGTGTTCAATGGGATGTTATGTAGTAATGTATTCCGGCAATTTACGAATTCTAACTGCCTAATTAATCACAATTTGAAAAATGTTACCACTGCCGTGCTTCTGCAGATATGTAGGAAATGTAACATTTGATATTTAGTTGAAATGGTTAGCAAAGAACGAAGCTATTGTTATTTCAAATTAAAAGTGAAAAGCGGCGGAATTGCGGTCAGACCTAATACTACAATACCACGGTCAAAACTGCGATTTGCGAAGGAAAAGTAGCACAGCAAAGGGTCGCTTGCTCATAACTTCATCAGTTTTAGGTTTTTTTTGAAAAAGGTTGGTACCGTTCGATTCGTCTCTTAGAGTTCTACACAACCTATACAACTTTATCAGAACTCCCATATTTCCGCCGTGAATGGCCTAAAAAGTTAGTGAAGCAGGCTTTTGCGATTAGAGCAGCTTATTTCCCAGGACATGCGTGCGTTCGGAGTACCTAAAGCTGGCGTACGTTGCCAGTGTTCTGTCATGCCAGGACTGCTTCGAGAGTACGCCATGCATAATGCAAACAGAATCGAACCTATCAATCGAGTGGGCAAGCGCATTCCACTGCGCTTCTATTTTCCCTTGTTGGGAAATGCGAAATCCTCAAGACTATTTCGAACCGTTTGGAGAACGTTATCAGAAATTTCCAGCTACCCCACTCAAGATTAGCTCCAATCTGTTCCGGCGAAGCTTTGGTGTGCGCCGTGCACAACGCGTACAGAGAAGAACCTATCAATCGCGTGGACATCTAGTAGAGTGATCGTTTGTGGGTTTATCAGAATCTTCCTGCTTTCGTTTCTCAGGAATTGGTCTAAGACTGTCCGGCGAGCATTTGGAGTGCGAACAATGCATATAGAATCGAACCTTTCAATCGAGTGGGCGTGACAGTTTATAGAGTTAACTTTTAACACATTTGCTTAAGCCTGGAGCGGCTGGTAGAGATGCTATATGTTGTTACAGGATGTTTTGTTGCGATCAAAACTCTTGCGCCAGGCGGGACTCGAACCGGCATCTTCTGCTTTCGGTCGTGCGGTCAAACAACGCCGGTGGTGTAAGGCGAACTTCGCTGCCCGGAAATCAGAAGATGCGGGTTCGAGTCCCGCCTGGCGCAAGAGTTTTGATCGCAACAAAACATCCTGTAACAACATATAGAGTTAGCGTTTGTGAAGTTTTATCACAAATTTTCAGGAGCCCTACTCGAAAATCGCTGTACTCTGTCTCGGGAAAACTTTAGACTACGCTGTGAACAATGCGTATTGAATCGAACCTATCAATCTAGTGGGGCGACTGCTTGCAAATTTATGCGCGGGCGAGTTCGTAGCGCAGTAATTCTCTATCAAGTTCGTATCTTTCCGGCTGCAACTCGAGCACTTTGTAGGCAGCACAAGGTTCCTGATGTGCTCAAAAGTAAAACGGTGTAGCCCGTGGATGACTATGTTACAGCGCTGCGAAAATGCGGGTGAGGCTTGTGTGACGCATTTTTTCCGATTTCGGTAGACCACTGCGGGAAGACGACGCGAGCTAACGGCCTTGAAATGCGTGAGCTAGCAGAACACTGAAGACACTTTACGATGACTTGCTCACAGCTACCAAGCTCCCTTAACTGCCTTAAATTTATCTGCTATTTCAGAGCGGCGGACGGGAGCTGTAAAGTTTCTTGGGCTTTACTCGCCCGTGTTTGCGTTTTCGACACTAGCAATGCAACCATTCTGTTCAGCTCGAAGAGCCCTATTCAACGGTGTCATTTTCGACCAATTTCAGAAAAATCGATTTTTTGAAAATTTCGCATCGAGGCCGCGGAGACGGGCGATGACGTCATTGAGAATCACTACCTTCGAATTGGGTCGTGCTTGATACCATTCGATAGATCATTTCATGGTGAATTGAACGGTGTCACTGAGAGTATGAAAAACTGTATTATGGGCGAGTAACAGCGCAGAGAACATCGGCCGTTGTTGGCTGAATTGCATGCGCGGGCGTGTTCGTAGCACCATAACCCTGTCAAGCTTGAATCGTTTCGGCTGCAACTCGTTGTTCTTGTAGGCAGTAAAACGGTCTAGTAGTACACTCAAGTGGAATGGTGTGGCTTCGGAAGGGGCAATGTTACAGGAGTGCCGTTAACTACAATACCGCTCGCGCCGCACGGTCAAAAGTGGGCGAAAAAACGCCAACATAGCGTCGCAAAGCGTCGCACGCTCATAACTCCTTCAGTTTTAGGTTTTTTGAATAAGGGTTGGTACCATTCGATTCGCCTCTTCGAGACCTACACAAACATGTGTAAACATTTACCGGAACACAAGTATTTTCGACGTGGGTGGTCCAAAATTGGCTGGATGGGCGATTAGAGCAGCTTATTTCCCCAGGATATGCGTGCTTTCGGAGTATCTCAAAGATGGCGTACGTCGCCAGTGCTCTGTCATGCAAGGAATGCCCCGAGAGTGCGCCGTGCACAATGCACGCAGAACCTAACCTATCAATCGAGTGGGCGAGCGCATGTCCCCTGCGCTTCTATCTTCTCTCACTGGGAACTGCGACGTTTTCAAGACTATTTCGAGCCGTTTGGAGAACGTTATCAGAAATTCCCCGCCATCCCACCCAAACTTTGGTGTGCGCCGTGAACAATGCATACAGAATCGAACCTTTCAATCGAGGGGGGGGGACAGCTTGTAGACTGAGCGTTTGGGGAGCTTTATCAGAAATTTCTTGCCGCCTTACTCAGGAATTGCTTCAAGGCTGTTCAGCAAGCTTTTGGAGTGCGCCATGAACAATGCATACAGAATCGAACCTTTCAATCGAGGGGGGACGACCGCTCGCAAATTGCACGCGCGGGCGTCTTCGGAGCACAATAGCTCTGTCAAGTTGGAACCTTTCAGGTTGCAGCTTGTAGATCTTGTAGACAGTCGAACGGTCTGCTAGTACGCCAAGGCGGAATGGTTTAGCATAGGAGGGGGCAATGTTATAGGGGTTCGAAAATGCAGGTGAGGCTTGTGTGAAGCATTTTTTTCCGATTTCCGTGGACCACTGCGAGAAGACGCGGGGAGCTAATGGCATCAGAATGCGTATGCGAACAGAGCACTTAAGGTACTTTACGGTGACGGGATCAGAACTTCTTACCTGCCTAAACTGCCTTAGCACCAGCTGCCGTTTTAGGGCAGCGGACTTAGCGGTTGCAGTTTCCTGCCCTCTTACTCGCCCATATTTGGGTTTCCGACACTCCCAATAGCACTACTCTGTTTTGCTTGAAAATCGCTATCGAATGCTATCAATATCGACCGATTTTGGCAAAATCAATTTTTTGACTGTTTCGCATCGAGGACGAGACCGCGGCGGAAGGACGATGACGTCATGGAAAAATCGATATCTTCGAGTTGGGCCATGCTTGATACCATTCGATAG
>OX375867.1:48959541-49203129 GCA_947359475.1 Heligmosomoides polygyrus bakeri | reverse complement strand
CTCGTGCAAACTTCGTCCAAAATTATCTAGGGGTTATTTGGGGCGCTGATTACGAATCCGACGTTCGTTTTTGAAAATTCCGCGGACTTGAGCAGGTTACTTCCCGTTTGAGGGTGGTCGGGTGAGGATCACCGATTACCCTCAGTTATCGGTATGAGCGGTCCCTTCCGTAACCGTCCAAATGTACTTCGGCATCGTGTTTGGCACCCTGAATAAGTCCCCGACCCTGTACGAATTTCGAGCAAAATCTATGACCCTGACTTGACCACCATCAGTTATCCAGAAAAAATCCAAAACCTACCGAAGTCGGCGGAATTTTCAAAAACGGACGTCGGATTCGTAATCAGCGCCTCAAATAACCCCTAGACGATTTTGGACGCAGTTTGCACGAGGAAATTTGGCCAATTTCGAAAATATCGGTTTTCGATGACGTCATCACCCGCGCAGCTCGACCTAGCGCGCCCACGTCCTCGATGGGATATTGTCAAAAAATCGATATTGCCTAAATCGGTCGAAGTTGATAGCATTCGATAGAGATGTTCAAGCAGAACAGAAAGGTGTTATTGGGAGTGTCGAAAACCCAAATATGGGCGAGTAAGAGGGCAGGAAACTTCAACCGCTAAAGGCCCCCCACAGAGTTCTGCGGCAGTGCCGAGGTCCTATGCTTAACCATAGGGCAGAGACGCAGAGCTCGCCGCCGGCGGCGTCCCTGCCCTATCCTAACCTTAGCGGCGAACGACGTTGCCGCAGAACTCTGTGGGGGCCTTTGTCCGCTTCCCTAAAACGGCAGATGGGGCTAAGGCAGTTTAGGCAGCTGAGAAGTTCTGATCCCGTCACCGTAAAGTACCTTAAGTGCTCTGTTCGCATACGCATTCTGATGCCGTTAGCTCCCCGCGTCTTCTCGCAGTGGTCAACGGAAATCGGAAAAAATGCGTCACGCAAGCCTCACCTGCATTTTCGCACCTCTATAACATTGCCCACTCCCAAGCTATACCATTCTACTTTAGCGTACTAACAGAACGCTCGACTGCCTACAAAACCTACTTGCTGCAACCTGAAAGGTTCCAACTTGACAGAGCTATTGCGCTCCGAACACGCCCGTGAGTGCAATTTAGCGCAACAACGGTAGATGTTCTCCGCGCTGTTGCTCGTCCAGATTACAGCTTTCCCAGTTTAAATGACACCATTCAATTCAGCATGAAAAGCTCTATCGAATGGTATCAAGCATGGCCCAACTCGAAGACATCGATTTTTCGATGACGTCATCGTCCTTCCGCCGCGGCCTCGTCCTCGATGCGAAACAGTCAAAAAATTGATTTTGCCAAAATCGGTCGAAATTGATACCGCTCGATAGCGCTTTCCATGCTGAACGGAACGGTGCCATTGAGAGTTTCGAAGACTCAAGTCTGGGCGAGTAGGAGCGCAAGAAACTCGAACCGCTAGGTTTCGCCGCTCTAAAGCGGCAGCTGAGGCTAGGCAGTTTGGGCAGCTGAGGAGCTATGAGCACGTCGTCGTAAAGTACCTTAAGCGCTCTGTTCGCATACGCATTTTAAGGTCGTTAGCTTGTGGCGTCTTCTCGCAGTGGTCCACGGAAATCGGAAAAAAATGCTTCACACAAGCCTCACCTGCATTTTCGAACCCCTATAGCATTGCCCCCTCCTACGCTAAACCATTCTGCCTTGGCGTACTAGCAGACCGTTCGACTGTCTACAAGATCTACAAGCTGCAACCTGAAAGGTTCCAACTTGACAGAGCTATTGTGCTCCGAAGACGCCCGCGCGTGCAATTTGCGAGCGGTCGTCCCCCCTCGATTGAAAGGTTCGATTCTGTATGCATTGTTCATGGCGCACTCCAAAAGCTTGCTGAACAGCCTTGAAGCAATTCCTGAGTAAGGCGGCAAGAAATTTCTGATAAAGCTCCCCAAACGCTCAGTCTACAAGCTGCCCCCCCCCTCGATTGAAAGGTTCGATTCTGTATGCATTGTTCACGGCGCACACCAAAGTTTGGGTGGGATGGCGGGGAATTTCTGATAACGTTCTCCAAACGGCTCGAAATAGTCTTGAAAACGTCGCAGTTCCCAGTGAGAGAAGATAGAAGCGCAGGGGACATGCGCTCGCCCACTCGATTGATAGGTTAGGTTCTGCGTGCATTGTGCACGGCGCACTCTCGGGGCATTCCTTGCATGACAGAGCACTGGCGACGTACGCCATCTTTGAGATACTCCGAAAGCACGCATATCCTGGGGAAATAAGCTGCTCTAATCGCCCATCCAGCCAATTTTGGACCACCCACGTCGAAAATACTTGTGTTCCGGTAAATGTTTACACATGTTTGTGTAGGTCTCGAAGAGGCAAATCGAATGGTACCAACCCTTATTCAAAAAACCTAAAACTGAAGGAGTTATGAGCGTGCGACGCTTTGCGACGCTATGTTGGCGTTTTTTCGCCCACTTTTGACCGTGCGGCGCGAGCGGTATTGTAACTCGTAACTCCCTCTGCAGCTGCATTCAGTAACGGCAAAATTGCTCGCGGAAGCGTTTTCGAAGCGGTCTTAGTCTGAGTTTCTCCGCTGCCTTTGCTGTTGTGAGGCGTATCGGAACTTCATTCTTTAAGGGTCCATAATTAGCATTGTAATTATAACGATATATATAGAATTAATTCCATAGCATATTTTTTCTATTTTTCGTCATTTGGTTCTCTTTTAACACCACCCAACCGCGCGTGTTCCGCAACCACGTCCAATCAAAGTGTTACCACGTACATTTATCTTTCAAATTCATTGACTTGGTTACAGAACGGTTCGCTTCAAAACTGGACACAGAACTAATATCTTCTTCATATCCATTCCTTTTTTACATCAGGCTCTGCATCTTTTAGTTTAATAACAGTAGTTGAACAACAAAAAGTCGAATATCGTCACGAAGGCAGGCACAGATTCACTAAGGCATATGTTATACTTCGACGACCGTCTGCGACGCAGTCGGAGACAGTGTTGCACGGGGTGTTACGCATTGCAAGCACCGGCCCAGCACTGTCGCCGAGGCTGTCGCCGATACAACATATGCCGAACAATAGTCAGACACTTAACACATGAAATCAGGTGAAAGTCAAGTGAAATCAGTTGAAGCTAATATCTTCTCCATAGCTATTCTGCCCTTGCATCTGGCTCATTCTCTTAGTTGAACAGCAGTAGTTAAACATCAAAAAGTCGAATATCATCACGAAGACAGGCAGAGGCTTACCAAGGCATATGTTATGTTAGTGTGGGCTGCTACGCGCTGCGTAATATGTGCGAGTAAACGCGAGGAAAACATCGACCGCTGTTGTGCTAAATTGCACGCACCGGCTGTTTCTGAGCGCGATAACTCTGTCACATTTAAACCTTTCCGGTTGCAGTTTGTTGTTTTGTAGGAAGCAAAATGCTCTAGTAGTGCGCTAAAACACAACAATTTAGCTTATGATTGGACTAGGTTACAGCTCTGCGAAAATGCAGGTTAGCCTTGCGTGGCACGATTTTTTCCCATTTCAGTCGACTCCTGCGGGAAGGAGCGGCGAGCTAACCGCTTACAAATGCGAACGCGAGCAGTTCACTTTAGGTGCCTTAAGATGACGTGCTCTTAACCCCCTAGCTGTTTAAACTGCATTAGCCCGAGCTGCCATTTTAGGGCGGCGGACTTAGCGGCTGAAGTTTCCTTCGCCCTTACTCGCTCATACTGAGTTTCAACGCTCTCAAAAACACCATTAGCTTCAGCACGAAAAGCTCTATCAAATGCTATCAAGCAAGGCCCAATCCGAAAGTATTGATTTTCGATGACGTCATCGTCCGTCTCCGCGGCCTCGAGAAGCCTCCTCCTCGATGCGAAATTGTCAAAAAACCGATTTTTCTGAAATTGGTCGAGAATGACACCGTTGGATAGGGCTCTTCGAGCTGAACAGAATGGTTGCACTGCTGGTGTTGAAAACACAAACGCGGGCGAGTAAAGGCCGAAGAAACTTTACAGCTCCCGTCCGCCGCTCTGAAATAGCAGATAAATTTAAGGCAGTTAAGGGAGCTTGGTAGCTGTGAGCAAGTCATCGTAAAGTGTCTTCAGTGTTCTGCTAGCTCACGCATTTCAAGGCCGTTAGCTCGCGTCGTCTTCCCGCAGTGGTCCACCGAAATCGGAAAAAATGCGTCACACAAGCCTCACCCGCATTTTCGCAGCGCTGTAACATAGTCCATCCACGGGCTACACCGTTTTACTTTTGAGCACATCAGGAACCTTGTGCTGCCTACAAAGTGCTCGAGTTGCAGCCGGAAAGATACGAACTTGATAGAGAATTATTGCGCTACGAACTCGCCCGCGCATAAATTTGCAAGCAGTCGCCCCACTAGATTGATAGGTTCGATTCTGTGTGCATTGTGCACGGCGCACTCTCAAAGCATTCCCTTCACGACAGAGCACTGGCAACGTACGCCACGCTTTAGATACTCCGAACGCACGCATGTCCAGGGAAATAAGCTGCTCTAACCGCAAAAGCCTGCTCCAGTAATTTTTAGGTCACCCACGGCGAAAATGTCGGAGTTCTGATAAAGTTGTATAGGTTGTGTAGAACTCGAAGAGACGAATCGAACGGTGCTAACCTTTTTTCAAAAGATCTAAAATTAAAGGAGTTATGAGCAAGCGACCCTTTGCGACGCTATTTTTTCGTCGCAAATCGCAGTTTTGACCATGGCACGTGAGCGGTATTGTATGTTCAAAACGAATTGTGCTTCGCATAATCGCCTTTGGTGCGAACAGATTTTTACTGTGGATATATTCTTAAACAACGAACGACGAACAACGAGTCTTCATTTACGAGTCGAAGTAGGCAGAAACAGGATTTTCCTTGGCATCTAAACACTGAAAATTCTTCTGTTTTTCTAAACCTTTGCGGATGATGTGATTAGCAGTTGATGCTTCAGCAATATTTTTGCCCTTTTCTGATCACCTCCAGAAACCGTTGACCGAATTAATATTAAATTTGCTCGGCTTCGGGCTCAAGAGCATTTTTCTCCTTCCTCAAGCATCTGATTGAGTATAAACTGATGTCACATATGCTTGATTTTAGTAATTTTGACCGAAACATGGCATCATTCATGCATTCATTGCTGCACCTGAAGTGCGCCGTGAAATCGGACAAAAGAAAGACAATGACTAACAAAGAACAATGTCTAGCTTCAAATAGTTGGCACTGACGAAATTGTGAGCACTTTGTAGCACTACGCACTGCAGCTGTGTAGTAGAACTGTTGTTGCTATTCATAGGTCCCGGTGCAAATAACTAAAGAATCTCATGCTGAAAAAGAAGGTATAGCGGAGTTGAATATTACGTAGAATCGCTCTAAATAAGGTGGCGTTAAGTAAAAAATTCGATATGCATACGTTGATATTCAGTCTAGCCATGATGTGAGTTCCGCTGGGCGTAGAAGTCATTTACGAGCAACCGTGACAAGAGGATAGCACCTAGGTGTCTGTTCATATTGCCGGCCATACCATGGAGAACGTTTGCCACATTACGCTACCTCTCGATGATGCCTCCATAGGAGCCGAAGTATGGCTAACAGGGATGGGGGGAAATTTTGAAAATTTTCCCAGAAAACAGAAAACAGAAAATCGCTTTCGTCAGAAAACAGAAATCAGAAAACATAAAAGCCAAAAATGCCAGAAAATCAGAAAACAGAAAACAGAAAATTTCGAAATTATCACGCGACCTAATTATTTTACCCGTAGATCCATATTTCCAGTAGCAAATACTTTTGTACGACTAGAAATGTAGTCGTAGAGCAGCGTTTTAATTTGCAAGCGTTTATAAAAATTTCTAGTACACTCCAGTGTATTGCACTCAGCAAGTTGTAAATCTTGACTGACAGATCCTAGGAATCTCGACACTTGAAGTATACAACATTACTCATCAGCTCCGTTTCACCGCCAACGCCTCAATTAGATAATGGTCCCACTAGTAAGAAACTGGCCTTTTAGAGCACCGAACACGATGAAGGCTCAGTGATCACTGTTTGCATCTTTCAGCTCAATTGCTTGAGTCTGTAGACACACTCTCGCAACATACTCTAAAGCTGTGCAGAGGTTCTTTGAGTAATACTGGCTGCGCCAGAATCTATTTTCCTAATTCGCCTTGTTCATACCTTTCCTTGTAAGTGTCCTAGTTTCCGTGCAGATGAAAGTTTTCAGGCCAACTTACCAATGCTCTTAACAGCACCTAGTTATGTACTACTTAGCCGACTAAAAATGTTGTGTATTTGCTTGATATTTCACGGAACAACACGAGATTGCGACTGAAGGAGCTGTCAGCACAACAGATCTTGGGTGAAGGTGCTTTCTTGAATGCGTAGACACCATATAATGAAGACCGAGCATATACCCTCTCCATCACATTATTATTATTAGGGATATTATTTCTCCTCATATCTACATTCATATTACACCTCAGTGGAAGACCAGCAGAACCGACTTGCTGTACAGTGGACTGCACGACATTAGCAACAATCGCCCAATCTGCCTGATGTACGTAGTCTATAAGCTGTTCACTCGAATCATCCTGAATAGGATCGGCAGAATGCTGGACGAAGGACAGCCATGCGAACAAGCAGGATTTCGGACAGGATTCAGCACGATCGTCCACACACCATTACGAAGCTCATCGAAATGTCGCGAGAGTAAAAGCTGCCGCTGTGTAATACGTTCAACGACCTGAAGAAGGCATTCGACTCCGTCGAAGCTGAAGCGGTCGTCTAAGCCCTGCTAGCTCAGGGCGTTCCTACTCTGTACACCAGAGTCCTTCGAAAGCTGTACGTGGATTCACGACCAAGGTCTCGCCATTCTACGACAACGTGTTGCCAACGTGAACAGAGAGGTTCGATGAGAGGGTACTATAGCCCCAGTTCTCTTCAGCGCCACCCTCGAAAGCGTCATTCGCGAAATAGAATGGGAAGAAATGGGAGTGAAAGTCGACGGACGGCAGCTACACACCATCTAACACCGAGCACTAGCCAGGTGGAGTAGATGCTTGCTGGCTTCGACCGTGTATGTGGGAACGCTGGACTGCAGATGAATCTTACGAAGACGATGTTCATGAGGAACGGACGAGTTTCTGATGCCTCATCCTCGCTCAACGGAACGAACATCTTCGAATGCTCCAGATACGTGTATCCGGGTCGCGAAGTCATCATGACCAACAAACTAGCGCCGGAGCTGGGCAGGAGGAAACGAGCGGTTTGAGGAGCTGTCAAGAGTGTCGAAAGAGTCGCGAAGAAGACGAAGAACGTCCGGCTCCGTACCTACCTTTTCGACTTCACTGTTCTTCCTGCCCTAACATACGCATCAGAGACCTGGGCTCTACGAAAGCAGGATGAACACGCGATCAGCGTCGCACAGCGTGGAATCGAGAGGACAATGCTCGGAGTGACACGACTCACGCAAGTGAGAGAAGGCCTCGAGACTTCCGAGCTTCGCCGACGTTCGAAGGTCAGAGACGCTGTCGCATGGGCCAAGTCGTCGAAGATTAGGTGGGCCACGTAATGCGCTTCGCAGACACCGACTGGGTTCCGCGGAATGTCAAGAAAACACCAGGACGTCCGATAACGTGTTGTTCGGACTTCTTCGTGAAAGCCCTGGACGACCGATATGACGCTCTTCGTGTCCCTCGAGCGATGCGGATCCATTAGAGCACCATGGCACGTAGCATGGACGTATTGAGGCGCTGCTGTTGCCCGCTTGAACAAGTCGATGATCAATCGGACGACAGATGACATACGTGATAAATGAGAAATTTCGTGTATCACTACTGTTTCACTACAGCAGCGAAATCGAAGGTAACTAAAACTTTTCTGTCTCTTACTAATTTGTGACACCAAAAGCTGAGCAATCTTCAGAGTTAGAAAAGAAGCTTCGACAAATGCTCTGCAGAAGTCGTTATTGGAGATGACTGGCCAACAATATTCAATATTTAAACCGGAGGTGGAGTATAACCCTACCCACAGTAACTCTAGGACAAGTGGTTAGTTAATGCATAATCTAACACCCCTCAGAATACTAGTTTTGTAGTTTTAATATAAAATTTTTAGTGATCGTAGATGGTCCAAACTACTGTTAATATCGAAAAGAATACGAAGCCAAATCATGAAAATAGAAAAATGTCCTATGAAGGAACTCCTTGCCAGCAGCACTTACCCAAAATGGCCAGAAAATCAGAAAACAGAAAACAGAAAACAGAAATTCCGCCCATCCCTGATGGCTAACCGTTCTTGCAGTGGTATATTTAAGTGCGGAGGTAGGACAGAGGTATACTATTCGGTCATCCAATTAGTAACGTCGTTTTTTCAACCTTGACTTCAATTGAAAAAAAATTTCAACAAAACTTCGTTTTAGCCAACAGTGTAATCACCGTCATTATCAGCAAACTTTCTCCATCTAATGAGCAAATCTTCAGTAGCTGAGCAATAAAACTGTTGTGGTTTTTGAGTGAAATATGTGGACGCAGGATTTTGAATACCCTCCAAACTTTCAAATTTCTTGCCACTAAGAAAATACTGTAGAGACCGGAATAAGTGGCAATCCGAAGGAGCGAGATCGGGAGAACACGATGGATGAGGCAGAATCTCCCAACCTAATTCCTTGATTTTTTTCCAGCGTCCGTTTTGCACAGTGCAGTCTTGCATTGTCGTGAGCAGAATTACGCCCCTTTTGTTGACGATCGCCGGATACTTTTCCAGTAATGCTTGGTTCACTCGATCCAACTGTTCACGGCAAAGGCCTGCGTTAACGGTCTGTCCAGATTTAAGCTCTTCAACGTGGACAATTCTACGGATATCCCACCAAACACAGGGGAGTGCCCTTCTGAGATGAATAGTCGGCTTCGCATTACTTCTTGGTTGTTCGTTTTTGGAAAGCTTTTTGCGGTTCGAGTTATCGTGCGAGATCCATTTTTCGCCTCCTGTGATCAGGCGATCAAAAAACGGGTCTGTACGGTGAAGCACTGCGTTGCAAAGCGTCGATCGGTTGGCACGGTTCTCGGCGGATAAATCATGCGGTACCCACACACTTGCTCTGCACACCTTGCCAGTTTGGCGTAGATGAAGATGAATGGTTGATTTAGGTTGGTTGAGAGTACTCCAAAGTTCCTCCACTGTTTGACAAGGATTCGCCTCCAGTTCCGCCATCAGCATGTCGTTGTCAAATGATACGGGTCTTCCTGATCGAGAGGAGTCAGAGAGGTCAAAATACCGGCTTTCAACTTGGAAAACCATCGGTGGCATGTGCGAACGACCAATGCATCTGGATATACATCGCAGATATTTTTGGTAGCAACCGTTGCGTTACTACCATTCCGAAATTCGAACAGCATGCAATGCCGAATGTGCTTCTCTGAGATTTACCAAGCCGTTTCACCTGAACTTGCAAGCTAACGATTCAACGAATGGTAGATTCTAAAAGAGCAGGTCTCATTTACCTTCAAATCGCTTTAGTGCACCTTCGAAATACATAAATCTGCCGACAAATGATGAGCTAAAACCGTAGTGCACAAAAACCAACATTACTTATTGGATGACCTAATAAAAGAACAAAGAGGCTTAACGGATTAAGTGCAAAGCAGATAGCGGGTTTTGTAACGAAGGTGTTAACCCTTTGCGCTGAAACTCTGAAGACTGCTAACGCTGCTTGAAATTAGAAGACAGCGATCCTAGCAATCGCTATGAAAACAGCACCTCATAAAAAGAATACATAGCTATCTATGATACTAGCAGTAACAGCTATTGAAGGATAGCATCGCTATAGTAAGTGTAGCGCAGCGTGCTCTGTTGAAATGATGGAGGGCCAGATCTGGGGAAGAATGTAATGCAATAAAGAAATACATCTAACTGCACATCGAAATGAATAAGAAACGTCTCTGAGATGGTGACAGATGGCGTATAAACTGTATGCTCTATAGCAGCATGGGTCATACGCTTCCACACTTTACTGAATATCCACGGGTGAAAATTCCTATAATAGAACTAAGGCTAAATCCAGCTTACCTAAACTGGTACAGAACATCTTCCTGCATCGAGTCTAATGGTAAAGTGTTAGGTAGTAGCGTCTCCTTGCTCAACGAGGGAAGAAGGAGTTTGACATTCTAGAAGGGCAACTTCTAATGGCAATAAGGACATCGAATTGAAAACTTTTTAGTCCTTCCCTAGTGTCGTGACTTCCGCCACGACTATTGAAGGACGCAGAGTCTCTGCTCCTTCTTGGTCCCGCCGCGCACACCTGTCGAACACGCAGCATCGATTCGCCGCGACGAAGTATGAACGCGTGCGCGGGCGCCACTTCTCCCGTCTGCCGCCGCCCCGGACGGTCGTGTCCGGTCGTCGTCCTCTCTCGTCAGCATCTGCTGGACGTCTGGAGCGAGCCGATTCCACCGCAGTGTCGAGGAGCGCATGGGCCGACGAAGAGGAGGATTTACCCTGGCATGGACGCCAGCAGGAGGTAACCGCAGGTGCGAGGCGAGGAGCACCGCCTCGTGGGCACACGCCCCAGGCAGGACCTCGCCGGACCCTAGCGGGCTGCTGTTGGGGATTCCCCTAGTGAGCGTAGGCGGGTGGTTGCGCGACTCGTAGTCATGTGTGTTTTAAGAAGTAGTAATGTGTAGTTAGTAAATCTATATATCTGTCTCATGTCTGCGGGAGTTGCGGGAAGACCGGTGAATACCGACATCTTTATTGATCGCAATACTATGTGAGAAGGGGAAGGAGCAGAGACGTGCGGGGAAGTTGGCACAGAGTCGTAGAGGCCTCAGAGAGCCAAAGTCCATTGCAGTTTCGTCCCAATGGTTTGGCTAGGGCAGCAGGGCCCTACGTAGTTAGTGCCGCGTGGCTGGAAAGGGAAGAGATTAGCGCGCTGTAGGTCCCCACCGATCTCCCACACACGTGGCCTCGGGTCTGGACCACCGTTACCGATGCCGGTGGCGGCCAGTCCGGGTCACGACACCTAGCAGGTTGTGGTGCTCCTATACTTGCCTGGTCGAATTCAACTTTAGGCAAATTGAACCCGAGTACCCCAACCATTGAACGCGCGGCGACAAAAAAAGCTTTGGAGTTCGAACATAGTTAATCTGTCTCTGTAATTTGGCATGGGTTGAGTTCAGTCAGTTTTGGGAAAGTAGCGGTACATCAAAATTCTGGTAAATGTTCGCTGCAGCCACGGATCTCCCTCGATAGAGAGCCTTCGGGCTCTCTTGTTAAGAGGGATCTCGGGCCGCTTGTCGCAGGGCCACGTGGCGCGTCCCCGGGTGGTGGATTAGGGGAATTAAACGCGAACCAAATGCGACCGTGTACTGCCCAGAGACGCAGGTGGGATGCAGGGAATGGACTCCTTGCTCCTGCTGTGTCGGGTCGACGCGTTCCTTGTGCGTGGGAGCGGCATGTTCGTGCACAGTGTGCGTGGATGTGTCCGTGACTGCGCGGATTGTAACTGTGTCGGCTCGGCCAAAAGCTTGCACTCGGTAGACTGGGAGTACATCGTAAGGCGATTCGAGGCCGCCTCAAAAGTCTCGCCCCGTCCCTTCGGGCAGTCTGGCTGGCTGCCCGGAGTTCTTCGCCCGCACCACAGAGCCTGATTAGCTACCCGTGTTGTATTCCAGTCAAACACAGCAGCACTAAAGGGCCTCATTCCCCTGACCCCGAAAGAGCCCCCATTTCTGCAGCGATGGGAAGGACGAGTACGGAGAGGCTGCTAAAATCTCAGGGCCTAACCAGGCTGCGCAAATTGAGAAGGACTAGGATGACGATCTGTACTTACAACGCCCGCACGCTCGCATCGGAAGCATCCGTCGAGGACCTGATGATGCAAGCCAGGAAGATCAAGTACGACGTCATCGGACTGACCGAGACGAGAAGACACCACCCCCTACACGCCGCCTACGACTCCGGAGAAGAACTGTTCCTCGGAACATGCGACAGCAGGGGAGTAGGCGGCGTTGGTGTCCTCGTCAACACGCACTTGGCCATGAACATCGATTCGTACGAGTCTCTGACAAGCCGAATCGGACGTCTGCGACTGAAGCGATGCGGTTCCGTGCCAGCTTTGACCGTATTCGTCGCGTATGCCCCGACATCCGACTACGACGACGAAGAAGTGGAAGCCTTCTACGTGGAGCTGGAGAAGTTCTATAAGGAAGATCACACCTTCTACAAGGTGATCGTCGGCGACTTCAACGCCAAGATCGGGCCGCGAAGGTCGCCGGAAGAACTTCACATCGGAACCCACGGTTTGGAGTGGAGCGAGCAAGGTGAACGGCTGTCCGAGTTTATCATGTCGACCAAGACCATCCATGGAAACTCGCAGTTCCAGAAGCCTCCCTCCCTACGATGGACCTGGGAATCTCCCGGTGGCCAGTTCCACAACGAGATCGACCACATCATCTTCAATCGCAAGTATTGCCTGACCGATGTCTCCGTTGTCCCCAAGTTCTACACGGGATCGGACCACCGCCTCATTCGCGCGAGGTTCCGCTTTTCGCGTCAAGGAGAGAAGGCCGCGAAGTTCAAGAAGAGGAGTCCCAGAACGACCATCAACTGGGATCTCTACACCTCTCTTGTCGGCCTTTGGGAAGATGCCGTCATGGACAACGTCGACGAGGAATACGATCGCTTCGTGCACCATCTCTACGATAGTGCTAAGGGAGCCGAGAGCTTGAAGACCACCAAGAGACGCCTGTCTCCGGAAACTCTCGAGCTGATACGCCAGCGTGGAGCAGCACGAGCGTCAGGCAACTATCAACTGACGTCCGAGCTTGCAAAGCTATGCAGAGCGGCGATAAAGGAAGATCTCAAGGAGAGAAGTGCGGAAGTGTTGGCTGAAGCAACAGAGGCAGGGTTGAGCATCCGCAATGCCCGGCGGAACTTCGCCAACTTCAAGACCAAGATGACCGCTCTCCGACCTCCTGACGGAACCGTCACCTCTTCCAGAAGGACCATGGAGAAAGTCATCCACGACTTCTACTCCGATCTCTTCGGTAGCCACGTCCACCTGCCCCTACGCCATCTCCCGCAGGATGGATACGTCATCCCCTCTGTTCTCCCTTCCGAGATCCGACACGCCATCTCGTCGGTGAAGAAACGTACAGCACCCGGTCCTGACAGGATCAGAGCTGAACACCTGAAGAACCTCCCGCCAGCGCTCATCAACACCTTGGCGCGGCTCTTCACACGCTACCTGTCCGAATGCAAGGTTCCATCTCAGTGGAAGACCAGCAAGACCGTCTTGCTGTACAAGAAGGGAGACGTGCACGACATTGGCAACTATCGCCCGATCTGCCTGTTGTCCGTAGTCTACAAGCTGTTCACTCGAGTCATCCTGAATAGGATTAGTAGAACGCTGGACGAAGGACAGCCATGCGAACAAGCAGGATTTCGGAGAGGATTCAGCACGATCGACCACATACACACCATTACGAAGCTCATCGAAGTGTCGCGAGAGTACAAGCTGCCGCTGTGCCTTACGTTCATTGACCTGAAGAAGGCATTCGACTCCGTCGAGACTGAAGCGGTCATGGAAGCCCTGCTCACCCAGGGCGTTCCTACTCAGTACATCAGAGTCCTTCGAGAGCTGTACAGTGGATTCACGACCAAGATCTCACCATTCTACAACGACGTCGTCATTGACGTGAAGAGAGGGGTTCGACAAGGGGATACCATATCCCCGAAGCTCTTCAGCGCCACCCTCGAAAACGTCATGCGCGAACTAGAATGGGATGACATGGGAGTGAAGGTCGACGGCCGGCAACTGCACCATCTTCGCTTCGCTGACGACATCGTGCTCATAACACCGAGCATCAGTCAGGCGGAACGAATGCTGGCCGACTTCGATCGTGTATGTGTAAGCGTTGGACTGCAGCTGAATCTTACGAAGACGATGTTCATGAAGAACGGATGGGTTTCTGATGCCCCATTCTCGCTCAACGGAACGAATATATCCGAATGCTCCAGCTATGTGTATCTGGGTCGCGAAGTCAACATGGCCAACGACCTAGCACCAGAGCTGAGCAGGAGGAAACGAGCGGCTTGGGGAGCTTTCAAGAGCGTCGAAGAAGTCGTGAAGAAAACGAAGAACGTCCGACTCCGTGCCCACCTATTCGACTACACTGTTCTTCCTGCCCTAACATACGCCTCAGAGACCTGGGCTATACGAAAGCAGGATGAACACGCGATCAGCGTCGCGCAGCGCGGAATCGAGAGGACGATGCTCGGAGTGACACGACTCACGCAAGTGAGAGAAGGCCTCCGGAGTTCCGAGCTTCGCCGACGTTCGAAGATCAGAGACGCTGTCGCATGGGCCAAGTCGTCGAAAATTAGGTGGGCCGGCCACGTAATGCGATTCGCAGACACCCGCTGGACGAGAGCCGTCACAGACTGGATTCCGCGGGATGTCAAAAGAACACCAGGACGCCCACCAACGCGTTGGTCGGACTTCTTCGTGAAAGCCCTGAACGACCGATAGGACGCTCTTCGTGTCCCTCGAGCGAGGAGGATCCATTGGACCACTCTGGCACGCGACAGGGACGAATGGAGACGCTGCTGGCGCCCGCTCGAGCAAGTCGATGATCAACGGGACGACAGGTGACAGGTGACAGGTTCGCTGCAGTTTCCATTTTCCGTGAGAGACATCTCGTTTGAGGATTCTAGGCGCTGGACAATATTCTAAGGTAGTAGTAAATATGCTATGACAGTTTTACCAAGGTTGATGCTCTATTGCGTCGAACATTTCCAATGATAGTGAAAAGCACAGCAAAAGCTTTAGGAAAAAAAGATAAGCTCCACATGGGAATAGAACTCCAAGTTTTTGTTAACGTACACTACTAAATCCCGAGTTTCATCTGACATCCTCAGAGAATGACCGCCGATACCATAGCCAATTGTTGCGGATTTTCTCAAGTGTAATACCAGCGTTTTGGATGGTTTCCAAGTAGTTACCTAAGGCGTGCCCAATCCTTCACGATAGAAATGGAAAGCGACCGTGCTTGCTGAGCACAGCTCTGCTACCCCCGTCATAAAATTCATAAATTTCTGGAAATCTGGGATTTGTTGGTTTTGTAGGAGCTGGTAGTTTTTGACAGAAGTGTGAGACTGCATCTGGTGAAGTGATGTGTATAGGAGTGAATCTATTAGGTTGGAAAAAATCTTTTCATTTTTTTCAAAGAATTATTTTTTCACAACTACAAAATCAAATTAACTGAGATAAACTCCATTTTGTTCCACTACACTTTTCCAAAGACTGGGTAATTTTCTAATTCTTCTCGCTTAAAAGACTGCAGTTCTGGAGTCGAACCATTGATGAATCCAATTTTTGAGGTCTTCATCTGCTTCAAAATATTTCTTTCCAATTTCTTGCTTGAGAGCAAGGAAGAAATGGTAGTCGGTAGGGGCGAGGTCAGGGCTATACGGTGGATGTGGCCTTACCTCCCAGCCCAGCTCTTTATTGTTTCTCTTGTGAGTCTTGCAGCATGTGGTTTTTCATCGCCATGCAGGATCATCACCTTTGACTTCTCCGGCCTATTTTCTTGGAGAGTTGCGACGACTTTGTGGAATTGACCACAGTATTTGGCAGCAGTAAGTGTCTCTCCACTTCTGATAGTTTCCCAGCAAATCACTCCTCTGACATCCCACCAAACACTCAAGAGAATCATCTTTTCCTGAACACTGGTTTGAGATCAAGCTTAGGGGTCTCTCCCTTTTGTACCCATTGCCTTTTTCTTCGGAAGTTGGCATACAGAACCCAGGACTCATCGCCTGTCACAATCCGCGGCAGAAACTCTTCTTTTGTATCTGGACAGAAGGGGTGCGTGTAGCGCAGCCGGAGGAGGCGCCGACTGTCGCCTGCACCCGATACCAGGTTCCTGGTTCGGATCTCCCGCCCAGGCCAACCAAGCCTTCCATCTCTCCGGGGTCGGTGAATTGGTACCAGATTTGTCTGGGAAGAAAGCGCTGACTTGTTCTTCGGCTGGCCACCGCAAGTCATTGTATGGCCAAATACGCATTCATGTCGCCTCCACGACATCCCGTAGAAGTGGAATGCGTGGCGCATCCCAAAAGGGGTTGAGTAACGCCGTCCTTTATCCTTTATCCTTTATCTGGACAGAAGAGCAGCAGCGATGCAGAGCCGTTGACCTTTCTGAGTGTCTGCCAGGGCATGTGGAATCCGAGCTCCAAATTTCCATGCAAAGCCAAGACCCTTCAGATGGATTCCCACTATCCTACGAGACACTTCGAGCTTCTCTGCCAGTTGACGTGTCGTCTGCCTACTACGAAGAAGATGGAGTAGTTCAGTGTCGCCCAATTCAGTTAGCCTTCCTGACCTTGCTTTGTCCTCGAGTGAATAATCTCCCTTTAAAAACTTTCCGAACCACCCATAACAGGTGCGATGAGTAGTACATCCCAAGCAATAGATATATGGCTAATTTGGTCGGCTGCCTGACGTGCTGTAAATCCTTTAATGAATTCATGAAGAATGCCGTGCCGAAAATGAGGTAGATCTGGCATTGAGTCCGGAAGATTGGATAGATAACGAAGCACAAGAAGGGTCTTGACCAATGTCCGCATGCGAACGGTAGACAAGTGTGATAGGATTACGAAATCAGCAATCAATATTGGCTAGTGGGTTTACAAGGAGAACGGTACAAACTTTTCGAAGTGTGAAGGGACTTTTTTTTCAACCTAATAGTTTATCCTTCGAACAGAGTCATCTACTGGAACAGAAGAAGGAGTGCAAAAAACGGGAGCTCTGCTTGTTTAAGGTAGCTCCTGTCAGACAACTCCAACAAGAGAACCGCCTCGAACTGGTGGAAGCGGACCTGCTCGACGGGGACAGCTGGAAAAGGTACTGAGCTACTGTTGTTGCATTGCGTCTCTTCTGCCCTTCATCTCCTTCTTTCCACTTATGGATCCATATGAATATATGGGACCATCCCATATATCGCATGCTGCAAATCTAACACAAGCACTAACACTCGACGAAGCCTCTCCGAATGCCAGCGCACAATTACGTTGCCATCATTTACTTACCTAAAAATTGGATTGAGATGAAGTTGTTCTGGATTCGAGTTTCTAAAACTTTTCGGGCAAGATGCAAGAAAGGAAGCGAATCAATATCGCTGAAAACTTGATGTTTATCCGGGTTCGTTCACGTCAGCGACATTCGAGATAATATTTTACATAATTGTTCAATTCAGCAGAACACGTTTATTATCATCCGAGCCCTCATTCTTTCTCGGTAGAGCTTTCGTCTGTTGGTGGTGCGACTGAAGCTGCAGAAACCAGGAGAAGTTGCAGTGCTTTCAGTGTGATCAGCGGATGCGACTACGTGCTGCACATCGCGTCGCCGTTCCCGATCGCCGCCTCGGCCAGCTGCGTGGACGTCGCCGTCACCGGCACACTGAATGTGCTCCGAGCCGCCTCGACGGAGCCCTCGGTGAAGAAGGTCGTGCTCACGAGCAGCTGCGCAGCTGTCAACGGTTCGTGTCTTCAGAAGCAGTTGGCTGCTAATGCTGTGTGGCATCAACAGCTCTTACAAGTTTCCCTAGTTCTGGTGCATCCTTTGTGGCCGGCCACGACGAGGCACGCTCCCTGTATGTTTCAGTGCAGTCAGTCGTCACACGATTACAATCTCGAATTCCATTGGAATTTTAAATTTCTGAATTACAATCTCAACTCCTATCGACACCTCTAGCTCTGACTATACTCGTGGACTCTCTTTAAAGAGCAGCCCAGACTTCGTTAATCACCAGACAGCGGCAGTCGCCATGTACTTATAGTCAGTTACGAGTCAACTCTCTGAGCTACCCATCTATCTCCTTGGAACAGTGAAATCGTGCTGTGCACATACATCTGTATTCTGACAAGATTGATTCCTGCCCCTATTGTTCAGCAGCACCCTACGCGGTCGAAGTCACATTTAAAGTAATTTTAATCCAGGTATGGAAAGTGCTTGATATCAGTAGCACTGCTGGAGTTGTGGAACCAGGAGTTGTGGAACCCAAAACCCACACTGGAGTTGTGGAACCCAAAACCCACACTTTACACAGCAGACGTTTCGGCGCAACCGCCTTCTTCAGAGACTGGAAAAGTCAAGCGAGGTGTGAAAGGTTATTCGTCCAACAACTACTTCAAGGCACAGGAGTTTCTGGAGTCAGTAGGAAAAGGAGACAAAGGGGGTTGGGGGTGAGACAGCCCAACTAGCCTTATGGAAGCAGCTGAGAAACTGGTGAGTCACCCTCGGATGGATGCAGCTTGGGTGAATGAAGCTTCCATCCTTAAGGCTTTCCACAGCGCCTCGATGGTATTGCGTGCTGCGACATCGACATCGCGAGCCAGGATTGTAACTGCGACCCCAACCACTGCGGAACCATGGTTATGCTGTCTGTGCTTTCCTCAGGGCGTGGAAGCGTTTCATCTCCGAGTCCCGTCCGCCCGTGTGCTCCTTGACCCTCACCCAAAGCGGTCTGCCCGTCTCACCAATGTATTCCTCCTTATACTTCGTTCAAGTGATGAGGTATACCACTGCTGAGGCCGTCCCTTCCTTCCTAAATGGGCAGGCCATGCAGGACGGGGCATTACAAGCGCAATCGTACCGGCGGTTCATAACAAGTTGGGCCTTGACGTTAGCTGGTGTTATGTTAACTACCCTGATCAGACCCTCTAGGTCAACCTTGCGAATACATTCCCATACTTGAACACTAAGGGCATCCGTGCTGAAGGGCACCAAAAAAGGAATTTTAGTGCGCTCTTGGTCTCTGCGCTCCTGGGCTCAGGCGACGTTGCTTCGGAAGGCTGTCGGAAGTGCATCCATTGGACAACGCGGTACGAGATCTCCCTTGAAGCGAACTCGAAGTCGTGGTTGGAAGACACCAACGCCGCTGTGCGGAACATGTTCCTTACAATAGCCCACTTGGTATTATTAGGTTGTCCCATAACTCCTTGCAGTTTTTTTCAACGATTCACTGCAGATTTCGACGGCGGTCTCTTGCACAGCGCTGCATAGCTTTCGTAAGAGAATGATTTTCTCTATCAGAACATGTACTGCATTTCTTTTTTCATTGTGAATTTTGTCGGTTTTTAGGTCGTTGAAGTGAAAAGTGAAAAGTGAAAAAGTAGCCATTTGCGCACTTGTTCTCTCCGCTTAGGTTTGTAATTTTTGCGCAGTTTTTATAGCACGTGGAAGACAATGTTCTGTACTACAAGAATGTGTGTTGACCCTGTTGACCCTATTTTCTCACTTGTCCTTTATTGATTTTTAGGCCATCAAATTGGGAATTTTGACGCCGGATTCGATAAAAACTAATGGGGACTTGCCGCTTGAAGTAACACCTCAAACCACTAGTGAAGCCGGATGTGCTGTTCTACCGCCTAGTTTATCGTCGCAGATAGCAGCTCCAATATTCTATGAGAAAATGCGATCGTTTTGACGATTCACCGTGGGTTTTAGGGTGAAGACTTTCTTATTAGAAAAAACGATCGCGCGGTGCGTGCCATTTGCGAACCACTTCAGCAAGTTCTGAGGACATGAGTTCGTAAGAAAAGCGGCCACTTTGAATGACTTTGATACGTTTTTATTAGTAAGAGAATAAAGAAGCTATGCGCTAAGTTTCGTTGTCAAATCCGCATTTGTGTTGAAGTTTCACTGTGATATCTTTGTGCGGGTAATTTTTGCACACCCTGTAAATGTGAACGTTTCAGTACCGGTCTATTTTTATTTTTATTTTTTTTTCAGTACCGGTCCATTTTATTTTCTATTTTTCTCTATTTTTCACACATACGCATATACGCTACCACCGGAGCCAAACGTTGCCCCGTGGCAAGCTCCACCCTGTCTGTAGTACTCCATGGCCCATTTCAAGATGTTACACTGAAGACACTCGTCTACGAGCGTCATTAGTTGAGCAATGCTGAGTCCATATAGTGTGATATGATCCTGGTGTTCCACGAGCATTTCGTAGACTGCCTGCATTGCATTTACTCTGGAGACGTCTGTGTACAGGGAAGTAACATCAAACGACTCATCACGCAGGCTCTTACCAACCATGTGTCTCGGAATTTTTCCGAGAAAGCACAAGTGTTCCGAACGTGCGCAGGTACATACCTAATCAGTTACATAAGAACCAAGTTCAGCAGCTAGGAAATCCGGTCCGCTGAGCCACCCGTGGTGCTTATTATGGGGCTACCATATACTACGAAGGGTCGTTAGGCGTTTCGCCTTAAGGTCGCTTACGGGTATTGATCAGGGCATATAATACTGGGCAGACGGGATGATCACATCTCAGCCGTGAAATCAGGGCTTTTGATAGGTTTACTGGTTTTGAAATCTCAGTCCACTTCCGATTTGAAGTCCAAATTGTGTGTAACAATCTCAGCTCTACAGCTCGAACAGTCCTACTGATATCAACGTCTTGCCAAGATTTAACGACAGTCGATCGTGGAAGCTCCTTGATTTTGCAGTACTGCGCTGCGTCCCGCTGTCCTCATACGAAGCCACCTTCAGCTGGTCAACAAGTTCTGCTCTCAATGTTCTAGAAGGACACCCCCAAGATCGAGCGTTTGACGAGACCTCGTGGACGGACGTGACCAGTCCTTCGGTTGACTACTATGCGAAAAGCAAAACGCTGGCAGAAAAGGCTGCCTGGGAGTTTGTCGACGGCATAAAGAACGGCAACAAGTACGTCTTTGCTGTCTTGAAGGAAACTCAGTGCTACTGGGCATGCCGCTCTTGCTAACCTGTTTCAGGTTTAAACTGACCTGCTTGAATCCGACTTTGGTACTCGGACCGCTGCTGATCAATGAGGAGGGCGCGAGCATTACGGTACGCAGTTTGGGTTGTAGAGCTTTAAAGGCCCTCACACAGTTCTGCGGCAACGCCGCTCGCCGCTATAGTTAAGGATAGGGCGGTGAAGCCACCAGCGGCGAGCTCTGCGTCCTTGCCCTACGGTTAAGGATAGGGCAGCGGCGTTGCCGCAGAAGTGTGCGAGGGCCTTAAGGGATCGTTTAGTGCGCACGCGACGCGCGACAAACGATCCCTAAAGGCGATCGATATGGGAGCTTATCATAATCATCGTCAAACTGTACACGGCACCGCCAATGCAATGAGGGGTCATAAGCCATGCCAAGTACTTCATAGCCTCATTATCAAAAGCATCTGTCTCCGCTTCCTTTATTATCTGAGCATTCGCTCGCTTGATTGTTGTCCAGCGTTGCCTTGTTATAACTGTTTCCGTTCTCATTTATTGGTGCCTACTTAGTCCTCAAGCTTGAGTTATTGATGTTTGTGTTGCTTTTGTGTATATTTCTGTATTTCTTTATTATCTGCGTGGCTACCGCCATGCTGTGAATAAATAAATAAATAAATAAATAAATAAATAAATAATACTGCGTCGCGCGCCGCGTGCACACTAAACGAGCCTTTATGCGAGGTAATTCTTAGGCACTATGTTATACTTCGGCGACGCTGCGACCAGTCGCCGACAATCTGTCTCCGACCACCTGTCACCGACAGCGCGGGAGCCCTGGCATGACAAGTTAGAGTGCAGGCGAGAGAGCGCCGCTGACGCGAGCCCTCCGCTCCCACGCTTCACACTGCGACAGATTCGTTAAGGCCTATGTTATACTTCGACGACGCTGTTGTCACCGAAGTATAACGTAGGCCTAACGCTGAGCTTCGGCGACGGGAGTATACCACCCCCTGCAACGCAGCCGGCGACAGCATCGGTGGCGCGCCGGCGGGAGTGTTGCGTGGGTTGTTACGCACTGCGTAGCACCTGCCCAGCGCTGCCCCCGACGCTGTCAGTAACACGTCGCCGAAGTATAACATAAGTCTTATGCCGTGGCTTTGTTGCGTCCTAAAGCGAAATTCACAGCTTTGAGGGAATGAACCGCAGGGTCATATTTCCTTTATTTTTAGCTACTGCGGTTTTTTGTTTGATTCTGGTCTTGCATTGGCATTGATTCAGTTCTATTGCAATGTTCTTTCTTCCGTCAAGCAAACAGTTTTCGCTTCCCCAAGTAACGCTGTATCATTCCTTTGAACTTTGTCAGACCTACTTCTCTTAAAAATTTTTTGCTCCAGATCTCTTCAGTCAATTCTCTCTCCTTCTTTCCCTTAGTGGCGTTCATATTCATTATTTCGCCTACGGTCCGTATTCTCTTTGCTTTGTCTCCCCTCAAGCGTTCGCTCTCCCTTGCAGCCACCCTTTGCGGCTCGTACAGAGTAGTGACGGAATAATCGTGAACGCGAGGATTGGTCCGGTTTCAGTTCAGTAGGCCCACGACGCCAAACTTGTGTACTTCGTCGAAGAACCTCAGCCCGTCAACGTCTGTCCACTCGTCTCAGGTGTGGGAGGTGAATGCCAACGAAATCAGAAACGCGTAGGATTTGTGCACCTACCGATGGCGCACCTACTCCGAGGAAGTCTCGACAATAGAGTTCGCTCATCCGAGCATTCCATCTTCTTCTCCTGTACACGGCCCCGTTCAGAAAATTACCGCAGAGGAGGTAGAAACGGCTCTGAAGAAGATGAAGCCGGGCAAAGCAACGGAGCCCGATGATCTGGCGGCCGACTTATGGAAGTCGAAATCCTGGTACCCTACGAAGTGGTTGGCGACGTTCTTCAACCAGGTTATTGCGGAGAAGAAAGTGCCCGATATTTGGCAGAGAAGCACGACGATCCCGATTTCGAAAAAGAAGGGCAGTCCAGCAGACTGCACAAACTACCATCCAATCCAATTGCTTTCACGTAGCATGAAGATCTCCGAGCGGATTGTCGGCAGGCGCATTCGTGATATCGTACAGCTCTCTACCAACCAGTGCGGCTTCGTAGCTGTCGCACAGTCGATGCTATACACGCCGTTCGTCTTCTGATAGAAAAACACCGGGAGGAGCAGAAGCCGGTGCATTTTGCCTTCCTGGATTTGAAGAAGACCTTTGATCGCGTTTCGCGTGAAGTGATATGGTATGCCTTAGGGCCTGTTTATACTTCGACATCGAGCGACACGACGACATGTGACGTGGCCAAATTGACCGATCGCGTCGCTCAATCAATATGGCCACTATACGCAGCGTCGCGTCGCTCGGCGTCGAAGTATAAACGGGGCCTTACGAAAACATGGAGTCCCCGAAGAGCTGATAGAGTGGGTACGAATACTGTACTCTTGTCCAAAGAGTCGAGTGCAAGCTGTAGCAGGCACATCGATGGAGTTTCCCATCTCTGTTGGAGTACATGAAGGGTCTCCGCTCTCCCCTCTACTCTTCGTCGTTGTTATGGATGCCATATCGCGTGATCTTTAGCAGCCATTCCCTTAGACGTTGCTTTATGCTGATGATGTAATGCTCGCTAGCGAAGATAAGATTGAACTCCAGCGACAGGTACAAGCTTGGTGCGATCGCTTGGAGAGATTTTGACTTAAACATAATATCAAGAAGACCGAGTATATGACGACTGACGAAGATGTGTCCAGCTCCATAAAGGTAAACGGCAGTTAGCTGCCACGTACTTCGGTATTCAAGTACTTGAGGTCAGCAATCGCGTCCGACTCGTTACTCGTTGAAGCCAACTCACGCGTGAGCGCAGCGTGATCCAAATGGCGCTCTCTGATGGGAGTGCTCTGCGACAAGAAGATAACAGAGCGCCTGAAGTCGAAGATCTACAGAGCAGTCGTCCGACCTGTAACTATTTACGGAGCTGAGTGCTGGCCCGTTACCAAAGAAACTGAAAGGCGCCTCAGCGCTATGGAAACGAAGATGCTGCAGTGGACGGGCCGGAATTACGCGTTTGGATCGAGTACGCAACGACTCCATGCGAGAAGCTCGTCTGCGGTGGGGGGTGCACCCTGATCAGGCTCGGGAATTGTGGCGCCAACATTCCAGGAAAGCGGACCCTGAAACTAAGCGGGACAAACGCTGAAGAAGAAGAAGAAGGTTCACGACGCCAAACTCGTGTACTTCATCAAAGAACCTGAGCCAGTCAACCTCTGTCCACTCATCTCAGGTGTGGGGGGGGGAGGGTGAATGCCAACGAAATCAGAAACGCGTAGGATTTGTGATGCATCTGGCACAAATCGTTGCGGTTCCGACAGTCACCTTTCTCGCTCCTTGGCTTCTAGATTCGTTCCTCTTTGGTTACCGCTTGATCTCCGGAGCTTTCGCGCCGTCTCTCGCCCAAGCTCTGCCGCTCAATTTCTGTTAAGCGCTTCTATTCGTGCCTCCAGCTCTCCCTCTTCCGCCCACCCCTTTCCCGCTGCTTTTTCTTCCACTTGCTTTCTCATTTCCTTTTTTCACATATTCACTATACTTTTTCACATAGGTGTTCCCTTTTATTTCTTCGCTTTTTCTCGAGCATCCAGTCGTGTCCATGCACTCTTCCATCCATTCCTTCTTCCTTCATTTCTTGCATGTCTTGTCTCGCTCCGCGTGACCTCTGTTGTATATTTTGGTTGATGGAGGTAGGAAGCATATTCCAGTACCATTCGCGAAGCACCAAAGAACGGCTGTCGATCGACACTGGCTTTCATACCATTCACACTGCATAAATAGCAGGGTAGCGAATGATAACCAGCGGAGCCAAGGCTCTGACTAAGGTGTATCTTTAATATTTCCCTCCTCAATAAATATTGAAAGGAATTGGAGTACATACCAGGGCGATAACCAAGCCCAGCGAGCTGAACCCCAGCACCAAATGAACCTGTGGTAGGGCTCTGCTTTGTGAACCTATGGCGGAGTTTTGAACCTATGATGGGGTTCTGTTTTTTTGCTTGGTTATCGCCCTTGGTCTATACACTCTATTAGTCTAACAATTTTGCAGACCAAGTATATGCACACAATTTCTCCGCGCTCCGGCTATTTATGCCGAGAACCGCATACTCCCGTATCAATCGCAGGCCCTTCACTGGAACCCTGCGATTGATACAGGCACTTTTTCTGCTATCTTATACATCAACATACATGAGGAATACGAGGGAGGTCACGCTGAGCGGGACATGTCCTCAGTTCTTCGTAGACCAGATAGATGTGCAGGTAGAAATCAGTCTAACTCAGGTGATGCGGCGCTTCCTGAACGGCCAGATGCCGGCCTACCCCGAGCTCAACCTCGCATGCGTGGACGTTCGAGACGTGGCCAAGGCGCATGTGGAGGCCATGCGCTGCCCGGAAAGCGACGGGGAGCGAATTCTGGTGTGTCGGCGAGCAAATTGTCATGGAGTTTCGTGGGAAGGTGAACTAACTTCTGTTCGCACAGATCACGAGCCAGCCATCGTTTTGGTTCCGCGACATCGCCAGAATCCTTGGCAAAGAATTCCGACCTCAAGGTCAGTCAGAGAGGTCTTGTTTAGCTGAACCCATTTTTGCTTTGCACTTGCTCATTCTCCTCATACCAGTGCGTTCCTTCGATCCGTGATACCGCACATAGTCTCTGGCTTGCTTACCTACCTACTCCCTAGTGTGCATCGGGTTGAGGGTGAGCTCGGATCATTCGCACTCTTTGAACGGAGCCCTCGTTTGTTAATCTATGGAAAATGCCACAAGATATTGAATGTAGGCAGCTAATTTCCTCAGCTCCTTCCAGACGCAAGGCCGTCTTAGTCTCTCAGTAAAATCCTTGTAAGAGCACGCAATCAAGTCCGCAGTAAGCTCAAGAAGACTGAGCTGGTGATGAACAGAAACAAGGGCGCATTAAGAGGCAACACACTGGCCGCTACTCTCCAAAGGTAAAGACCTGCCCGAGCACAGTTAGTATGCGTGGTCACAGCACCGAAGTTAGCACTTACTATTAGTCGACCACTAGACGGCGCTATTGGAGCGAGTTGAAGAAAAAATGGTAGGGAGCAATTAATTCATCCCCTGCGCACAAGAAAGCTCTGTGGTTGAGCAGGATTTGCTATGAAATTTCAGTCAGAGGATCCCCTTTTAATCACCAGTTCACTAGTTCTGCCCAACTGGCTTCACAGTACTTATTGCAGAGGGTAATCCTTGTGTGGGATCTAATATCAAACATTCATGGTGACTCGCTTGCAAAGTCTTGCAAAGTCCACATAAACGTTGGCGATGGCTGCTAAAAAACCTTGAAAGCTGACAATCTCACGAAACGCTTCCTCGTCGAGTTTCAAGATTTTTGAAATTCGGCTGGTTAAACCGAAGAGCGTAATCAACCACCAGGCAGTGACAACGGGTCAGATCAGAATAACTAGATAGCCCTAAATCTTTGCACTTGTTTCCAATTTTACGTCCATTCTTATAGCGAGCACTTGTGAATTGGATGCTTGCTGCTTGTGCTTAACGGCAGTACTGTAATAAACCAGCGGTTCGGTTTATTAACGTACTATAGGAGTGCCGGAAGGCACGATCCCATAGCGGAGATAACAAACACCATGCTTCTTTTATATGAGTTTATCTTCTTACACAGACAAACAGTATTCGGTACATGCGGGTAAAATACAGAACATACAAAGGTGGACATGGAGTACGGATTATACAAGAACGATATGCATGGGAGGATAGGAAAGGGTGCAGCTTAAACAACTACAATTCTAAGTATGGGGCAGGATACATAGAGAACGACCTACGGTGGAGAGGATTCGAAGAGGGGAAAGGGACGCCTGAGCTCGCCTATGGAGACCGCCAAGCGTTTTCCTGGCCTGCTGTTTTAGGCCTGGTTTACACTTGCGCCGCCACGCGGCGCGGTATGATGATCGCCATAGATATCGATTTTTCGCTCGCCCAGTCGATATCTATTCCGACTGTGGTGCCGCGCCGCACAGCGGCGCAACTATAAACCAGAGCTTACAGCCTCCTCAGTGCGGGAGGAACGGCGTGTGCCGTGAGTGGTCGGAGGACGTGGATGGCACTGGTGACCACGGGCAAGCGACTACCGCGTTCCCAAATAATTTCGGTCTTGCGTCTTATTCAAGGTCAACACAGTACGGTAGAAGGCGTAGGAGCAGTAGAAACACTTATCGAGGTGTTACTTTTCTGAATGCAGTTAAGACGACCGATGGTTCGGTAAAACAGGGGAGCAGTTTGAAAATTTTCAGGATATTGGGTGCCCCACTACCAAGTCCCCTACATCTTGCTTTGGCTGTACTCATTCTTCGACTCGGAAGCTGCCGCATGTCTGAATCGCGTCGGTCACTTGATTCGCTTCGACAATTCAAAGGTAAGCGCTTCAACTTATGCCACAGACACATCGCTAAAGGAAAATGCTCTCCAGGTCCGAATAGAAATGCGGCTTCCAAGAATTACAATGAATGTCTTAACCTTACCAGGAGACTCTCCCAACGGTAGATGTGTACTGTGGAAGTAGTGCATATGGATGGAAGCGTCTCTGCTCCAGAAATACGAAAATGAAAGCAACTCGACCGCTGTCCTGCACAGAACAGCTACGGCCGGTCAAAGGCAGAGCGCGGTTGCCCCTCGTGGCTAGGGTTTTCGCCACGAGGGATGCGGGCGGTGGAGTGGGTAGGATGGCCGGTCGCGAGGGCGTCGGATCGAATCCGCTTACTGTCGCTTTCCCTTCAGTGCTTAGAGAAGTGCAGATAAATGGATTCACTCGCAATTTAATCAGACCTTGATGAGAGAGATGAACTGGTTGATTGGTTGCAGTCCGCTTTGTCTATGAATCGAAGTGATGGACCTTTTGCTAAAGATTATTCGAGGAGTTATGAACAGCGTTGAGGAGCGCCGTGGCACAAAGCTGTGAGCATCGGCATGACAAAATATTTATTTATTTATTTATTTATTCTACGTTAGCCAAATAACGTGCCATAAACAAAACACACTATCAACACAACATAACACTGCTATGCAAAAACTGTAGTCTACTTAAGAGAAGCACACAAACATTTATCTAGATTTCCAGAGTATTTGGGTTGATCATTCAGTGATTATGTATCAGCAGACGTTTTCCCCTCTTCCTTCCCCCCTTCATTTCTCTAGTCCTTTTTTCCCTTTTTTTTTAGAAACGAAGAAATTAGAGCAAGAAGAAATGTAAACTTCTGTTGGGAACAAATATGACTGGAGAAGATATTAGTGTCCCTTATCAGTATTCATAGTTACGCCTATGGTATACTCCACCGGGAATGACCGCAGGCGGGCGGGAATCGCGCCGGGACCACTCACATGGCCAATCGTCGCGCCCTGTCACACCCGCCGTCCGCAGATCGCCACCGACGGACGATGAGGTGGCGGGTGTACTTCCCGCCCGAGGGACTGCAGACGTGGAAGGCTGTCGTACGGAGGACACTCCCGCGGGAGTATACCATGGGTCTTAGGTTAGGCCCGCTAATGAAACGGAGTCGCTGGTCAGAAATAATTAGAATCGTCAAAGCACCTGCACGAACCACCCAGACACACATCAGCCGAGGCGGGCTTCGTCCTTCAGGTGCCTTCTTGGACTGACGCGCACCCCGTGCGATCGTCTGAAAAGAAGGCTCTACAGATGTATTACAATAGAAGACGATGAGGGGAGAAGATGATGATGAACTAGGTATCAACGAACGATATTGCGAGCCGCCACTTGAGTAGTTATTCCAGGCCGTTGTTTAAAAAGCATTGATTACTGGACTAGCCATTATGACAAATAAGTTTAGATTAATAATTTAATTGCAACTCAACAATTTCATCCCATTATAGCAGAAGAATGAGAACTAAAAAAAATCAAATCAATCAGAGTATTATCTTTACCTAAACCTTCGGGAGAGTCTACTTCGAAAAAAGAAAAAAACTGCTGCTGTTTAGAGAAAAGCGTTGGTGTTGCAACTTAAACAGTTCGGAAGAATCAATCCAACTTTACACTGTTGTTCAATTTTCTAACTTGAGCGCGCAAAATTGAATTTTTCTCTCTTATGCTGGACGATTTCAAGTTTTCATTCTTGGTCGGAACCTGGAGAACACCGCCAATTTAGATGGTAGACGGAGCGGTAGCAACCACTCAGCTAGGGGAGCAGGTTAGGAGTTCTGCGAAGCCCACATCGAGTATGTCCACCTGGAACAAAAGTGATCAGAGGCAGAAACTCCAACATTCCCTGACACCTAATAGTTGTAAACATTGAATCCATCTAGTTCGTCTTGAATGAAGGTGAAGTTTGCTCAAAGACTACCAAAGAAAAAATGGCAGACAAGACTTATACGACGCCGAGTAACGAGCGGTAGTACGATAGCTACCGTCAGTAGATTTATTTTGATTTCCACATCTTTTCTAAACTCTGCGATCTTCTTCTTTTATTCTTAATTTTTAAATATTCTATGGTTACGACGTGGTTGATTATCTTCTTAGCATGGCGGCACATAATACAGGAAACTGTGAAGATTGCTGCAGCAAGCATCAAACGAAACAGCGCCTTCACTGCTGCTTGCCTGCCATATGAGCCAGAGTCGTTGGGAAAGTGATTTGCGTGGGACCATTAACCTGTTCAGACTTCATGAATGCGAATATGGTATGGAGAGAGTCAGCGCAAACTGCCAACTGGTAGCGCACTTGTTTGGGTTGATCGCAGGTGTTCACACATGGTCTTGCATAGCTCATGCATTTCGCCTACAAATAGACCTCACGGAGTACGGATTGGGCGAGTAACACTTTCTACGATTAAAAATATGGATAACACGATAAAATCTAATACTATTGGGGGAACAAGCTGAACATACGAAATCGCGCGGCGGCCGCGGCGACTGCTGGGCAAGCGCGACAACTGCATAGCGTGTGCTACTACAGTCACGACGTCTAGTGCTCTTGTTACTGCATAAGCTTCCCTTGCTACCTCTACTCAGCTATTTGGGGGCCCTCCGGTGCACTTAATCAGCGAAAGTGGATATATTTCGATATGTGAGTAGATTTAGTCTCCCTTTATGACAATAAGCTTCAATTCTAAAAGCCTTATATCTAGATACAATAGAGGATAACTCGGAAGTTTGTTAGAGCTCCATCTCCCCCATAACAGCCCACCCAGGAGCGGTGCGTCAATAGCGGTTCGTCGCGCGTGCGCCTGAGGCAGCCGCGCGCGCGGCGAAAACTTGAATGTTCGTACTACCAGCCATACTATTGTGTGAGATTCCTACTATATGTACTTTTAAATGCGTTCAGAATAAAGCGACATCGAACTGTTCCAAACCCTTGGCCTCTTGCCCGAGAGCCCGCCACCTTACCCACCAACACATCCCCCACCACGAGTCGACGGAGAAGCAACTCCATACCGCCGTTGGATCACTGCGCTTCGTCTTTGATTCACCGCAACTCTGTTCTGTGCAAGTCTTGGGACGCAGTTCTTTAATTTTCATATTTCTGACAAGGGAAGGATTCCAGATGACCATTGCACTTGGAGATGAGATCTATATCACGGGTGTAGCTTCCAAATATGTTCTGTTCCAGACGTTCGGGGGCCGCCAAACGTCTGGTTGGGGGCTTCGCCCCGAGCCCGAGAACAGAACATCTCCAATCTTCCTCCTTTCTTCTTTAGGCCTTTTCACTTTTATTACAGTAAGAAATGATTTTACTATATAGATCAGTGCAACGGTATGGTAGGGCCTTCACTGCTCCTATGAAATTCATCCACCCTCCATCGCATGGACGCGATTCATTCTCCGAATTGCCCTTTCTCTAGAAACGGATCATGAGAGTCCCGATCCGAAGTGCTTAATCTGCAGAAACAAAATTGGAACTAATCGGTACCCGTTAACAGGACACCGTTTGCTGTCCGACGGCAATAATACTCCTCCGAATCCCACAGTCCCTCTCCCTATCTCTCCCTCCCCTACCCGCTAATACTTCCTTACCCACGTACTGGCAAAGAAAGGAGTGAGAGTCAAGCACGCACATGTGACACTGAATCCCGACTCACGTGTCACCACGTTGTCACGACGTCTATGACACTTCTGCACCCGACACACGTGCCACGACTTCTGTGATCCGTCCTCAGAAACCCGACGCACATTGGACGATATTGAGAGAAAATACTGGTCCCCCTTATCTCCTCCCTCTAGTGGTCCCCCTTTGCTTATCCCTCTTCACTGGTCTCCCTCCTGCTGGTCCCCCTTACTCGGAATCCCTACCAAATTGCACGTCTGCGGCACGTCTTCTGAATCCCTTCGCACGTTAGACGACGTCTTCAGCATGTCTTCTGAATCCTGACTCACGTCGAACGATGTCTAGGGCATTCTTCTGAATTCCTACATACTTTGGACGACGTCTTCAGCAGCACGTCTTCTGAATTCCTACACTCTGCACTTGATCCCCATTCATACCCTGAAGCGTTGCCCGCTGAATATCTCATAAGCTTGGGTGATCCGCCGCCAAGAATATAGTTCGCAAGCAATCGTTGATGGTTAAGCTCAAAGAAAAGCCGGCTGGCATACGCCGCACTGTCGTAGGCATCTCTTGGCTTCAGTCCCCCCTCCCCCTGACGGACGGGTGACATTAGCCGATTATATACAGTAGGATCTACTAAACGCATCTGGGAAGAGAGTTGTCGACCATTTTCAGTTTGCCTCTGAGCCCCGCGGAGGGTCCTCCAATCACAAGAGGACAGGCTCGAGTATCCTGAAAACAGCTGCGGCTGCCGAGCATGGTGCGTGGTTGAAGGAGGGGTTGTGTGACGGGACGGGATGGTTTATGGTTCGACTCTCTCGTAGTGCACCAATTTTGCACTTCCTAAAAAAGAGCTACCACAAGCAAAGCATCCTTTCAGGTTGAGTCATAAATTTTGAAACATTTTTGTTTTTTCTGAACCCAAAGTAAATTCGCTGAAGTGTCATATTGTATTTGAAAGCTTGCTTCCTAGCGATCATTTCGAGTTATGAATCGTTAATTTTCCTTGCGCTGTTAAAAGATTTTATTTACTAGAACGATGACCACTCAATGTGAAAAAGTGTGTGGTTTCATTTTCAATTAGTTCAAGCTCGGCAGCAACCCAGCGATAAGGGCCAATCACATTGAGGAAGTCACCGGCAAGTTCACGACTAGCCGAATAAATCATTGGATGGTACAAGAAGTTCCTTTCCGCCCGAAAGGGCAACAAAGACAATCCACTCCCGGGAAGATCAACTGGTGTAAACAAAGGGCGTCTGTGCAAACCGATCAAGTCGAATTCTTCTCAAACCACGCTAGGACTGACCGCTGATCTCCACGCCTTCCAGTGAACCACCGCTCGTCGGCTGCAGAAGACAGGAAGGCGCCATAATCGCCTTCGTCAGTGCCTCATGCTTTAACAAAACCCAAGTAAATCGATGTGCTTCCGACTGTCGAGAGCTCCGGCATCGGTTCAAGCAAGTGGCCTGGATCGAATCGTTACCAACGATGGAAAGCGGATGCTTCACTGCAACTGCAAAACTGGAAAAGAGAATAACGACAATTATTTCGTTTAAGTCAATCATGCTTCTTTTGTGTATGATCTCATTTTTGCTGGAAGGCCAATTTTGTTGCAAAATTTACAAATTAAAAAATAAATAAATAAATAAATAAAAATTTATGACTCAACCTAATATGTACGTTGAATGCAGCGAAAAAGGTCCCCAGAAAGGAAACCTGATTCACTAGTACTATTGCGTTGCACTTTTACGACTTCAGAGGTGGAAAGGCCTCTTCCCCAAAGAGATAGGTTACTTAAGGCGTTGATCATTTATGTAAAGTCTGCTTTTAAAATTCCGATTGATTACGGTGGGTTACTGTGAGTGAGTAAGTGTCAACTAACCCAGCGCTACCAATTGAAATTCTAAAAGGTAACACTAACTGTCAAGCTCAGTTCGTGGACGAGGAGGTCACAGCATTACACTTTTCCAATTTCAGGCTAAGCGCCTACTTGGCATCGAATTTCGTGATCCAGCCGAGGCGATGATCGAGATGGCCTACTCCCTGATAGAAAGAGGAATCGTCAAGAAAAAACAGGGCTTCAAAGGAGTTCCCGAGCAGTACAAGCAGTAGCGCTCTGTTCGCATTCGCTGCTACTTCTCTTGTGTTCGTGTCCTACATTGGCCCATGAGAGCGGTGACGTTGACCTCTTCGGACCGCTCTCGTGCAGGTCTGATGGTGAGACAAGTGCAATCCGCGGCAGACTTGGTCAGACCCGCTTCGCTGAATAAAGTAACTTGCTCTTTAACTGTTCAGTTCAGTGTTGTAGCGTCATGTGTACTGTCTTGTCAATCGGACCACATCTAGCGAGCCTTCTAGTAAGCCTTCGAGCCTTCTAGTTTGCTCTTCTGGGATCTGCAGACAGCGTTCCTGTGTGGTGATGAATCCTACGAGTCTGGAACATGTTCTACAGTAGCAGTCCTCCAAGTCAGTCTTCACGGAACTTCGGCTTTGTTAATTGCTAGATGCACAGTGCTCCAAGGTGTGGTGCTGCCTCCTTATGCATGCCTGACTCTCGACCCTCCGTGAGCGGAGGAGGAGATGGCTAGCGAACAGTTTCGAGCAATAGCACCGCGAACGCGCTGAGGACCACGGTTCGACTACATGTAGGATGCTTACGGTTTAAGCACACTTAACGCCAAAGCCTATCCAGCGATCATCACATTTATGTCGATCAGGGGTGTGAGTGACTGAAATGCGAAATTTCGTGAATTCTAGAAGGTACCCGACTTGTAGTGAAGCTAAATTTCCGAGGCCTTTAACGGTAATCGAAGGCCATCCGTGTGTAATCTTTGACTTGAACTAGGCATTTTTTAATCTAAACACTTTAAAATCACCTGGACACATTTTCGGAATAGAACAGGATTTTAGAAGGTATGTTAAGGATTTAAAGCTTTGTCCTAACATGGCCTGCATCCGAACAGAAAGCCAACACCGTTGCTGTGACCAGAAAGTTTTCCGTCTTCTTGACTAGCCTCTAGCTATTGCGAAATCCACGATTTGGACGAAACAATCGCAACAAATCACTGTCGAACTAAAAACAGAAAAATGAATATTAAGCAAGGAGCACGACACTGTAATATGCCACGCGGAAGGATCTCCGCTCTTCTGCGATGTACCACATGCCTTTTTCGAGGGATCACTGCGCTGCGCTGCTTGTCCTAACAGCCTTTCTAGCTGCTTGCCCTATTTATTATGGTAGCTTTGCTACACTCCCAGCGGGCTGCTGCTGCGTACCTCGGTCCAGATCCTGCTTGACTTCTTGGATCCTCTGTTCCTTGAATTTTCCGCCAGCCTTCTCAAGTCCGTCTTCGGTATTGATGCTGGCAGGTATTGCTGGATCCAGCTGCTTCTTGAGGTCAAGTATTGATTGAAGAAGGATGAACCTCTCCGCTGGAAGGGACGCGCTGGAGCGATTCCTTGGCTGACAAAGAACACCTGGGTTCCACCTCCCGCCTCCAAGCACGTGTGCTAAGATATTCAAATACACTTTCACAGGTGAAGGATTATGTACATTTGCATTTTGCAGATGTTGATATTGGGGTACTCGTGAAGCAGAGGGCCCGTGGTGCCGTGGGGTTGCTGGGAAGCATGTTAACGCGACAACCCCACGGCACCACGGGCCCATAAGTACCTGATATTGGGATCGGGAACCTTTAGTGTTTCTTTTTATGCCTTGCAATAATTTTATAGCAACAGAAGTATACACCTTGGCCCACAGATCTAATCGTTAAGGCGACTAATCTTGCGAATTGGCAGAGTATAAATGATATGATTGTCAATCCGCATGTTGATAGGATAAGGTAAGTTACAGCAATACCTAGCAGTAGGGTTATAATTGCTATACTTCGGCTTGGACATCTTCTTGAGAGGACCAGCATGCTGCGGGGACTATAGCACCGAGTCATTTCCTCTGGGATTACTTTGCAAACGGCTTCGTCAAGGAGAACATCGGTTTTCACAGTGTTTTGGATTAAGACTATGATCTCCGACGTTACCATATTGAAGATAGTCGCTTGTACCGCCGCTTGTGGGTGTTGCCGAAAGACTATTGATGGAAACCTTGCGGGCAACCTATTTTTGACATTGCTGAACCACTTCCTATTGGGAAATCTTTACAATGGCAATTAGCGATTGTCTCAACGGGCGTGCATGTGCAGTTTTCAAAGACGTCACAATTCAAGGTTCTTGCGTTACTTACATCGGAACACCGTAGAGGTGGAGCGCTCCTGTTTTACACAACGTTATCTTTGTTCCACTGGATATGAATTAAGTATTGAGCAGTGGCAAAGGTGGGGTACCGATATTTGTTAAGGATACTGTAAAAATGTTCCAGACCATTGGCACGTTTAGTTGTAAAAGTGTTGTGACTGTACTAGATTTTTTCTGAATGCTATTGAAATGACTGACCTTGATTCTTGCAGATTCGGCCCGGCTATTGCAGTGGAAGATCTCGAAGGTATTGTTACTGACAGGTTGAAATTAGATCCTGTAGAAGAGTCTTGAATAGAAACGGTCGCATCCTGGGCCTCCACAGGACTCTACGTATGCCGTATTGCCTGGATATCTATTCCCCACTTCTAATTCTGGAATGATGCTTGAGGCGCTTATTGATCCATACTTGTCTCCAACACAAGAGCCGCTATGTGGGCATCTCTTGTTGCCCACAACCTTATGCCTGAAGGTAGATCTGGCAGTTTGCTGGAGAGCCCTTTGCGCAGACATTTGAGTAGTATGTAAGGAGATTAACCTGCTGGCATTGGTGACATAATTGTGTGTTGGTGGTTACGGATATTGCAATGATTTCTGCAATTCGTCGCCGTGTTGTGTCCGTGCAGCAGTCGTCCGCCTAAGATATTGGCTTCCTCGAATGGCAAACTTTACAGTTGCCCAAAGTAATCTGCCCACTAGGCACATTGGTTGACCTAAAACTAGTACGTGGAGGAACACGTAGCATCCTGTTATTATACAGTAGATTAGGAACGCGGTTGCGAATATTGCACTTTTCGGCCAGCACTCTGGATTGAGAATATTGGCTGAACAGAATGTGCACCTTATTGACTGCCAAAAAGGGCTTGAAGGATATGAGGTCCTGATAATATCTATTGATTCGTCGTTATTGAATTTTCACTGCACCTGGTGATCATGCAGAGTATTTCTGGTGGAAAACTCATGTTTTATTAAAATCGTGGATTGTCAACCTGAACACAGTATTGCTCCGAGCAGATCTTGTATGGAGTCTGAAATGCCGACACGACATGCACCCCTCCTGGAACACATAGCATTGAACGTATTGACTCACTATCTTTTGGCAGTTTCGTCGCACTTGCTGCGAAGGTGAGGGAGCAGATCATCACACTCTTTATCATATGGTTTGGAAGGAATCCAAGCGATGACCTTGGATATTGTTCTTGCTCTACATCTTCACTGTAGTCTACATTCTTACGTTTCCGCAAGTTGTATCAATATCAACCTGACGTTGTCCTGCTTGCCACGACGTTCTCGACTTCTTGAACTATATCCTGATCTTCCTACTGCTTGGTTGTTGATTGTTCACGTTGGTCTCCAGTATCCTCTCTCACGTGGTCGTAATCCAGCTCGAGAGGTGCTAGAGGATTGACAGCACGCCGAAGGATGCGTCGCTATGGCAAATGTACGACGGCTTCTCGGACTGTCCCTTCAGAGTTCTTGACTAGTTGGTTTATTATTCCTGTTTTCCACGAATGCAGTGGCAGTGTTGGATTGCTTATCAGAACCATTTTTCTTTCCGATGACAATTCTGAACATCCCCTCTTGTTCCCTATTGAAAGAGTATGCTTCTCACAGTAGTGCTATAAGCTATTGAGCTTGCCACATCTTCCAAAATTTTTCCATAAATTGACATGATGTTTCGACTGCTTGAATTGCCTGTCGTTTTGTCTTGTCTCGATTATAGCCATTTCCTATGACGGGAGATATTGTGGATCCTCGGAAGGTTCGTCAACGTGTCCTGTTGGGTACGAGAAGTAAAGACCCCTCTGCGGGAAGTCGATAGGAAGTAGGATCTGTTCCATACGTAGATCGCTACTGGCATATATGAGTGGGCGGGTATTGAGAAGAGCTTCAATTTTGATCAAAGCAGTAGACAATTCCTCAAATGGTAGTATTGCTTTGCTGATAGTCTTGAATAGCGAGTGTTTCGCCGACTTGATCAGTCTCTCGTAGAATCCGCCTTACCAAGGAGCGTATGAAGTGATGCGTCTCCATTCTATCGCCCTATTACTCAGTTTTCTTGCGATCAAAAATAATTCTTGGTTTTCTGAACGTTTTAGTATCGCTTTTCCTAACTCGAACGTAGGTGCATTGTCGCAAGTTATTGTGCGAGTAACTCCACGCCTTGCAAAGAATTTACGATGCATGTGCAGGAATGCCTTGGTTTTCAGATAAGGGACAACGTCAAGTTGGATGAGTCTTGTTGCTGTGCAGGTTAGAACAGCACCATAACACTTTCTTGTGTTCCCGACAAGGGGGATATGAACATCGGTCCAAAATAATCAAGACCAATGTGTTCAAAAAGATAAGATCGAATCACTCTTTCCTTTGGTAAGTTTTCTTTAGCAGGATACTTAAAAGGAAGGGTATTGAACCTTTGACAAGGTACGCATCTCCGGATCATTGATGCTACTTGAGAGCGAATCTGAGGTATCCAGTATTCTTGCTTAATTAATGTTGCGGCATGGTCTATTCCTAGATGTTCCCTTTTATGGAAGTCGCGATGATTATTTCCGCTAACAGCGTTTTTTTTGAAGGATCAATATTGGATTCTTGGCGTTGTTGTCGAACTGTACTCGGTTAAGCCTTCCATAACAGCGAAGGATGCCATGCTCATCCAGTTGTATATTGAGTTGTCGTAGAGAACGTCGAATTTGATTGGTGACGTAAGTTGCCTGATGAATAGCGCTCTCGCGGCAACCTCGATTTCGAGTCCACACAGATGTGATGGGTATTGCAGAGGATTTAATTTTGCTGCGCAGGATAGGTTGAATGTTCTTCCTACGCCTTTGATTTACTTGCCGTAAGAGTATCCAGAGAAACCGAATGACGTAAGCAATGATCCTCTTGGCGTGAGTGACCGTGCGGAGTTGGCTTGGTTTGAGAAGCTCATGAAGTTCAGTCTTCTGGCTTTCCACGGGATAACATTAGGCCAGAGCTGTCTTTGAATTTGGACGAATTTTCAACATTTTGACCCTCTTGGTATAGTCCAAAGACTTTATGCTCGTCGGACCAGCAGTTAGGGTGCGCTTTCAAAAAGATAGGTCCTCACCACCAACCGTGGGTATCTTCTCTAGTGAGCTCTCTTGTCCCGCAATCAGCAGGATTTTCTTGGGAGGGAACGTAGCCAAATTTAACTGAGCAGCTTTTCTGAGCAAGATAAGCACTTATATTGTGAATCTCGTTAAGGCGGTTGTGAACAAATTGTCCCGTCTCTCGCTCTAGCTTGCGTTTAAGCCACCCCAGTACGATTTCAGAGTCGGAGAATAGGTATCTCTTGTATGGGGATAGAGGCTTGCAGATGGTTGAATACCGAATTGGATAATCTCATTGCTAAAGGGATTGCATTGAGCTCCAACTTGGGTATTGCATATTGCGCCTCCTGAAGCGATGGTAATTTTGACTTGGCCGTGAGCAGTGATGCATGAGCATCTTGACATAGATACACGCACACAGCCATCGAGGTCGAACTGGCGTCCGCGAAGGTAACTAGAAAGGCTTAACGTCGTTTTGGAGCGAGAAAGCATGGAATCCCTTTCTCGAAACCTTGTACTGCCACTATTCTTGCTCCTTATCTCGTAGAGGTATGGCGTCCCAATCGTATCGATCCCTCCACAGATGTTGAGAAAAATCTTTGGCCAATGAAGCAGTGGAAGGATCCATCCTAGTGGATCATAGATCGAGGCTATTGCGCTGGTTACTGTTCTTTTTGTCACCAGCGGAGTGTCTGGAAGCTGACAACCTATACGAATTGTATCCCCTTGTGTATCCCACCTGAGGCCAAGTACCTTAGGATGAGGATCGGAACTCTTGTCTTGAGCATGTTGACCAGTTGGATATTGTTAGTGGAAAATTCACGCAGGTTCATATTGAGATCGGCAAACATCTGTGTCGTCCTTTGGCAAAGATGCTGTGCCTCTTCCAGTAAGTCTGTTGCCATCACAAGATTCTCTACGTAGAGGTTTTCCTTAATGTCCTCAACCAGATAAGATTCTTCATCGTAAGTGCTCAGATGGTAGTGAGCGAGGGTGTGCGTAAATGAAATTTGAAATTTCGTAAATCGTAAATCGTAATTACGAAAAAACTGTCGTAAATCATAAATCGTAAACCGTAAATTGTAAGAGTTACCTGATCTGTAGTGCAGTACAACTAAAATTCCAGAGGCTTTTTCTACTAATGTTAATCAGGTGTGATTCAATATTTACCTAATTGCCGTGTTATTTTCAGCTCAATCTGAACAATTTCCTTGCCAAACTACTTTCCTCTTTCACGCTTTCTTGCTGGTAAGACACTTTTCAAATAGAACTTTACATGCTTCAAGGAATTTGAGAAAACTGCTGATTCAAAAAAAAAATAACTTTATGCATGGTATTCCAACAAAGGGCGCGTGTGGCGCAGTCGGAGGAGGCGCGACTGTCGCGTGCACCCGATACCAGGTTCCTGGTTCGGATTTCCCGCCCAGGCCAACCAAGCCTTCCATCCCTCCGGGGTCGGTGAATTGGTACCAGACTTGTCTGGGAAGGATAGAGCGCTGACTTGTTCATCGGCTGGCCACCGCAAGTCATTGTATGACCAAATACGCATTCATGTCGCCTCCACGACATCCCGTAGAAGTAGAATGCGCTGGCGCATCCCAGAAGGGATTGATTAACGCCGTCCTTTATCCTTTATCCTTTACCAGTCGTTCAGCGGCCTAGCGGCCGCCTCCGACTGGTTGGGGGCTTCGCCCCCAAACCCCGAGAAGAGAACACTCCGACCATCTTTTTTCCCAACTTTTAGACCTTCATACCTCAAAAACAAACTTCAGATTCGTGTTCAGCGACCTCGATTACCCCCAGGGCCAAAGTTTCGCGCCACTTGAGCGCCATCCTCAAAAAATCGATAATATCGATCGATATCGATTGGTCGACTTCAAATTCGAGTTCAGCGACCTCGATTACCCCCAGGGCCAAAGTTTCGCGCCACTTGAGCGCCATCCTCAAAAATCGATAATATCGATCGATATCGATTGGTCGACTTCAAATTCGTGTTCAGCGACCTCGATTACCCCCAGGGCCAAAGTTTCGCGCCACTTGAGCGCCATCCTCAAAAATCGATAATATCGATCGATATCGATTGGTCGACTTCAAATTCGTGTTCAGCGACCTCGATTACCCCCAGGGCCAAAGTTTCGCGCCACTTGAGCGCCATCCTCAAAAAATCGATAATATCGATCGATATCGATTGGTCGACTTCAGATTCGTGTTCAGTGACCTCGATTACCCCCAGGGCCAAAGTTTCGCGCCACTTGAGCGCCATCCTCAAAAAATCGATAATATCGATCGATATCGATTGGTCGACTTCAGATTCGTGTTCAGCGACCTCGGTTACCCCAGGGCCGAAGTTTCGCGCCACTTGAGCGCCATCCTCAAAAAATCGATAATATCGATCGATATCGATTGGTCGACTTCAAATTCGAGTTCAGCGACCTCGATTACCCCCAGGGCCAAAGTTTCGCGCCACTTGAGCGCCATCCTCAAAAAATCGATAATATCGATCGATATCGATTGGTCGACTTCAGATTCGTGTTCAGTGACCTCGATTACCCCCAGGGCCAAAGTTTCGCGCCACTTGAGCGCCATCCTCAAAATCGATAATATCGATCGATATCGATTGATCCGACTTCAGATTCGTGTTCAGCGACCTCGATTACCCCCAAGGCCGAAGTTTTGCGCCACTTGAACGCCATCCTCAAAAAATCGATAATATCGATCGATATCGATTGATCCGACTTCAGATTCGTGTTCAGCGACCTCGATTACCCCCAAGGCCGAAGTTTCGCGCCACTTGAACGCCATCCTCAAAAAATCGATAATATCGATCGATATCGATTGATCCGACTTCAGATTCGTGTTCAGCGACCTCGATTACCCCCAAGGCCGAAGTTTCGCGCCACTTGAGCGCCATCCTCAAAAAATCGATAATATCGATCGATATCGATTGATCCGACTTCAGATTCGTGTTCAGCGACCTCGATTACCCCCAAGGCCGAAGTTCCGCGCCACTTGAACGCCATCCTCAAAAAATCGATAATATCGATCGATATCGATTGATCCGACTTCAGATTCGTGTTCAGCGACCTCGATTACCCCCAAGGCCGAAGTTTCGTGCCGCTTGAACGTCATCTTCAAAAAATCGATAATATCGATCGATATCGATTGATCCGACTTCAGATTCGTGTTCAGCGACCTCGATTACCCCCAAGGCCGAAGTTTCGCGCCACTTGAACGCCATCCTCAAAAAATCGATAATATCGATCGATATCGATTGATCCGACTTCAGATTCGTGTTCAGCGACCTCGATTACCCCCAAGGCCGAAGTTTCGCGCCGCCGACGTGTTCGGCACGTCTGCGGCTCGCCATGCACGGTTGTCGACGTGTTCGGCACGTCTACGGCATCGCCATGCAGGGCTGCCGACGTGTTTGGCACGTCTACGGCTCGCCATGCACGGTTGCCGACGTGTTTGGCACGTCTACGGCTCGCCATGCGCGGTCGCCGACGTGTTCGGCACGTCTGCGGCTCGCCATGCGCGGTCGCCGACGTGTTCGGCACGTCTGCGGCTCGCCATGCGCGGTCGCCGACGTGTTCGGCACGTCTGCGGCTCGCCATGCGCGGTCGCCGACGTGTTCGGCACGTCTGCGGCTCGCCATGCGCGGTCGCCGACGTGTTCGGCACGTCTGCGGCTCGCCATGCGCGGTCGCCGACGTGTTCGGCACGTCTGCGGCTCGCCATGCACGGTCGCCGACGTGTTCGGCTGCCGCGCCCCAACTCAGTGGGACGGACGGACGGTGTGACACACACAGTGACACACACACACAGTGACACACGCTTGCTGCTTTATATATAGTAGGATTCCAACAAAAAGCCTGCTGCATCGTTTGAATATTCATTAAATTCCTAGCTTGCTATCAATTTTTTAGCTTGCGCACATATTAATCTGGAGTTAAGCAGAAACAAAAAAAAAGTAAACTGAGTCGTACGATGGGATTGAGCCTTTCTTTCTGAGTGAATGCACGGCGCAATCCCATCGTGTGTCACACCGAAAGATCTCCGGTTCTCAACATTTCGAAATAGGTCTTGAAACATTCCCATGGCAGGTAGATAAAAAAAACATTTGGCGAAACAGTATGATAACACTTCTTGGACAACTTTAGTAATCCCTTTGAAATGGAAAGGTAACGTATAACTTTCTTGAGGCATCTTTATTCCATTTGATTCCATAGACGAGAAAATTTTGATTTAGAAGGTGTCTAGCTTGGATTGAAGGTAATCCTATTTCAGTTTTAAGTTGGGAAGAACGCGGATGAAGTTGAAACAGGTTCAGTTTGAACTTGCATGAGTCCATTTTAAGCGCAGCAAGTAAAAATGGTATATATAGACCGCTGCAGGAGGGTAGTTAGACATCCACTGCTTAAAGAGAGGGTACCAAGCAATAACTGCAGCGCGATGCTCGAACTGAGAAGCTCTGTTAATTGTAGAGAGATTGCAAAGAAACTTTAAAAGTGCCGTCAAGTTCTGAACCATCGATCTACAATCTGAGCCATCGCAGTAACCTAAACCTATCTATGCTTCCTACGCAAGTCTGCCTATACTTATCCGAATTTAAAAACTTAAAAAAAACATGGCATACTATTTAATAATTCTCTGCACACGCTAGGGTTACTCTTCGTCAGTTCTGTAACGAACGTTTGCTCTCCAAGAGTCTGTAGCCCTCCTCCCCTAACGAATTAGATAGGGTAGATGCAATAATCTCCACTGAAAAGGGACGACAAAAGTGGCAGAGCCATTCCAACCATTTCTTCAAATTTTCGCTTGGACCACACTTTGTAAACCAGTTTGCTCCCCCATGAAGTACAATGCAAACCGATAGAAACATCGGTGTCTCATCCTTTACACATGGGTGTAGCAACTTTCTAGACCCCGCTTCAATTCATGAATGATACTCGATCGCGGATTTGCGTCAATTCTACTAGGCAGGATTTACATGAATCTATTATAAACAAATGGAATAGGCGTTGTTACAAATAGGATGTGGATCAAGGAATACTCGCCTCCCTTTCTCTATGAAACTGTCCCTCTGAAGGCGGGAATGGAACGGCCTTTGACTGTAGGAATGCAACGTACCTTGCTAGCTCGCTGTCGGAAACGGACGAGTCCAGTATCCTAGACAGGAGATTACTTTTAATGTTTACTGCACTAGTTTCTTCTCTAAGCTAGTCTGCTTCCAAGCGACAGCCCTCATAATGTTAGAGGAACCGAAGAGTTATTATAGTTAAGCGGAGAGATAAGCCGGTCTAGAGAAGCCTGTGCATAGGACGGTGTCTTCTACCGCAGTAACACATTAGAACATCAAATAACAATTCTGAATATAAGTGGGAATGCACTATACGAGGAGGCCAATAAATTAGGCAAATCTTTATAACCCGGTACACATAAATTTGGAAGCCAGTTGGTTGTTGATCAAAGTTTATATTTACGAAAATTTACGGTTTACGACCCGAAATGTTGTAAATCGTAAATCGTTAAAAATTTTGCCAAAATAGCCGTAAATCGTAAAATCGTAAAATCGTAAATCGTAATTACGCACACCTCTGGTAGTGAGTTAATCCTGAGAGGAGGAAGGGTGATGACTTCAATCCGAATGTTACTCTGGTGAATCGAAAGGTTTGCGTGTTCTCTGCAGATGACGGTTATTTGTGGTCTCGTAGCCTCGTGTCGCGTCCCTATCTTGCTCTTGTAGGCGAATTAATAAAACGCTTCTTCTACGTCAGACGTTTTTGCGGTTTTCCCAATTCGATTCCGTATAGGGAAGGAAGCATTACCGGACCTCAATGAAGAACGTCGTTGAGGGATGGACACCCTTTGTAATGGGCAGATGCGTCAAGGACAACTCGTAGCTTTGTTGTTGTCTTCTGTAGAGTTATCACCGGCAGGTGAGGTATGTAGTGAATTTGTGGTCCAACGGATGATGCTTCGTCATGTACTATTATGTTTTGTTGGAGCTGATCCTGGAAGACGGTATTGTATTGTTCGTTTCACGTTCGTCTTTACTTATTGCTGACCACACATTCACGAGTCATTTGTATGCCAGAGTTTTATTGTCCGGTAGATATGGATATTGCTCTTTCCAAGGAGGTCGCACATAATTTCACGTCACTGATTTTGCCTCGCTAGGGCAAAGTCTTTCGGAAGTGAACTGGTTGCATATTTTCGACCACTGCACGACAACAGATATAAAAGATTCTGTCGTGTTACTTATAAAAACCTGGTCCAATCCTTTCTTTCAAGAGCAGGAAATTGTTCAGTCCATGTCTTCCTGACATACTATAATTAACTTACTGACTCAAAAAGAGCGACTATTTCGAACAACGGCTGATGCTTTGAACAATACTTTCTACAAAAATGTTTGCGCCAATATTTTTTACCACCTTATGAAATTCTGGGCCAATGATGAGCGGAAACTAGCTGGAAAAGCATCGAAGAATCAACTTCATCGATTGGTACGTAGCAAGCTCAAATCGACCGGAGCTCTTCCAGCCTTCACCGACATCAGCGGTAAAATATGCTCCTGTGACAGCACGAAAGCAGTTGCTTTAAGCGACTATTTCGCTGGCGTTTTCTCTTATGACGACTTTTCTGCATCGCCTGGAAGATTGTATGTTGGCAGAGATGGTGAAGAAGCGGTACGCGCCCTTGAGCGGAGCGTTTTCTTTTATCCTGATGACGTTTATAAAGTTCTTAGGAATTTGAAACATTGTGCTACTGAACCATCTGATGGAATTCTCACACTATTTTTAGAAAATGCGCCAGTGAGTTATTTAAACCTCTCGCTATGATCTTCAGCATTTCCATGATGCTAGAGAGAGAGGTTCCGCAGACACGGAAACACGCAATAGTGACAACAATTCCAAAAATTATAGCTCCTCAGTCTGTCTCTCAGTTTTGCCCTATCAGCATAACACCTGTTCCAATTAAAATTATGGAAAAAAATCATCAGAGAGAAATTTTTGATTTGATTAGAAAGAGTTCATGCTATTCCACGTGGTTTCGTTCCTGGGCTCTCAACTGCTACGAATCTTGCAGACAGCTTATTCAATTGGAGGTTAGCTCTAAAGCAAGGCAAAATGATGAAAAATGGGTCTACATAGACTTGTTCGAAGCTTTCGACAAGGTTTCGCATTCTAAATTGCTCCATAAACTGCGTTGCATGGGTGTTACAGGAAACCTAAACTGGCTTTTTTTTGTATTTGGAGCACAGACTTATAACCGTTCGAGTGGTGTTGGAGTATTCTGATACTCGTATGTGCACTAGTGGAGTGCCACAAGGTGGAGTGTTGTCCCCTCTTCTCTTTCTCTTGTACACGGCAATGTTTTTGATGTCATAACTAGGCCTGTAAATGTCAAGGTTCAAGCCTATGCTAACGACATCAAGTTATATGGCATTTACGATCGAAAAAGCTGTGATGCAACATTTTCAGCTTTAAGCGCTGCTTTGACGAACATATGCCGATGGGCATCGGAATTCAACCTGAGAATTAATCCGGAAAAGTGTTTCGTGCTTCACATCGGGGAAGGACAAGCCGGTCGTTACAGTGTCGGTGATGTGCCGCTATACAATTGTGAGACTGTGAATAACCTTGGTGTAATCGTTGAATCCAGGCTTGATTTTTTACACCACATCGAAAAAACTACACAAAAAGCCTACGCTGTCCTCTACTCCATTTTTCGTAATGTAATAACCCCACGATTCTCGTTAATTTGTACAAAGCGTACGTTCTTCCTCATTTAGAGTACTGCTGTCAGAAATGGAACCCCTCGGCTAGAAAACATACAAATAATCTCGAAGTGGTTCAGAAAACCTTTACTAAACTTGCCTATTGTCGATTTCACCAAGGTGTTTCTTGGGGAGATGAACTCAGTTACGATGAACATCTGAAGCTCTTAGGATTAAGATCTTTGTTGAAAAGGAGGATTTGACCTTTTGCTTTAAATTACTTCGTGGAGAGTTGGAACTTCGGGCCAGCAAGTTCTGGATTTTCAGACATTGGGGCTTAAGAGCTGGTTCATTCAATATTCACTACCTCCCGATTCAAAAAAAGTATTTATAGTGTATATAGTATAGTATTTTAAAGAAACGTTTGAAAAAATAGCGTATTGCAGATGTTGGGGATTACTGATTCTCAATGAATGTTTCTCGCTGCTCGGAACTGTGTACCACTTAACCACATAGTGGATCTTAATCTCAAAACTGAACGAGTTACGATCGGTGAACAAAGTACATGTATAGCACCTTCCAATCACATCGACGAGCGATCGACCAGTGACCCATCCTTCTCGAAAATAGCTCCAGATGAGCTGCGTTTTTTGTTATGTATCAATCAAAGATTGTGTTTTGTAAAGCTACATTTCAGCTCTGACATCGTTGCGTTCAGGTAGAGAATGTTTATTTTTGGAAAAAAAAGAAATTTTGAGCATGACCTCACCTGGTAGCAAGGAACATCGCTTGAGAAAGACTTGATTTCTTGAACAAGTGCTAAATAAAAGCTGTGCTGTTGTGGAGTCTAATTTCAGGTCCAGTGGTAGCCTTGTTCAGAAAATATTTCACTTAGGAAAAATCCTGTATAGGGAAATCACTCCATCTGATCTGACGAAAGGTTGCTTAGGAAAGGCCTGATTTTTTTCCTGCTACAAATTGAAGCTGAATTTCGGTAAGGTCCATTTTCAGCTTCAGTAGCTGCATCTCTCAACTAAAAAAAAACTCAACAAACACAACACAACACAACATCTCTCAACTAAACTGTCACTGCGAAAATTGAGCGGCAATCGCTCCAGTTCAGCTGTTTTGAAAAATGCTTAAAGAATTTATTATCTAATGCAATAACTCTGCAAATTCAAATGACGTCTACTTTCCGTAGAAGAAGCGGTGCTTATGGTGTTGTCATGTTGTTGTCATGCCTAAAAAATATTCATTTAATTGATTTATTTGCATCAAAAATTTATTAATTGAATAACAATAATAATAATAAGTTTATTAATTACAGACCTCTGCTTTGCAAAAGAACGATTGCTCCGAGGAATTTTGCCTTAGGAACCAAGTCGAAGTACGACCCCCCCCCATCCACCTGGAGCCAAAGTACCTGGATGTAACTCCAACGCGACGTCGCGGCGCTGAAACGCGGACGTGCGCTCGGTGACGAGTAGTCAGCCGCGAAGCATGAAATTTTGCCAGTGTTTGAGTTCCTCGAGAAGATTTTTTTTACCACACGGAACCCCAAATGAAACGGAAGAGGAACTTTCTTGGTGGAGGCGCTTGGAAGAAAAATGAGGCAGTAAAATGCCTCTGCCTCTGCTTGTAGATTGAATAAATAGCTAAGGGGTGCTTCACAATGGCACTACACGTGAACTATGGCAAGTGAGTTGGTGACCTTCAAGTGTAGCGTAAAGTTAGAATTAAGGCAAAAGCTATGGATCAGTGCGCTCGTCCCCCCCCCCCCCCCCAATAGAAACGTACAAACACCTGCTTCCGAAACTTCTAGTTATTAACCGTCCCAGTTCATGTTTCAAATTTCCCTCACCAGATCCTTGACCATTTCCGATTCGATTTGAAATAGATTGGGTCTGATTCCGCCCAAACTTTGTTAACAGTCACTCCCACTTCCCTACCAGGAGACATCAAGCTTGTCTCATCCTCATCTCATGTCCCTTTCCTTCTTCGACGTCGCCGGTGCACATTTTGGCACTCTTGCGCGATTCACTAGCTGTCCTGTCGGAAGCAGTCGGACCGCGACAACTCGTCCAATTTCGTCGCGTACCGTGCGCGACGCCAGGGGAGTTCGCGTGGCGTTGGAGTTATGTCTGCCCCCGGGGAGGAGGCCCGTTCTTCCCCAGCCCGTCGAGTGCGTGAACTCGCCCGCGATGGGCGCGCCTCGCGCGATTAGCGCCGCCCTTCGCATGCTGGAGGGGGGGGGGGGAAGAACGGCCCCCTCCGTTTTTACGTGTCATTCCAGAATGCATCAAGCGTGTCTCATTCAACTGCTTTGCTTCTTCGAAAGAACGCGGGCAACAGCCGCTGGCACACACTTTCGCGCTCTAGCGCGCCCAACGGCCGTGTGCTCGTCTTCCCCGGTTCGGCGCGCCCCGAGCGAGCACCCCTGTTCGGGGTGAATGTCCGGGCCGGGGCACCCCGAGCGAGATGGCATGCACGTCTCCCGGGGGAGGGGAAACCCGGAGTTTGACGCCATACTACAGAAAATCTGCATTCCGAAATCTTAGGAACGGTCGATAATCTGGCTTCCTTCTTTACACTTAGCTGTGAATGAGAACATCCTCGCTTCTTCCCTGAGACGAGGAAAGCAGGAGATATGGAACGCTTGATTAGACATGTTTGGAACCGACCTTGAATCAATTTTTGATGCACATAAGGACCTCGGCACCCCCAACTGTGCTACAAGTCCCCTCAGTCCAATGGAAAACCTTTATTAATGAGACTTCCTTCCACGGGGTGTCTATGTCTTCTTAGTTTCCTCGCATTCTTTCTATCTTTTCTATGCGTTTCTTAATGCACAGACTATTGATACATTGACTTGCATCTGGCGCTTTTCTAGCATTTTCTCCATACTTTTCCTTGTTAGGCGATTATTTCATCCAAGCCTTCACCTTTCTCTCCCATTTCACCACTTATAGCAGTTAGCAAGTACCAAGGAAAGGAGAAAATGAATACGAAAATGCAAGGAAACGGTTTAGTGGGATTAAGAACTCAAAGAATTTCTTCACAAACACGAAGAACTTGGAAAATGGCTCAGGATTATAAACGGCGGATATCAGGACCGGCTCACCGTAACCTTAGGCGTCGGGTGAGACGTCCATTGTGCAATCGCAGAGCCAGGCTAGGGAATTGACTCCAGGGTGTGTGCCATACAAGCTGCTCGTATGTGGACTGCTTTCTTCGCTCAGGGGGAGTTCGCGGCTGGGTTCTGCGCTCTTCGAGCGCAGAGCCAGACTAGGGAAGGGACTCCAGGGTGTGTGCCATACAAGCTGCTCGTATGGAGACTGCTTTCTTCGCTCAGAGGGAGTTTGCGGCTGGGTTCTGCGCCCTTCGAGCGCAGAGCCAGGCTAGGGAAGGGACTCCAGGGTGTGTGCCACAATACTGCTCGTATGGAAACTTCTTTCGTCGCTCAGGGGGAGTCCGCGGCTGGGTTCTGCGCTCTTCGAGCGGCGAAGCGCATAGACTGAAACAATGCGCAAAAAACGCGCAAAGTCGTGTAGACGTCGAAATCTCCCAGATCTCAGATACTCAGCTGAGGTGCAAGAACGCCGTGGCGCCCGGGAACTGAACCCCCGACATCCTCGCATGAGGTCAACCCTCTATCTACTGCACCACGACCCACTTGCACACGGCCCCATCGCGGGCGCACAAGACATCGATCGGACGTCGCAGCGTGGACGCCGACGCGCGATCTCTGAGCTAGGAGGGCGCAGACAGTAGAAGTCTCGGCGCGACCCGCACTGCGGTTACGGTGAACCGGTCCTGATATCCGCCGTTTATAATTGTCTGAAAATGGCTATTTAAAAAATCCAAAAAGGGAGGAAGTCTCACCAGCGACGGTTTTCCATTTGTCTTTGACCCCGAGGGATGAAAATTTCGCTTAGTCGGAGACAGACTTGGACGAATAATCTTGTATGGGGGTGCGCGCGGCCGCCGACGCATTCTCCATCTGTGCTACCACGCGCCCGGAGTAAAATACACTCCTGCTTTCAGAGAATAAAATAAATGAGAGACATTCCTCAAGAAAACTACCCTGAGCATGAAATAGGGCGTGGGCATCAATTACTACGACCTTAGTACCACTTTTTAACAGGCTTTTTTGATGGCTGCTAGGAACACTATCCTTTTCAACCCTTCAAGCCTTGAAGACTAAGCAGACCGTGAGTAACTACAGAGAAGGTCCGATTTTATGGCTCAGAATGGTTACATGAGAACTGGTCCATGACTCATTCCGCCACGCGCGTGCGGCGTGAGTCAGGAGGGGCGGTCTTTATGTACGAATGGTCGCCGCGCCCGCGACGACGACTGTCGCGTGAGCGATGAGCTCAGTTGCGGCCGTGGGAGCTGTGCCTCATGACTTGCTGCAGACGCTAGGTTTGAATTGTTGATATCCCTTTCTGCTGTTGCAGGAGCTGCGGGAAAACATGCTCTGGTTCAGAAATTGAGTTCGAGCTTCAAAACTAAGCAACGTTCTAATGCTCAATTTTATATGAGGCTTCTTCAGGAAAAGCTGGAAATATGACACACTATCGCAGTGAAACTGAGTTTGTATACACTTTCTAACACTTGATGTACAAGTTTTGATGCAGGTCTAGATACCACTGGAAGCTGAAGTCACCCAATTGCGACGTCTTTTGCCGCGCTCGCAGCGCGAGTCGCCGCGTCCGCGGCGACCATTCGTACATAATGTCCAGCAGCCCGTGAGTCAGATAGGAAGAGTGAGCCTCTGCGTCTTGGCTCCTTGCGAGTGCCCCGCAATCCGCCCTCGAACAGCAGATTCACGTGGACAGAACGTGAACACGGTCGGAACCGTAGGGAGAGTTGGTGGTGTCGCAACGAATCGACAATTTAACGAATATTGGTTGTGTTACAACTGTTTTATTGATATGCAAAAGAAAAAGGGAATTGAAGTGATTTAGCTCGAGGCCTACCTGCAGTATGCGCCTAGTTTTTCCTAATTTAAAGTATGCAGTGACCCGCTTATCACATAAAATCTTCAACGTCACAGTGGTAATACCAATAATACAATGAGCAGGAAAATAAAAACAAAACAAATACCACCAATGTATTCCAAGTTCGACGTTCTTGAAACCTGGGTATTTTCCAGTAATTTGTTTTTCTTCTGTGCCAACCAGGTTTGGTATAAAGTTATAGACGTAAGGTGCACAGTACTGTGTCATGAGGACGAAATTGGCCTCGAGGCTTTCTGGATTCACGAAAGAAATCCATCCATGAACAACAGAAACGAGTGCATCTCAATTACAAGTGAGTTCTTGCCTTTTATTCCATTGTACGAGCTGTGAGAGCTTCGCGTATACTGCTACGTGCATTTTTGACCTCCGGCGTACTGTGCAGTATAATTGACCGCCCCAGTGCTTCTCACTTGCTCCATGGTGGCCAGCTGAGCCGGTCTGCCTGCGCTGGCGGAATATCGGTGAGTTAGGTCTATGTTATACTCCCGCGGAAGCGTCCGCGGAAGGGCGGGAATCGCGCCGAGATTCCTCACCTGACCAATCGCCGCGCCCCGCCACGCCCGCCGTCCGCGGTGCACCCCTAGTCCGCGGACGTTCCGCGGATACTCCCGCGGGAGTATAAGGCCGGCAGCAGAGTCTTGCGGGTGCCGCGGACCCGCCATGACAACGGCGGGTGGTGCGGCGCCGCAAGGGCTGCTGTACGCAACACTGCGTACTTTTGCCAGTAGTTACGACCTCTAAGAATGTCAGAGATGAAGTAAGCAGAACGCTTTTTCTTTTGTAAAGAAGCGTTTTCTAAGTCAAGTTAGGAGTTCTTGAATCTAAGTCCCGAAATCTAGTAGAACACTTCTTATAACTCAACAGTTCTGTGCCATTTTGCGCTTGCTCTCTTTTTTGTCGATCTGCCTCCACTAAAAGTTCCTCCCTTGTCAAGCAGCTCGAAGATAATGTGCTAGCCCTTGTGATGACAGCGTTCCTTCCGATGCCCTATTGAGTCCGGGAGGTCTGATCGATGTAGTTATATCTCGTACTAAAAAGAACGGTCTGCTTTCTTGTTGCATTTCTGTGCAAGGGTTCTCCTTAAACCTCAAACGACTAACTTGTGACTGGAAGGTCACGGAGATTTTCCAAGCAATTAAGGTTACCTAACATCGTATTAAGGTTTTTTTGCGTTACGTTTTGAGTGCAGGATTCCATACACCTCCACTTATCGACACTACCGGTGATTATATTGTTGGTTGTCAAGCTTCTTTATGGACAGAGATTATGCGCAGCCTACTATATCCCTAGCATGTAGATTCGTTTAAAAAAAGCCGCGACAACTCGTCCGCGCCGCGGCTTCCACCACAGTGGCAGCGTGGGTCCCACTGCGGCGGGAGCGATATGGACGAGTTCTTGGGGTGCTGCCGCGAGACTCTATAGAGGCCCTAACACCGGCCTTAGCTCACTAGAATTGGGTTCTCTGCCTGGATTTCCTAGGACTAGTTGATACTGAGCAAGGGGGGGGGGGACACGATGTTTCTGACCTAAGTGGCTTCGCGGATGAAGAAGTTTCGAGCTTCTTTCAGGCCTTGAGAAAGACGAGGTAGTCGAAACGTCGGCCGAAATAAATAACTTTATAACAAACCTGGTTGGCACAGAAGAAAACAAATTATCACCAATGTGCTAGTCTAGCGGCAAGTACATCGAGCTGGTCCTTACATTCTCTTGTAGTAGGCGGCCGGCCTGCGGTTCCCAAAAGTTGGAGAAACCTCCAGAGCTCGGTGAGCACTTCCACTTGTCGTTGCTGCTCATCAGTCCTGATGTGCCGTGGTGCAACTTCACCTTGACGAAGTTTTATGCCTAATCCTAATACTATAAGATGGTGTGCGCTATGATTTAGCAATCAGCTCGACTTACTGACCACACACACGACATTCGTCTCGTGGTGATGTGGCGACATAATAGGGTTGATTCCAAAACGCTGCTTGAATTAGCATTTTCACCCTGCTTGGCCGTTTTGTGGCATGTAACTGCAAGGTCTGAAGTGCCTGTCATACTTCCCTTGAGAGCGCAGTGACACTGTGTTAAAGCAATACACTAATTTCCATTCGCTTAATCTCACTGTAGCCTCAACAGAGGTGTAATGGGGCTCTGAAGATCTGCAGCTACACCAGATGTCCTCAATGTTTGTTACAGGTGTTTATGCTGATTTGATCAATCGGTCCACTACTTATAAGATCTATTATTGGTCGCCCGGTCTCTCAGCTGTTGTCGCTATTTGACCATGCTCATTCCGTCTTTGAATCATCTCCACTACTGGTAGTCTCGCACCCAACTTGCACGCACGTGGCCTCAACGGGAGAGTTGTAGAGAGTGCGCTCATGAGTGAGAGGCCTTTCGGTTAGGCAGAAGTCGAGGTACATGTTGGGTGTGAGGAGCGGCAGACTGGGGGTGGGCGGGCCAGGGGGACGAGGGGGTAGAACGCTCGTCCCCCCTCAATGTTTGGTGAAGATTTCTCCACTTGCTCGGTCTCTGGGCTACTCGCCCCCGTGACGTCACAGTCGGCGCGCGAACGGAGTTTCGCACGACGTCTGGCTTCTCTCGCTGCCAACCGAATCTCTCACTCGCAGCCGGAGCCTCCATCTCTCCGTGCACTTTTGCAGTCTTCAGTGGAGCGCATTTTCTACACCACGGAGCGGAGTCCTCGTGGGTCAATGAGAATCCGTTTCACTTAGTGGCAGTAAACCATCTCCGGAGTGAGTTAATTGGTGCCAGACGTGCCCAGGAATGGTGAAACACTGACTAGCCTTTTAACGGAAATCCATGAGTCCTTGGATTTGCAAAATATGCACTTGAACTACGGTGATGATCCCAACGATGCGCCAGGCATTCTGCTTCGACAGTATCCCATATTACCATACGGACACTGCTACGAGCATCTTAACCAGGGATAGGGGCTGGTCTATCATATTTGCCTTTAATAGAGAAGGCCTGTACGTGATGGTGGCTTTTGTATCAGACATCAGGCCCTTATTTTCTGTGCTTGACGCCAGAAATTGAGTCCTGGGCGTTTTCAGATATCCAGCGGGTTCTTTCGAAGCGTTTATGGATATGCCTGGATCATGGGAAACATATGGCACATGGCTATAGATGCAAATTGACTAGAGGGGGGATGGTCAACATGTAGTACTCAATGGCTATTCCGCCTTGCCCCAAGCGCTGCATAGTGCTGTTCTACAGGGTGAGCCTCACTCCTTCATTATACGGAAGACCTTAGTGTTGGGGATGAGATGTTCATGAGCTCATTGAGAGGAAAGAGGCACATATGACCAATATTCTTCACACCATTTAAGCTCTTTAGCTTTTCGGCCAGCTGTCCTAGACTATCTACACTGACTGTGTAGTGTCGACTCTTCGACTCATGCTACTCCACTGTCGTAAAGACGGTAGGAAAAATCCTAGGAGCGTTGGCAGACCTCTATTAAGAATATTATGAGGACATTCAGGTGTCTGGTTAGACCTCGAAGGTCCCAGTGAGGTGGAGAAAGAGCTTTCGTCCATCCTTAGACAGCTTTGGAGTGTAGTTCGAGAAGTTATCTGCTTGGAGCATTTGAGTCGTGCTCCTTCACTCCTCCTTAAAAATCTTCCCCTCCTATGGTTGCTGCAAATATTTCAATGTGACCTCCTAAGCGTGTCAATGCAACCGGCCTTTGCGTGATGTGGTCGGTACCAGTCCCTGTAGATTTCGTAAGCCGTCATCGTGCTTGGAGACTCTCTCATCGCGGCCGTGAGCTCATGATTCACACGTGGACCAAGTATGGAGACATTCGCGCCCGCGTGCACTCTTTCGTCTGGAATCTCTCCTGCCGCGCTCGCAACCGCGGTCGCGGGGGCGAGTAGCCCCGCAACCCACTTGCTCACCCCGTTGCCGGAGAACTGGTCCGCTTGGCAAAGTGCCGAGGCGGCCGCGCGGTTTTCCGTCGTGTCGTCTCGTGCACTCCACGCCTCCCTGTTCGCCACACCCCGGAGTCCCTTCCCTAGCCCAATCTGGAGACTCACTCTGCTCGTCTGACTCTCGCCGCTCGCGCGTGACGGAACTTTTCAGGGACCAGTTCACATGAAATCGTCTCACCCAGCCTTCGTTCGGGGAGGGCGTTGCCTCACACCGAACGGGGGCTGGGTGAGACGTATACATTGGATCCGAATGGATCATTTTCGGATACCCGATTCCGATAACCCGATCCGAATCATCCAAAAATGCAGTGTCCGCGAAATTGCCGTTATCCGAATCATCCAAAAATCCGGGGTCCACAAAATCATCGTTATCTGAATCATCCAATTATTCGAAGATTTTCGACCGGATCCATTGTGTCGAACGAATCATTTTCGGATATCCGATTCGGATAACCCGATCCGAATCATCCAAAAATCCGGAGTCCGCGAAAATGTCGTTATCCGAATTATCCAAAAATCCGGGGTCCGCAAAATCACCGTTATCCGAATCATCCAATTATTCGAAGATTTTCGATCGGATCCATTGTGTCGAACGAATCATTTTCGGATATCCGATTCGGATAACCCGATCCGAATCATCCAAAAATCCAGTGTCCGCGAAATTGTCGTTATCCGAATCATCCAAAAACCCGGGGTCCGCAAAATCGCCGTTATCCGAATCATCCACACTCGACGATCCTCGTGTGTGCGTTTCGACATGCTCTTTACCTCTGTCCTGAAACTGATGAACCCGGCGCAGAGCAGATCAGCTCTTCCGTCTGGGATCTGGCCTTCACGCCAAGGGTTGCGACGAGAGTCCCTACAGCAGTGAAGGGGCGAAGGACTGCTCGTTCATGAGAGATTAAACCGCTCATAGACAGCACTTTGTCTTCTCCACTTCAGCCGTTCTCAATGCATGGGCGCGGAGATTTCTGGAAGTATTGCGATTGTCGCAACTCTCCCCGTTTGCTACTTGTTGCTGTTCGAACTAACTCACCATACATTTTATTGGTCTTAATTTTAGGAAACATGATGTTCCCTGGTGGTGTGGGTAGCTCCGAGCTGCAACAGGCTGCTGCAGAGAAAGTCAAGAAGGATATAGGAACTTTCGTCATATTCGGTCTTCTAATTGAAGCAGGTTGGCGACTTGTGAACTGGAATTTGCCTTTTTTTCAGTACAGTTGACCTTCTAAATGCATCACAGGTAGGCTCAGCTTTAGTAGAGAGTGGAGTCACATCCGATAAAAATGGCAACATGAAAAAAAACAATCAGACGAAGGCAACACACTGATTTGGCCAATGAGTGGATAACTTGTTGCAATGTCTTGCTCTGGGACAACCAAACGGCATCTGTTCACAAATGCGAGATACGGCAGAGTCCGTAATGTCATGCATCCAAACAAAGCACCCAAACAGGGATTAATTGATGTCAACCTTTATCCTTCTTTATCCTAAGGATTGAGACTTTCTGAATTCATTGCTGACCTTGATGACGCAGACTATAATAATTCGGTATCTGTATGTCAGTCACCCGTTGGACATCTCACGCGGTGGTGTGAGCAACATACTCGCTGATACACTTACAACCGGAAATAAACCCGTCCGAGTTGTTCGGGGTGCAACGCCCACAGCCGCGCGATTCAAACATGGTTGTCCATGGAACGCCCTTACTACAGGCTGTAAACGTTGGAGCCAGGGATGGAAGGCATTAACGACGCTTCGACGCTCTATGGGATTTTCTGCTCATCAGAACCCCCCTCCCCACCCCCACCCTTCGGACCCTATTTGCGCCGGAGAAGTATGCAATCAAATATCACAAGCTGCAGCGACTGATTAGCAGAGGGATAGGCAACTGGGTCCCGTAACGATTTCCCTGAATTTCACTCCGAAACTAAGGTGAATAACTCAGACGGTTTTTTTTCAGTTGTAAGTTTATCAAACACTGAGCAATATTGACAGCAGAACTCACAGTCGTTATCTGGTTTTACTATTGTGTCTGCTCGCCTTTAGAGGCGAAGGTGCATTTTGTTGACGAACCCATTTCAGTAGCCGTCGGAGCAAGTTATCTCAATGTCGAGGGGTTTCTGATCTAAGCGGATATCTTTGTTCATCTGAATGGATGTCTACAGTAAGTCGAAGCTTTCTTTGGAGAGGTTTCATTTGTGAGAGTGAGTCAGTTGATATTTCAGGTATCTCTCCACAACTGCTCAGGATAGTGAACCTTTCGCGTCTTAATGTTTGAAATAGAATGCAATTCAATAAACAGCTACCACAGACATGTAGTTTTCTGTTTTTTCTGCGGTTATTCCACTTGTAGCTCACGATGAATTGCTGATTATGCGATGAATATTATGCGTCTACGATTTTTTGTTGTTTTTCTCCAATCCTTCACGCCCAGGACCATGGAGAATCCCGATCCGCAGATGGCACGGTTTCTTCAGCAACTTCAGTCCGAAACGCAGAGGCAGAAATTTACTGAGCAGGTGCGCAGCGCACTTCAGCGTTTTGCATTTTTCTGGAATCGCTTTTAGATTGCTTTCATAAGTACGACAGTTACGTTAGTTTTCCTGGTCAGGGTGCCATCATGTGACTAGCGCTATTTCAAGCAAATGTAAATGAAGTACGATAACGGAAATATGTCAGCTGCTTACGCGAAAAATGTAGAATAACGTTCGTTCGATTTATGTGTTGGACCCATCAGACTAGGACAGATCACAGCAGTTGAATGTTCAGCCCTTTTTAGAAAACTTCGAAATTGTAAGAAAATAAGTTACAGGTGCATACTCTCACCGGTCGGTGTTGGGATGTCTGCTTTGCGGACTATCGTCCACCGAGCAAACTCGATGGAAAGACAAGCACTTGCCTTCAGGTATTTCGAAGTTTTGAAGCAGTCTTTGCTTGATCTTAACGCCGCATAGTTCAAGGCACGCCCTTTATATGCTATCAGTATGAAGTGTTTGGTTTGAGCGAGGTCACTGAGTAAATTAGATTCTATCAGCTGAACAGTAGGACGAAGATACGTGTGCAGTGCTACCTCAGATTTTTCAAACTTCTTGCCCCAGAAACTTTCTTCGGCAAGTGGTCGAATTTAAGGAAACTGGGAGATTTCATTGGTGAACGATCATGTCGCCGTCATAACAACGTTTTGTTGCGATCAAAACTTCCAGCGCCAGGCGGGACTCGAACCCGCACCTCCCTCTCACCGGGCGGGAATGCCTACGCCATTACACCACCGGCGCCGTTTGATCGAACGCAACATCCACACCTTGTGGGACCGATCAGCCCTCACCCGTATCCAGGATTTGAATCATGTGGCCGTTTAGATAGCCTGCTAGTCACAGTTTTGAGAGATTGTTTGTGTTTTTAACATTTTGAGGTGAAGGCCTCTTGCAGGCGTTTGTTTACCGGAGTGAAGTAGGTGTCCCATTAACTGAATACGTTGGTATGGATAATGCCTTCCTTCGGACTCAGCATGTCACTTAAAATAAAAGGTATGACTGAATCGGCGGTGAGCTTCACTGTTTTCGTACTCGCTCGCACTGCTTAACCTTCAAGTTATTCCTTTATGTTCGCTAATTCTTGTGGTCTGCTGTTATAACCTAATCTAAATCTCAAGCCTAATTGTTTAGAACTGTGTGAATCGAATGATTGATGCGAGCAACTTTATGGTGGAACACCTGCAGAAGATGGAAAGTGGCAAAGGAATGGCTTAGACTTAGCTGCAAGTTTAACATTACATGAGATGTCCATGTTTGTCTGTTGTTATTGCCTAGAAGTTGTGTTTATGGAGATTTTCTAGCAGATTACTTTCTTGTTCGACTGTTTTTAGTTTCCACATTTTCGCAGGTTATAAATCTATGCATCTGTGCCGCGGAGCGTAATGTGAATAAAAGGCAGAGAGACCTGATGTATCTGATATAATCTAGCGTAGAATAACAAACCGCAGGAGCTCGATAACGACACCTCGTTCTTCCACAGTGCCGCACTTCCAGCTCTGAGCTTGGTCCTTGAATTAGGTCGATTTCCTTCGTAGTTACCTGGTAACCAACGCACCTCCACAATGACGACCAAGCTTCGTGGAGGAAGGCTCGAAGCAGAGGTCGATCGCGCACGTGCCGATGGTGATTTTCATAGTTCATAACAATGACTGGCGTTGGATAGATGTCACTATTGTTGTAGGTAACTGGAAGCGTCTGTCAGAACTTCTTCATGCGATGAAGTCGAAGCACTCCGGAATGGAGGAAATGGTAGAGCTGGTTGAGGCTGAACTGGAACTGGAGACCTTTCTCGAGCAACAGGGCGGTTAGTGCTAGTTCGCACATACACAATTTTATCAGATATTATGCTTTTCATACTAAGCTAAACAATTGGATGGATTGCATTCCCAAACAATTTCGCCAATCTAGAGGCAGTAAGCAGAAGAAATTTCCTTGATCATTAGTATTGTTTTAGTGAGTGCTGTAGGCATGTGAAGAGGCCGCTGTATTTGTCTTCATTTTTCCAATGATGCTAGCTCGTTAAGGGGTTTCCATTTGACATGTTATCATAGTACCTGTAATCAAGTTTATCTCACTATCTCACAGTTTATCTGACTTACTGGGTGCGGCTAATTCATCTTTTGAGAGCGTCTCAGTGTTCATGCTGTTTCACCAGTGGTGTGCATAATTACGATTTACGATTTACGACATTTTGGGTTGTAAATCGTAAATGTGATTTTCGACCCACAGATTTCTTCTGTTTTTATGTTATCGGTAGCACCGTGACAGAAAATACCACTTCGCGTATAGTCTACTTGAGCCACCCTCCTCCTTACCTATCTGTTTATCCCACTTCCACCTCTCTAATCTTACAAGGGTTAGCATCAGACATGTTCTTAAGAAGCAAGTACCAACAATTGATTTATAAAAATAAAGTCCAGACCATGAAATTAGGCGAAGCCTTCTTCTTGGTTAAACTCTAGCACTATATCGTATTCCAGTTGCCGGTGAACATTTCATATAAGCCCACAGCAGGCATACAATGCCCTCATGTAGGGTTCGTTCGCTGAAACTCTGTAAGTACCGCCTAGTCAACTTGTCTATAACTAACTTTTCCTACTCACACAAGTAGAGCCATGCAAATCCATGATGAGCATGTTAGACATATAATTGGAAAAGTGGCGGGGAACAACTGCTGAACTGCTGAAAAGCATAATACGATTATGCTTCAATCTGATTACCACTGCAGGTCATGCAGAGCGTACAAGCATATGAGCTGCAACCGAAGCAGACCTTAAGACACATTTCAAGAAAAAAGCGAACGCTACTGGTGTCATTTTTGAGTGGTAGGATTGAGGTTATCACATTCACCTTGTGAAATCCGTTCAGGGGCCGGATTCATTAAAGATCCGAGCAAACAAAGAAAAAGGAATTTAACAGAGAAATTACAGCAGAAATTCCTGATAGCGCGGCATATCAAGCGATATGCTGAAACATTTTGCCGGGCTATCAGGGAATTCGGCTGTATTTCCTCTGTTAAATTGCTTTAAATCGTTGATGAATCGTTTATGAATCCGGTCCCAGAATGCTGAGGACTGCCGAAAAGTAGCGACAACGTTTTTTGTAAGTGTCGGACTCGTATTTAGTAGTGACTGGCTGTTATCCTCGAGCGGCTCTCTTTCATTTCAGGAGTTGTGGATGCCTTCAAAATTGATAGATACCTTCATTGCAAGCTCCCTAGATAAAGTATGCTGAATACGAGCATCACACGGAGCTTACTGCTAAGTGTCCTTCCATTAAACAGCGACCTTTAACTACCGTCGTGTCTGTGATTGTATACCCCTTCACTCCAAAGGATAATGAATAATGGAGGGCGTCAGTGCATCCCTGTTTGGGATGCGCCACACACTTTACTTCTGTGGGATATCGTGGAAGCCACTTGTCTACCCAAAAGAATGACCTGGAGCGGCTAGCCGAAGTGTTTTGTCTTTGACAGACAAATTGGGTACCAATTCACGTCTCTGAAACTACGGAGGTTTTACCTTGATCCGAGCCAAGAACATCGATTTTGAATGCGCGTGAGAGCTGGCTCCCCCTCCCCCCCCCTCCGAATGCGCTGTCACCCATACCTGGACTCCCCTACATACGTTTGACACAGACCTTGACCAAATCAAATTGCACTATTTTCAATTCAAACTGTCCATTTTCCAGCTGAAACTGGGCATCTTTCAGATTAAACGTCTAAGGATTCAAACAAGACACCTATTAAGAATGCCGCACGTTACACCTCCTTAAATCTATTTTAAAAATCCGATTGTCTGGGTGTCCAAAATTATGATCATATTGTTTATATATTTACAAAGTTCCTTTCAGTCTGCTACAAGAGTGCTGGGTGCATCTCAAAATGCAAAAAGGCGTAGAACCTAATTTGTCATGGGATAGGAATGTGCCATGCGCCCATTAAGTAGGTAATGTTTGTTGGATTGTTTGTGCAAACGCTGTTTTCGCCGAGTTGGTTGGAGACAAAATGATTTTTTGTTCTGAATCTGGTTTGTCCCTTCATGGTCATGAATTTATATGCAAACTAAACATAGTAGGCCTGTTGTTTGGGCATCAGGGATAGGTACTGTTTTGAGATAACGTTTTTGAACCCACAGTTTGTATTGATTGCCTTAGAACGTTTCCAGTCTGATTTTAAAGGGGATTGATTTTCATGGCTTCTAGTTTGGTTAGAAATGTGTTCAGCTTAAGGCGAAAACAACACCTTAAATAAATATGTATTGGACAACATTCGATCAGTTTTACTAGAAAATCTCTAGGAATTTGTTACAACTGCACTACAAGTCAAGTACCTCTTACGATTTACGGCGGTTTTTCCGTAATTACGATTTATGATTTACGAAATTTCAAATTTCATTTACACACAGCCCTTTGTTTCACTTTATTGCAATTATCGACAACTTCAGCGCTGCTTTCTCTAGCCGAGAGTGTTGGAAGTGTGACCTGAGCGTCCGGTTTTAAATAAAAATCTGGTGTGAATTTATGAGAAATTTTGTTGTTCGGGTTTCTGTTAGCCATGTTTTTTCACTATATCGAAAGAGACTTGCTCCACTGTCGTCTAATCGATCGAATCTGATGTTTCTGTTGTGAAAAGACCTTACGAGTCATGAAGACAGAGACTTAACAGACTGCGTCACTGGGTGATGGTAGAGGAGAAATCTTGTGTCTAGAAGTTCTCCAGCCGCGCCGTGATCACGCAAACGGGCTTCGGGAGGCCGAGATCCTTCTCAGCAACGCTTTGGAGCGCCGGAATGACGGGACAGTGCTGGAAGCGCATCTGCTTCTAGCCAAGCTGCATTATGCTTGCGCGGCCTATGCGCAGGTGAGGTTGTAAATAATGAACCTGTCACCATGTGTGCTTCATCTCTACTCCTTTGCTAATCTTCCAGGCTCTGAAAGACATCGAGAACTCTGGAATGGAGCTCGCCAACACACCTTTTCGCACCTTGCGTGCTTTGCGGTTAGTAGCCGAGGTGTACGCCATAAAAGGTTTGAATAAACAAGATTCAGAGGACAGCTTGCCCATAAGTCTTGTTCATCGTCTGATTGTCTTCATTCAGGTTTTTGTTTGGAGGCATTGGAAAATAACGACAAAAACAGCGACAAGATAAAAGCTCTGTTTTGTTATGAGAAGGCCGCAGAGCTAGCAATACTGTACGTTGGAGAGATCGAGAAAAACATTGTTGGCGGATCAGGGAAAGGTTAGCTTGCAGCTTAAGGGGAAGGCCTATTTCTGTCCTAGCTCCACTTTTTGTCAGCAGTGGTATCGTGAAGACAGCGACATATTGCGCTTTAGGAAATTTGATGGTTTCTGCTCACAGTCCATCGCGATCGGAGAAATTAGGTATATTCCTTCTGGTTCTCGTTTCGCATGTATCCTTGACGTAATTTTGCGGTTGAAAGGTGATATACTCGAATGTTGTTTGGAGCGTGTAGCGGCACTGAGAGTTCGAGACTCTGCGATAGAGAGAAGGAGCAACGTTGAAGGCATCGAATGGTAAGGCGTCTTGATTGTCCTGATGTTACGGTGGCCATGGTTATCAAAACGTAAATGTATTAATTGCAGGTATCGCCGCATTATAACCTGCCTTGGTGACAAGTCCACCGGAGAACGCCTACAGCAGAAAATGTCTCGCCAGTTCGCTGAACTCCTTATACGAGCTGTTCCTGCCGACGGTAGGGGCGGCGCTGCGAGTCAGGCTGTAAGTGTGAAAAGTCAGAATTTGAGGTAAGCGATGGTATTCAGTTGTCGTTGGAGGGAGCGTTGTCCATAAAAGGGTGACACAATTTAAAAATAATGCAATGTCGTGTTTCAACTTTTTCAGTTTCTATATGGGATCTCATAAAGGCTATTTTTCACCAGCGTCAAGGGCAGAAGAAGTCGTTTTATTGCTTCTCATCAGCGAGGTGAGGACCTTAACTTCTATAATCAGAAACACATTGAGGAAATGCCCCTCTTCCTCTACTAAAAAGTCGGATATGAAAAATGCAAGCGAAAGGTGGAAATTCAACAGCGCAAGTGAAAATTTGTCGTTTTTAAATCAGGTCAAGATAACTAGACAGTAAGAACAAAAATTTAAGGGTATAAATACGGAACCAACAATGTATGTGCCAAAATCCATTTCAGCGTTTGTACCAAAGTTGTTCTAAGTGCTCTCGTACTGAGTTATGTTAGTTACTGGTAGCAGATTCGATTTCTCTACTGTTTCTGAAACTTCTAACTATTAGCACCCTCTCATAACTCTCGAAGCTGCCGCAGTAATGACGTCATGCCATCTTTGGACGCATGAGAGCATGGAGCCACTTTATTGACATATTGTAATACGTGAAGAAATTAACTGCTAACCTCCACGAACTAGTTGTTTTAAAATTCTTGGCGGAATGTCCCTAAAAGAGTGAGTAAAAGGGAATGAATAGCATCCCAGTTTTTGTTGACGTGGCTCATGACAACTGTGCTGTTATTGATATTCTGCCTACGCCCGTATATGGGCGATTATGTGTGAAATGTGTGCAATTGATTACATGGCGTAACGAGGACTCCATATGCAATCCTTTATACTGTGACTAAGCTGCTTTCGTGGCTGCCTTCTGCTTATATCCAACCTATTTCTAGGTGCTTTCTACCCGAGAAGTTGTGTTGAGCCGAAGTGCGGACGTGTCAGCCTCACGACACCAGTCTCTTCGAAGTGCGAAGTCGGTGTACAATTTGCTCACTTTGGTAAAGATTTTTCTTGTTTTTTATTCTTATTAGGATGTAGGCCTAGGTACAAGGGATATTTTCGCTGGGCACAGTGCTCTCGAATACGTGCTGAGCGAGGGAAGGAACACCAAGATGTGGCAAATTTGACACAAATGTGATAGGTGGGCCACATCGTGGAGCTCCTTATACGCGCACGGGCTCCACACCTGCAGGAGCCCTTTTGTTTCAAATATGGCAACGTTTGCTGTTGCATGGAACGTTTCTGCCGTAAATCTCTTTTAGAAGGTTTTTTACTGCTTTGTTAACTCGGAAAGGGTACTGTGTCTTTGAGTTAGGTGTAATCCGGGCTCTTTTCAGGTTTTATCGACTTTGCGTCAATATCATCTGCTGTCTTCAATTTATGAAAGAGCCATGAAGTTCGTCAACCAAGATGAATATTTGTGGTGAGTAAGCTCATTGAGGAAAACTGTACAACATTGGCTAGCAATATTTTAAAGCCATGAGAGGAAATGGTTCTATTCTTAGGGGTTGAACATCATACCCAAAGGAACCACATCTGAACGAGATTTCCTTTTTCGCTTTGAAGTCATCCATGCAACAGAAACTGACGTCACCCGCTTCATTCGAAAACACGATCCAGTGGGAATCATAGCTATCGTAGTGATTGCTATGATTCGCACTAGATTTAAAATCGCAGCAATCGTAGTATCTTCGAACGAGATTTTCGATAAGCGGCCGTAGTTATAATAATCATTCATACTCGGAGTTGTGTGAGTGCTTAATTGCTACCAACGATATTAAGACCTATGGCAGTCTTTTGAGAAACATCGTAGCCATTTAGCTAAGATGTTTAAGCAGCTGTATTCCTGCAACCTTTGACTGCCTAGGGTTTCCTTTAAACGTCCTCTTTTAAATTGGGATTTGAATTTGGGCATAACTAAGCATGCTCGGCGTGACTCCTCTCAATTTTCAGGTGCTTCCTTGCTTCTTGTCTGGGGAATATAACTTTTTCAACCGATCCTTGTTACAAGTAGGGGCAACGAGTTTACCTCACGATTTATGTCCACCAAGAGAGTACACTCGATCACTACTTACGAGATGGACCTCTCTCCAGAATTTCAACTCCAATGTCAACTCCAGTCCTTTGGCACACAAGACATCATTTCTCACCATGAGTTGCAAGAGGAAATTCCCACGTTTCTGCCTAGCGACCAAGGCAATCGATGATCAACTGGAGGGACTTTAAGTCTTCATCGTTGTCATATTTTACATCATCGGCTTACATTTTGCATTTTAAGTAACGGATGATTAGGTATCTTTGTGGAGCTGGAACTTCATTTCATTTGATTTCATCCCTTTGGCCTGCAAAAACTTCAAAAAGAGCGCTTTTTAAAAGAAACACATATTGGCCAGTTTTGAGCATCTTAGTGGTAGAAAATAGAGAGGCACAATAGTATTTCATCGAACAGGTGCGCTGTACGACTTACAAAAATTCTGGTTTAATTTTCCTAAATTAGGAACCTAAAAGGCTGAACACTTTCTAAATCTTCAGTTGATCCCAGCATTTGTTTGCGACCACCACCATTGAGATGTTCAGGCGAAGTTTCTAATAAGTCACTGGTTCTTGCAGATGTTGACGTTTTCGCCGTTTCCTTAGTGTTTTTGCCTTTCTAGGCAGCAGTTCGCCCTTTCCCTCGTGTGTCGAGGCAGATGGCTGCGAGCTGTTCGCGTGTTGGAGCAGTGTATCGCTGCCGAAACAAGAGACAACAATCATTCTGGAGCGGAACTGGAAGCGGTATCGTCGAACACAGCTATGCATCACATGCAAGCTGCTGTCCTTCAGATGGAGCATCTCGGCCAGAACGAAGCTGGTGGGTGGGTGCCACATGTTCTGGCGCAGCTCATGCGTCCAACTCTCTCCGTCTTCGACAGTGCTCATAGATGATTTCAAAATCGTTCAAAATCTACCACTATATGACTGAGTTAGCCGTCGATGACGTTTGAGTGATCTAGCCCACGCGGGATACGCCTCACCTTATCCCGCGCCGGCTAAGCATGCCATTTAACGAGGGATGCAGGGGCAGTGCGAGCTATCTCTGCTTCACGCAACGGCAACTGTGCGCGCTTCTGAGCGTCCGACGTGTGGCCGATGTCCCACAGTTGGCGTCTAGAACCAGAAGACGTGTCGCCGACGTCTGTCATGGGCATGCCAGGACCACTATGGGAGGGGGGGGGGAGGCGGAAGGTCAGTAAGGGGGACTATCTATCTGTCAACCATTAAATTGAGTTAGTTGCTTAGAAACGCGATGTCGCGCAACAGGCTTACATATTTGGAAGTGTCGTAGACGTATGCCGACGACCTCTACGGGACGAGGGAAGGTCAGTAATGGGACCTGTAGGGGGACCAGGAGAGCGAACAGGAGGAAGGGACCTTGAAGTGAGGATCAAGACGGGGGAACGAACAAGAAGGAGAATTATGGGGTCAATAAAGCCGCGTGCACACTCCGCTGCGGCAGTGCGGCAGCCACGCTGGAGCATAGCGCGGAGGGGCGGAGTGACACTGCGGCAGCGGAGGCCGAAGTGAGGGAGGTACGCACACTTCCACTGCCGCAGTGCTGCCGGCAGCGAGGAGTGATCCGGGCATTCCTCACTGTCGCTGCATGCGGCCGCGGCGCAGTTCAACAGCTCAGACATCCTATTACCGTCTCGTGAATTTCCTACATCGCGGACGGGACGCTAGTCGGACGCGGACGGGACTCTAGTCGGACGCGGACGGGACGCGGCTGTGACGCAATATGCGACTCCGGGATTCACCGTTGGAGCGACAGGACGTCGCAATCATCCAGTGAGTATGATTGTACGACAATAGTTTAGTAGTACTTTCTTATATTGTTCTCTAGTGCTATATTATTAATACTGTTGACACTATTAAACAATATGTTATATATTAAATATATTGAAGCATAAACATATTACAAACATACATTAAAAGATTTTAAACAACATTAACATTATTCTCCAAGTTCTCTCTTCGTAAAACTTCGGCATTTTCCTAGTGTGTACTGCTACTAATACTGCTGTGCCAAACGAGGTTGTAATACAAAACATAGAAAATATAGTTTGATAAAGCAAAGAAATGTGTAAAGTGTTAATTTTTTAAATTATAAAGTAAACCGGCGTCGGTCGCCGGCTCCGCCGGCGCCGACGCTGGAGTGTGCGGGCCACACCAGGCTAGTCGGCTTCGCCGGCATCGCATCCGCGGGCCACGTGTGTTAGCCGGCTCCGCCGGCGTCGGGTATGACGGGCCACGCTAGGGACGTAGCCCAAACCCAGCTAGGGTTGCTTCCTCACCCAGCGTCTGTCGCCGGCTCCGCCGGCAACCAACGCTGGATAAGGAAGCAATCCTAGCGTCGACTCGTTGAAACGTGCAGGTACTCCAGATTCCAACTTGGTACCAATCACATCCCAGTACAGCACTCAGAAGAATGCCCTCTTCGTCTAGCGTTGGGTTCACAGCCTATTGCAGCTCATCAAGCCTAATGAAATGTCTGACATTTCCGTCCAGTCGCCGTGCTTTAAGCCACGAGGTGTGATGAATTCCGGAAATGGTGGCTTAAGACAAAAATGCTATACTCTTCTGTACATAGTATAGTACGGAAAATGGTCAAACTACTGCTGAAAATTGACGACCCTGAGGCAAGACTTGGTCAAAAACGTAGCCGTACCGAGCGCAGGTCCCAGCAACTTTCTTCGTTAGCCTGTCTTGGCCCACCGCTGAAAATTGGAGAACCTGGGCAGGTAGAAAAAGCGTAGTAACCAGAGTAAATACGCCCGCACTACTGGCCACTGATTTTGAGGGAGCGTACGGGAAGAATTATATACCAGAGCCTGGTGTAGTCAAGAACTGGGGGGTGGCACGGGAACTTGATTTGCGCTGTTGACGAACCACTACAGGCAGTGACTTCTTAATATTTGACACAGCTCAATCCTCCAATAATTGTCTCCGCTCCGTCTCACAACAGTATTATAAATTATTGTCATAGTCATGTAGAGGTACTAAAAATAATTTCGTGAATAATGCATAGGTCCATTAAATATTGATTCACTTGCACGCTGCTAAGTTCTGCTAACGGGGTAATAAGCATCCAACTCAAATGCTACGACAGAACTTTTCGCGTCGAATTGGACACTCTTCCAAGATGTTGCGACTTTTATTCGACTGATTGCAGAAGTTGAACAACAAATACAACAGTGAGGAACGCACATATCCCCACTTTGGTGGTTCATGTAAGTGCGATAAATAGGAAGCGTGAGTGAGCGGGAGAAGCTGATGCATGCGCTCAACCCAACGAACCTCCAATGGGAGAATCTTACTTACAGCCCACAGCTAAGAAGCAAGCATACAGTGCAATAAAAGATGAGATCGCGCCGTGCACTCCAAAAGTTCACCGCAGATTTTATTCGATTAACAGCTTTTATTTGATTGAGAGTGTAAATGGCACTTACATGAACCACCAAACAGGGGATCCAAGCGATAAGTAGGAAGCATGAGTGGGCGGGAGAAACGGATGCATGCGCTCAACACAACGAACTTAGGATAGTATAGGAAAATCTCGAACACAGCGGAGGTAGGAAGGAATGAGCTGTGACCTCGGCCGGAGCACACACGCGGCAGAGCCGTACCCCGCAGCAACACAACTGCAGCAGCACCGCAGGATACTGCAGGTAAACTAATTGGACGGTAGCGAAGACAGGAGCCTTCAAGGGGGTCAGTTCGAGGCAGTAGCCACCCAACGCGTGAGCGGACAGAGCCGCGGCGCCGGCCTGTTTCGCAACGCCTCACGTGTCCTCCTCGGCAGCGGCGATTGCTCACCTCCCGGCGCTCCCCTTCGGAGAGAGAAGTCGTGCCTCAAACTTGGGTGATTAAACCATTGAGCCCGCGATGTATACGAAGTTCCGAAGAATTACGAACAGACAAAAAACCCTCCTCCATTATATATGGTGGGATATTGCACAATGTAAAAAATATTAAAAGGTTCGTTTCGCCACTACCTTCAGACGAACCTTTGTGTAATGCTCCTCCCGTGGCTCTTCAGTGAAGAAGAGGAGCATATTTCAAGATATCCTTGAAATCTGTATGTGTGAGGAGAGATAGGAAAATGAAAAGCAATAGATCAATTTATTATAGATCAATAGATCAATTTATCGAGCGACCTGATGTTCCGACCTAATTGCCGTCTTTAAAGGCCTAAAAGTGGTTCAAGACTTTAGATTTGTCATATAATCAGTGCGGAATGACACTGTATGTCCGAGTAACCACTCGGCAACTAACGCCAGCGATAGCGACGTCGCTCCGCTTCAACGGTGGATCAGCGGGTGAGTTTATTTTTCATGCAATAGGGTTTCTTTTTTTGCTTTGGCACCTAGGACGATATCGCAAAAGGGATGAGGAGGCGTTTGGTCGGGTAAGTGAGAAATCTAAAGTATTGAACCTTTTTTAGGCCTCTGAAGACGCTCGATAAACTGATCTACCTTACAATCTCGTTTGACACAGCAGTATTGACACACTAAGAAAATGACGAAGTTTTACGAAGAGAGAATTTGGAGAACAATGTTACTGTTGTTTAAAATCTTCTAATGTATGTTTGTAATATGTTTATGCCTTAATATATTTAATATGTAATATATTGTTTAATATTGACTTCGCGACCCAGATACACGTAGCTGGAGCATTCGGAGATGTTCGTTCCGTTGAGCGAGAATGGGGCATCAGAAACTTGTCCGTTCCTCATGAACATCGTCTTCGTAAGATTCAGCTGCAGTCCAACATTCCCACATATACGATCGAAGTCGGCCAGCATTCGCTCCGCCTGGCTGATGCTCGGTGTTATGAGCACGATGTCGTCAGCGAAACGAAGATGGTGCAGCTGCTGGCCGTCGACCTTCACTCCCATGTCTTCCCATTCTAGTTCGCGCATGACGTTTTCGAGAGTGGCGCTGAAGAGCTTCGGGGAGATGGTATCCCCTTGCCGAACCCCTCTCCTTACGTCGATGACGACGTCGTTGTAGAATGGAGAGATCTTGGTCGTGAATCCACTGTACAGCTCTCGAAGGACTCTGATGTACTGAGTAGGAACGCCCTGAGTGAGCAGGGCTTCGTGGACCGCTTCAGTCTCGACGGAGTCGAATGTCTTCTTCAGGTCGATGAACGTAAGGCACAGCGGCAGCTTGTACTCTCGCGACACTTCGATGAGCTTCGTAATGGTGTGTATGTGGTCGATCGTGCTGAATCCTCTCCGAAATCCTGCTTGTTCGCATGGCTGTCCTTCGTCCAGCGTTCTACTAATCCTATTCAGGATGACTCGAGTGAACAGCTTGTAGACTACGGACAACAGGCAGATCGGGCGATAGTTGCCAATGTCGTGCACGTCTCCCTTCTTGTACAGCAAGACGGTCTTGCTGGTCTTCCACTGAGATGGAACCTTGCACTCCGACAGGTATCGTGTGAAGAGCCGCGCCAGGGTGTTGATGAGCGCTGGCGGGAGGTTCTTCAGGTGTTCGGGTCTGGTCCTGTCAGGGCCGGGTGCTGTACGTTTCTTCACCGACGAGATGGCGTGTCGGATCTCGGAAGGGAGAACAGAGGGAACGACGGATCCATCCTGCGGAAGATGGCATGGGGGGCAGGTGGACGTGGCTATCAAAGAGATCGGAGTAGAAGTCGTGGATGATCTTCTCCATGGTCCTTCTGGACGAGGTGACGGTTCCGTCAGGACGTCGGAGAGCGGTCATCTTGGTCTTGAAGTTGGCGAAGTTTCGGCGGGCATTGCGGATGCTCAACCCAGTCTCTGCTGCTTCAGCCAACACTTCCGCCCTTATCTCCTTGAGATCTTCCTTTATCGCCGCTCTGCATATCTTCGCAAGCTCGGACGTCAGCTGGTAGTTGCCTGACTCTCGTGCTGCTCCACGCTGGCGTATAAGCTCGAGAGTTTCCGGAGACAGGCGTCTCTTGGTGGTCTTCAAGCTCTCGGCTCCCTTAGCACTATCGTGGAGATGGTGCACGAAGCGGTCGTATTCCTCGTCGATGTTGTCCATGACGGCATCTTCCCAAAGGCCGGCAAGAGAGGTGTAAAGGTCCCAGTTGATGGTCGTTCTGGGATTCCTCTTCTTGAACTTCGCGGCCTTCTCTCCTTGACGCGAAAAGCGAAACCTCGCGCGAAGGAGGCGGTGGTCCGATCCCGTGTAGAACTTGGGGACAACGGAGACGTCGGTCAGGCAATACTTGCGATTGAAAATGATGTGGTCGATCTCGTTGTGGAACTGGCCACCGGGAGATTCCCAGGTCCATCGTAGGGAGGGAGGCTTCTGGAACTGCGAGTTTCCATGGATGGTCTTGGTCGACATGATAAACTCAGACAGCCGTTCACCTTGCTCGCTCCACTCCAAACCGTGGGTTCCGATGTGAAGTTCTTCCGGCGACCTTCGCGGTCCGATCTTGGCGTTGAAGTCGCCGACGATCACCTTGTAGAAGGTGTGATCTTCCTTATAGAACTTCTCCAGCTCCACGTAGAAGGCTTCGACCTCTTCGTCGTCGTAGTCGGATGTCGGGGCATACGCGACGAATACGGTCAAAGCTGGCACGGAACCGCATCGCTTCAGTCGCAGACGTCCGATTCGGGTTGTCAGAGACTCGTACGAATCGATGTTCATGGCCAAGTGCGTGTTGACGAGGACACCAACGCCGCCTACTCCCCTACTGTCGCATGTTCCGAGGAACAGTTCTTCTCCGGAGTCGTAGGCGGTGTGTAGGGGGTGGTGTCTTCTCGTCTCGGTCAGTCCGATGACGTCGTACTTGATCTTCCTGGCTTGCATCATCAGGTCCTCGACGGATGCTTCCGATGCGAGCGTGCGGGCGTTGTAAGTACAGATCGTCATCCTAGTCCTTCTCAATTTGCGCAGCCTGGTTAGGCCCTGAGATTTTAGCAGCCTCTCCGTACTCGTCCTTCCCATCGCTGCAGAAATGGGGCTCTTTCGGGGTCAGGGGAATGAGGCCCTTTAGTGCTGCTGTGTTTGACTTCCATACAACACGGGTAGCTAGTCAGGCTCTGTCGTGCGGGCGAAGAACTCCGGGCAGCCAGCCAGACTGCCCGAAGGGACGGGGCGAGACTTTTGAGGCGGCCTCGAATCGCCTTACGATGTACTCCCAGTCTACCGAGTGCAAGCTTTTGGCCGAGCCGACACAGTTACAATCCGCGCAGTCACGGAAACATCCGCGCACACTGTGCACGAACATGCCGCTCCCACGCACAAGGAACGCGTCGACCCGACACAGCAGGAGCAAGGAGTCCATCCCCTGCATCCCACCTGCGTCTCTGGGAAGTACACGGTCGCATTTGGTTCGCGTTTAATTCCCCTATCCACCACCCGGGGACGCGCCACGTGGTCCTGCGACAAGCGGCCCGAGATCCCTCTTAACAAGAGAGCCCGAAGGTTCTCTATCGAGGGGATCCGTGGCCAACGACCTAGCGCCGGAGCTGAGCAGGAGGAGACGAGCGGCTTGGGGAGCTTTTAAGAGCGTCGAAGAAGTCGCGAAGAAGACCAAGGATGTCCGACTCCGTGCCCACCTATTCGACTCCACTGTTCTTCCTGCCCTAACATACGCCTCAGAGACCTGGGCTATGCGAAAGCAGGATGAACACGCGATCAGCGTCGCGCAGCGTGGAATCGAGGGGATGATGCTCGGAGTGACACGACTCACGCAAGTGAGAGAAGGCCTCCGCAGTTCCGAGCTTCGCCGACGTTCGAAAATCAGAGACGCTGTCGCGTGGGCCAAGTTGTCGAAAATTAGGTGGGCCGGCCACGTGATGCGATTCGCAGACACCCGCTGGACGAGAGCCGTCACGACTGGATTCCGCGGAATATCAAGAAAACACCAGGACGCGTTGGTCGGGCTTCTTCGTGAAAGCCCTGAACGACCGATATGACGCTCTTCGTGTCCCTCGAGCGAGGAGGATCCATTGGACCACTCTGGCACGCGACAGGGACGAATGGAGACGCTGCTGGCACCCGCTCGAGCAAGTCGATGATCAACGGGACGACAGGTGATACAGGTGACAGGTGATATTGTTTAATAGGGTTAACAGTATTAATAGTATACTATTAATACACTATATGTTATACTATTATTATATGCACTAGAGAACAATATAAGAAAGTACTACTAAACTATTGTCATACAATTATACCCACTGGAACTGGTACCGACGTCCTGTTGCTCTAACGGCGAATCCCGGAACCGCCGAAAAAAGCTAACTCCCAGCTTAATGGATTACTTGCCTTAGTAATAATATCCTGATCCCGTGCATTACACCGTGGACCTCTGAGGTTACCGGCTAATATATGAGGAGTAATACATCTTTCGCAAGTCCCATGCATGACCGTGTATGATTTGTGGCTGGTAGTACTGTCGGGTCACAGACAGCTGTCCGTACACCCAGCTGTCACTTACACCCGCACCTCGTCTACGAACGTCAGTCTCGACTTCGGCTCGCCCACGGCAACTCGGCCCGGCCTCATCAGCCCCCAGACAGCTGACGAGTAGGCCTCGTCCTCCTCTTCTCCCTCTTCGCTACAGTAGCCCAATGCTTTACCATAATAAGGATATGAACACACGTGTATGTAAGGACATAGGAAGGGAACTCCCTGCTCTCAAGTAAGGCCTCATGAACCTTTAACTTGATATGTCGGGTCACAGACAGCTGTCCGTACACCCAGCTGTTACGTTACACCCGCACCTCGTCTACGAAGACGAAGCCACGCCTGGCTTCGTCAGTCTCGACTTCGGCTCGGCCCCGGCCTCGTCAGCCCCCAGACAGCTGACGAGTAGGCCTCGTCCTCCTCCTCTCCCTCTCCGCTACCGTAACCCAATGCTTTATCATAATAAAGATATGAACACACGTGTATGTAAGGACATAGGAAGGGAACTCCCTGCTCTCAAGTAAGGCCTCATGAACCTGTAACTTGATAGTACGAACATACAATTTTTCGCCGCGCGCGCGACGAGCCGCCACTGACGCATCGCTGCTGGGTGGGCTGTTATGGGGGAAACGGAGCTCTAACAAACGTCCGAGTTATGCTCTATTGTATGTAGATATGTGGCTTTTAGAAATGAAGCTACTCGTCATAAAGGGGACTAAATCTTTTAACAATGGAAGCCATTGTTTATTTAATCGTTTAGGCCATCCACTTCCCTCTCGAAATATCCATTTTCTCTGATTAAGTGGACCGGAGAACCCTCAAACCGCTGAGCCGAGGTATCAAAAAAGCTTATGCAGTCACGAGAGCATTAGACTTTGGGACTGTAGCAGCACACACTATGCAGATGTCGCACTTGCCGCAGCAGTCGCTGCGGCTGCCGCTTCCGTGGGTTCAGCTTGCTTCCCATGATTTGTGCATCAACCTCTGCTGTGGTCACGCTTTCAGTTAAACCGTACCATTTGCGGTTTCGGGTGGCTGACTTATCGACCTTACCAGACGTTCAGCACCATAGCGGCCGCGAAACGTCTGGTTGGGGGCTGGCATACTGAAACCAAATCTTGGTGTCAGTATGCCAGCCGGTTTTTCATTCAGCCTAATCATGGCGATTGCTGGGGAACTTATAACCTTGGCGGCGGATCGCCCAAGTTGGCCCAAGGTGACTCACAGATTAAGCGAATTATATATAGTAAGATAGGGCGTTGGCCTTTCGGTTTTCATTTTCGAATTTTTCGGCAATAACCGGCTTGGGGGATAACCTTGAACTGAGTGGTTATCCGCCTTGATAGGAACACACATGTTTGCCAAATTACATGGGAAATGGCCTACCTCAGTACACCCCTAGGATAGAACACACTAGTGCTGTGTAAAATTTTTAATTTTGTGCAATACAGAACGTTGTATAGGCCTGTCCTGCAGAATGACCCCCCTCCCGAGACGCTTATCTCCGAAAAATTCGAAAATGGAGACCCAAGAATGGCAAACCCTCCAAAGATCGATATGTTGAACACCCGAAGCCGCTAAAGGTGAGCTCATTTCACAAGAAGCGATAGCTTACGCTGATGCAGAGGGGACGCGTTTGCGACGATAACCCTCGAAAACTTCTCTTGCGGGACGCGGATGGGACGCACCAGGAGGTCCCACCACGAAAACTGCCTTTGTGGGATGCGCCTGGTACGCAACGCCGCTAATAGGTACGCGGATGGGGCGCAACGGCCCTAATCGGTACGCGGCTGGGACGGAACAGCAGTTATGGGACGCGGCCGGGACGCAACGAGTGTCGTGAGAGTGCCGCAGTGTGCGAGACCAGCTCCGCCCACATTCCACTACCCGCTGCCCGCTGCAAAGTGTGCGCGCGGCTTAATGGAATAGAGAAGTGGACCAGGAGGTGGAACCCTGAAGGTGGGAGCGTTAAGGAGAACCAATAAGAGGACGAGTAAGGCCGGAGCAGCAATGGGCTCCAGTAAAAAGAAATGAGTGAAAGAGGACCAGGCGCCCGGCTTGGAAAGGCGTGTCATCGATGTCGCGCACCGGACATCTGGATTCAAAGAACGTGTCACCGATGCCATGCAACGGGCGTCTGGATTCAAAATAAGTGTGATCCATGACCTGTAACGAGTGCTGGTTAGAATGAGAACGGTTCTGGAGCAACCTGAGGGATAGAAGTATTGCGCAGCACAAACTAGTGGCGCTGGACCGTACGGCTAGTATTCGAAATGAAATATGAAAATTGTAATTCGAGGTAATTTTCGAGAAAATGTTTTGCTGAGCCTCGTCGTCCAACGGAAGTTTAGGCAAATTTGGTGCATTGCGAAGTGGCGCATCAACCATAGAAGTCTTTTCCTTGTAGCTGCTTTTCTTTCTACCGTTTTTAAAATGCTATAGGTTTCGCAATTTGAATAAGTCTCACCCAAACGTTTCTTTGTTCGGAAGCGTAAAACTACTAAAACCCACAAAATATGGCGGATTGCAGATTATTGTTACTGCTGTTCGCCCTCGAGGATGTCAAATGCGGACGTAAGGGGACTAGAAGTAAAGGCATAAGTATATTACGTTGCTTAAGGCAAACGTGAAATACGAGCAGAACTGCCAAAACATGAGAACAACTAACGAACAACAAACAAAATTAGTAACCAAGAGTGATAAAACTTCTACGTGAACATAATAACGATGCCATGGCTTCAATTGAAAATTCAAGACTTTGCGCTTGAAGCATCCAAGTTTTTTCGGAAAAGCGTTGTTCTTAGCTTGAGGTACATAGAATCAGCTCTGTTTACGAAAAAATTGGCTCTTATTGAAGTTTTAACCCTATCAAATGCAATTTTGTTCCGCGCGCCACGCTTGACTGACGACACAAGCCTAAGTGAGAACTGTTCTGCGCTTTCAGCCATTAATCACGCGAAAGCTGCAATGGCATTGTGTTCTGAGGGACCACTGACTTATCTGAAAGGACGAGCTCAGCTGTTGTGTGCAGTCGCCCACGGGTGAGCAGGGTTGTTCGTAATTCAGTTTCTTCCCGCACAATTTTCTCACATGTTTCATCCATTGCACATTCGAGAGTTTTAGGCGACGAGCACAGGCAGAGTCGTGCTTCGAGGATCGTCGTCGTCTTCTTGGCAAAGCTCTGACGATGTTTGAGAGTTGTGTGCACACAGACCCTCACGACTATTTAGCGCACTATTACTGTGCCTTGTACCATGCGATAGGTTCGTTTCTTGTGTCTCTGTTTTTTCTCCTCGTGCTTTAATTGAAAGCGGTTTCCGGGACATATCGACGCATTTCGTGGTCTCTCGGGTTTGAAAACTATTGCTCCTGCTCTATTGCGAAGAGTAGCAGCCTGTTCAGCCATCGGCGATTGCATAGCTCCAAAAGATACACTGGACACACCGTCCTGCAAACAACTAATAGTTTAAGGATCTTCAAGACTACAAGTATTAGAACGATTTCTAATTTTTGTCACTACCTTTAAAATGTTTTCTACTCTAGAAGTTTCCTCAAAGTTGGGGCTTCTGCGCCAAAATCCGGTATAGGATCGCTGTTTGTTTGGTGTGGAGCTATGGCCGCTAAAATCAGATCGGAATAGGTTTTTTTCGCGTCGGGGCGCCACGAAAAACTGCTTTCACTGCTCAGGGGGAGTCCGCAGCTGGATTCTGCGCTCTTGGAGCGCAGAATCAGGCTAGGGAAGGGACTCCAGGGTGGGTGCGATCCAAGCTGCTCGTGTGGAAACTGCTTTCGTCGCTCGGGGGGAGTCCGCAGCTGGATTCTGCGCTCTTCAAGCGCAGAATCAGGCTAGGGAAGAGACTCGAAAACGGGTGCCATCCAAACTGCTCGTGTGGAAACTGATTTCGTCGCTCAGGGGGAAGTCGGCAGCCGGGTTCTGCAGAAGCATACAGCTGGAAAATGGCAGAAAACGCATGAAATTTGTGTAGACGTTAAAGCCCCTGGACCTCATCCAGCCAGTTGAATGAAATGCAAAAACGCCACCATGCATAGGAACCGAACCTCCGACCTCCAAGGCTGAACCCGCCCCTCTACCCACTGCGTCACGACCCGTCTGGCAGCCAGGCCACCGCGGGCACACAAGAGACCAATGCGCATCGATCGAATGCCAACGTCGGCGCTGACGCAGCTCACGTTTGCATCCGCGGAGGGGCGGTCTTTATGTACGAATGGTCTCCGCGCCCGCGACGGCGACTGCCGCGTGCGCGATGAGCTCCGCTGCGGTTGTGTGAACTGTGCCTCATGAGCTGCTGCAGACGCTAGGCTTGAGTTGTTGATATCCCTTTCTGCTGTTGCAAGAGCTGCGGGAAAACATGCTCTGGTTCAGAAATTGAGTTTGAGGTATAAAACTACACAACGTTCGAATGCTCAATTTTATATGATCCTTCTTCAGGAAAAACTGAAAATATGACACACTATCGCAGTGAAGCTGACTTTGTATACACTTTCTAACACTTGATGTGCAAGTTTTGAGGCAGGTCTAGATATCACTGGCCGCTGAAGTCACCCAATTGCGACTTCTACTGCCGCGCTCGCCGCGCTATTCGCCGCGTCCGCGGCGACCATTCGTACATAATGTCCCGCAGCCGCATCCGCGTCGAACATGTGTTCCCCTACACCATTTGGGGTGGAGGCAAATGCGCACGATTTTGGGAGCGAGACCAACGGCCGCGGCCGCCATTTCGGACGAGCTGCTAGCCGTTGCCGCTTCGCGCTTTTTCGTCGCGTTGTCTCGCACCCTCCGCGCCACCATGCTCTCTGCACTTAGCTCGCCGTCTGACACATCTTTCACCGTCAGCGTACACTACCATGCCACTCAAACCACAGGCCCCTCTTTCAGATGTGTGCTCTCTCAAGACGGCGAATGAATGATAGCAAATTACTGAAAAAACTGAGGAACTCAACCGTTTCCTGAAAAACCTGTTACTAAAAGAGTACCATATTCGATTATGAGCTTTAGGCGCCTTTTACACTCCCGCCGCGCAGCGGCGCGTCAATTCGGGACGCGGCGCGGCCAGTCGCGCCGCGCCCGAATTTGACGCGCCGCTGCGCGATTATAGTTAGAAAGGGGAGCGTCAGCGACGCGCTGCGACCAACTTCTACGTACTACGTTCCGTGCGCCATGAAGGACGACGGAAGAGATGGTCCATGAGTCATTGAAGAACCAAAACAGAAAGAATTCGTCTGGCCGATCAGCAGAATGCAGTGCATCTGGCTAATGTTAGTGGTGGAAATCCTGTGGGGAACGACGAATCCTCTCTTAAAGCTGGGGTCGAAGTCGTCTGCTCAACCTACGGTTGAAATTGGTGAGTGTGGTATTGATTCGAGTCCCCTGCAATGCAAATGGCACTAAACGACTCTTTATTTTGCAAATGTGCAGGTTCAAAAGTAAAATTGCTGGAAGGTACTCATTGTCGAGAATCGCTCAGAAATCTCTCTCGTATTGCCATTCCGTGGTCATTGTTCACTGAACATATCTTTAGCGTAGTAGGTAAAACTTCGTGAATGTCTACAGGTCTCCATCCCCTTCCTAAGTTACGAAAGGTACGGGTGACTAAGGTAATGGTCACCAAGACGGATGTCAGATTCGTGGCCAGCACCCTAAATAACCCCCCCCCCCCCTCCCCCTGGAGAAGCTTGGTCGAAAAACCTTTTCGACCTCTCATCGACCTCTGGAGTCCTGAAAGTGCAATAGTGCCACCATTTTGCTACACCTTCTTTGTTTTGTTAGTTGAGGAGCCAAAACAAGGAGTACATAGCAAAATGATTCATCTCCGTGGTGAATCTCCCACTCCACATCGAGTCCGCCGCAGCTGATCGCGCCGCGCCGCGTCCTTCCCTCCAGCGGCGCGATTCGCCGAATACCGTAACCCAAAATTCCGTCAAGTGTGGTGTTTTGAGGCGGCGGAGTATGAAAGCGATGCGGCGCCGCCGGGCGGCGCGAAAAATCGATAGCTATGTCAACCATCACGCCGCGCCGCGCGGCGGCGAGAGTATAAAAGGCGCCTTAAACGTCACCCAAAGCAAACAAAGAAATTGATCGTCAGGTTTTCCTTGTGTTTTAAAGAATTATGCCAGCATTTCGGTGTTTGCGGATATGTTTTTCAGTTAAACTAAATATGATGCATTTAAATTGTTATAAATTTCTAGAAAAATGGGCGAAAACCTATCAACTACCTCTTTCTGCTGAAAAATCGCATTGCCTTGTGGTACAGTCAAAATCTAGCAGTCACCTTCCAAGCTACACTCTCAATCGATCAGCTTTAGAACTACTTTCTAGTCCGCGAGATTTAGGGTTCCATTTTTCCTGGAACCTAAGCTTTGAACAGCATTATAAAGCACTTGTAAAGGAGGCTAACTACCGAATTTACAATTTGGTTAAGGTATTGAAAACCAAAGGCCAGCCTTCTCTCGTGAAAGTCAACAAATCTTACGTAAGGCTCATTGTAGAATGCAGTCTTTCAGTCTCCAGTCCCCGTCAAAAGAAGGACATAAAATTCTTGAAGGTGTTCAGAACAACTTCACCCGTAAGCTTTTTCTGAAATGCCCTGGTCTGAGCTGTGACAATATATAGTAATATAGTAATGATTCCGAGTGAGTCCGACAGGGCTAAGATGCTTGGTTTATCTAGCCCTTAGACTACGAGAGACAGACATTGTTACAATGCTGTGTAACTATTGAACAGAACATAGGTTCCCGCCTTTGACCCCTTCCTAATAGAAGCGATAGCGGCTTAGAGTCGTGGAAGCTCATGTGTTCACTCTGCTTTCTTTAAAATTCCCCCATTGTTGGCATATAAGTGCACGTGACGAGAAGCCTTGAAAGGAAGTCAGCAAGAATGAATGTCGTTCCTATGCATGTAACAGATCAAGCACTCTGTGGTACATGCTCCAATTTTTACTAATAATTATTACTTTACTATCCGACACCACACGAGGCATAATGCGTCTGTCGACTTGTCGGCTAAGGAGTCAAAAGTGGTCTAAATCTAAAGGTGTCCACAGCAGTAACTTCACCAAAAAACGTGCAGAAGAAACAAAAATGCGTGTCTTCTAGTTAACACCTTTCAAAGCTTTCATTCAAACCTTTACGTGTTAGTAAGCTCCAGGTTCTATTCAGCCAAACGCTATCGGGTGGAATTAGGCAGTGTCTGCTCTTTGTAACGCTCAGAAGCATTCCCAGCTCCGAGTGTTTACTCCGGCTAGCAATCGCAGACGAGGAAATTATGAGTACAAACATATTCGAAACGAAAACCTACTAGCATTATCTTAAAACTATCCGACAATCACATAAAGTCATCAAGCTACGAAAGCTGTGATGAACACGACATTGGAATCGTAGCCAGCCCTCGCGAAAACCCTAGGTACCTCCTTCTACCTTAGGAACCACCTCTCTTACGCGTGAGTCAGGCCTCGATCCTCTTGACTCAATCAGCAAGCACGCTGAAATCACGTGAACAGCTGCCGCGATTGCGACTGCTCGTCCGCGCGAGACCCCGGCGCTGAAGACCCCGCCTCCAAAATCGTGCGCATTCGTGCGCTCCCCACCATTTGCGCTCTCATACGCCTGCGTCTATTCCGATCTGATTCTGGAGGTTTTAGCTATTCCCTTTTGTTTGTCATGGGGTAACTCTCTCGTTTCACCCATTGATCGGCTGAGACAGGCTATCCTTCCTCCTTTCCAGAAAATCGCGTTTCTGTATTTGCGTGTTCGCGTTTGCTATCACAGTAACTACTTTGGTTTCTCTTAAGGTATTGCGCAATTTCTCGTACTTCAATTTACTGTTTCCCATACTTTTCCGGTGTGGCCGAGTTCCGGCGTTGTCTTGCTTATGCTTGTTACGTTTTTCGTTTGCGAAGGCATAAATACATTTTGCTCTCGGATTTTGCAGTTCGAGACCTTGAAGCAGCACGCGAGCGATGTGCGAGGTCGTTAGAGCTGAATGCAGAACAACCGGCTGCCGTTATGTTATTAGCACTCATCTTTACTGCAGAAGCTGATCTAAAGGTACCGCTGCATGGAATTTGTGTTGCATCTTTTGACATAGCGTACTTGAGCTCTCCGTACATTCAACTTCAAGAAAAACCTATCTCTCCTCACACTTCGCATTTTCAGGGTGCTCTTGAGCTAGTGGTTAACGCCCTGAAAGACTTCCCGACGCACTACGGTCTTCTTGTTCTTCGACTGCATATAGAAACCAAATTTGGTACGTTAAAGCAAATTATACGCCCGATGCAGAAGTGCAGTGATCCTGAGATTTCAGGTCGTATTGACGAGTCGCTGGACACGTGCTCACATCTTCTGGATTTTTGGCGCAAACGAGAGTGCTGTGTTGAAGATGAGCGAGTTCAACTCACCCTAGGTGCAGCTGATGGACAGAGCATGCTGAAGGATGCCTCAAGCATGAGGGCAGGTTAGGGTTTCGATTTGTTGGTTCGGAGGGCTGCTCTGTTTCCCCAGTTCGGACATGTTTCCTGAAATTAGTTGGTATTCTTGAATGTATTCGTTAACTGGAGTCAATTTCCAAGGTAGGACACATGTAGCGCAAGAAGCGGCTGCCTCGTGCGGACCACGAAACGATTTGATGCCCGGTGTATCCTTAGGTAAATGAAGAGTTCCGTTTTTAAACGGTCGATTAATTGGTATCAGGATTATAGAAGATCCAAAGCACTAACACCTTCTGGTTCGCTGCTACAATTTAATGTGTTGGGTAGATTCGCATGCACAGTGACTCCATAATGTTTGTTAAAAGTGGGGTGCGTGGTCTATTCCAAAAGCTATTGATTAAATTCAACATTTATCCCTCTCGTAATTAATGAATATTGGTAGAGAAGACGAGTGCTGTTTTTTCAAGGCTTAGCTGCAATGCAATTTAAGAGCGGAGCGGTTGACGTAGAAGACATTAAAATCGCATAATAACCGTGCTTGTCTCCAACGACTCTCTTCTTGAAACCTCGGCATAGCTAGTTATCGTTTTCTTACTAACACTGCCCACACAAGGTTTTAAGGTGGATCTTTATTCGGTCTAGCGTTTCGTCTGAATCGTCGTCTTCAGAGGGCTGAATGGGGAGGGGGGCGTTCTGCCTGAAAGCGGCGCGGGCAAGGACGCGGGACGGTGCCTGCGGAGACAATTAGCATCGACTCGCGCCGTGACAACCGCTGCTTCCGCACTCAGCCAGACAGCCCTCGATGGTGACCCAGCCAACCACGGGAGCCTGTAGGTCGCCCAGATTTGTTGTGACTACAGTCGATAGAGACTCAGACGGCTTGAACTGACAGTCCAGAAACTGGAATTGATCTGAACCCTACCATTTCCTAGATTAGAATTTCGAGCTCTATCGAATGAGCCAGGAAAGAATCTTGCCTCAATAACCCTTACTATAATTTTTTTCAGGCGCTGATATTTTCAGGCGCCTCGTAGTTAAATCTGATATAAATAAAAGCTGATATTTGACTTTAGTTAAATATCAGCTTTTATTTATATCAGATTTAACTACGAGGCATGCTTCTGCTTCAAGGCTACTGATGTGAACTCTACCATCTCCTGTATTGCAATTTCGATCTATCGAATGAGCCAGAAGTTACCCTATCTAAGTAACCCTTAAAGCGAGTTTTTAGGCGTTTATTTTTGTTAAATAACAGTTTTTATTTTTTTAATCAATCATTTAATCATTTATTAATCAATTATTTATTATTAATCAGAATTAATTGCGAGGCATGCTTCCAGGCTGAAATTGCGCGAGGAATACAATTAGATAGACGAGATACCTTCTAAGTGCACCCCAAGTGCTCAACCTTTTTGAAGACGATTCGTAGAACATGTTCACAGTCTGAAATTGCCTGTGTTCGATTTGATGGTTGGTAGACCTCCTAGGAACACCGAAGTACTCCAGTTTTTTCAAGGCATTTCATGAGTGTTTCATAACTCTTTCATGAGTGTTAATTGGTGGAGGAGACATTGGCTATGCAGGCACATTGCCTATCGAACGTGAGGTCAAAAACGGCCAGATGCCACAAACGTCTGAACGAGCAATTTGAAGTATTGTGCTGTGAAATTTATTCCCGGTGAACATTAGATTTGATGAACCACCTATCCAGTCTTACGATTAGTCTCGATATATATGGTGTGTGCATTTTAAAGTTCCATAGAGAAATCAGTTACGAAATGTTAAAGGGATGTCATGTTGAAACTAACGCTTTAAACTTCTGTTAAGAGATCTCTCGTCTATCTAATTGGAACGCTCGTGCGAATTTAGCCTTGAAGCATACCTCGCATTTAATCCTGATATATGTGAATAAAAACCGATATTTAGCGACAAATAAACAGTGCCTGAACGGGTTATTGAGGCAGGGTTGTTTCTGACCTATTCGATAGAGATCGAAATTCTAATACAAGAGATGGTAAAGTTCACATCAGTAGCCTGGAAGCATGCCTCGTAGTTAATTTTGATATAAATAAAAACGGATATTTAACAAAAGTTAAACAGCACCTGAAAAAAAATTGTAGTAAGGGTTATTGAGGCAAGATTCTTTTCTGGCTCATTCAATAGAGCTCGAAATTCTAATATAGAAGATGCTAGGGTTCAGACCAATCCCAATTTCTAGGCTGCCACTGCAAGCCGTCCGAGCCTCCTATCTCTCTATCGATTGTAGTCACCAAATCTGGTCGACCTACAGGATCCCGTGGTTGGCTGGGTCACCATCGCCTCGGCGGCGAGGGCTGTCTGGCTGAGCGCGAAGCGGCGGGTGTCACGGCGCGAGTCGACGCTAACTGGCTCCGCAGGCACTGTCCCGCGCCGCTTTCAGGCAGAACGTCTCTCACCCGGCTGAATGTGGTGCAAGGTCGACATTGTCCGACGATGCCGTCGACATTGTCCGACGATGCCGTCGGACACTTTTTTTTTTGCCGCGTGGGACATTGTCCGACGACGTCGTCGGACACCCTCATAAAAACAGTTCATGGAAAGTTATCAAACATTAAATAAAGAAAATTCAAAGCGTAGTGAATAAAATTACACATTTTTCTTTTTTCAAAAAGGTTTGTTTCGCCACCTATCTTCAGACGAACCTTTTTGTTATAACACCTTCCCGGTGGCTCATCAGTGAAGAGGAAGGTGCTACAACATTTTTGGACGTGCAAATTATTAATTTACAAATTCAATTTCTGATAATTTTGATGTTTATTAAACCTAAATTTTTTTTAAATTTTGTTTTTATATTTTATGTTTAGTTTAAAAGTTTATTATATTGATATATAATTTATTTCACTAACATTTGGAATTAAGTTAAAATTATAAAGATTTTGAGCTCACATTAGTCGATCAGCTGACGATCAGCTGACTCTAGGTTTAGCTTTGACAAAAATAACTCAACTGTAGTACAGTATTCGCTATCAGAACGGATAACTCGTGTCATTCCACAGTGTAAGTCATTTTGCTTTGCTAGGAATGATATCACGGCGGCATTATTTTCTATCTTAATCTTGTTTTTTGGCTTTAATTTATTATTTTCAAGTTTAAATGATTGATTTAAGTTTTGTATTGAATTACAAAAGCAAAGTTTCATGAATATAAACATACGCATATGTGAACAATTTAATGACGAGTATATTTTAGTAGATTTTCAAATTCAGTTTAATGTTTTCACAAAGTTTATAGCCTTTTTGCTATGGTCTAGCAAGTTGTATTCATACAGTGTTTGTCTATTTTTAAAAATACACCTACCAATGTTACTGACGATAAAATTTCTATTAAATCCATTATTTACAAGAACTTTATAAAAACCTAATTTATTACAAAGATATTCAAATTTTGAGCAAGCATTTGCTATTCTAAGGATTTCTGTGTATATGACGTTACGTTTAACTCTGACAGAAACTTCAGAATGTGTGGGAACCTATTAACTTTAAAGTTAAAAGGATCTGTTTTATTATACAAGTTGGTTTCTACTTGGTTATTTACAATTTTTAAAGTTAGATCCAGATAATTACACGTGTGTTCAGTGGTATGTGTCTTTTTAAAGGCAAGTGTGTTTTTGTACACTAATCCAAGAGTATTGTCTATGAGGTCTTGAGTAAAGTTATGAATTATAAGTATGTCATCCATGTATCTAAATGGTTTAAATAACTGATGTCCTTCTAAAGTTATATTTTTGGAATATTCAAATTCAGACATAGACATTGTTAAATCTGCAAGTAAAGGGCTAAAATTTCCTTCTTGTGGTACTCCTTTATTTTGTTTGTAAATCATACCAGCAAATATACAATAGCTATTTCTTAGTAGATAGTGTCGATGAAATATAGAAGATCAGAAGGTTTGTAGTATCTGTATCTATTATCTTTATCAGAAGTGTCCGTGTAAAAAACATTGAAGCTGTTGCTAGCAATGAAATTTTTACCAGAGTTTTTGAAACAAATGGTAATAAGGTTTTTCATTTTTTCAATAATAGTATCATGAGGTAGGTTTGTAAACATATCTGTAAAATCTGCTGAATAACATTTTCTGAATCAAAACTTGAAAGTTCTTGTATTATGTTTGAGTTATTAATAGACCAGTACGTTTTAATCGTTCTGGAATTGTTAGCTACAATATTTGCGTAATTAATAAAATGAGTTTTTAAGTGAGAAAATATGCAACAAAGTTATAGTGCTAGTGACTTAACACTACTATTGTATGCACTAGTAATAAACCTGAATTTGATTGGGTCTTTATGAAGCTTCGGTAGAGAATAAATAATTGGCAAATCTCCTTCTGTTTCAATTTTTAATTTGTTTGTAATTTGGAAATGTTGATGTTTTTGAATGACTGACATTTTGTTGGTGTTGTTTAGGTTAATATAGGTATTACTTGTATTAACATTCACTAATATTTTTGCTTTATTATCATATTCAACACCCATTTCTTTCATTAAAAGATTATGTAGATTTTTTTGCAAATAATGCCGTAATTATTGCTTGCTTTATCTAAGGGGCAATTATAAAATCATTTTGAATTTCACGAATTGCACGAAAAGGTATGTGATTGTTTCTCCAAATGTTGTAACTATTTAGGAATGGTTTTATTTTGTTTCGGTATTGTAAATTGAAGAAATTTCTTAGCTCCAGTATTTTTTCTTACTGCACCCTATAGAATCGTCTTATTTGATTAACTACTTTTTCAACAGTACCTTGATATGTATTATATATATATATATATATATATATATATATATATCATCTCTACTATATTCCAATTTTGGCCTAAACTTTGTGCCTTTTCTAAGTATTTCTTTAAGTTGTTTGTTCTCTATAATATCCATGTTTCCTGTGATTATATGTTCATGAACAGGATCTATAATGCACTATATTTGTGATATCGTGTGTTACAAATGCAATCTTTATTTAGTATTTCTTTGCAGTTTTCTAAATTGATATTCTTAAGAAATTTATTGTAGTTAAATATATTACTAGATAATAACGACTCTGAAGGGTATGAAGCTTATATTTGAACTATTTTCAATTGTTTCTTTCACTTTAATGTCGTTAAATATCTTGTTGAAGTTAATGCGGTCAAAAATGTTACCTTTATACTCCATGTCTATATATTTAAATGTATTTTTGGATTGTTGATTGGTGTTTTCTTTTCTGTTGTATTTGATATGTGCCAACAAACATAACACCATAAGCTTCCTTTTTTGGCTAACGTTTCTAAGAAAATCTGACGTTGAACTAAGATTAACGAGTGTCTTTAAACTTTGTTTGTTTAATTTTTTAATTCTATTATATACATCTGGTGTTTTTACATTCTCTTCACTGGTAATATATTGTAGAAAATTGTCAATATTGTACTGAGAAGCGTTTTTGCATCTCTTTTTGTTTCCTCTGTTTATTCTTTCTTTTAGAATTTGGAGTGAATAAAAAGGATGATTAGTTTTATAGTTAAGCGGATTACTAATATTAGATATATTACCATAACATTTGATGTTATCGTTCAATCCAAGTGGGTAAGCACTATTAAGGAGTTTGATCCAGAACAGTTCTTTGCTGAACAACTTGTTTTTATCTGTGTTTTCTTCCAATGAGTCTAACACTGTAGACTTTGGGGAGGACTGGCATTTGTGAAAATGTTGGTGTAATGTAGTGGTGTAAATTTTTTCTTGTTATTAATATAATACACCTTAAAGACAGGATGAGAGAACATATAATAATACCAGTCGTTCGGCGGCCTAGCGGCCGCCTACGACTGGTTGGGGGCTTCGCCCCCAAACCCCGAGAATAGGACGCCATGGCCGCTACGGGTTTCCTATTCTTTCCTAGGCCTTCTGACCATTATGTTAATCGAGATGGATCGGCTGATCTTCCTCGACGTGATCCTCAAAAAATCGATAATATCGATCGATATCGATTGATCCGACTTCAGATTCGTGTTCAGCGACCTCGATTACCCCCAAGGCCGAAGTTTCGCGCCACTTGAACGCCATCCTCAAAAAATCGATAATATCGATCGATATCGATTGATCCGACTTCAGATTCGTGTTCAGCGACCTCGATTACCCCCAAGGCCGAAGTTTCGCGCCGCCGACGTGTTCGGCACGTCTGCGGCTCGCCATGCACGGTTGTCGACGTGTTCGGCACGTCTACGGCATCGCCATGCAGGGCTGCCGACGTGTTTGGCACGTCTACGGCTCGCCATGCACGGTTGCCGACGTGTTTGGCACGTCTACGGCTCGCCATGCGCGGTCGCCGACGTGTTCGGCACGTCTGCGGCTCGCCATGCGCGGTCGCCGACGTGTTCGGCACGTCTGCGGCTCGCCATGCGCGGTCGCCGACGTGTTCGGCACGTCTGCGGCTCGCCATGCGCGGTCGCCGACGTGTTCGGCACGTCTGCGGCTCGCCATGCGCGGTCGCCGACGTGTTCGGCACGTCTGCGGCTCGCCATGCGCGGTCGCCGACGTGTTCGGCACGTCTGCGGCTCGCCATGCACGGTCGCCGACGTGTTCGGCTGCCGCGCCCCAACTCAGTGGGACGGACGGACGGTGTGACACACACAGTGACACACACACACAGTGACACACGCTTGCTGCTTTATATATAGTAGGATTCCAACAAAAAGCCTGCTGCATCGTTTGAATATTCATTAAATTCCTAGCTTGCTATCAATTTTTTAGCTTGCGCACATATTAATCTGGAGTTAAGCAGAAACAAAAAAAAAGTAAACTGAGTCGTACGATGGGATTGAGCCTTTCTTTCTGAGTGAATGCACGGCGCAATCCCATCGTGTGTCACACCGAAAGATCTCCGGTTCTCAACATTTCGAAATAGGTCTTGAAACATTCCCATGGCAGGTAGATAAAAAAAACATTTGGCGAAACAGTATGATAACACTTCTTGGACAACTTTAGTAATCCCTTTGAAATGGAAAGGTAACGTATAACTTTCTTGAGGCATCTTTATTCCATTTGATTCCATAGACGAGAAAATTTTGATTTAGAAGGTGTCTAGCTTGGATTGAAGGTAATCCTATTTCAGTTTTAAGTTGGGAAGAACGCGGATGAAGTTGAAACAGGTTCAGTTTGAACTTGCATGAGTCCATTTTAAGCGCAGCAAGTAAAAATGGTATATATAGACCGCTGCAGGAGGGTAGTTAGACATCCACTGCTTAAAGAGAGGGTACCAAGCAATAACTGCAGCGCGATGCTCGAACTGAGAAGCTCTGTTAATTGTAGAGAGATTGCAAAGAAACTTTAAAAGTGCCGTCAAGTTCTGAACCATCGATCTACAATCTGAGCCATCGCAGTAACCTAAACCTATCTATGCTTCCTACGCAAGTCTGCCTATACTTATCCGAATTTAAAAACTTAAAAAAAACATGGCATACTATTTAATAATTCTCTGCACACGCTAGGGTTACTCTTCGTCAGTTCTGTAACGAACGTTTGCTCTCCAAGAGTCTGTAGCCCTCCTCCCCTAACGAATTAGATAGGGTAGATGCAATAATCTCCACTGAAAAGGGACGACAAAAGTGGCAGAGCCATTCCAACCATTTCTTCAAATTTTCGCTTGGACCACACTTTGTAAACCAGTTTGCTCCCCCATGAAGTACAATGCAAACCGATAGAAACATCGGTGTCTCATCCTTTACACATGGGTGTAGCAACTTTCTAGACCCCGCTTCAATTCATGAATGATACTCGATCGCGGATTTGCGTCAATTCTACTAGGCAGGATTTACATGAATCTATTATAAACAAATGGAATAGGCGTTGTTACAAATAGGATGTGGATCAAGGAATACTCGCCTCCCTTTCTCTATGAAACTGTCCCTCTGAAGGCGGGAATGGAACGGCCTTTGACTGTAGGAATGCAACGTACCTTGCTAGCTCGCTGTCGGAAACGGACGAGTCCAGTATCCTAGACAGGAGATTACTTTTAATGTTTACTGCACTAGTTTCTTCTCTAAGCTAGTCTGCTTCCAAGCGACAGCCCTCATAATGTTAGAGGAACCGAAGAGTTATTATAGTTAAGCGGAGAGATAAGCCGGTCTAGAGAAGCCTGTGCATAGGACGGTGTCTTCTACCGCAGTAACACATTAGAACATCAAATAACAATTCTGAATATAAGTGGGAATGCACTATACGAGGAGGCCAATAAATTAGGCAAATCTTTATAACCCGGTACACATAAATTTGGAAGCCAGTTGGTTGTTGATCAAAGTTTATATTTACGAAAATTTACGGTTTACGACCCGAAATGTTGTAAATCGTAAATCGTTAAAAATTTTGCCAAAATAGCCGTAAATCGTAAAATCGTAAAATCGTAAATCGTAATTACGCACACCTCTGGTAGTGAGTTAATCCTGAGAGGAGGAAGGGTGATGACTTCAATCCGAATGTTACTCTGGTGAATCGAAAGGTTTGCGTGTTCTCTGCAGATGACGGTTATTTGTGGTCTCGTAGCCTCGTGTCGCGTCCCTATCTTGCTCTTGTAGGCGAATTAATAAAACGCTTCTTCTACGTCAGACGTTTTTGCGGTTTTCCCAATTCGATTCCGTATAGGGAAGGAAGCATTACCGGACCTCAATGAAGAACGTCGTTGAGGGATGGACACCCTTTGTAATGGGCAGATGCGTCAAGGACAACTCGTAGCTTTGTTGTTGTCTTCTGTAGAGTTATCACCGGCAGGTGAGGTATGTAGTGAATTTGTGGTCCAACGGATGATGCTTCGTCATGTACTATTATGTTTTGTTGGAGCTGATCCTGGAAGACGGTATTGTATTGTTCGTTTCACGTTCGTCTTTACTTATTGCTGACCACACATTCACGAGTCATTTGTATGCCAGAGTTTTATTGTCCGGTAGATATGGATATTGCTCTTTCCAAGGAGGTCGCACATAATTTCACGTCACTGATTTTGCCTCGCTAGGGCAAAGTCTTTCGGAAGTGAACTGGTTGCATATTTTCGACCACTGCACGACAACAGATATAAAAGATTCTGTCGTGTTACTTATAAAAACCTGGTCCAATCCTTTCTTTCAAGAGCAGGAAATTGTTCAGTCCATGTCTTCCTGACATACTATAATTAACTTACTGACTCAAAAAGAGCGACTATTTCGAACAACGGCTGATGCTTTGAACAATACTTTCTACAAAAATGTTTGCGCCAATATTTTTTACCACCTTATGAAATTCTGGGCCAATGATGAGCGGAAACTAGCTGGAAAAGCATCGAAGAATCAACTTCATCGATTGGTACGTAGCAAGCTCAAATCGACCGGAGCTCTTCCAGCCTTCACCGACATCAGCGGTAAAATATGCTCCTGTGACAGCACGAAAGCAGTTGCTTTAAGCGACTATTTCGCTGGCGTTTTCTCTTATGACGACTTTTCTGCATCGCCTGGAAGATTGTATGTTGGCAGAGATGGTGAAGAAGCGGTACGCGCCCTTGAGCGGAGCGTTTTCTTTTATCCTGATGACGTTTATAAAGTTCTTAGGAATTTGAAACATTGTGCTACTGAACCATCTGATGGAATTCTCACACTATTTTTAGAAAATGCGCCAGTGAGTTATTTAAACCTCTCGCTATGATCTTCAGCATTTCCATGATGCTAGAGAGAGAGGTTCCGCAGACACGGAAACACGCAATAGTGACAACAATTCCAAAAATTATAGCTCCTCAGTCTGTCTCTCAGTTTTGCCCTATCAGCATAACACCTGTTCCAATTAAAATTATGGAAAAAAATCATCAGAGAGAAATTTTTGATTTGATTAGAAAGAGTTCATGCTATTCCACGTGGTTTCGTTCCTGGGCTCTCAACTGCTACGAATCTTGCAGACAGCTTATTCAATTGGAGGTTAGCTCTAAAGCAAGGCAAAATGATGAAAAATGGGTCTACATAGACTTGTTCGAAGCTTTCGACAAGGTTTCGCATTCTAAATTGCTCCATAAACTGCGTTGCATGGGTGTTACAGGAAACCTAAACTGGCTTTTTTTTGTATTTGGAGCACAGACTTATAACCGTTCGAGTGGTGTTGGAGTATTCTGATACTCGTATGTGCACTAGTGGAGTGCCACAAGGTGGAGTGTTGTCCCCTCTTCTCTTTCTCTTGTACACGGCAATGTTTTTGATGTCATAACTAGGCCTGTAAATGTCAAGGTTCAAGCCTATGCTAACGACATCAAGTTATATGGCATTTACGATCGAAAAAGCTGTGATGCAACATTTTCAGCTTTAAGCGCTGCTTTGACGAACATATGCCGATGGGCATCGGAATTCAACCTGAGAATTAATCCGGAAAAGTGTTTCGTGCTTCACATCGGGGAAGGACAAGCCGGTCGTTACAGTGTCGGTGATGTGCCGCTATACAATTGTGAGACTGTGAATAACCTTGGTGTAATCGTTGAATCCAGGCTTGATTTTTTACACCACATCGAAAAAACTACACAAAAAGCCTACGCTGTCCTCTACTCCATTTTTCGTAATGTAATAACCCCACGATTCTCGTTAATTTGTACAAAGCGTACGTTCTTCCTCATTTAGAGTACTGCTGTCAGAAATGGAACCCCTCGGCTAGAAAACATACAAATAATCTCGAAGTGGTTCAGAAAACCTTTACTAAACTTGCCTATTGTCGATTTCACCAAGGTGTTTCTTGGGGAGATGAACTCAGTTACGATGAACATCTGAAGCTCTTAGGATTAAGATCTTTGTTGAAAAGGAGGATTTGACCTTTTGCTTTAAATTACTTCGTGGAGAGTTGGAACTTCGGGCCAGCAAGTTCTGGATTTTCAGACATTGGGGCTTAAGAGCTGGTTCATTCAATATTCACTACCTCCCGATTCAAAAAAAGTATTTATAGTGTATATAGTATAGTATTTTAAAGAAACGTTTGAAAAAATAGCGTATTGCAGATGTTGGGGATTACTGATTCTCAATGAATGTTTCTCGCTGCTCGGAACTGTGTACCACTTAACCACATAGTGGATCTTAATCTCAAAACTGAACGAGTTACGATCGGTGAACAAAGTACATGTATAGCACCTTCCAATCACATCGACGAGCGATCGACCAGTGACCCATCCTTCTCGAAAATAGCTCCAGATGAGCTGCGTTTTTTGTTATGTATCAATCAAAGATTGTGTTTTGTAAAGCTACATTTCAGCTCTGACATCGTTGCGTTCAGGTAGAGAATGTTTATTTTTGGAAAAAAAAGAAATTTTGAGCATGACCTCACCTGGTAGCAAGGAACATCGCTTGAGAAAGACTTGATTTCTTGAACAAGTGCTAAATAAAAGCTGTGCTGTTGTGGAGTCTAATTTCAGGTCCAGTGGTAGCCTTGTTCAGAAAATATTTCACTTAGGAAAAATCCTGTATAGGGAAATCACTCCATCTGATCTGACGAAAGGTTGCTTAGGAAAGGCCTGATTTTTTTCCTGCTACAAATTGAAGCTGAATTTCGGTAAGGTCCATTTTCAGCTTCAGTAGCTGCATCTCTCAACTAAAAAAAAACTCAACAAACACAACACAACACAACATCTCTCAACTAAACTGTCACTGCGAAAATTGAGCGGCAATCGCTCCAGTTCAGCTGTTTTGAAAAATGCTTAAAGAATTTATTATCTAATGCAATAACTCTGCAAATTCAAATGACGTCTACTTTCCGTAGAAGAAGCGGTGCTTATGGTGTTGTCATGTTGTTGTCATGCCTAAAAAATATTCATTTAATTGATTTATTTGCATCAAAAATTTATTAATTGAATAACAATAATAATAATAAGTTTATTAATTACAGACCTCTGCTTTGCAAAAGAACGATTGCTCCGAGGAATTTTGCCTTAGGAACCAAGTCGAAGTACGACCCCCCCCCATCCACCTGGAGCCAAAGTACCTGGATGTAACTCCAACGCGACGTCGCGGCGCTGAAACGCGGACGTGCGCTCGGTGACGAGTAGTCAGCCGCGAAGCATGAAATTTTGCCAGTGTTTGAGTTCCTCGAGAAGATTTTTTTTACCACACGGAACCCCAAATGAAACGGAAGAGGAACTTTCTTGGTGGAGGCGCTTGGAAGAAAAATGAGGCAGTAAAATGCCTCTGCCTCTGCTTGTAGATTGAATAAATAGCTAAGGGGTGCTTCACAATGGCACTACACGTGAACTATGGCAAGTGAGTTGGTGACCTTCAAGTGTAGCGTAAAGTTAGAATTAAGGCAAAAGCTATGGATCAGTGCGCTCGTCCCCCCCCCCCCCCCCAATAGAAACGTACAAACACCTGCTTCCGAAACTTCTAGTTATTAACCGTCCCAGTTCATGTTTCAAATTTCCCTCACCAGATCCTTGACCATTTCCGATTCGATTTGAAATAGATTGGGTCTGATTCCGCCCAAACTTTGTTAACAGTCACTCCCACTTCCCTACCAGGAGACATCAAGCTTGTCTCATCCTCATCTCATGTCCCTTTCCTTCTTCGACGTCGCCGGTGCACATTTTGGCACTCTTGCGCGATTCACTAGCTGTCCTGTCGGAAGCAGTCGGACCGCGACAACTCGTCCAATTTCGTCGCGTACCGTGCGCGACGCCAGGGGAGTTCGCGTGGCGTTGGAGTTATGTCTGCCCCCGGGGAGGAGGCCCGTTCTTCCCCAGCCCGTCGAGTGCGTGAACTCGCCCGCGATGGGCGCGCCTCGCGCGATTAGCGCCGCCCTTCGCATGCTGGAGGGGGGGGGGGGAAGAACGGCCCCCTCCGTTTTTACGTGTCATTCCAGAATGCATCAAGCGTGTCTCATTCAACTGCTTTGCTTCTTCGAAAGAACGCGGGCAACAGCCGCTGGCACACACTTTCGCGCTCTAGCGCGCCCAACGGCCGTGTGCTCGTCTTCCCCGGTTCGGCGCGCCCCGAGCGAGCACCCCTGTTCGGGGTGAATGTCCGGGCCGGGGCACCCCGAGCGAGATGGCATGCACGTCTCCCGGGGGAGGGGAAACCCGGAGTTTGACGCCATACTACAGAAAATCTGCATTCCGAAATCTTAGGAACGGTCGATAATCTGGCTTCCTTCTTTACACTTAGCTGTGAATGAGAACATCCTCGCTTCTTCCCTGAGACGAGGAAAGCAGGAGATATGGAACGCTTGATTAGACATGTTTGGAACCGACCTTGAATCAATTTTTGATGCACATAAGGACCTCGGCACCCCCAACTGTGCTACAAGTCCCCTCAGTCCAATGGAAAACCTTTATTAATGAGACTTCCTTCCACGGGGTGTCTATGTCTTCTTAGTTTCCTCGCATTCTTTCTATCTTTTCTATGCGTTTCTTAATGCACAGACTATTGATACATTGACTTGCATCTGGCGCTTTTCTAGCATTTTCTCCATACTTTTCCTTGTTAGGCGATTATTTCATCCAAGCCTTCACCTTTCTCTCCCATTTCACCACTTATAGCAGTTAGCAAGTACCAAGGAAAGGAGAAAATGAATACGAAAATGCAAGGAAACGGTTTAGTGGGATTAAGAACTCAAAGAATTTCTTCACAAACACGAAGAACTTGGAAAATGGCTCAGGATTATAAACGGCGGATATCAGGACCGGCTCACCGTAACCTTAGGCGTCGGGTGAGACGTCCATTGTGCAATCGCAGAGCCAGGCTAGGGAATTGACTCCAGGGTGTGTGCCATACAAGCTGCTCGTATGTGGACTGCTTTCTTCGCTCAGGGGGAGTTCGCGGCTGGGTTCTGCGCTCTTCGAGCGCAGAGCCAGACTAGGGAAGGGACTCCAGGGTGTGTGCCATACAAGCTGCTCGTATGGAGACTGCTTTCTTCGCTCAGAGGGAGTTTGCGGCTGGGTTCTGCGCCCTTCGAGCGCAGAGCCAGGCTAGGGAAGGGACTCCAGGGTGTGTGCCACAATACTGCTCGTATGGAAACTTCTTTCGTCGCTCAGGGGGAGTCCGCGGCTGGGTTCTGCGCTCTTCGAGCGGCGAAGCGCATAGACTGAAACAATGCGCAAAAAACGCGCAAAGTCGTGTAGACGTCGAAATCTCCCAGATCTCAGATACTCAGCTGAGGTGCAAGAACGCCGTGGCGCCCGGGAACTGAACCCCCGACATCCTCGCATGAGGTCAACCCTCTATCTACTGCACCACGACCCACTTGCACACGGCCCCATCGCGGGCGCACAAGACATCGATCGGACGTCGCAGCGTGGACGCCGACGCGCGATCTCTGAGCTAGGAGGGCGCAGACAGTAGAAGTCTCGGCGCGACCCGCACTGCGGTTACGGTGAACCGGTCCTGATATCCGCCGTTTATAATTGTCTGAAAATGGCTATTTAAAAAATCCAAAAAGGGAGGAAGTCTCACCAGCGACGGTTTTCCATTTGTCTTTGACCCCGAGGGATGAAAATTTCGCTTAGTCGGAGACAGACTTGGACGAATAATCTTGTATGGGGGTGCGCGCGGCCGCCGACGCATTCTCCATCTGTGCTACCACGCGCCCGGAGTAAAATACACTCCTGCTTTCAGAGAATAAAATAAATGAGAGACATTCCTCAAGAAAACTACCCTGAGCATGAAATAGGGCGTGGGCATCAATTACTACGACCTTAGTACCACTTTTTAACAGGCTTTTTTGATGGCTGCTAGGAACACTATCCTTTTCAACCCTTCAAGCCTTGAAGACTAAGCAGACCGTGAGTAACTACAGAGAAGGTCCGATTTTATGGCTCAGAATGGTTACATGAGAACTGGTCCATGACTCATTCCGCCACGCGCGTGCGGCGTGAGTCAGGAGGGGCGGTCTTTATGTACGAATGGTCGCCGCGCCCGCGACGACGACTGTCGCGTGAGCGATGAGCTCAGTTGCGGCCGTGGGAGCTGTGCCTCATGACTTGCTGCAGACGCTAGGTTTGAATTGTTGATATCCCTTTCTGCTGTTGCAGGAGCTGCGGGAAAACATGCTCTGGTTCAGAAATTGAGTTCGAGCTTCAAAACTAAGCAACGTTCTAATGCTCAATTTTATATGAGGCTTCTTCAGGAAAAGCTGGAAATATGACACACTATCGCAGTGAAACTGAGTTTGTATACACTTTCTAACACTTGATGTACAAGTTTTGATGCAGGTCTAGATACCACTGGAAGCTGAAGTCACCCAATTGCGACGTCTTTTGCCGCGCTCGCAGCGCGAGTCGCCGCGTCCGCGGCGACCATTCGTACATAATGTCCAGCAGCCCGTGAGTCAGATAGGAAGAGTGAGCCTCTGCGTCTTGGCTCCTTGCGAGTGCCCCGCAATCCGCCCTCGAACAGCAGATTCACGTGGACAGAACGTGAACACGGTCGGAACCGTAGGGAGAGTTGGTGGTGTCGCAACGAATCGACAATTTAACGAATATTGGTTGTGTTACAACTGTTTTATTGATATGCAAAAGAAAAAGGGAATTGAAGTGATTTAGCTCGAGGCCTACCTGCAGTATGCGCCTAGTTTTTCCTAATTTAAAGTATGCAGTGACCCGCTTATCACATAAAATCTTCAACGTCACAGTGGTAATACCAATAATACAATGAGCAGGAAAATAAAAACAAAACAAATACCACCAATGTATTCCAAGTTCGACGTTCTTGAAACCTGGGTATTTTCCAGTAATTTGTTTTTCTTCTGTGCCAACCAGGTTTGGTATAAAGTTATAGACGTAAGGTGCACAGTACTGTGTCATGAGGACGAAATTGGCCTCGAGGCTTTCTGGATTCACGAAAGAAATCCATCCATGAACAACAGAAACGAGTGCATCTCAATTACAAGTGAGTTCTTGCCTTTTATTCCATTGTACGAGCTGTGAGAGCTTCGCGTATACTGCTACGTGCATTTTTGACCTCCGGCGTACTGTGCAGTATAATTGACCGCCCCAGTGCTTCTCACTTGCTCCATGGTGGCCAGCTGAGCCGGTCTGCCTGCGCTGGCGGAATATCGGTGAGTTAGGTCTATGTTATACTCCCGCGGAAGCGTCCGCGGAAGGGCGGGAATCGCGCCGAGATTCCTCACCTGACCAATCGCCGCGCCCCGCCACGCCCGCCGTCCGCGGTGCACCCCTAGTCCGCGGACGTTCCGCGGATACTCCCGCGGGAGTATAAGGCCGGCAGCAGAGTCTTGCGGGTGCCGCGGACCCGCCATGACAACGGCGGGTGGTGCGGCGCCGCAAGGGCTGCTGTACGCAACACTGCGTACTTTTGCCAGTAGTTACGACCTCTAAGAATGTCAGAGATGAAGTAAGCAGAACGCTTTTTCTTTTGTAAAGAAGCGTTTTCTAAGTCAAGTTAGGAGTTCTTGAATCTAAGTCCCGAAATCTAGTAGAACACTTCTTATAACTCAACAGTTCTGTGCCATTTTGCGCTTGCTCTCTTTTTTGTCGATCTGCCTCCACTAAAAGTTCCTCCCTTGTCAAGCAGCTCGAAGATAATGTGCTAGCCCTTGTGATGACAGCGTTCCTTCCGATGCCCTATTGAGTCCGGGAGGTCTGATCGATGTAGTTATATCTCGTACTAAAAAGAACGGTCTGCTTTCTTGTTGCATTTCTGTGCAAGGGTTCTCCTTAAACCTCAAACGACTAACTTGTGACTGGAAGGTCACGGAGATTTTCCAAGCAATTAAGGTTACCTAACATCGTATTAAGGTTTTTTTGCGTTACGTTTTGAGTGCAGGATTCCATACACCTCCACTTATCGACACTACCGGTGATTATATTGTTGGTTGTCAAGCTTCTTTATGGACAGAGATTATGCGCAGCCTACTATATCCCTAGCATGTAGATTCGTTTAAAAAAAGCCGCGACAACTCGTCCGCGCCGCGGCTTCCACCACAGTGGCAGCGTGGGTCCCACTGCGGCGGGAGCGATATGGACGAGTTCTTGGGGTGCTGCCGCGAGACTCTATAGAGGCCCTAACACCGGCCTTAGCTCACTAGAATTGGGTTCTCTGCCTGGATTTCCTAGGACTAGTTGATACTGAGCAAGGGGGGGGGGGACACGATGTTTCTGACCTAAGTGGCTTCGCGGATGAAGAAGTTTCGAGCTTCTTTCAGGCCTTGAGAAAGACGAGGTAGTCGAAACGTCGGCCGAAATAAATAACTTTATAACAAACCTGGTTGGCACAGAAGAAAACAAATTATCACCAATGTGCTAGTCTAGCGGCAAGTACATCGAGCTGGTCCTTACATTCTCTTGTAGTAGGCGGCCGGCCTGCGGTTCCCAAAAGTTGGAGAAACCTCCAGAGCTCGGTGAGCACTTCCACTTGTCGTTGCTGCTCATCAGTCCTGATGTGCCGTGGTGCAACTTCACCTTGACGAAGTTTTATGCCTAATCCTAATACTATAAGATGGTGTGCGCTATGATTTAGCAATCAGCTCGACTTACTGACCACACACACGACATTCGTCTCGTGGTGATGTGGCGACATAATAGGGTTGATTCCAAAACGCTGCTTGAATTAGCATTTTCACCCTGCTTGGCCGTTTTGTGGCATGTAACTGCAAGGTCTGAAGTGCCTGTCATACTTCCCTTGAGAGCGCAGTGACACTGTGTTAAAGCAATACACTAATTTCCATTCGCTTAATCTCACTGTAGCCTCAACAGAGGTGTAATGGGGCTCTGAAGATCTGCAGCTACACCAGATGTCCTCAATGTTTGTTACAGGTGTTTATGCTGATTTGATCAATCGGTCCACTACTTATAAGATCTATTATTGGTCGCCCGGTCTCTCAGCTGTTGTCGCTATTTGACCATGCTCATTCCGTCTTTGAATCATCTCCACTACTGGTAGTCTCGCACCCAACTTGCACGCACGTGGCCTCAACGGGAGAGTTGTAGAGAGTGCGCTCATGAGTGAGAGGCCTTTCGGTTAGGCAGAAGTCGAGGTACATGTTGGGTGTGAGGAGCGGCAGACTGGGGGTGGGCGGGCCAGGGGGACGAGGGGGTAGAACGCTCGTCCCCCCTCAATGTTTGGTGAAGATTTCTCCACTTGCTCGGTCTCTGGGCTACTCGCCCCCGTGACGTCACAGTCGGCGCGCGAACGGAGTTTCGCACGACGTCTGGCTTCTCTCGCTGCCAACCGAATCTCTCACTCGCAGCCGGAGCCTCCATCTCTCCGTGCACTTTTGCAGTCTTCAGTGGAGCGCATTTTCTACACCACGGAGCGGAGTCCTCGTGGGTCAATGAGAATCCGTTTCACTTAGTGGCAGTAAACCATCTCCGGAGTGAGTTAATTGGTGCCAGACGTGCCCAGGAATGGTGAAACACTGACTAGCCTTTTAACGGAAATCCATGAGTCCTTGGATTTGCAAAATATGCACTTGAACTACGGTGATGATCCCAACGATGCGCCAGGCATTCTGCTTCGACAGTATCCCATATTACCATACGGACACTGCTACGAGCATCTTAACCAGGGATAGGGGCTGGTCTATCATATTTGCCTTTAATAGAGAAGGCCTGTACGTGATGGTGGCTTTTGTATCAGACATCAGGCCCTTATTTTCTGTGCTTGACGCCAGAAATTGAGTCCTGGGCGTTTTCAGATATCCAGCGGGTTCTTTCGAAGCGTTTATGGATATGCCTGGATCATGGGAAACATATGGCACATGGCTATAGATGCAAATTGACTAGAGGGGGGATGGTCAACATGTAGTACTCAATGGCTATTCCGCCTTGCCCCAAGCGCTGCATAGTGCTGTTCTACAGGGTGAGCCTCACTCCTTCATTATACGGAAGACCTTAGTGTTGGGGATGAGATGTTCATGAGCTCATTGAGAGGAAAGAGGCACATATGACCAATATTCTTCACACCATTTAAGCTCTTTAGCTTTTCGGCCAGCTGTCCTAGACTATCTACACTGACTGTGTAGTGTCGACTCTTCGACTCATGCTACTCCACTGTCGTAAAGACGGTAGGAAAAATCCTAGGAGCGTTGGCAGACCTCTATTAAGAATATTATGAGGACATTCAGGTGTCTGGTTAGACCTCGAAGGTCCCAGTGAGGTGGAGAAAGAGCTTTCGTCCATCCTTAGACAGCTTTGGAGTGTAGTTCGAGAAGTTATCTGCTTGGAGCATTTGAGTCGTGCTCCTTCACTCCTCCTTAAAAATCTTCCCCTCCTATGGTTGCTGCAAATATTTCAATGTGACCTCCTAAGCGTGTCAATGCAACCGGCCTTTGCGTGATGTGGTCGGTACCAGTCCCTGTAGATTTCGTAAGCCGTCATCGTGCTTGGAGACTCTCTCATCGCGGCCGTGAGCTCATGATTCACACGTGGACCAAGTATGGAGACATTCGCGCCCGCGTGCACTCTTTCGTCTGGAATCTCTCCTGCCGCGCTCGCAACCGCGGTCGCGGGGGCGAGTAGCCCCGCAACCCACTTGCTCACCCCGTTGCCGGAGAACTGGTCCGCTTGGCAAAGTGCCGAGGCGGCCGCGCGGTTTTCCGTCGTGTCGTCTCGTGCACTCCACGCCTCCCTGTTCGCCACACCCCGGAGTCCCTTCCCTAGCCCAATCTGGAGACTCACTCTGCTCGTCTGACTCTCGCCGCTCGCGCGTGACGGAACTTTTCAGGGACCAGTTCACATGAAATCGTCTCACCCAGCCTTCGTTCGGGGAGGGCGTTGCCTCACACCGAACGGGGGCTGGGTGAGACGTATACATTGGATCCGAATGGATCATTTTCGGATACCCGATTCCGATAACCCGATCCGAATCATCCAAAAATGCAGTGTCCGCGAAATTGCCGTTATCCGAATCATCCAAAAATCCGGGGTCCACAAAATCATCGTTATCTGAATCATCCAATTATTCGAAGATTTTCGACCGGATCCATTGTGTCGAACGAATCATTTTCGGATATCCGATTCGGATAACCCGATCCGAATCATCCAAAAATCCGGAGTCCGCGAAAATGTCGTTATCCGAATTATCCAAAAATCCGGGGTCCGCAAAATCACCGTTATCCGAATCATCCAATTATTCGAAGATTTTCGATCGGATCCATTGTGTCGAACGAATCATTTTCGGATATCCGATTCGGATAACCCGATCCGAATCATCCAAAAATCCAGTGTCCGCGAAATTGTCGTTATCCGAATCATCCAAAAACCCGGGGTCCGCAAAATCGCCGTTATCCGAATCATCCACACTCGACGATCCTCGTGTGTGCGTTTCGACATGCTCTTTACCTCTGTCCTGAAACTGATGAACCCGGCGCAGAGCAGATCAGCTCTTCCGTCTGGGATCTGGCCTTCACGCCAAGGGTTGCGACGAGAGTCCCTACAGCAGTGAAGGGGCGAAGGACTGCTCGTTCATGAGAGATTAAACCGCTCATAGACAGCACTTTGTCTTCTCCACTTCAGCCGTTCTCAATGCATGGGCGCGGAGATTTCTGGAAGTATTGCGATTGTCGCAACTCTCCCCGTTTGCTACTTGTTGCTGTTCGAACTAACTCACCATACATTTTATTGGTCTTAATTTTAGGAAACATGATGTTCCCTGGTGGTGTGGGTAGCTCCGAGCTGCAACAGGCTGCTGCAGAGAAAGTCAAGAAGGATATAGGAACTTTCGTCATATTCGGTCTTCTAATTGAAGCAGGTTGGCGACTTGTGAACTGGAATTTGCCTTTTTTTCAGTACAGTTGACCTTCTAAATGCATCACAGGTAGGCTCAGCTTTAGTAGAGAGTGGAGTCACATCCGATAAAAATGGCAACATGAAAAAAAACAATCAGACGAAGGCAACACACTGATTTGGCCAATGAGTGGATAACTTGTTGCAATGTCTTGCTCTGGGACAACCAAACGGCATCTGTTCACAAATGCGAGATACGGCAGAGTCCGTAATGTCATGCATCCAAACAAAGCACCCAAACAGGGATTAATTGATGTCAACCTTTATCCTTCTTTATCCTAAGGATTGAGACTTTCTGAATTCATTGCTGACCTTGATGACGCAGACTATAATAATTCGGTATCTGTATGTCAGTCACCCGTTGGACATCTCACGCGGTGGTGTGAGCAACATACTCGCTGATACACTTACAACCGGAAATAAACCCGTCCGAGTTGTTCGGGGTGCAACGCCCACAGCCGCGCGATTCAAACATGGTTGTCCATGGAACGCCCTTACTACAGGCTGTAAACGTTGGAGCCAGGGATGGAAGGCATTAACGACGCTTCGACGCTCTATGGGATTTTCTGCTCATCAGAACCCCCCTCCCCACCCCCACCCTTCGGACCCTATTTGCGCCGGAGAAGTATGCAATCAAATATCACAAGCTGCAGCGACTGATTAGCAGAGGGATAGGCAACTGGGTCCCGTAACGATTTCCCTGAATTTCACTCCGAAACTAAGGTGAATAACTCAGACGGTTTTTTTTCAGTTGTAAGTTTATCAAACACTGAGCAATATTGACAGCAGAACTCACAGTCGTTATCTGGTTTTACTATTGTGTCTGCTCGCCTTTAGAGGCGAAGGTGCATTTTGTTGACGAACCCATTTCAGTAGCCGTCGGAGCAAGTTATCTCAATGTCGAGGGGTTTCTGATCTAAGCGGATATCTTTGTTCATCTGAATGGATGTCTACAGTAAGTCGAAGCTTTCTTTGGAGAGGTTTCATTTGTGAGAGTGAGTCAGTTGATATTTCAGGTATCTCTCCACAACTGCTCAGGATAGTGAACCTTTCGCGTCTTAATGTTTGAAATAGAATGCAATTCAATAAACAGCTACCACAGACATGTAGTTTTCTGTTTTTTCTGCGGTTATTCCACTTGTAGCTCACGATGAATTGCTGATTATGCGATGAATATTATGCGTCTACGATTTTTTGTTGTTTTTCTCCAATCCTTCACGCCCAGGACCATGGAGAATCCCGATCCGCAGATGGCACGGTTTCTTCAGCAACTTCAGTCCGAAACGCAGAGGCAGAAATTTACTGAGCAGGTGCGCAGCGCACTTCAGCGTTTTGCATTTTTCTGGAATCGCTTTTAGATTGCTTTCATAAGTACGACAGTTACGTTAGTTTTCCTGGTCAGGGTGCCATCATGTGACTAGCGCTATTTCAAGCAAATGTAAATGAAGTACGATAACGGAAATATGTCAGCTGCTTACGCGAAAAATGTAGAATAACGTTCGTTCGATTTATGTGTTGGACCCATCAGACTAGGACAGATCACAGCAGTTGAATGTTCAGCCCTTTTTAGAAAACTTCGAAATTGTAAGAAAATAAGTTACAGGTGCATACTCTCACCGGTCGGTGTTGGGATGTCTGCTTTGCGGACTATCGTCCACCGAGCAAACTCGATGGAAAGACAAGCACTTGCCTTCAGGTATTTCGAAGTTTTGAAGCAGTCTTTGCTTGATCTTAACGCCGCATAGTTCAAGGCACGCCCTTTATATGCTATCAGTATGAAGTGTTTGGTTTGAGCGAGGTCACTGAGTAAATTAGATTCTATCAGCTGAACAGTAGGACGAAGATACGTGTGCAGTGCTACCTCAGATTTTTCAAACTTCTTGCCCCAGAAACTTTCTTCGGCAAGTGGTCGAATTTAAGGAAACTGGGAGATTTCATTGGTGAACGATCATGTCGCCGTCATAACAACGTTTTGTTGCGATCAAAACTTCCAGCGCCAGGCGGGACTCGAACCCGCACCTCCCTCTCACCGGGCGGGAATGCCTACGCCATTACACCACCGGCGCCGTTTGATCGAACGCAACATCCACACCTTGTGGGACCGATCAGCCCTCACCCGTATCCAGGATTTGAATCATGTGGCCGTTTAGATAGCCTGCTAGTCACAGTTTTGAGAGATTGTTTGTGTTTTTAACATTTTGAGGTGAAGGCCTCTTGCAGGCGTTTGTTTACCGGAGTGAAGTAGGTGTCCCATTAACTGAATACGTTGGTATGGATAATGCCTTCCTTCGGACTCAGCATGTCACTTAAAATAAAAGGTATGACTGAATCGGCGGTGAGCTTCACTGTTTTCGTACTCGCTCGCACTGCTTAACCTTCAAGTTATTCCTTTATGTTCGCTAATTCTTGTGGTCTGCTGTTATAACCTAATCTAAATCTCAAGCCTAATTGTTTAGAACTGTGTGAATCGAATGATTGATGCGAGCAACTTTATGGTGGAACACCTGCAGAAGATGGAAAGTGGCAAAGGAATGGCTTAGACTTAGCTGCAAGTTTAACATTACATGAGATGTCCATGTTTGTCTGTTGTTATTGCCTAGAAGTTGTGTTTATGGAGATTTTCTAGCAGATTACTTTCTTGTTCGACTGTTTTTAGTTTCCACATTTTCGCAGGTTATAAATCTATGCATCTGTGCCGCGGAGCGTAATGTGAATAAAAGGCAGAGAGACCTGATGTATCTGATATAATCTAGCGTAGAATAACAAACCGCAGGAGCTCGATAACGACACCTCGTTCTTCCACAGTGCCGCACTTCCAGCTCTGAGCTTGGTCCTTGAATTAGGTCGATTTCCTTCGTAGTTACCTGGTAACCAACGCACCTCCACAATGACGACCAAGCTTCGTGGAGGAAGGCTCGAAGCAGAGGTCGATCGCGCACGTGCCGATGGTGATTTTCATAGTTCATAACAATGACTGGCGTTGGATAGATGTCACTATTGTTGTAGGTAACTGGAAGCGTCTGTCAGAACTTCTTCATGCGATGAAGTCGAAGCACTCCGGAATGGAGGAAATGGTAGAGCTGGTTGAGGCTGAACTGGAACTGGAGACCTTTCTCGAGCAACAGGGCGGTTAGTGCTAGTTCGCACATACACAATTTTATCAGATATTATGCTTTTCATACTAAGCTAAACAATTGGATGGATTGCATTCCCAAACAATTTCGCCAATCTAGAGGCAGTAAGCAGAAGAAATTTCCTTGATCATTAGTATTGTTTTAGTGAGTGCTGTAGGCATGTGAAGAGGCCGCTGTATTTGTCTTCATTTTTCCAATGATGCTAGCTCGTTAAGGGGTTTCCATTTGACATGTTATCATAGTACCTGTAATCAAGTTTATCTCACTATCTCACAGTTTATCTGACTTACTGGGTGCGGCTAATTCATCTTTTGAGAGCGTCTCAGTGTTCATGCTGTTTCACCAGTGGTGTGCATAATTACGATTTACGATTTACGACATTTTGGGTTGTAAATCGTAAATGTGATTTTCGACCCACAGATTTCTTCTGTTTTTATGTTATCGGTAGCACCGTGACAGAAAATACCACTTCGCGTATAGTCTACTTGAGCCACCCTCCTCCTTACCTATCTGTTTATCCCACTTCCACCTCTCTAATCTTACAAGGGTTAGCATCAGACATGTTCTTAAGAAGCAAGTACCAACAATTGATTTATAAAAATAAAGTCCAGACCATGAAATTAGGCGAAGCCTTCTTCTTGGTTAAACTCTAGCACTATATCGTATTCCAGTTGCCGGTGAACATTTCATATAAGCCCACAGCAGGCATACAATGCCCTCATGTAGGGTTCGTTCGCTGAAACTCTGTAAGTACCGCCTAGTCAACTTGTCTATAACTAACTTTTCCTACTCACACAAGTAGAGCCATGCAAATCCATGATGAGCATGTTAGACATATAATTGGAAAAGTGGCGGGGAACAACTGCTGAACTGCTGAAAAGCATAATACGATTATGCTTCAATCTGATTACCACTGCAGGTCATGCAGAGCGTACAAGCATATGAGCTGCAACCGAAGCAGACCTTAAGACACATTTCAAGAAAAAAGCGAACGCTACTGGTGTCATTTTTGAGTGGTAGGATTGAGGTTATCACATTCACCTTGTGAAATCCGTTCAGGGGCCGGATTCATTAAAGATCCGAGCAAACAAAGAAAAAGGAATTTAACAGAGAAATTACAGCAGAAATTCCTGATAGCGCGGCATATCAAGCGATATGCTGAAACATTTTGCCGGGCTATCAGGGAATTCGGCTGTATTTCCTCTGTTAAATTGCTTTAAATCGTTGATGAATCGTTTATGAATCCGGTCCCAGAATGCTGAGGACTGCCGAAAAGTAGCGACAACGTTTTTTGTAAGTGTCGGACTCGTATTTAGTAGTGACTGGCTGTTATCCTCGAGCGGCTCTCTTTCATTTCAGGAGTTGTGGATGCCTTCAAAATTGATAGATACCTTCATTGCAAGCTCCCTAGATAAAGTATGCTGAATACGAGCATCACACGGAGCTTACTGCTAAGTGTCCTTCCATTAAACAGCGACCTTTAACTACCGTCGTGTCTGTGATTGTATACCCCTTCACTCCAAAGGATAATGAATAATGGAGGGCGTCAGTGCATCCCTGTTTGGGATGCGCCACACACTTTACTTCTGTGGGATATCGTGGAAGCCACTTGTCTACCCAAAAGAATGACCTGGAGCGGCTAGCCGAAGTGTTTTGTCTTTGACAGACAAATTGGGTACCAATTCACGTCTCTGAAACTACGGAGGTTTTACCTTGATCCGAGCCAAGAACATCGATTTTGAATGCGCGTGAGAGCTGGCTCCCCCTCCCCCCCCCTCCGAATGCGCTGTCACCCATACCTGGACTCCCCTACATACGTTTGACACAGACCTTGACCAAATCAAATTGCACTATTTTCAATTCAAACTGTCCATTTTCCAGCTGAAACTGGGCATCTTTCAGATTAAACGTCTAAGGATTCAAACAAGACACCTATTAAGAATGCCGCACGTTACACCTCCTTAAATCTATTTTAAAAATCCGATTGTCTGGGTGTCCAAAATTATGATCATATTGTTTATATATTTACAAAGTTCCTTTCAGTCTGCTACAAGAGTGCTGGGTGCATCTCAAAATGCAAAAAGGCGTAGAACCTAATTTGTCATGGGATAGGAATGTGCCATGCGCCCATTAAGTAGGTAATGTTTGTTGGATTGTTTGTGCAAACGCTGTTTTCGCCGAGTTGGTTGGAGACAAAATGATTTTTTGTTCTGAATCTGGTTTGTCCCTTCATGGTCATGAATTTATATGCAAACTAAACATAGTAGGCCTGTTGTTTGGGCATCAGGGATAGGTACTGTTTTGAGATAACGTTTTTGAACCCACAGTTTGTATTGATTGCCTTAGAACGTTTCCAGTCTGATTTTAAAGGGGATTGATTTTCATGGCTTCTAGTTTGGTTAGAAATGTGTTCAGCTTAAGGCGAAAACAACACCTTAAATAAATATGTATTGGACAACATTCGATCAGTTTTACTAGAAAATCTCTAGGAATTTGTTACAACTGCACTACAAGTCAAGTACCTCTTACGATTTACGGCGGTTTTTCCGTAATTACGATTTATGATTTACGAAATTTCAAATTTCATTTACACACAGCCCTTTGTTTCACTTTATTGCAATTATCGACAACTTCAGCGCTGCTTTCTCTAGCCGAGAGTGTTGGAAGTGTGACCTGAGCGTCCGGTTTTAAATAAAAATCTGGTGTGAATTTATGAGAAATTTTGTTGTTCGGGTTTCTGTTAGCCATGTTTTTTCACTATATCGAAAGAGACTTGCTCCACTGTCGTCTAATCGATCGAATCTGATGTTTCTGTTGTGAAAAGACCTTACGAGTCATGAAGACAGAGACTTAACAGACTGCGTCACTGGGTGATGGTAGAGGAGAAATCTTGTGTCTAGAAGTTCTCCAGCCGCGCCGTGATCACGCAAACGGGCTTCGGGAGGCCGAGATCCTTCTCAGCAACGCTTTGGAGCGCCGGAATGACGGGACAGTGCTGGAAGCGCATCTGCTTCTAGCCAAGCTGCATTATGCTTGCGCGGCCTATGCGCAGGTGAGGTTGTAAATAATGAACCTGTCACCATGTGTGCTTCATCTCTACTCCTTTGCTAATCTTCCAGGCTCTGAAAGACATCGAGAACTCTGGAATGGAGCTCGCCAACACACCTTTTCGCACCTTGCGTGCTTTGCGGTTAGTAGCCGAGGTGTACGCCATAAAAGGTTTGAATAAACAAGATTCAGAGGACAGCTTGCCCATAAGTCTTGTTCATCGTCTGATTGTCTTCATTCAGGTTTTTGTTTGGAGGCATTGGAAAATAACGACAAAAACAGCGACAAGATAAAAGCTCTGTTTTGTTATGAGAAGGCCGCAGAGCTAGCAATACTGTACGTTGGAGAGATCGAGAAAAACATTGTTGGCGGATCAGGGAAAGGTTAGCTTGCAGCTTAAGGGGAAGGCCTATTTCTGTCCTAGCTCCACTTTTTGTCAGCAGTGGTATCGTGAAGACAGCGACATATTGCGCTTTAGGAAATTTGATGGTTTCTGCTCACAGTCCATCGCGATCGGAGAAATTAGGTATATTCCTTCTGGTTCTCGTTTCGCATGTATCCTTGACGTAATTTTGCGGTTGAAAGGTGATATACTCGAATGTTGTTTGGAGCGTGTAGCGGCACTGAGAGTTCGAGACTCTGCGATAGAGAGAAGGAGCAACGTTGAAGGCATCGAATGGTAAGGCGTCTTGATTGTCCTGATGTTACGGTGGCCATGGTTATCAAAACGTAAATGTATTAATTGCAGGTATCGCCGCATTATAACCTGCCTTGGTGACAAGTCCACCGGAGAACGCCTACAGCAGAAAATGTCTCGCCAGTTCGCTGAACTCCTTATACGAGCTGTTCCTGCCGACGGTAGGGGCGGCGCTGCGAGTCAGGCTGTAAGTGTGAAAAGTCAGAATTTGAGGTAAGCGATGGTATTCAGTTGTCGTTGGAGGGAGCGTTGTCCATAAAAGGGTGACACAATTTAAAAATAATGCAATGTCGTGTTTCAACTTTTTCAGTTTCTATATGGGATCTCATAAAGGCTATTTTTCACCAGCGTCAAGGGCAGAAGAAGTCGTTTTATTGCTTCTCATCAGCGAGGTGAGGACCTTAACTTCTATAATCAGAAACACATTGAGGAAATGCCCCTCTTCCTCTACTAAAAAGTCGGATATGAAAAATGCAAGCGAAAGGTGGAAATTCAACAGCGCAAGTGAAAATTTGTCGTTTTTAAATCAGGTCAAGATAACTAGACAGTAAGAACAAAAATTTAAGGGTATAAATACGGAACCAACAATGTATGTGCCAAAATCCATTTCAGCGTTTGTACCAAAGTTGTTCTAAGTGCTCTCGTACTGAGTTATGTTAGTTACTGGTAGCAGATTCGATTTCTCTACTGTTTCTGAAACTTCTAACTATTAGCACCCTCTCATAACTCTCGAAGCTGCCGCAGTAATGACGTCATGCCATCTTTGGACGCATGAGAGCATGGAGCCACTTTATTGACATATTGTAATACGTGAAGAAATTAACTGCTAACCTCCACGAACTAGTTGTTTTAAAATTCTTGGCGGAATGTCCCTAAAAGAGTGAGTAAAAGGGAATGAATAGCATCCCAGTTTTTGTTGACGTGGCTCATGACAACTGTGCTGTTATTGATATTCTGCCTACGCCCGTATATGGGCGATTATGTGTGAAATGTGTGCAATTGATTACATGGCGTAACGAGGACTCCATATGCAATCCTTTATACTGTGACTAAGCTGCTTTCGTGGCTGCCTTCTGCTTATATCCAACCTATTTCTAGGTGCTTTCTACCCGAGAAGTTGTGTTGAGCCGAAGTGCGGACGTGTCAGCCTCACGACACCAGTCTCTTCGAAGTGCGAAGTCGGTGTACAATTTGCTCACTTTGGTAAAGATTTTTCTTGTTTTTTATTCTTATTAGGATGTAGGCCTAGGTACAAGGGATATTTTCGCTGGGCACAGTGCTCTCGAATACGTGCTGAGCGAGGGAAGGAACACCAAGATGTGGCAAATTTGACACAAATGTGATAGGTGGGCCACATCGTGGAGCTCCTTATACGCGCACGGGCTCCACACCTGCAGGAGCCCTTTTGTTTCAAATATGGCAACGTTTGCTGTTGCATGGAACGTTTCTGCCGTAAATCTCTTTTAGAAGGTTTTTTACTGCTTTGTTAACTCGGAAAGGGTACTGTGTCTTTGAGTTAGGTGTAATCCGGGCTCTTTTCAGGTTTTATCGACTTTGCGTCAATATCATCTGCTGTCTTCAATTTATGAAAGAGCCATGAAGTTCGTCAACCAAGATGAATATTTGTGGTGAGTAAGCTCATTGAGGAAAACTGTACAACATTGGCTAGCAATATTTTAAAGCCATGAGAGGAAATGGTTCTATTCTTAGGGGTTGAACATCATACCCAAAGGAACCACATCTGAACGAGATTTCCTTTTTCGCTTTGAAGTCATCCATGCAACAGAAACTGACGTCACCCGCTTCATTCGAAAACACGATCCAGTGGGAATCATAGCTATCGTAGTGATTGCTATGATTCGCACTAGATTTAAAATCGCAGCAATCGTAGTATCTTCGAACGAGATTTTCGATAAGCGGCCGTAGTTATAATAATCATTCATACTCGGAGTTGTGTGAGTGCTTAATTGCTACCAACGATATTAAGACCTATGGCAGTCTTTTGAGAAACATCGTAGCCATTTAGCTAAGATGTTTAAGCAGCTGTATTCCTGCAACCTTTGACTGCCTAGGGTTTCCTTTAAACGTCCTCTTTTAAATTGGGATTTGAATTTGGGCATAACTAAGCATGCTCGGCGTGACTCCTCTCAATTTTCAGGTGCTTCCTTGCTTCTTGTCTGGGGAATATAACTTTTTCAACCGATCCTTGTTACAAGTAGGGGCAACGAGTTTACCTCACGATTTATGTCCACCAAGAGAGTACACTCGATCACTACTTACGAGATGGACCTCTCTCCAGAATTTCAACTCCAATGTCAACTCCAGTCCTTTGGCACACAAGACATCATTTCTCACCATGAGTTGCAAGAGGAAATTCCCACGTTTCTGCCTAGCGACCAAGGCAATCGATGATCAACTGGAGGGACTTTAAGTCTTCATCGTTGTCATATTTTACATCATCGGCTTACATTTTGCATTTTAAGTAACGGATGATTAGGTATCTTTGTGGAGCTGGAACTTCATTTCATTTGATTTCATCCCTTTGGCCTGCAAAAACTTCAAAAAGAGCGCTTTTTAAAAGAAACACATATTGGCCAGTTTTGAGCATCTTAGTGGTAGAAAATAGAGAGGCACAATAGTATTTCATCGAACAGGTGCGCTGTACGACTTACAAAAATTCTGGTTTAATTTTCCTAAATTAGGAACCTAAAAGGCTGAACACTTTCTAAATCTTCAGTTGATCCCAGCATTTGTTTGCGACCACCACCATTGAGATGTTCAGGCGAAGTTTCTAATAAGTCACTGGTTCTTGCAGATGTTGACGTTTTCGCCGTTTCCTTAGTGTTTTTGCCTTTCTAGGCAGCAGTTCGCCCTTTCCCTCGTGTGTCGAGGCAGATGGCTGCGAGCTGTTCGCGTGTTGGAGCAGTGTATCGCTGCCGAAACAAGAGACAACAATCATTCTGGAGCGGAACTGGAAGCGGTATCGTCGAACACAGCTATGCATCACATGCAAGCTGCTGTCCTTCAGATGGAGCATCTCGGCCAGAACGAAGCTGGTGGGTGGGTGCCACATGTTCTGGCGCAGCTCATGCGTCCAACTCTCTCCGTCTTCGACAGTGCTCATAGATGATTTCAAAATCGTTCAAAATCTACCACTATATGACTGAGTTAGCCGTCGATGACGTTTGAGTGATCTAGCCCACGCGGGATACGCCTCACCTTATCCCGCGCCGGCTAAGCATGCCATTTAACGAGGGATGCAGGGGCAGTGCGAGCTATCTCTGCTTCACGCAACGGCAACTGTGCGCGCTTCTGAGCGTCCGACGTGTGGCCGATGTCCCACAGTTGGCGTCTAGAACCAGAAGACGTGTCGCCGACGTCTGTCATGGGCATGCCAGGACCACTATGGGAGGGGGGGGGGAGGCGGAAGGTCAGTAAGGGGGACTATCTATCTGTCAACCATTAAATTGAGTTAGTTGCTTAGAAACGCGATGTCGCGCAACAGGCTTACATATTTGGAAGTGTCGTAGACGTATGCCGACGACCTCTACGGGACGAGGGAAGGTCAGTAATGGGACCTGTAGGGGGACCAGGAGAGCGAACAGGAGGAAGGGACCTTGAAGTGAGGATCAAGACGGGGGAACGAACAAGAAGGAGAATTATGGGGTCAATAAAGCCGCGTGCACACTCCGCTGCGGCAGTGCGGCAGCCACGCTGGAGCATAGCGCGGAGGGGCGGAGTGACACTGCGGCAGCGGAGGCCGAAGTGAGGGAGGTACGCACACTTCCACTGCCGCAGTGCTGCCGGCAGCGAGGAGTGATCCGGGCATTCCTCACTGTCGCTGCATGCGGCCGCGGCGCAGTTCAACAGCTCAGACATCCTATTACCGTCTCGTGAATTTCCTACATCGCGGACGGGACGCTAGTCGGACGCGGACGGGACTCTAGTCGGACGCGGACGGGACGCGGCTGTGACGCAATATGCGACTCCGGGATTCACCGTTGGAGCGACAGGACGTCGCAATCATCCAGTGAGTATGATTGTACGACAATAGTTTAGTAGTACTTTCTTATATTGTTCTCTAGTGCTATATTATTAATACTGTTGACACTATTAAACAATATGTTATATATTAAATATATTGAAGCATAAACATATTACAAACATACATTAAAAGATTTTAAACAACATTAACATTATTCTCCAAGTTCTCTCTTCGTAAAACTTCGGCATTTTCCTAGTGTGTACTGCTACTAATACTGCTGTGCCAAACGAGGTTGTAATACAAAACATAGAAAATATAGTTTGATAAAGCAAAGAAATGTGTAAAGTGTTAATTTTTTAAATTATAAAGTAAACCGGCGTCGGTCGCCGGCTCCGCCGGCGCCGACGCTGGAGTGTGCGGGCCACACCAGGCTAGTCGGCTTCGCCGGCATCGCATCCGCGGGCCACGTGTGTTAGCCGGCTCCGCCGGCGTCGGGTATGACGGGCCACGCTAGGGACGTAGCCCAAACCCAGCTAGGGTTGCTTCCTCACCCAGCGTCTGTCGCCGGCTCCGCCGGCAACCAACGCTGGATAAGGAAGCAATCCTAGCGTCGACTCGTTGAAACGTGCAGGTACTCCAGATTCCAACTTGGTACCAATCACATCCCAGTACAGCACTCAGAAGAATGCCCTCTTCGTCTAGCGTTGGGTTCACAGCCTATTGCAGCTCATCAAGCCTAATGAAATGTCTGACATTTCCGTCCAGTCGCCGTGCTTTAAGCCACGAGGTGTGATGAATTCCGGAAATGGTGGCTTAAGACAAAAATGCTATACTCTTCTGTACATAGTATAGTACGGAAAATGGTCAAACTACTGCTGAAAATTGACGACCCTGAGGCAAGACTTGGTCAAAAACGTAGCCGTACCGAGCGCAGGTCCCAGCAACTTTCTTCGTTAGCCTGTCTTGGCCCACCGCTGAAAATTGGAGAACCTGGGCAGGTAGAAAAAGCGTAGTAACCAGAGTAAATACGCCCGCACTACTGGCCACTGATTTTGAGGGAGCGTACGGGAAGAATTATATACCAGAGCCTGGTGTAGTCAAGAACTGGGGGGTGGCACGGGAACTTGATTTGCGCTGTTGACGAACCACTACAGGCAGTGACTTCTTAATATTTGACACAGCTCAATCCTCCAATAATTGTCTCCGCTCCGTCTCACAACAGTATTATAAATTATTGTCATAGTCATGTAGAGGTACTAAAAATAATTTCGTGAATAATGCATAGGTCCATTAAATATTGATTCACTTGCACGCTGCTAAGTTCTGCTAACGGGGTAATAAGCATCCAACTCAAATGCTACGACAGAACTTTTCGCGTCGAATTGGACACTCTTCCAAGATGTTGCGACTTTTATTCGACTGATTGCAGAAGTTGAACAACAAATACAACAGTGAGGAACGCACATATCCCCACTTTGGTGGTTCATGTAAGTGCGATAAATAGGAAGCGTGAGTGAGCGGGAGAAGCTGATGCATGCGCTCAACCCAACGAACCTCCAATGGGAGAATCTTACTTACAGCCCACAGCTAAGAAGCAAGCATACAGTGCAATAAAAGATGAGATCGCGCCGTGCACTCCAAAAGTTCACCGCAGATTTTATTCGATTAACAGCTTTTATTTGATTGAGAGTGTAAATGGCACTTACATGAACCACCAAACAGGGGATCCAAGCGATAAGTAGGAAGCATGAGTGGGCGGGAGAAACGGATGCATGCGCTCAACACAACGAACTTAGGATAGTATAGGAAAATCTCGAACACAGCGGAGGTAGGAAGGAATGAGCTGTGACCTCGGCCGGAGCACACACGCGGCAGAGCCGTACCCCGCAGCAACACAACTGCAGCAGCACCGCAGGATACTGCAGGTAAACTAATTGGACGGTAGCGAAGACAGGAGCCTTCAAGGGGGTCAGTTCGAGGCAGTAGCCACCCAACGCGTGAGCGGACAGAGCCGCGGCGCCGGCCTGTTTCGCAACGCCTCACGTGTCCTCCTCGGCAGCGGCGATTGCTCACCTCCCGGCGCTCCCCTTCGGAGAGAGAAGTCGTGCCTCAAACTTGGGTGATTAAACCATTGAGCCCGCGATGTATACGAAGTTCCGAAGAATTACGAACAGACAAAAAACCCTCCTCCATTATATATGGTGGGATATTGCACAATGTAAAAAATATTAAAAGGTTCGTTTCGCCACTACCTTCAGACGAACCTTTGTGTAATGCTCCTCCCGTGGCTCTTCAGTGAAGAAGAGGAGCATATTTCAAGATATCCTTGAAATCTGTATGTGTGAGGAGAGATAGGAAAATGAAAAGCAATAGATCAATTTATTATAGATCAATAGATCAATTTATCGAGCGACCTGATGTTCCGACCTAATTGCCGTCTTTAAAGGCCTAAAAGTGGTTCAAGACTTTAGATTTGTCATATAATCAGTGCGGAATGACACTGTATGTCCGAGTAACCACTCGGCAACTAACGCCAGCGATAGCGACGTCGCTCCGCTTCAACGGTGGATCAGCGGGTGAGTTTATTTTTCATGCAATAGGGTTTCTTTTTTTGCTTTGGCACCTAGGACGATATCGCAAAAGGGATGAGGAGGCGTTTGGTCGGGTAAGTGAGAAATCTAAAGTATTGAACCTTTTTTAGGCCTCTGAAGACGCTCGATAAACTGATCTACCTTACAATCTCGTTTGACACAGCAGTATTGACACACTAAGAAAATGACGAAGTTTTACGAAGAGAGAATTTGGAGAACAATGTTACTGTTGTTTAAAATCTTCTAATGTATGTTTGTAATATGTTTATGCCTTAATATATTTAATATGTAATATATTGTTTAATATTGACTTCGCGACCCAGATACACGTAGCTGGAGCATTCGGAGATGTTCGTTCCGTTGAGCGAGAATGGGGCATCAGAAACTTGTCCGTTCCTCATGAACATCGTCTTCGTAAGATTCAGCTGCAGTCCAACATTCCCACATATACGATCGAAGTCGGCCAGCATTCGCTCCGCCTGGCTGATGCTCGGTGTTATGAGCACGATGTCGTCAGCGAAACGAAGATGGTGCAGCTGCTGGCCGTCGACCTTCACTCCCATGTCTTCCCATTCTAGTTCGCGCATGACGTTTTCGAGAGTGGCGCTGAAGAGCTTCGGGGAGATGGTATCCCCTTGCCGAACCCCTCTCCTTACGTCGATGACGACGTCGTTGTAGAATGGAGAGATCTTGGTCGTGAATCCACTGTACAGCTCTCGAAGGACTCTGATGTACTGAGTAGGAACGCCCTGAGTGAGCAGGGCTTCGTGGACCGCTTCAGTCTCGACGGAGTCGAATGTCTTCTTCAGGTCGATGAACGTAAGGCACAGCGGCAGCTTGTACTCTCGCGACACTTCGATGAGCTTCGTAATGGTGTGTATGTGGTCGATCGTGCTGAATCCTCTCCGAAATCCTGCTTGTTCGCATGGCTGTCCTTCGTCCAGCGTTCTACTAATCCTATTCAGGATGACTCGAGTGAACAGCTTGTAGACTACGGACAACAGGCAGATCGGGCGATAGTTGCCAATGTCGTGCACGTCTCCCTTCTTGTACAGCAAGACGGTCTTGCTGGTCTTCCACTGAGATGGAACCTTGCACTCCGACAGGTATCGTGTGAAGAGCCGCGCCAGGGTGTTGATGAGCGCTGGCGGGAGGTTCTTCAGGTGTTCGGGTCTGGTCCTGTCAGGGCCGGGTGCTGTACGTTTCTTCACCGACGAGATGGCGTGTCGGATCTCGGAAGGGAGAACAGAGGGAACGACGGATCCATCCTGCGGAAGATGGCATGGGGGGCAGGTGGACGTGGCTATCAAAGAGATCGGAGTAGAAGTCGTGGATGATCTTCTCCATGGTCCTTCTGGACGAGGTGACGGTTCCGTCAGGACGTCGGAGAGCGGTCATCTTGGTCTTGAAGTTGGCGAAGTTTCGGCGGGCATTGCGGATGCTCAACCCAGTCTCTGCTGCTTCAGCCAACACTTCCGCCCTTATCTCCTTGAGATCTTCCTTTATCGCCGCTCTGCATATCTTCGCAAGCTCGGACGTCAGCTGGTAGTTGCCTGACTCTCGTGCTGCTCCACGCTGGCGTATAAGCTCGAGAGTTTCCGGAGACAGGCGTCTCTTGGTGGTCTTCAAGCTCTCGGCTCCCTTAGCACTATCGTGGAGATGGTGCACGAAGCGGTCGTATTCCTCGTCGATGTTGTCCATGACGGCATCTTCCCAAAGGCCGGCAAGAGAGGTGTAAAGGTCCCAGTTGATGGTCGTTCTGGGATTCCTCTTCTTGAACTTCGCGGCCTTCTCTCCTTGACGCGAAAAGCGAAACCTCGCGCGAAGGAGGCGGTGGTCCGATCCCGTGTAGAACTTGGGGACAACGGAGACGTCGGTCAGGCAATACTTGCGATTGAAAATGATGTGGTCGATCTCGTTGTGGAACTGGCCACCGGGAGATTCCCAGGTCCATCGTAGGGAGGGAGGCTTCTGGAACTGCGAGTTTCCATGGATGGTCTTGGTCGACATGATAAACTCAGACAGCCGTTCACCTTGCTCGCTCCACTCCAAACCGTGGGTTCCGATGTGAAGTTCTTCCGGCGACCTTCGCGGTCCGATCTTGGCGTTGAAGTCGCCGACGATCACCTTGTAGAAGGTGTGATCTTCCTTATAGAACTTCTCCAGCTCCACGTAGAAGGCTTCGACCTCTTCGTCGTCGTAGTCGGATGTCGGGGCATACGCGACGAATACGGTCAAAGCTGGCACGGAACCGCATCGCTTCAGTCGCAGACGTCCGATTCGGGTTGTCAGAGACTCGTACGAATCGATGTTCATGGCCAAGTGCGTGTTGACGAGGACACCAACGCCGCCTACTCCCCTACTGTCGCATGTTCCGAGGAACAGTTCTTCTCCGGAGTCGTAGGCGGTGTGTAGGGGGTGGTGTCTTCTCGTCTCGGTCAGTCCGATGACGTCGTACTTGATCTTCCTGGCTTGCATCATCAGGTCCTCGACGGATGCTTCCGATGCGAGCGTGCGGGCGTTGTAAGTACAGATCGTCATCCTAGTCCTTCTCAATTTGCGCAGCCTGGTTAGGCCCTGAGATTTTAGCAGCCTCTCCGTACTCGTCCTTCCCATCGCTGCAGAAATGGGGCTCTTTCGGGGTCAGGGGAATGAGGCCCTTTAGTGCTGCTGTGTTTGACTTCCATACAACACGGGTAGCTAGTCAGGCTCTGTCGTGCGGGCGAAGAACTCCGGGCAGCCAGCCAGACTGCCCGAAGGGACGGGGCGAGACTTTTGAGGCGGCCTCGAATCGCCTTACGATGTACTCCCAGTCTACCGAGTGCAAGCTTTTGGCCGAGCCGACACAGTTACAATCCGCGCAGTCACGGAAACATCCGCGCACACTGTGCACGAACATGCCGCTCCCACGCACAAGGAACGCGTCGACCCGACACAGCAGGAGCAAGGAGTCCATCCCCTGCATCCCACCTGCGTCTCTGGGAAGTACACGGTCGCATTTGGTTCGCGTTTAATTCCCCTATCCACCACCCGGGGACGCGCCACGTGGTCCTGCGACAAGCGGCCCGAGATCCCTCTTAACAAGAGAGCCCGAAGGTTCTCTATCGAGGGGATCCGTGGCCAACGACCTAGCGCCGGAGCTGAGCAGGAGGAGACGAGCGGCTTGGGGAGCTTTTAAGAGCGTCGAAGAAGTCGCGAAGAAGACCAAGGATGTCCGACTCCGTGCCCACCTATTCGACTCCACTGTTCTTCCTGCCCTAACATACGCCTCAGAGACCTGGGCTATGCGAAAGCAGGATGAACACGCGATCAGCGTCGCGCAGCGTGGAATCGAGGGGATGATGCTCGGAGTGACACGACTCACGCAAGTGAGAGAAGGCCTCCGCAGTTCCGAGCTTCGCCGACGTTCGAAAATCAGAGACGCTGTCGCGTGGGCCAAGTTGTCGAAAATTAGGTGGGCCGGCCACGTGATGCGATTCGCAGACACCCGCTGGACGAGAGCCGTCACGACTGGATTCCGCGGAATATCAAGAAAACACCAGGACGCGTTGGTCGGGCTTCTTCGTGAAAGCCCTGAACGACCGATATGACGCTCTTCGTGTCCCTCGAGCGAGGAGGATCCATTGGACCACTCTGGCACGCGACAGGGACGAATGGAGACGCTGCTGGCACCCGCTCGAGCAAGTCGATGATCAACGGGACGACAGGTGATACAGGTGACAGGTGATATTGTTTAATAGGGTTAACAGTATTAATAGTATACTATTAATACACTATATGTTATACTATTATTATATGCACTAGAGAACAATATAAGAAAGTACTACTAAACTATTGTCATACAATTATACCCACTGGAACTGGTACCGACGTCCTGTTGCTCTAACGGCGAATCCCGGAACCGCCGAAAAAAGCTAACTCCCAGCTTAATGGATTACTTGCCTTAGTAATAATATCCTGATCCCGTGCATTACACCGTGGACCTCTGAGGTTACCGGCTAATATATGAGGAGTAATACATCTTTCGCAAGTCCCATGCATGACCGTGTATGATTTGTGGCTGGTAGTACTGTCGGGTCACAGACAGCTGTCCGTACACCCAGCTGTCACTTACACCCGCACCTCGTCTACGAACGTCAGTCTCGACTTCGGCTCGCCCACGGCAACTCGGCCCGGCCTCATCAGCCCCCAGACAGCTGACGAGTAGGCCTCGTCCTCCTCTTCTCCCTCTTCGCTACAGTAGCCCAATGCTTTACCATAATAAGGATATGAACACACGTGTATGTAAGGACATAGGAAGGGAACTCCCTGCTCTCAAGTAAGGCCTCATGAACCTTTAACTTGATATGTCGGGTCACAGACAGCTGTCCGTACACCCAGCTGTTACGTTACACCCGCACCTCGTCTACGAAGACGAAGCCACGCCTGGCTTCGTCAGTCTCGACTTCGGCTCGGCCCCGGCCTCGTCAGCCCCCAGACAGCTGACGAGTAGGCCTCGTCCTCCTCCTCTCCCTCTCCGCTACCGTAACCCAATGCTTTATCATAATAAAGATATGAACACACGTGTATGTAAGGACATAGGAAGGGAACTCCCTGCTCTCAAGTAAGGCCTCATGAACCTGTAACTTGATAGTACGAACATACAATTTTTCGCCGCGCGCGCGACGAGCCGCCACTGACGCATCGCTGCTGGGTGGGCTGTTATGGGGGAAACGGAGCTCTAACAAACGTCCGAGTTATGCTCTATTGTATGTAGATATGTGGCTTTTAGAAATGAAGCTACTCGTCATAAAGGGGACTAAATCTTTTAACAATGGAAGCCATTGTTTATTTAATCGTTTAGGCCATCCACTTCCCTCTCGAAATATCCATTTTCTCTGATTAAGTGGACCGGAGAACCCTCAAACCGCTGAGCCGAGGTATCAAAAAAGCTTATGCAGTCACGAGAGCATTAGACTTTGGGACTGTAGCAGCACACACTATGCAGATGTCGCACTTGCCGCAGCAGTCGCTGCGGCTGCCGCTTCCGTGGGTTCAGCTTGCTTCCCATGATTTGTGCATCAACCTCTGCTGTGGTCACGCTTTCAGTTAAACCGTACCATTTGCGGTTTCGGGTGGCTGACTTATCGACCTTACCAGACGTTCAGCACCATAGCGGCCGCGAAACGTCTGGTTGGGGGCTGGCATACTGAAACCAAATCTTGGTGTCAGTATGCCAGCCGGTTTTTCATTCAGCCTAATCATGGCGATTGCTGGGGAACTTATAACCTTGGCGGCGGATCGCCCAAGTTGGCCCAAGGTGACTCACAGATTAAGCGAATTATATATAGTAAGATAGGGCGTTGGCCTTTCGGTTTTCATTTTCGAATTTTTCGGCAATAACCGGCTTGGGGGATAACCTTGAACTGAGTGGTTATCCGCCTTGATAGGAACACACATGTTTGCCAAATTACATGGGAAATGGCCTACCTCAGTACACCCCTAGGATAGAACACACTAGTGCTGTGTAAAATTTTTAATTTTGTGCAATACAGAACGTTGTATAGGCCTGTCCTGCAGAATGACCCCCCTCCCGAGACGCTTATCTCCGAAAAATTCGAAAATGGAGACCCAAGAATGGCAAACCCTCCAAAGATCGATATGTTGAACACCCGAAGCCGCTAAAGGTGAGCTCATTTCACAAGAAGCGATAGCTTACGCTGATGCAGAGGGGACGCGTTTGCGACGATAACCCTCGAAAACTTCTCTTGCGGGACGCGGATGGGACGCACCAGGAGGTCCCACCACGAAAACTGCCTTTGTGGGATGCGCCTGGTACGCAACGCCGCTAATAGGTACGCGGATGGGGCGCAACGGCCCTAATCGGTACGCGGCTGGGACGGAACAGCAGTTATGGGACGCGGCCGGGACGCAACGAGTGTCGTGAGAGTGCCGCAGTGTGCGAGACCAGCTCCGCCCACATTCCACTACCCGCTGCCCGCTGCAAAGTGTGCGCGCGGCTTAATGGAATAGAGAAGTGGACCAGGAGGTGGAACCCTGAAGGTGGGAGCGTTAAGGAGAACCAATAAGAGGACGAGTAAGGCCGGAGCAGCAATGGGCTCCAGTAAAAAGAAATGAGTGAAAGAGGACCAGGCGCCCGGCTTGGAAAGGCGTGTCATCGATGTCGCGCACCGGACATCTGGATTCAAAGAACGTGTCACCGATGCCATGCAACGGGCGTCTGGATTCAAAATAAGTGTGATCCATGACCTGTAACGAGTGCTGGTTAGAATGAGAACGGTTCTGGAGCAACCTGAGGGATAGAAGTATTGCGCAGCACAAACTAGTGGCGCTGGACCGTACGGCTAGTATTCGAAATGAAATATGAAAATTGTAATTCGAGGTAATTTTCGAGAAAATGTTTTGCTGAGCCTCGTCGTCCAACGGAAGTTTAGGCAAATTTGGTGCATTGCGAAGTGGCGCATCAACCATAGAAGTCTTTTCCTTGTAGCTGCTTTTCTTTCTACCGTTTTTAAAATGCTATAGGTTTCGCAATTTGAATAAGTCTCACCCAAACGTTTCTTTGTTCGGAAGCGTAAAACTACTAAAACCCACAAAATATGGCGGATTGCAGATTATTGTTACTGCTGTTCGCCCTCGAGGATGTCAAATGCGGACGTAAGGGGACTAGAAGTAAAGGCATAAGTATATTACGTTGCTTAAGGCAAACGTGAAATACGAGCAGAACTGCCAAAACATGAGAACAACTAACGAACAACAAACAAAATTAGTAACCAAGAGTGATAAAACTTCTACGTGAACATAATAACGATGCCATGGCTTCAATTGAAAATTCAAGACTTTGCGCTTGAAGCATCCAAGTTTTTTCGGAAAAGCGTTGTTCTTAGCTTGAGGTACATAGAATCAGCTCTGTTTACGAAAAAATTGGCTCTTATTGAAGTTTTAACCCTATCAAATGCAATTTTGTTCCGCGCGCCACGCTTGACTGACGACACAAGCCTAAGTGAGAACTGTTCTGCGCTTTCAGCCATTAATCACGCGAAAGCTGCAATGGCATTGTGTTCTGAGGGACCACTGACTTATCTGAAAGGACGAGCTCAGCTGTTGTGTGCAGTCGCCCACGGGTGAGCAGGGTTGTTCGTAATTCAGTTTCTTCCCGCACAATTTTCTCACATGTTTCATCCATTGCACATTCGAGAGTTTTAGGCGACGAGCACAGGCAGAGTCGTGCTTCGAGGATCGTCGTCGTCTTCTTGGCAAAGCTCTGACGATGTTTGAGAGTTGTGTGCACACAGACCCTCACGACTATTTAGCGCACTATTACTGTGCCTTGTACCATGCGATAGGTTCGTTTCTTGTGTCTCTGTTTTTTCTCCTCGTGCTTTAATTGAAAGCGGTTTCCGGGACATATCGACGCATTTCGTGGTCTCTCGGGTTTGAAAACTATTGCTCCTGCTCTATTGCGAAGAGTAGCAGCCTGTTCAGCCATCGGCGATTGCATAGCTCCAAAAGATACACTGGACACACCGTCCTGCAAACAACTAATAGTTTAAGGATCTTCAAGACTACAAGTATTAGAACGATTTCTAATTTTTGTCACTACCTTTAAAATGTTTTCTACTCTAGAAGTTTCCTCAAAGTTGGGGCTTCTGCGCCAAAATCCGGTATAGGATCGCTGTTTGTTTGGTGTGGAGCTATGGCCGCTAAAATCAGATCGGAATAGGTTTTTTTCGCGTCGGGGCGCCACGAAAAACTGCTTTCACTGCTCAGGGGGAGTCCGCAGCTGGATTCTGCGCTCTTGGAGCGCAGAATCAGGCTAGGGAAGGGACTCCAGGGTGGGTGCGATCCAAGCTGCTCGTGTGGAAACTGCTTTCGTCGCTCGGGGGGAGTCCGCAGCTGGATTCTGCGCTCTTCAAGCGCAGAATCAGGCTAGGGAAGAGACTCGAAAACGGGTGCCATCCAAACTGCTCGTGTGGAAACTGATTTCGTCGCTCAGGGGGAAGTCGGCAGCCGGGTTCTGCAGAAGCATACAGCTGGAAAATGGCAGAAAACGCATGAAATTTGTGTAGACGTTAAAGCCCCTGGACCTCATCCAGCCAGTTGAATGAAATGCAAAAACGCCACCATGCATAGGAACCGAACCTCCGACCTCCAAGGCTGAACCCGCCCCTCTACCCACTGCGTCACGACCCGTCTGGCAGCCAGGCCACCGCGGGCACACAAGAGACCAATGCGCATCGATCGAATGCCAACGTCGGCGCTGACGCAGCTCACGTTTGCATCCGCGGAGGGGCGGTCTTTATGTACGAATGGTCTCCGCGCCCGCGACGGCGACTGCCGCGTGCGCGATGAGCTCCGCTGCGGTTGTGTGAACTGTGCCTCATGAGCTGCTGCAGACGCTAGGCTTGAGTTGTTGATATCCCTTTCTGCTGTTGCAAGAGCTGCGGGAAAACATGCTCTGGTTCAGAAATTGAGTTTGAGGTATAAAACTACACAACGTTCGAATGCTCAATTTTATATGATCCTTCTTCAGGAAAAACTGAAAATATGACACACTATCGCAGTGAAGCTGACTTTGTATACACTTTCTAACACTTGATGTGCAAGTTTTGAGGCAGGTCTAGATATCACTGGCCGCTGAAGTCACCCAATTGCGACTTCTACTGCCGCGCTCGCCGCGCTATTCGCCGCGTCCGCGGCGACCATTCGTACATAATGTCCCGCAGCCGCATCCGCGTCGAACATGTGTTCCCCTACACCATTTGGGGTGGAGGCAAATGCGCACGATTTTGGGAGCGAGACCAACGGCCGCGGCCGCCATTTCGGACGAGCTGCTAGCCGTTGCCGCTTCGCGCTTTTTCGTCGCGTTGTCTCGCACCCTCCGCGCCACCATGCTCTCTGCACTTAGCTCGCCGTCTGACACATCTTTCACCGTCAGCGTACACTACCATGCCACTCAAACCACAGGCCCCTCTTTCAGATGTGTGCTCTCTCAAGACGGCGAATGAATGATAGCAAATTACTGAAAAAACTGAGGAACTCAACCGTTTCCTGAAAAACCTGTTACTAAAAGAGTACCATATTCGATTATGAGCTTTAGGCGCCTTTTACACTCCCGCCGCGCAGCGGCGCGTCAATTCGGGACGCGGCGCGGCCAGTCGCGCCGCGCCCGAATTTGACGCGCCGCTGCGCGATTATAGTTAGAAAGGGGAGCGTCAGCGACGCGCTGCGACCAACTTCTACGTACTACGTTCCGTGCGCCATGAAGGACGACGGAAGAGATGGTCCATGAGTCATTGAAGAACCAAAACAGAAAGAATTCGTCTGGCCGATCAGCAGAATGCAGTGCATCTGGCTAATGTTAGTGGTGGAAATCCTGTGGGGAACGACGAATCCTCTCTTAAAGCTGGGGTCGAAGTCGTCTGCTCAACCTACGGTTGAAATTGGTGAGTGTGGTATTGATTCGAGTCCCCTGCAATGCAAATGGCACTAAACGACTCTTTATTTTGCAAATGTGCAGGTTCAAAAGTAAAATTGCTGGAAGGTACTCATTGTCGAGAATCGCTCAGAAATCTCTCTCGTATTGCCATTCCGTGGTCATTGTTCACTGAACATATCTTTAGCGTAGTAGGTAAAACTTCGTGAATGTCTACAGGTCTCCATCCCCTTCCTAAGTTACGAAAGGTACGGGTGACTAAGGTAATGGTCACCAAGACGGATGTCAGATTCGTGGCCAGCACCCTAAATAACCCCCCCCCCCCCTCCCCCTGGAGAAGCTTGGTCGAAAAACCTTTTCGACCTCTCATCGACCTCTGGAGTCCTGAAAGTGCAATAGTGCCACCATTTTGCTACACCTTCTTTGTTTTGTTAGTTGAGGAGCCAAAACAAGGAGTACATAGCAAAATGATTCATCTCCGTGGTGAATCTCCCACTCCACATCGAGTCCGCCGCAGCTGATCGCGCCGCGCCGCGTCCTTCCCTCCAGCGGCGCGATTCGCCGAATACCGTAACCCAAAATTCCGTCAAGTGTGGTGTTTTGAGGCGGCGGAGTATGAAAGCGATGCGGCGCCGCCGGGCGGCGCGAAAAATCGATAGCTATGTCAACCATCACGCCGCGCCGCGCGGCGGCGAGAGTATAAAAGGCGCCTTAAACGTCACCCAAAGCAAACAAAGAAATTGATCGTCAGGTTTTCCTTGTGTTTTAAAGAATTATGCCAGCATTTCGGTGTTTGCGGATATGTTTTTCAGTTAAACTAAATATGATGCATTTAAATTGTTATAAATTTCTAGAAAAATGGGCGAAAACCTATCAACTACCTCTTTCTGCTGAAAAATCGCATTGCCTTGTGGTACAGTCAAAATCTAGCAGTCACCTTCCAAGCTACACTCTCAATCGATCAGCTTTAGAACTACTTTCTAGTCCGCGAGATTTAGGGTTCCATTTTTCCTGGAACCTAAGCTTTGAACAGCATTATAAAGCACTTGTAAAGGAGGCTAACTACCGAATTTACAATTTGGTTAAGGTATTGAAAACCAAAGGCCAGCCTTCTCTCGTGAAAGTCAACAAATCTTACGTAAGGCTCATTGTAGAATGCAGTCTTTCAGTCTCCAGTCCCCGTCAAAAGAAGGACATAAAATTCTTGAAGGTGTTCAGAACAACTTCACCCGTAAGCTTTTTCTGAAATGCCCTGGTCTGAGCTGTGACAATATATAGTAATATAGTAATGATTCCGAGTGAGTCCGACAGGGCTAAGATGCTTGGTTTATCTAGCCCTTAGACTACGAGAGACAGACATTGTTACAATGCTGTGTAACTATTGAACAGAACATAGGTTCCCGCCTTTGACCCCTTCCTAATAGAAGCGATAGCGGCTTAGAGTCGTGGAAGCTCATGTGTTCACTCTGCTTTCTTTAAAATTCCCCCATTGTTGGCATATAAGTGCACGTGACGAGAAGCCTTGAAAGGAAGTCAGCAAGAATGAATGTCGTTCCTATGCATGTAACAGATCAAGCACTCTGTGGTACATGCTCCAATTTTTACTAATAATTATTACTTTACTATCCGACACCACACGAGGCATAATGCGTCTGTCGACTTGTCGGCTAAGGAGTCAAAAGTGGTCTAAATCTAAAGGTGTCCACAGCAGTAACTTCACCAAAAAACGTGCAGAAGAAACAAAAATGCGTGTCTTCTAGTTAACACCTTTCAAAGCTTTCATTCAAACCTTTACGTGTTAGTAAGCTCCAGGTTCTATTCAGCCAAACGCTATCGGGTGGAATTAGGCAGTGTCTGCTCTTTGTAACGCTCAGAAGCATTCCCAGCTCCGAGTGTTTACTCCGGCTAGCAATCGCAGACGAGGAAATTATGAGTACAAACATATTCGAAACGAAAACCTACTAGCATTATCTTAAAACTATCCGACAATCACATAAAGTCATCAAGCTACGAAAGCTGTGATGAACACGACATTGGAATCGTAGCCAGCCCTCGCGAAAACCCTAGGTACCTCCTTCTACCTTAGGAACCACCTCTCTTACGCGTGAGTCAGGCCTCGATCCTCTTGACTCAATCAGCAAGCACGCTGAAATCACGTGAACAGCTGCCGCGATTGCGACTGCTCGTCCGCGCGAGACCCCGGCGCTGAAGACCCCGCCTCCAAAATCGTGCGCATTCGTGCGCTCCCCACCATTTGCGCTCTCATACGCCTGCGTCTATTCCGATCTGATTCTGGAGGTTTTAGCTATTCCCTTTTGTTTGTCATGGGGTAACTCTCTCGTTTCACCCATTGATCGGCTGAGACAGGCTATCCTTCCTCCTTTCCAGAAAATCGCGTTTCTGTATTTGCGTGTTCGCGTTTGCTATCACAGTAACTACTTTGGTTTCTCTTAAGGTATTGCGCAATTTCTCGTACTTCAATTTACTGTTTCCCATACTTTTCCGGTGTGGCCGAGTTCCGGCGTTGTCTTGCTTATGCTTGTTACGTTTTTCGTTTGCGAAGGCATAAATACATTTTGCTCTCGGATTTTGCAGTTCGAGACCTTGAAGCAGCACGCGAGCGATGTGCGAGGTCGTTAGAGCTGAATGCAGAACAACCGGCTGCCGTTATGTTATTAGCACTCATCTTTACTGCAGAAGCTGATCTAAAGGTACCGCTGCATGGAATTTGTGTTGCATCTTTTGACATAGCGTACTTGAGCTCTCCGTACATTCAACTTCAAGAAAAACCTATCTCTCCTCACACTTCGCATTTTCAGGGTGCTCTTGAGCTAGTGGTTAACGCCCTGAAAGACTTCCCGACGCACTACGGTCTTCTTGTTCTTCGACTGCATATAGAAACCAAATTTGGTACGTTAAAGCAAATTATACGCCCGATGCAGAAGTGCAGTGATCCTGAGATTTCAGGTCGTATTGACGAGTCGCTGGACACGTGCTCACATCTTCTGGATTTTTGGCGCAAACGAGAGTGCTGTGTTGAAGATGAGCGAGTTCAACTCACCCTAGGTGCAGCTGATGGACAGAGCATGCTGAAGGATGCCTCAAGCATGAGGGCAGGTTAGGGTTTCGATTTGTTGGTTCGGAGGGCTGCTCTGTTTCCCCAGTTCGGACATGTTTCCTGAAATTAGTTGGTATTCTTGAATGTATTCGTTAACTGGAGTCAATTTCCAAGGTAGGACACATGTAGCGCAAGAAGCGGCTGCCTCGTGCGGACCACGAAACGATTTGATGCCCGGTGTATCCTTAGGTAAATGAAGAGTTCCGTTTTTAAACGGTCGATTAATTGGTATCAGGATTATAGAAGATCCAAAGCACTAACACCTTCTGGTTCGCTGCTACAATTTAATGTGTTGGGTAGATTCGCATGCACAGTGACTCCATAATGTTTGTTAAAAGTGGGGTGCGTGGTCTATTCCAAAAGCTATTGATTAAATTCAACATTTATCCCTCTCGTAATTAATGAATATTGGTAGAGAAGACGAGTGCTGTTTTTTCAAGGCTTAGCTGCAATGCAATTTAAGAGCGGAGCGGTTGACGTAGAAGACATTAAAATCGCATAATAACCGTGCTTGTCTCCAACGACTCTCTTCTTGAAACCTCGGCATAGCTAGTTATCGTTTTCTTACTAACACTGCCCACACAAGGTTTTAAGGTGGATCTTTATTCGGTCTAGCGTTTCGTCTGAATCGTCGTCTTCAGAGGGCTGAATGGGGAGGGGGGCGTTCTGCCTGAAAGCGGCGCGGGCAAGGACGCGGGACGGTGCCTGCGGAGACAATTAGCATCGACTCGCGCCGTGACAACCGCTGCTTCCGCACTCAGCCAGACAGCCCTCGATGGTGACCCAGCCAACCACGGGAGCCTGTAGGTCGCCCAGATTTGTTGTGACTACAGTCGATAGAGACTCAGACGGCTTGAACTGACAGTCCAGAAACTGGAATTGATCTGAACCCTACCATTTCCTAGATTAGAATTTCGAGCTCTATCGAATGAGCCAGGAAAGAATCTTGCCTCAATAACCCTTACTATAATTTTTTTCAGGCGCTGATATTTTCAGGCGCCTCGTAGTTAAATCTGATATAAATAAAAGCTGATATTTGACTTTAGTTAAATATCAGCTTTTATTTATATCAGATTTAACTACGAGGCATGCTTCTGCTTCAAGGCTACTGATGTGAACTCTACCATCTCCTGTATTGCAATTTCGATCTATCGAATGAGCCAGAAGTTACCCTATCTAAGTAACCCTTAAAGCGAGTTTTTAGGCGTTTATTTTTGTTAAATAACAGTTTTTATTTTTTTAATCAATCATTTAATCATTTATTAATCAATTATTTATTATTAATCAGAATTAATTGCGAGGCATGCTTCCAGGCTGAAATTGCGCGAGGAATACAATTAGATAGACGAGATACCTTCTAAGTGCACCCCAAGTGCTCAACCTTTTTGAAGACGATTCGTAGAACATGTTCACAGTCTGAAATTGCCTGTGTTCGATTTGATGGTTGGTAGACCTCCTAGGAACACCGAAGTACTCCAGTTTTTTCAAGGCATTTCATGAGTGTTTCATAACTCTTTCATGAGTGTTAATTGGTGGAGGAGACATTGGCTATGCAGGCACATTGCCTATCGAACGTGAGGTCAAAAACGGCCAGATGCCACAAACGTCTGAACGAGCAATTTGAAGTATTGTGCTGTGAAATTTATTCCCGGTGAACATTAGATTTGATGAACCACCTATCCAGTCTTACGATTAGTCTCGATATATATGGTGTGTGCATTTTAAAGTTCCATAGAGAAATCAGTTACGAAATGTTAAAGGGATGTCATGTTGAAACTAACGCTTTAAACTTCTGTTAAGAGATCTCTCGTCTATCTAATTGGAACGCTCGTGCGAATTTAGCCTTGAAGCATACCTCGCATTTAATCCTGATATATGTGAATAAAAACCGATATTTAGCGACAAATAAACAGTGCCTGAACGGGTTATTGAGGCAGGGTTGTTTCTGACCTATTCGATAGAGATCGAAATTCTAATACAAGAGATGGTAAAGTTCACATCAGTAGCCTGGAAGCATGCCTCGTAGTTAATTTTGATATAAATAAAAACGGATATTTAACAAAAGTTAAACAGCACCTGAAAAAAAATTGTAGTAAGGGTTATTGAGGCAAGATTCTTTTCTGGCTCATTCAATAGAGCTCGAAATTCTAATATAGAAGATGCTAGGGTTCAGACCAATCCCAATTTCTAGGCTGCCACTGCAAGCCGTCCGAGCCTCCTATCTCTCTATCGATTGTAGTCACCAAATCTGGTCGACCTACAGGATCCCGTGGTTGGCTGGGTCACCATCGCCTCGGCGGCGAGGGCTGTCTGGCTGAGCGCGAAGCGGCGGGTGTCACGGCGCGAGTCGACGCTAACTGGCTCCGCAGGCACTGTCCCGCGCCGCTTTCAGGCAGAACGTCTCTCACCCGGCTGAATGTGGTGCAAGGTCGACATTGTCCGACGATGCCGTCGACATTGTCCGACGATGCCGTCGGACACTTTTTTTTTTGCCGCGTGGGACATTGTCCGACGACGTCGTCGGACACCCTCATAAAAACAGTTCATGGAAAGTTATCAAACATTAAATAAAGAAAATTCAAAGCGTAGTGAATAAAATTACACATTTTTCTTTTTTCAAAAAGGTTTGTTTCGCCACCTATCTTCAGACGAACCTTTTTGTTATAACACCTTCCCGGTGGCTCATCAGTGAAGAGGAAGGTGCTACAACATTTTTGGACGTGCAAATTATTAATTTACAAATTCAATTTCTGATAATTTTGATGTTTATTAAACCTAAATTTTTTTTAAATTTTGTTTTTATATTTTATGTTTAGTTTAAAAGTTTATTATATTGATATATAATTTATTTCACTAACATTTGGAATTAAGTTAAAATTATAAAGATTTTGAGCTCACATTAGTCGATCAGCTGACGATCAGCTGACTCTAGGTTTAGCTTTGACAAAAATAACTCAACTGTAGTACAGTATTCGCTATCAGAACGGATAACTCGTGTCATTCCACAGTGTAAGTCATTTTGCTTTGCTAGGAATGATATCACGGCGGCATTATTTTCTATCTTAATCTTGTTTTTTGGCTTTAATTTATTATTTTCAAGTTTAAATGATTGATTTAAGTTTTGTATTGAATTACAAAAGCAAAGTTTCATGAATATAAACATACGCATATGTGAACAATTTAATGACGAGTATATTTTAGTAGATTTTCAAATTCAGTTTAATGTTTTCACAAAGTTTATAGCCTTTTTGCTATGGTCTAGCAAGTTGTATTCATACAGTGTTTGTCTATTTTTAAAAATACACCTACCAATGTTACTGACGATAAAATTTCTATTAAATCCATTATTTACAAGAACTTTATAAAAACCTAATTTATTACAAAGATATTCAAATTTTGAGCAAGCATTTGCTATTCTAAGGATTTCTGTGTATATGACGTTACGTTTAACTCTGACAGAAACTTCAGAATGTGTGGGAACCTATTAACTTTAAAGTTAAAAGGATCTGTTTTATTATACAAGTTGGTTTCTACTTGGTTATTTACAATTTTTAAAGTTAGATCCAGATAATTACACGTGTGTTCAGTGGTATGTGTCTTTTTAAAGGCAAGTGTGTTTTTGTACACTAATCCAAGAGTATTGTCTATGAGGTCTTGAGTAAAGTTATGAATTATAAGTATGTCATCCATGTATCTAAATGGTTTAAATAACTGATGTCCTTCTAAAGTTATATTTTTGGAATATTCAAATTCAGACATAGACATTGTTAAATCTGCAAGTAAAGGGCTAAAATTTCCTTCTTGTGGTACTCCTTTATTTTGTTTGTAAATCATACCAGCAAATATACAATAGCTATTTCTTAGTAGATAGTGTCGATGAAATATAGAAGATCAGAAGGTTTGTAGTATCTGTATCTATTATCTTTATCAGAAGTGTCCGTGTAAAAAACATTGAAGCTGTTGCTAGCAATGAAATTTTTACCAGAGTTTTTGAAACAAATGGTAATAAGGTTTTTCATTTTTTCAATAATAGTATCATGAGGTAGGTTTGTAAACATATCTGTAAAATCTGCTGAATAACATTTTCTGAATCAAAACTTGAAAGTTCTTGTATTATGTTTGAGTTATTAATAGACCAGTACGTTTTAATCGTTCTGGAATTGTTAGCTACAATATTTGCGTAATTAATAAAATGAGTTTTTAAGTGAGAAAATATGCAACAAAGTTATAGTGCTAGTGACTTAACACTACTATTGTATGCACTAGTAATAAACCTGAATTTGATTGGGTCTTTATGAAGCTTCGGTAGAGAATAAATAATTGGCAAATCTCCTTCTGTTTCAATTTTTAATTTGTTTGTAATTTGGAAATGTTGATGTTTTTGAATGACTGACATTTTGTTGGTGTTGTTTAGGTTAATATAGGTATTACTTGTATTAACATTCACTAATATTTTTGCTTTATTATCATATTCAACACCCATTTCTTTCATTAAAAGATTATGTAGATTTTTTTGCAAATAATGCCGTAATTATTGCTTGCTTTATCTAAGGGGCAATTATAAAATCATTTTGAATTTCACGAATTGCACGAAAAGGTATGTGATTGTTTCTCCAAATGTTGTAACTATTTAGGAATGGTTTTATTTTGTTTCGGTATTGTAAATTGAAGAAATTTCTTAGCTCCAGTATTTTTTCTTACTGCACCCTATAGAATCGTCTTATTTGATTAACTACTTTTTCAACAGTACCTTGATATGTATTATATATATATATATATATATATATATATATATATCATCTCTACTATATTCCAATTTTGGCCTAAACTTTGTGCCTTTTCTAAGTATTTCTTTAAGTTGTTTGTTCTCTATAATATCCATGTTTCCTGTGATTATATGTTCATGAACAGGATCTATAATGCCACTATATTTGTGATATCGTGTGTTACAAATGCAATCTTTATTTAGTATTTCTTTGCAGTTTTCTAAATTGATATTCTTAAGAAATTTATTGTAGTTAAATATATTACTAGATAATAACGACTCTGAAGGGTATGAAGCTTATATTTGAACTATTTTCAATTGTTTCTTTCACTTTAATGTCGTTAAATATCTTGTTGAAGTTAATGCGGTCAAAAATGTTACCTTTATACTCCATGTCTATATATTTAAATGTATTTTTGGATTGTTGATTGGTGTTTTCTTTTCTGTTGTATTTGATATGTGCCAACAAACATAACACCATAAGCTTCCTTTTTTGGCTAACGTTTCTAAGAAAATCTGACGTTGAACTAAGATTAACGAGTGTCTTTAAACTTTGTTTGTTTAATTTTTTAATTCTATTATATACATCTGGTGTTTTTACATTCTCTTCACTGGTAATATATTGTAGAAAATTGTCAATATTGTACTGAGAAGCGTTTTTGCATCTCTTTTTGTTTCCTCTGTTTATTCTTTCTTTTAGAATTTGGAGTGAATAAAAAGGATGATTAGTTTTATAGTTAAGCGGATTACTAATATTAGATATATTACCATAACATTTGATGTTATCGTTCAATCCAAGTGGGTAAGCACTATTAAGGAGTTTGATCCAGAACAGTTCTTTGCTGAACAACTTGTTTTTATCTGTGTTTTCTTCCAATGAGTCTAACACTGTAGACTTTGGGGAGGACTGGCATTTGTGAAAATGTTGGTGTAATGTAGTGGTGTAAATTTTTTCTTGTTATTAATATAATACACCTTAAAGACAGGATGAGAGAACATATAATAATACCAGTCGTTCGGCGGCCTAGCGGCCGCCTACGACTGGTTGGGGGCTTCGCCCCCAAACCCCGAGAATAGGACGCCATGGCCGCTACGGGTTTCCTATTCTTTCCTAGGCCTTCTGACCATTATGTTAATCGAGATGGATCGGCTGATCTTCCTCGACGTGATCCTCAAAAAATCGATAATATCGATCGATATCGATTGATCCGACTTCAGATTCGTGTTCAGCGACCTCGATTACCCCCAAGGCCGAAGTTTCGCGCCACTTGAACCCCATCCTCAAAAAATCGATAATATCGATCGATGTCGATTGATCCGACTTCAGATTCGTGTTCAGCGACCTCGATTACCCCCAGGGCCGAAGTTTCGTGCCGCTTGAACGTCATCTTCAAAAAATCGATAATATCGATCGATATCGATTGATCCGACTTCAGATTCGTGTTCAGCGACCTCGATTACCCCCAAGGCCGAAGTTTCGCCCCACTTGAACGCCATCCTCAAAAAATCGATAATATCGATCGATGTCGATTGATCCGACTTCAGATTCGTGTTCAGCGACCTCGATTACCCCCAAGGCCGAAGTTTCGCGCCACTTGAACCCCATCCTCAAAAAATCGATAATATCGATCGATATCGATTGATCCGACTTCAGATTCGTGTTCAGCGACCTCGATTACCCCCAAGGCCGAAGTTTCGCGCCACTTGAACGCCATCCTCAAAAAATCGATAATATCGATCGATATCGATTGATCCGACTTCAGATTCGTGTTCAGCGACCTCGATTACCCCCAAGGCCGAAGTTTCGCCCCACTTGAACGCCATCCTCAAAAAATCGATAATATCGATCGATGTCGATTGATCCAACTTCAGATTCGTGTTCAGCGACCTCGATTACCCCCAGGGCCGAAGTTTCGTGCCGCTTGAACGTCATCTTCAAAAAATCGATAATATCGATCGATATCGATTGATCCGACTTCAGATTCGTGTTCAGCGACCTCGATTACCCCCAAGGCCGAAGTTTCGCGCCACTTGAACGCCATCCTCAAAAAATCGATAATATCGATCGATATCGATTGATCCGACTTCAGATTCGTGTTCAGCGACCTCGATTACCCCCAAGGCCGAAGTTTCGCGCCACTTGAACCCCATCCTCAAAAAATCGATAATATCGATCGATGTCGATTGATCCAACTTCAGATTCGTGTTCAGCGACCTCGATTACCCCCAGGGCCGAAGTTTCGTGCCGCTTGAACGTCATCTTCAAAAAATCGATAATATGGATCGATGTCGATTGATCCGACTTCAGATTCGTGTTCAGCGACCTCGATTACCCCCAGGGCCAAAGTTTCGCGCCACTTGAGCGTCATCCTCAAAAAAATCGATAATATCGATCGATATCGATTGGTCGACTTCAAATTCGAGTTCAGCGACCTCGATTACCCCCAGGGCCAAAGTTTCGCGCCACTTGAGCGTCATCCTCAAAAAATCGATAATATCGATCGATATCGATTGATCCGACTTCAGATTCGTGTTCAGCGACCTCGATTACCCCCAAGGCCGAAGTTTCGCGCCACTTGAACCCCATCCTCAAAAAATCGATAATATCGATCGATGTCGATTGATCCGACTTCAGATTCGTGTTCAGCGACCTCGATTACCCCCAGGGCCGAAGTTTCGTGCCGCTTGAACGTCATCTTCAAAAAATCGATAATATCGATCGATGTCGATTGATCCGACTTCAGATTCGTGTTCAGCGACCTCGATTACCCCCAGGGCCAAAGTTTCGCGCCACTTGAGCGTCATCCTCAAAAAAATCGATAATATCGATCGATATCGATTGGTCGACTTCAGATTCGTGTTCAGCGACCTCGATTACCCCCAGGGCCGAAGTTTCGCGCCGCTTAAACGCCATCCTCAAAAAATCGATAATATTGATCGATATCGATTGGTCGACTTCAAATTCGAGTTCAGCGACCTCGATTACCCCCAGGGCCAAAGTTTCGCGCCACTTGAGCGTCATCCTCAAAAAATCGATAATATCGATCGATATCGATTGGTCGACTTCAAATTCGAGTTCAGCGACCTCGATTACCCCCAGGGCCAAAGTTTCGCGCCACTTGAGCGCCATCCTCAAAAAATCGATAATATCGATCGATATCGATTGGTCGACTTCAGATTCGTGTTCAGCGACCTCGATTACCCCCAGGGCTGAAGTTTCGCGCCACTTGAGCGCCATCCTCAAAAAATCGATAATATCGATCGATATCGATTGGTCGACTTCAGATTCGTGTTCAGCGACCTCGATTACCCCCAGGGCCGAAGTTTCGCGCCGCTTAAACGCCATCCTCAAAAAATCGATAATATTGATCGATATCGATTGGTCGACTTCAAATTCGAGTTCAGCGACCTCGATTACCCCCAGGGCCAAAGTTTCGCGCCACTTGAGCGTCATCCTCAAAAAAAAATCGATAATATCGATCGATATCGATTGGTCGACTTCAAATTCGAGTTCAGCGACCTCGATTACCCCCAGGGCCAAAGTTTCGCGCCACTTAAGCGTCATCCTCAAAAAATCGATAATATCGATCGATGTCGATTGATCCGACTTCAGATTCGTGTTCAGCGACCTCGATTACCCCCAAGGCCGAAGTTTCGCGCCACTTGAACCCCATCCTCAAAAAATCGATAATATCGATCGATGTCGATTGATCCAACTTCAGATTCGTGTTCAGCGACCTCGATTACCCCCAGGGCCGAAGTTTCGTGCCGCTTGAACGTCATCTTCAAAAAATCGATAATATGGATCGATGTCGATTGATCCGACTTCAGATTCGTGTTCAGCGACCTCGATTACCCCCAGGGCCAAAGTTTCGCGCCACTTGAGCGTCATCCTCAAAAAAATCGATAATATCGATCGATATCGATTGGTCGACTTCAAATTCGAGTTCAGCGACCTCGATTACCCCCAGGGCCAAAGTTTCGCGCCACTTGAGCGTCATCCTCAAAAAATCGATAATATCGATCGATATCGATTGATCCGACTTCAGATTCGTGTTCAGCGACCTCGATTACCCCCAAGGCCGAAGTTTCGCGCCACTTGAACCCCATCCTCAAAAAATCGATAATATCGATCGATGTCGATTGATCCGACTTCAGATTCGTGTTCAGCGACCTCGATTACCCCCAGGGCCGAAGTTTCGTGCCGCTTGAACGTCATCTTCAAAAAATCGATAATATCGATCGATGTCGATTGATCCGACTTCAGATTCGTGTTCAGCGACCTCGATTACCCCCAGGGCCAAAGTTTCGCGCCACTTGAGCGTCATCCTCAAAAAAATCGATAATATCGATCGATATCGATTGGTCGACTTCAGATTCGTGTTCAGCGACCTCGATTACCCGCAGGGCCGAAGTTTCGCGCCGCTTAAACGCCATCCTCAAAAAATCGATAATATTGATCGATATCGATTGGTCGACTTCAAATTCGAGTTCAGCGACCTCGATTACCCCCAGGGCCAAAGTTTCGCGCCACTTGAGCGTCATCCTCAAAAAATCGATAATATCGATCGATATCGATTGGTCGACTTCAAATTCGAGTTCAGCGACCTCGATTACCCCCAGGGCCAAAGTTTCGCGCCACTTGAGCGCCATCCTCAAAAAATCGATAATATCGATCGATATCGATTGGTCGACTTCAGATTCGTGTTCAGCGACCTCGATTACCCCCAGGGCTGAAGTTTCGCGCCACTTGAGCGCCATCCTCAAAAAATCGATAATATCGATCGATATCGATTGGTCGACTTCAGATTCGTGTTCAGCGACCTCGATTACCCCCAGGGCCGAAGTTTCGCGCCGCTTAAACGCCATCCTCAAAAAATCGATAATATTGATCGATATCGATTGGTCGACTTCAAATTCGAGTTCAGCGACCTCGATTACCCCCAGGGCCAAAGTTTCGCGCCACTTGAGCGTCATCCTCAAAAAAAATCGATAATATCGATCGATATCGATTGGTCGACTTCAAATTCGAGTTCAGCGACCTCGATTACCCCCAGGGCCAAAGTTTCGCGCCACTTAAGCGTCATCCTCAAAAAATCGATAATATCGATCGATGTCGATTGATCCGACTTCAGATTCGTGTTCAGCGACCTCGATTACCCCCAGGGCCGAAGTTTCGCGCCGCTTAAACGCCATCCTCAAAAAATCGATAATATTGATCGATATCGATTGGTCGACTTCAAATTCGAGTTCAGCGACCTCGATTACCCCCAGGGCCAAAGTTTCGCGCCACTTGAGCGTCATCCTCAAAAAATCGATAATATCGATCGATATCGATTGGTCGACTTCAAATTCGAGTTCAGCGACCTCGATTACCCCCAGGGCCAAAGTTTCGCGCCACTTGAGCGCCATCCTCAAAAAATCGATAATATCGATCGATATCGATTGGTCGACTTCAGATTCGTGTTCAGCGACCTCGATTACCCCCAGGGCTGAAGTTTCGCGCCACTTGAGCGCCATCCTCAAAAAATCGATAATATCGATCGATATCGATTGGTCGACTTCAGATTCGTGTTCAGCGACCTCGATTACCCCCAGGGCTGAAGTTTCGCGCCACTTGAGCGCCATCCTCAAAAAATCGATAATATCGATCGATATCGATTGGTCGACTTCAGATTCGTGTTCAGCGACCTCGATTACCCCCAGGGCCGAAGTTTCGCGCCGCTTAAACGCCATCCTCAAAAAATCGATAATATTGATCGATATCGATTGGTCGACTTCAAATTCGAGTTCAGCGACCTCGATTACCCCCAGGGCCAAAGTTTCGCGCCACTTGAGCGTCATCCTCAAAAAAAATCGATAATATCGATCGATGTCGATTGATCCGACTTCAGATTCGTGTTCAGCGACCTCGATTACCCCCAGGGCCGAAGTTTCGTGCCGCTTGAACGTCATCTTCAAAAAATCGATAATATCGATCGATGTCGATTGATCCGACTTCAGATTCGTGTTCAGCGACCTCGATTACCCCCAGGGCCAAAGTTTCGCGCCACTTGAGCGTCATCCTCAAAAAAATCGATAATATCGATCGATATCGATTGGTCGACTTCAGATTCGTGTTCAGCGACCTCGATTACCCCCAGGGCCGAAGTTTCGCGCCGCTTAAACGCCATCCTCAAAAAATCGATAATATTGATCGATATCGATTGGTCGACTTCAAATTCGAGTTCAGCGACCTCGATTACCCCCAGGGCCAAAGTTTCGCGCCACTTGAGCGTCATCCTCAAAAAATCGATAATATCGATCGATATCGATTGGTCGACTTCAAATTCGAGTTCAGCGACCTCGATTACCCCCAGGGCCAAAGTTTCGCGCCACTTGAGCGCCATCCTCAAAAAATCGATAATATCGATCGATATCGATTGGTCGACTTCAGATTCGTGTTCAGCGACCTCGATTACCCCCAGGGCTGAAGTTTCGCGCCACTTGAGCGCCATCCTCAAAAAATCGATAATATCGATCGATATCGATTGGTCGACTTCAGATTCGTGTTCAGCGACCTCGATTACCCCCAGGGCCGAAGTTTCGCGCCGCTTAAACGCCATCCTCAAAAAATCGATAATATTGATCGATATCGATTGGTCGACTTCAAATTCGAGTTCAGCGACCTCGATTACCCCCAGGGCCAAAGTTTCGCGCCACTTGAGCGTCATCCTCAAAAAAAAATCGATAATATCGATCGATATCGATTGGTCGACTTCAAATTCGAGTTCAGCGACCTCGATTACCCCCAGGGCCAAAGTTTCGCGCCACTTAAGCGTCATCCTCAAAAAATCGATAATATCGATCGATGTCGATTGATCCGACTTCAGATTCGTGTTCAGCGACCTCGATTACCCCCAAGGCCGAAGTTTCGCGCCACTTGAACCCCATCCTCAAAAAATCGATAATATCGATCGATGTCGATTGATCCAACTTCAGATTCGTGTTCAGCGACCTCGATTACCCCCAGGGCCGAAGTTTCGTGCCGCTTGAACGTCATCTTCAAAAAATCGATAATATGGATCGATGTCGATTGATCCGACTTCAGATTCGTGTTCAGCGACCTCGATTACCCCCAGGGCCAAAGTTTCGCGCCACTTGAGCGTCATCCTCAAAAAAATCGATAATATCGATCGATATCGATTGGTCGACTTCAAATTCGAGTTCAGCGACCTCGATTACCCCCAGGGCCAAAGTTTCGCGCCACTTGAGCGTCATCCTCAAAAAATCGATAATATCGATCGATATCGATTGATCCGACTTCAGATTCGTGTTCAGCGACCTCGATTACCCCCAAGGCCGAAGTTTCGCGCCACTTGAACCCCATCCTCAAAAAATCGATAATATCGATCGATGTCGATTGATCCGACTTCAGATTCGTGTTCAGCGACCTCGATTACCCCCAGGGCCGAAGTTTCGCGCCACTTGAGCGCCATCCTCAAAAAATCGATAATATCGATCGATATCGATTGGTCGACTTCAGATTCGTGTTCAGCGACCTCGATTACCCCCAGGGCCGAAGTTTCGCGCCGCTTAAACGCCATCCTCAAAAAATCGATAATATCGATCGATATCGATTGGTCGACTTCAGATTCGTGTTCAGCGACCTCGATTACCCCCAGGGCCGAAGTTTCGCGCCGCTTAAACGCCATCCTCAAAAAATCGATAATATTGATCGATATCGATTGGTCGACTTCAAATTCGAGTTCAGCGACCTCGATTACCCCCAGGGCCAAAGTTTCGCGCCACTTAAGCGTCATCCTCAAAAAATCGATAATATCGATCGATGTCGATTGATCCGACTTCAGATTCGTGTTCAGCGACCTCGATTACCCCCAAGGCCGAAGTTTCGCGCCACTTGAACCCCATCCTCAAAAAATCGATAATATCGATCGATGTCGATTGATCCAACTTCAGATTCGTGTTCAGCGACCTCGATTACCCCCAGGGCTGAAGTTTCGCGCCACTTGAGCGCCATCCTCAAAAAATCGATAATATGGATCGATGTCGATTGATCCGACTTCAGATTCGTGTTCAGCGACCTCGATTACCCCCAGGGCCAAAGTTTCGCGCCACTTGAGCGTCATCCTCAAAAAAATCGATAATATCGATCGATATCGATTGGTCGACTTCAAATTCGAGTTCAGCGACCTCGATTACCCCCAGGGCCAAAGTTTCGCGCCACTTGAGCGTCATCCTCAAAAAATCGATAATATCGATCGATATCGATTGGTCGACTTCAAATTCGAGTTCAGCGACCTCGATTACCCCCAGGGCCAAAGTTTCGCGCCACTTGAACCCCATCCTCAAAAAATCGATAATATCGATCGATGTCGATTGATCCGACTTCAGATTCGTGTTCAGCGACCTCGATTACCCCCAGGGCCGAAGTTTCGTGCCGCTTGAACGTCATCTTCAAAAAATCGATAATATCGATCGATATCGATTGGTCGACTTCAAATTCGAGTTCAGCGACCTCGATTACCCCCAGGGCCAAAGTTTCGCGCCACTTGAGCGTCATCCTCAAAAAATCGATAATATCGATCGATATCGATTGGTCGACTTCAGATTCGTGTTCAGCGACCTCGATTACCCCCAGGGCCGAAGTTTCGCGCCGCTTAAACGCCATCCTCAAAAAATCGATAATATCGATCGATATCGATTGGTCGACTTCAGATTCGTGTTCAGCGACCTCGATTACCCCCAGGGCTGAAGTTTCGCGCCACTTGAGCGCCATCCTCAAAAAATCGATAATATCGATCGATATCGATTGGTCGACTTCAGATTCGTGTTCAGCGACCTCGATTACCCCCAGGGCTGAAGTTTCGCGCCACTTGAGCGCCATCCTCAAAAAATCGATAATATCGATCGATATCGATTGGTCGACTTCAGATTCGTGTTCAGCGACCTCGATTACCCCCAGGGCCGAAGTTTCGCGCCGCTTAAACGCCATCCTCAAAAAATCGATAATATTGATCGATATCGATTGGTCGACTTCAAATTCGAGTTCAGCGACCTCGATTACCCCCAGGGCCAAAGTTTCGCGCCACTTAAGCGTCATCCTCAAAAAATCGATAATATCGATCGATATCGATTGGTCGACTTCAAATTCGAGTTCAGCGACCTCGATTACCCCCAGGGCCAAAGTTTCGCGCCACTTGAGCGCCATCCTCAAAAAATCGATAATATCGATCGATATCGATTGGTCGACTTCAGATTCGTGTTCAGCGACCTCGATTACCCCCAGGGCTGAAGTTTCGCGCCACTTGAGCGCCATCCTCAAAAAATCGATAATATCGATCGATATCGATTGGTCGACTTCAGATTCGTGTTCAGCGACCTCGATTACCCCCAGGGCCGAAGTTTCGCGCCGCTTAAACGCCATCCTCAAAAAATCGATAATATGGATCGATGTCGATTGATCCGACTTCAGATTCGTGTTCAGCGACCTCGATTACCCCCAGGGCCAAAGTTTCGCGCCACTTGAGCGCCATCCTCAAAAAATCGATAATATCGATCGATATCGATTGGTCGACTTCAGATTCGTGTTCAGCGACCTCGATTACCCCCAGGGCTGAAGTTTCGCGCCACTTGAGCGCCATCCTCAAAAAATCGATAATATCGATCGATATCGATTGGTCGACTTCAGATTCGTGTTCAGCGACCTCGATTACCCCCAGGGCCGAAGTTTCGCGCCGCTTAAACGCCATCCTCAAAAAATCGATAATATTGATCGATATCGATTGGTCGACTTCAAATTCGAGTTCAGCGACCTCGATTACCCCCAGGGCCAAAGTTTCGCGCCACTTGAGCGTCATCCTCAAAAAATCGATAATATCGATCGATATCGATTGGTCGACTTCAGATTCGAGTTCAGCGACCTCGATTACCCCCAGGGCCAAAGTTTCGCGCCACTTGAGCGCCATCCTCAAAAAATCGATAATATCGATCGATATCGATTGGTCGACTTCAGATTCGTGTTCAGCGACCTCGATTACCCCCAGGGCTGAAGTTTCGCGCCACTTGAGCGCCATCCTCAAAAAATCGATAATATCGATCGATATCGATTGGTCGACTTCAGATTCGTGTTCAGCGACCTCGATTACCCCCAGGGCTGAAGTTTCGCGCCACTTGAGCGCCATCCTCAAAAAATCGATAATATCGATCGATATCGATTGGTCGACTTCAGATTCGTGTTCAGCGACCTCGATTACCCCCAGGGCCGAAGTTTCGCGCCGCTTAAACGCCATCCTCAAAAAATCGATAATATTGATCGATATCGATTGGTCGACTTCAAATTCGAGTTCAGCGACCTCGATTACCCCCAGGGCCAAAGTTTCGCGCCACTTAAGCGTCATCCTCAAAAAATCGATAATATCGATCGATATCGATTGGTCGACTTCAAATTCGAGTTCAGCGACCTCGATTACCCCCAGGGCCAAAGTTTCGCGCCACTTGAGCGCCATCCTCAAAAAATCGATAATATCGATCGATATCGATTGGTCGACTTCAGATTCGTGTTCAGCGACCTCGATTACCCCCAGGGCTGAAGTTTCGCGCCACTTGAGCGCCATCCTCAAAAAATCGATAATATCGATCGATATCGATTGGTCGACTTCAGATTCGTGTTCAGCGACCTCGATTACCCCCAGGGCTGAAGTTTCGTGCCGCCGACGTGTTCGGCACGTCTGCGGCTCGCCATGCATGGTTGCCGACGTGTTTGGCACGTCTACGGCTCGCCATGCGCGGTCGCCGACGTGTTCGGCACGTCTGCGGCTCGCCATGCACGGTTTCCGACGTGCACGGCACGTCTACGGCTCGCCATGCAGGGTTGCCGACGTGTTTGGCACGTCTACGGCTCGCCATGCAGGGTTGCCGACGTGTTTGGCACGTCTACGGCTCGCCATGCATGGTTGCCGACGTGTTTGGCACGTCTACGGCTCGCCATGCAGGGTTGCCGACGTGTTCGGCACGTCTCCGGCTCGCCATGCACGGTTGCCGACGTGCTCGGCACGTCTACGGCTCGCCATGCAGGGTTGCCGACGTGTTTGGCACGTCTACGGCTCGCCATGCAGGGTTGCCGACGTGTTTGGCACGTCTACGGCTCGCCATGCAGGGTTGCCGACGTGCTCGGCACGTCTACGGCTCGCCATGCACGGTTGCCGACGTGTTTGGCACGTCTCCGGCTCGCCATGCGCGGTCGCCGACGTGTTCGGCACGTCTGCGGCTCGCCATGCGCGGTCGCCGACGTGTTCGGCACGTCTACGGCTCGCCATGCGCGGTCGCCGACGTGTTCGGCACGTCTGCGGCTCGCCATGCACGGTCGCCGACGTGTTCGGCACGTCTGCGGCTCGCCATGCACGGTCGCCGACGTGTTCGGCTGCCGCGCCCCAACTCAAAGTCGGACGGACGGACGGTGTGACACACACACACAGTGGCACACACACACAGTGACACACACACACACGCTTGCTCCTTTATATATAGTAGGATGTTCTCTCATCCTGTCTTTAATGTTTCGAGAGGTAACTCCCACGTATTGTACGTTACAGGTGTTGCAGCTAATGCAGTATACTACCGATTTGCTTTTACAGTTAGTATTTTGTGCTTTGTAAGTATTAATACAAAGGTTAGTAACCGATGAAATTAAAAAATGCTCGAAATTAATTTGTTTGCAATAGTTACAATTGGAATTACATGAAGACCCTTTGTTAGTATTACCAAAATTTCTTAAAACGTAGTTATTGTTGCTCCGTTCTCTAGATCTGACGAATTTGTTGCGGGTATAATACATTTCTATGTTATTTGTTGCTTGACTTGTAGACCTTAAGTACTTGGGAGGTCTAGCCCAAGTACAGTGAGCAGTTTCCCATAAGAGTTTTAGTGGGCTGCCCTACGGGGTTGTCAGACTCGTTTTGTACCCTAACGGTACGGCTAGCACTGGAGGCGCCAAAACAAACTGCTCACGACTATTTTGACTTTTATAAACCCCATCAGCGCTAACTCCTATTTTTAGTATAAGGGTAGGTCCTCTTTTTGTGTGTAGTGAAGGTGTTGTAGAGGGGATGTCTGTGGTCCCCATTTTTTAGGAAAATAGAAAATAAAAAATTAAAAGAAGGGAAAAAGGGGGTGGTTAAATATGTCGTAAATATGGAGCAACAACATAAGGGTACCATGCAATAAAACTTTGTAGTGTTATTAAAGATGAATTATATTTCGGCATATGTCACTGAACTGATAATTTATTGTGTAGAAGAGTATACATCTATGTGTAATTAATAAAATAAGAAATGTATATTAGATAGATAATATTTATTTGAAAAATACCAGAACGCCAACTTGGCGCATTCTTTTCTTCAACACGTTCACTTCATTGAAGCGAAAAGATCTGCGCTCTGACAAGTATTTTACTCATTTACTCATCATTTTCTTCCACTGATCATGTAGGATCCTATTCTGAGTTCACGCTGGTGCCTTCTTCATCGTTTACTTTAATGCTTCTATTGCGAAGCTCGCAAAATGGACGAGAAATTCCTTGCTCTTCTTTTGTTCTCATTCTCATTTCTCATCTCCTCCTGTCTCGTAGGGTCCCGCGAGGTATGCAAGGAGGTAATTTCTCCAAAAGGCTTTCCAAAACAACTGCTTGTGAGAATGTAATTTGGAAGGTAGATCGGTATTACCCTTAACGACCGCGAGGTCGAATTTTTTTCGCCCGACGCAGTTGTTATTTAAGACACTGATCACCCACCCACATGCATGGGTGGTGGGGTCATAATCACCGATTTTACCCAAACTTTGCCCAGAAAAGTTATTTAAGGCACTGATCATTTATATTAAGTTCGCTTTTAAAAATTCGATTGATTACGGTGGGCTACTTAGACACTTAGATGGCCCGTCTTCTTCGGTCGTGCGGGTCGCAGCATCGCTTCCATTCGTATCGCTTTCTCATCGTCGTAGTCCAGGATGTTGTTGCCATTCGAACTTGGTGACGCTGACGAGCTGCTTGATTCATTCTAACCTGAAATGCCAGTTGGATCAGCCCACCTTGTTGGAGGTCACCACAAGGACGCTTGGCTTCCATTGGCGGATTACGGTAGGTGTTGCTAAGCAAGGGTCACTCACTCATGCTCACCCATACCTACAGTATCCAACCTTGATCGAAATTCTAAAAACAGACCTCACATAAGTGGCTTAAATAACCTATTTAGGCGTTGTCAAGGGGAAGAAACTTTTCCTCCTCTGGAGTCCTAAAAGTACGGTAGTAGTTATGAATCAGGCTTCACTTTGAATAAATTGATTTGGTTGATTATGGTGGCTCTTTTTTTTACGAAGTGCAAACTCTTGCACCGCAGGAGAGTCGAACCCCAAACCACACCACTGTCCGTCATTTATTGCTGTTTGCTAGTTTCTCCCCATGCATCTTCCGAAGACTACAGTAATCGGCATCACCTGTATCACCTGTCGTCCCGTTGATCATCGACTTGCTCGAGCAAGCGCCAGCAGCGTCTCCATTCGTCCCTGTCGCGTGCCAGAGTGATCCAATGGATCCTCCTCGCTCGAGGGACACGAAGGGCGTCATATCGGTCGTTCAGGGCTTTCACGAAGAAGTTCGACCAACGCGTTGGTGGGCGTCCTGGTGTTCTCTTGACATCCCGTGGAATCCAGTCAGTGATGCTCTCGTCCAGCGGGTGTCTGCGAATCGCATCACGTGGCCGGCCCACATAATTTTTGACGACTTGGCCCATGCGACAGCGTCTCCGATCTTAGAACGTCGGCAAAGGTCGGAACTCCGGAGATCTTCTTTCACTTGCGTGAATCGTGTCACTCCGAGCATCGTCCTCTCGATGCCATGCTGCGCGACGCTGATCACGTGTTCCTCCTGCTTTCGTACATCCCGGGTCTCTGAGGCGTACGTTAGGACAGGAAGAGCAGTGGAGTCGAATTGGTGGGCACGGAGTTGGACGTTCTTCGTCTTCTTCACGACTCCTTCGACGCTCTTGAAGGCTCCCCAAGCCGCTCGTTTCCTCCTGCTCAGCTCTGGTGCTAGGTCGTTGGCCATGTTGACTTCGCGATCCAGATATTAGGTTGGAAAAAAAGTCTCTTCACACTTCGAAATTTTTTTTACCCTTCCCCTTGTAAACGCACTAGCCAATGTTGATTGCTGATTTCGTAATCCTATCACACTTGTCTACCGTTCGCACGCGGACACAGGTTAAGACTCTTCTTGTAATTCGTTATCCACCCAATCTTCCGAACTCAATGCCAGATCTACCTCATGGCCGTTTTCAGCACGGCATTCTTCATGAATTCATTAAAGAATCCACAGCACGTCAGGCAGCAGACCAAATTAACCATATATATGGCTTGGGATCTACTACTCATCGCGCCTGTTATGAGTGGTTCGGAAAGTCTTTAAAAGGAGATTATTCACTGAGGGCAAAGCATGGTCAGGAAGGCCAACTGGATTGGACGACAGTGAACTACACCATCTTCTTCGTACCGATAGTTGGCAGACGACACGTCAGCTGGCAGAGAAGCTCGAAGTGTCTCATAGGATAGTAGGAATCCATCTGAAGAATCTTGGCTTTCATGGAAATTTGGAGCTTGGATTCCACATGCCCTGTCAGACACTCAGAAAGGTCGACAGCTCTCCATCGCTGCTTCTCTTCTGTCCAGATAAGGAAGAAAATCGTTTCTTCCGCGGATTGTGACAGGCGAAGAGTCCTGGGTTCTGTGTGCCAACTTCCGAGGAAAAGGCAATGGGTACAAAAGGGAGAGAGCCCTAAGTCTGATCTCAAGCCCAATGTTCACGAAAGGAAGATTCTCTTCAGTGTTTGGTGGGATATCAGAGAAGTGATTTATCGGCAAACTCTCAGAAGTGGAGAGACACTTACTGCTGTCACATACTGCGGCCACCTCCACAAAGTCGTCGCAACTCTCTAAGAAAACAGGCCGGAGAAGTCGAAGGTGATGATCCTGCATGACGATGCAAAACTACATGTTGCAAGACTCACAAGAGAAACAATAAAGGAGCTGGGCTGGGAGGTAATGTCACATCTACCGTATAGCCCTAACCTCGTTCGTGCCGACTACCATCTCTTCCGTGCTTTCAAGCAAGAAATTGGAGAGAAATATTTTGGAACTGATGAAGACCTCAAAAATTGGATTCATCAATGGTTCGACTCCAGAACTGCAGTCTTTTAAGCGAGAGGAATTGGAAAATTACCCAGTCTTTGGAGAAGTGTAGTGGGACAAAATAGAGTTTATCTCAGTTGATTTGACTTTGTAGTTGTGAAGTAATAAATCTTTGAAAAAAATGAAAAGACTTTTTTTCCAACCTAATACACATAGCTGGAGCATTCGGAGATGTTCGTTCCGTTGAGCGAGAATGGGGCATCAGAAACTCGTCCGTTTCTCATATATCGTCTTCGCAAGAGTCGGTTGCAGTCTAACGATCATACATACACGATTGAAATCGGCCAGAATTCGCTTCGCCTGACTGATGCTCGATGGTATGAGCACGATGTCGTCAGCGAAGCGCAGATGGTGCAGCTGCCTGCCGTCGACCTTCACTCCCATGTCTTCCCATTCTAGTTCGCGCATGGCGTTTTCGAGGGTGGCGCTGAAGAGCTTCGGGGATATGGTATCCCCTTGCCGAACCCCTCTCTTCATGTCGACGACGACGTCGTTGTAGAATGGAGAGATCTTGGTCGTGAATCCACTGCACAGCTCTCGAAGGACTCTGATGTACTGAGTAGGAACACCCTGAGTGAGCAGGGCGTCGACAGTAATCGGGAGATATTTCAAATACGGATATCGTATTCAAGCGCACTCCAGATAGCCTCCCTCCAGTCAGGCGAGGTTAGGTGACAACTTTCGACGTCTTCTCGACCTCCCGATGTACTGCCACTCCAGATTGTAGGAGAGTACATCAACGCCACGGCTCTACTAATTTACAACCGCACTATCTAATTCAATCAAGGGCTGGATTTCCCTTGCCTTCAATGTACCAATTTCTCCACCGGGACTTCATCGAAGGCTTTGGAGAAGTCCATATGCACAACATCGGTGCGTTTTTTCCTAGGCAGTCTTCGGCAATTAAGGGATGTTAAGCATAACGGTTCCCCCGGGCCCGAATTTCGAAAAGCCAAGGTGAACAGGTCTGTAGTCCCTCGGATCATTTTGCAGAGCTTTTGAGTTTCAAAACTTCCACCTAACTCGAGCATCCACTCTCATGTAAATGAAATTGAAGATGTGTTCTAGAGGTGGATCTATATGGTAGATAACCTTCTCTATGAAGCTGTAAAAGTGAACTGCAGGTATATTGAAAAACAATTGCTATTTGGGCAACATTTTAATATTCTCATCCTTATGGAGCCATGAAGTAGAGCTCATTTGCAGCAAATGAGACAGTTCCCCATTGTCATTGATCAGTGTACTGTCCTCTGCAATCTGTTTCTTTTTAAAACTTTCTGGAAGGCGTCAGCCATCAGCTCAGCTTTACTCCAATCCGTTGAGATCAGGGGTCAGATTCATAAACCGTTACCCGGCCGGTAAGCGGTTGATGAATCTGGCCCTAGGTTTCCATCGGCAGTGACTAATGGTAAGTCAGGGAGTAAGTAATAAAGTGAATTGAAGAGTATTAAACCAGAAAACTTTTTATTTCTCTCAAAGCTGCTCGTTTCGCCACCTATCTCCACACTCCTATCTCTATCTTTTAGTTATAACATCACAAGTTCATTGTCTCTTCATGAACGTGAGTTCATTTTCAGCAACTTCCGCTAATTATTAAGTCCAATGTCGTTGCCGTCATTCTTGACAATGCAGTTCGTGTTGTCCCAAAATTCGGACCAAACTGGTTGGATTCGCGCTCAACAATTCTTCCAAGTATCTTGGGAATCAGTTTTTTTTTGTATAAAGTGTGAAGGTCGCCGGTGGCCAAACCCATTGTGTGGTGTGATGCGCACGCGTTCTACTTCTACGAGACATAGTAGAGGCGAACTGAATCCTTGTGTAGCCTATCCAGTGAATTGTAATATTAGTGTTTTATCCTTCTGTAGTGGTCTGGTACCAATTCGCGAGTCACTGAGAGCCATTGAGCAGTACAAGGCTTGGCTGCTGGAGAGATCCCGAACATTAGGTCGGTCCGATGTGTACGCGACGGCCGGCGTTTTCTCCGACTCCGCTACACACGTCCTTTGAGAATCTTGCATGAACCGTAATGTATGACGCACAAAGATATGTCTGCACTGATACTTTCGTGGCAGGAACACCTTCAATTGGGAGAGAGATCTCATCCTCCACGCCCCTGTTTGCGACGCCGCTGGGAATCGGGATCGGAACGCCAATGTTGAATCCCAATGTTGGGAACAGCCAGTCAGGACTAGAAATGGCAGTTTCAGGTAAGCAACGCGAATTCTGGTGTTCCGGAAAATTCAAACGTGGCTAAATGTGTGTTTAAGCGGCTGACAGCGGAGTGCCGGCTTCTGAAGCCGGCGGTCAGTCGGCGTCCAGCGAGGGTGGTGTAGCAGGAGCTAACGCTTCGGCCGGACTTTGGACGCGTTTCCGCGCCCAGGTATCCTTTCACGGCTGACTTTACTCGTTTTCGGAACTCCCACCATTGTGAAAACACAGCTCTCGCTTTTCAGGCGAACATGTGGATGGAATTGGCAGAGCTGTTTCTCGCAGAAGGACGATTGAACGATGTTGGTCCCTGTGTAGAACAGGCGGCAGTTCTGTTCCCACAAGCGCACCAAGTGCTCTACCTTAAGGTTGGTACGCGGACATTGGTGACCGATCGTCGCAGAGCTACTAAAGGGAGGAATAACTCATTCCTGTCGTTCTTTAGGGCCGACTTTGCGCAGCAAGAGCTGAGAGAGTGGTAGACGATGCAGCAGCTGCAAAACTTCGCATGGAGGCTAATGTAAATTCTTGACCTTTCGTGGATTTCAAGGTTTTCAATGAATCTGGTAGCATTTCAGGCGTCACTGTTATCTGCGCTGGCGCTTTGTCCTTCTCATACGCCCAGTCTCTTTCATCTTGCCCAACTGTACACTTCCGAAGGAAACATTGCTATGGCTGAGCAGATGTTCAGGTAAAAATCTTGATGTTAGCTGAATTTTAAGTGCAGTGACCAGTTTCGGATACCTTTGGATTGGTGAGGGTCTGGCCTTTCTAGTAAGATCGAGAGTGCTCAGGACGAAGAAATCGCGGAGTGTATGGCGACATTGACCGTAGTCCCCTTGACGAGCTCGTCCACGTTTTTGTTTCGTAAATCGCAAACTACGTTTTGCAAGACTGAAGCTCCCCCTTTCTTGTTAGCCTTTTACAAGCGCTCTTCCTACAATTGAAAGATTTGACAGAACATTTGGCTCTACCTAGTTTAAGCTTCAGGTTGACGGCCAGCAAGCCGATGGGAAACCACGGACAACCCCTCTGGGCGCGTGTAGCGCAGTCGAAGGAGGCGCGACTGCGGCGTGCACCCGATACCAGGTTCCTGGTTCGGATTTCCCGCCCAGGCCAACCAAGCCTTCCATCCCTCTGGGGTCGGTGAATTGGTATCAGACGTGTCTGGGAAGGATGAAGCGCTGATTCATCGGCTGGCCACCGCAAGTCATTGTATTGCCAAATACGCTTCAAATCGCCTCCACGACATCCTGTAGAAGTAGAATGCGCTGGCGCATCCCAGAAGGGATTGAGTAACGCCGTCCTTTATCCTTTATCCTTTACCTAGTTTAAGACGCAGCTAGCTGTTTTGACACCTGTGAACGTTATCCTTCCCTCGGCGTCGTGTAATGGACGGATCATTTTCCAGTGCAGTAGCGCCTCCGCTGCCCATCGAGGTGACGAAGGCACGGTGCAAAGCATGTAGGAGAGCAATGAAGATATGGGCTCTACGCTAGCCTCTGTTTTACTAGGAGATCTGGAAGTGTAGACCTTGCTAACCCTGTAACAACCAAAGGTTCGGCGCTGAGCATAACCGTTTTCTCGCAGTAAATCCACAAAGCATTGATTTCGCAAGGTTAGGTCTTTCCTCCCCAATTGTCGGCGCCGCCTATATCTGCGGTTTTAGGAGCAGCAGCACCCAAAGTTTGATAGTTGCTGTACGCTTTTATCTCTCGATATATAACATCATGCGATAATCCGTATTCGCGGTCGTGGGAGAAGCTTTTCTCAATGAGCGCGAAAATTTCCGTTGCAGGGAGCTGGTCCGCGTGGACCCACTGAATTGTCAGTGGTGGCAGGAGCTGGGCTGTTGTCTGATGCGTCGCAGCAACGTCAGTCGGGCGATGGAGTGCTTCTCGGCCGCCTCGCAGCTCGACCGCTCGACGCCTCTGCTTCCGTTCGCCTCGATTCCTCTCGTCTTTCCATCCTCATTCTAGTCCGAACACACCAGAAGGGAGAGTTCTACGTAATAGAAACCATCCCTATGATTCGGGTACTTAAATGTTACACTTAGCTCACTTATTAGTCATAAATCTGTGTTCTCCCCGTACGAAAAATGTGTCTATTCATAGCCAATTTTGTCGGTTGCTATTTTTCATGTATATATGTTTGCATGTGTTTACGAAAGTGGTGGAAATACAGTTCATAGAAGGGATGAGGCAATCTGTCCTGATGTCACTGGCGTGTTACAAGAATTCATCAATTCATCCCTCCAGTGGGTGTTTTGCGGATGGGAGCTGTTTCTGAGGTGTTGTTTTAGGGCATTCGAATCTCTTCCTTAGAGAGCAGAGAACAGTGATTTGAGATGGTTATATGTTCGCAGTATCGTTTCACTGCTGTTGACGCACCGCTTCTTACAAAGATTTCCATCCGACGCCTTCATTCTTTAACCAGGAATCCCTGGCGCGACATCGGTGACACTTCTCAACCCGGATGTCCTTTCCGCGGCATCGTTGACACCTATTCTGAACCTAGACACTGACTGCGCGACATGGGTGACACAACCCCTGAAGCCAGACGCATGTTGAGCGCAGACGGTGAGATGTCTTCTCAACCCAGACGCCCTTTGCGTGAAATCGGCGACACGTCTTCTGACGCACGCGACACGACGTGGGTCACACCTCGTCTCAACCCGGATGGCTACTACTCGACGTTTACGAAAGGCCAGATGGAGAGATGGAAGGACAGAGACAACCGCTTACTCTTTCATATATGTATAGTAGGATTTGGCTTCTGGTGAAGTTTCTTTCCACTTTTCGTTGAGGATGACGGTAGCGGGTTCTTGCAGAAGAGGTGACGTCAAATAGAATTGATATCACCTGTACTTGTGATCCTTTGGTCCTTTTGATTATCGATTGCCTTGTTGCTCCTCTCAGAAGCGACACGAAGGGTGTCGGATTTTTTGCTGGGCTCTTGCAATGGTGACCGATCAACGGGAGAGTCAGGAGGTACACCCGCCCCTGCTGGGGGGCGTGCGATCTTCCTCTCATTCCCCTTGCTCGCCCACCCCAACTCCCTATGCTTTACCGAGAGTCTAACGGCTGCCTTACGAAACCTTTGACACGCAAAACAAAAGTTTCCGGTCCGCTGAACAGCGGTGTACCTCTTGACGCCACGCCCCCCAGCAGGGGGCGGGTGTACCTCCTGTCGCGCTGCCCCGACCAACGCGTGTATTGGTGTTTCGTGTTCTATTCTTCTGACACCCTGTGAGGGTGCTACCCTTCGTGGGCGCTGCAGCGGATCCTTTGTTGCTCAATTACTGTCACAATTTTTATGTTCAAATTCTGGCCTGTAAAGAAGAACGGCATTTGCGGAGTGGTTTCCCAATGTCCTTTCTTCTTTCCTAGGCTGTGGAGGAGACGGTAACGCCGAAACGAGATGGGCCGCTGTGCCACTCTTGGTGGACAGCATGAGGCAACCCCGACTAACCGGAACTGCCCATGTGGAGATCTGTGTAAAGTCGGGCTTGGACGGTGTTTCTACGTCCAGTTCCAGTCAGTATAGACCTCTTCCAATAAAGGATGGGTGGTGGAAGTTATTCCGTTTGCCGCTGGTCATTTGCTGTTCCGAGAAGAGCATGTACCACCTCTCACCCCGCATTGTCTTAAGGAATCGAAGTGTCGGTATCTCATCGGAGCTCTTAAGTGCTCATCACAACGGATTGGTCATTTGGCTTAGAAGATCATTTCCGTATGGCAGTTTCTCGATGGAATGCACTACGTGGTCGATTCAGCAATTCGTCGCGAACTCTGCACTTCGGCGGTGTCCCTTATCCTCAAACCTCGGCGGAGGTCGTAACTCCTGAGGCCTCTCACTTGCGGTAGTCGCTTCTATCCGAGCGTCGTCCCTCGATTTCTCCTTACGTAGCGCTAAATGTGGTGTAGAATAACGATGAAAACAATAAAGGACCGCATTATTCATTAATTCATTGTTGCACCCAGAGTGCGCCATTAAAAACACAGAAAAAGAGACAATAAAAAAAAAAACAGTAATCGGCTTTAAAACAACTAACACCAACAAATTGTTGTGAGCGTTTTGGACAAAACTATGAACTGCATTTGGATTAACAAAATTACTTCTGCAGATCTTTCAGAAGAGCCAGTGCAAAGGCTTGAAAAATATTGAAGTAAAAAGAAAGTGCCGGTATGGCGAAACAAAATATAATGTCGAAGTCTTTAACTAGGGTTGATAAAAAAATGTATTGACATAGGCAATAAAAGTGCAGCCGTTGGCATTCAGTATACCTATGGTGTGAGTTCCAGTATGCGGAAGTCACTCTCGAGCAACCTGAAGAGGGGATAACACCCAGGAGTCCGGCCGTATTCCGGTCATACCTAGGCGATCACTTGCTACATTGCGCTTCCTCTCTATGATGCTTCCACAGGAACTGAAATCAGACCAACCGCACTTGTATGATCTATCTAGATTCGGAGGTCGAGCAGAAGAAGAAAAGTACTTTAAGCAGCAAAAGGCTTAACGAAATAAGTTCAAAGAAAATTGGTATTTTGTAATACAGGTATAAATCCTTTGCGCTGGGGCTCTGAAAACTGCCAGACGCTAATGCGCGAGAATAGCAGACATAGTCATCCTAACAATAGAGTTATCTTAACAATAGCTGCGAGGAAAAAAAAACAGGATAGCATAAAGAGTTATCATTGCTCTAGAACACTAGGAGTAACTACTGCTGCACAGTATTGTTGTATTGGATGTAGCGATAGTGTCATACTTGTAGGTAGCGCGTCATCACTGTTGAAATGGTAGCGGGCGGCTGGATCTGAAGCAAGATGTGAATCGATAGTAAATGAATCAAGATGAATACCGATATTAACAAGAAACGTCCCTGAGATATTGAAAGATGGCGTATCATCTATCGCGGCATGGGTTATGCCTTCCCATGCTAAACTGCCAGGTCACGATGGATATCTGAAGCCATAAGTGCAGAACAACATGCTCTATAATAAAGCTGATGACATTAGTTAATCCCTTTTTTTAAGTGAGCCATGCATTCTACATACTTCATCGTGGAGGTAATCGGAAGGCGTATTTAGCCCTTACAATGGCTTGCGGTGGTCAGCCGATAGACAAGTCATTGCTTTATTCTTCCCAGACAAGTCTGGCACGAGATCCCGAGGGAAAGAAGGCTTAGTTGGCCAGCGGGAAACCCGAACCAAGACGATGGTATCAGGAGCACACGATAGCCTGTGCCTACTCCGGCTGCGAAAATAACGGTAAGTGTCATTGTCATCATTTGTAATTTTGGTATAACAGGTAACCAACCGTCAACGAGTAGCTGAAATAGCAAGGAACAATCGGATTCCATCTGAAGAAACAAGGTGTAGAGGTCATTGGCCACATACATTGCGACTCCGAAGCAAAATCTTCGTGCAGTTGGTTGATTCAGAAAACGGAATTTTGGAACTTCCGGACAGTTGGATCAATTTTGAGAACCACGTATGGTTAGGAACCGTCCGGATAATGGTAATTTTCAGGCCTCCAGATACGTGATGCGGATAACAGCGATTTCGAGTCCACCGAATCTCTGACAGTGTACCAGCGCGAAAAACGTCCAACATGTTCTGAAAATTAGCGGATTCAGAAACATCAAAGTTTACTCTATTACTCACAACCTTCCAGCCTTCATCTATGGAAATGTTTAAGGCTTTATTTCTAATTCTGTTTTTTTTAGTCCGCTACATGCGCAGAGGTCATATTCAGCGAGAGTGGATTACTTCTGTTGTTATTAGCTTACGGTAATCGATAATTATCTTAGAGCCTTGAATCCAAACGTTTGATTAAGACGTGAGAAATGTCTGCTGTCCCTGTATCAACGAACTCCACATCTTATCCAAAAGCCTAACTGATGTCAGCTCTCTTAGTCTAAATTTTGTTTTTAAAGGTTTGATCTTCACCTGTATATCTGCTAAGGAACAACCATGTGTTCGATGCAGATTAGCCAGCACACGTTGTTACTTAGCAAGCTTGCACGGACGAAAATCGATTTTTAGGGTGCTTCCCCCTACTAAGAACTCGGAAACCAGCACCACTTGAGCAGCCTGGTTTGCGTAGTTTTCTTATTTCAATGTCTCTTGCTTATTTATTGTTTCTCTTCGTTATGACACCATTAAAATGGGGGGCCACCTCCAGCTAGGATTGCATCCTGTGTTTTATCCTTCCCAAACAACTATGGTATTAATTCAAGTCGTCTGGCACTGGCATCTGAGAAATGGAGAGGGTCGCTGGCTGAGCAGAAGATCCAAAATAGGGATGGGCGGAAATTTTGAAATTTTCCCAGAAAACAGAAAATCGCTTTCGTCAGAAAACAGAAAATCAGAAAACAGAAATTTTCGAAATTATCATACGACCTAAAGATCCATTTTTCCAGTAGCAAATGCTTTTGTATGATTAGAAATGTGGTCGGTGTGGACAAGCGTTTTTACTTGCAAGCATTTATAAAAATTTCTAAATCAAATACAATGAGTAAATTGTAAATCGTTACTCAAAGGTTCTAGGAATCTCGACATTTGAAATATGCAATATTACTCACCAGCTCCCTTTCACAGCTAATGTGTGCCGGATGTATCGATTGAACGTAGGTGTAGCGTGCGACTTTCCCAAGGAGCGATGGGAAAGAGGCGTGGCGTGCCCTTTCCCAAGGGCCGGAAGTGCCAGGAGCAATGGGAAAAGGCGTGGTTTGTATTTCGGCGCGAAAAGAAGCGTATAAATAGCGGGATGAGTTAGTTAAGTTGTTGTTCGATCTGGTACTGCTTGTCTTCGTGTCTTCGGCTGTCTACTCGTGATAAATCTCTTCTATTTGCCTGTGTGCCGAAATGCTGGGTTAGTCCCACGATTACTTGGGGGCCAATCCGCGCTGTACGTAGGACACAGAGCTTCTGCAGCTAGAAACCTCTAGGTTCGCTGCAAGGAAAGGTAGCTAGAATCCGACAGGGTCGCTACTAACAAAGAGAGGGCCAACTGTGCCCTCGAACAGTGCTACCTCTAGTCGAAGGAAGTTTGTACTCCAGCGAGTCACTTCGGGCACAGGTAATTCCAGCTGCAGTATCTGAAGAATTTCGTCACAACTGACTGTCGCAACTATTAGTCGCGGTTTTCACAGATACTGCACAGTTCTCAGACGTTTCTTGCAGAGATGTGTGACGATCAATACGACGAAGAGATGCTGTCACCGGAGAAAACAAGGACAGCGAGCATCGAGCAAGATGAGAATCTTCCAGCAGCAGAAAATGTGAGTGAAGTACAATACCTCACTAGTGAAGAGGTCGCTAAGCAGTTTAATAAGAGCTTAACAATGATTGTGGTCGAATGTGAGAGGGTTATGAGCCAGAAATATAGGACCACAGACGCGGTGAGAAATAGTGTTATGGACGCAGTGAGTAGACAAGTAAGAGTTGCGAAGGAAACAATCAAGAATCTTCTAGAACAAGCTACTGCGCAACAAAAAAGCCATACAGCGGCAAAATCGGTGCAAACGTTACACGCTGGCGACAATGTTGACGAAGCAGTAGTAGAATTACTAAAAGCAGCAAACCTTACACAGCCGCACCAACTAGAAACTTGCCTAGACGAAAGGATGGCTGATAGAGAAACGCTGCAAGTACTTTGTGATATAGCAGACTGTGAGAGGAGTGATCTGGTACAGCGAGTGCGAGAGATGAAAAGGGAAGTTGAGGACAGTGTGAACGAAGTTGCAAGATTGTGGAACTGCATTGATCAACAAGAACTTCAGGTACGCGAACTGACGGACGAACTTCGTGATCTGGGGCGCAGCAGAAGTCAACCTGCCACGAACGCTAGTGCCAATACCAGTCATGCACAAGGTAACTGTTCACTAACGGCGAGAGACTACAGCCGATTTGCGAATGCTGGCAGTATGTTGCAGGTGCAGTCGACTTCTCCCAGTGTGACCCGCATATGCTCATTGCCATCGCGAACAAGATGCTCCGAGAATAAAACAGGCAGCAGGTCTTTTGCGGACACAGGTACGGATTCACTCGCAGTTAACAGGAATGGGGTGAGCCTGCGCGATAGGGAGTCCAGCTCCGAGTTCGCGTTGGTTGAGTATATGAGAAGGCGGCCCTGCCTGTGTTAGAGCCATATACGGGTAGTGAGAAGCAAAGTTTTAAACGATTCGTCAATGACTTTACGATAAGGTATCACAAACCACAATGGGATGATAGAAGCTTGATCCAGCTTTTTGAAAGCTTCTTGAGAAGGAAAGCTCTCGTAACTTTCGAAACCCTGCCAAATGAGGTGAAGCAAGGTTGTTTCGAAGAGGTGATTCAGGCGATGAAAGACAGGTTGTGTGAAGAAGGAAACGCAGCTAGGGTTAAGGCAATCGCTCAACTTCGGAATCTCACGATTAGGCCCGACCAGTCGGTGGAGGAGTTCTGCGTTGCGCTGGAGGCCCTGGCTAACAAGGCGTATCCAGATGTGCCTGTAGAGGTAGTTTCGCTACAAAAAGCGGAAATATTGTTCAGACAGTTGGCTAGGTGGTCGGGTAGCTATTCCCTATCAGAAGCCATTGAAACTAGCGCAAGTCATGAGGCGTATGAGAACGTAAAAAAGGCGGCGTTAAGGTTGGAAAGGAACCGTGTTGCCGCAGCACAATGGACAAGGAATAGATTCCATACTGGTCCCCCCGATATGGGAAGTAAAAGTTCAGCTGGTAAAGTCCCGCTGATCGGTGACGTTAATAGGTCTACCAGTAGACATTTCCCCACAACGCAGACTATAAATAATGTGGTAGCAGGACCGGTAGCAGAGAGCCCCTAGCAGACACACCATCACCAACAAGTAGAGCCTGCTATTCTTGCGGAAAAAAGGGGCATCTGGCAAGGGAGTGCCGAAATCCTGGGCAGAGAGAGGCTAGCGATGCTCAACGCCGTCCACGAACCACCGGATGATAGAAATGGAAGTGAAGGCTTTACTAGACACGGGATCTGAGATGTCTATTATACCCGTCAAAGTGCTTCAAAAAGCTAGGAGAGAAGGCATCGATCTGGACATCCATGTTACCAAGATCCCCCGAATAGACGCGATTGTTCGCAATGCATCCGGAGAGATCATGACCTTCTTGGATACGATATGTGTGCCGGTAACAATGCACGGTAACACTCAACTCGTTCCATTTCATGTGGGTGACGGGTTAGATGAATTAGTCAATCATGGAACTAACGCCCTGGAACTATTTAACTTGAGACTGCAATCGGGAGACATGGAGAAGAAGGAAGAGCAATTTGAACCCGAGTCGGTAGACGCTGTAGTAGAGGAAAGAATCTTCATTTCCGCGCACAGTTCCAGGTTAGCGAACTTGGTGGGGAATACAACACCAGGCGAAAAATTTTTATGGTCAAATAACGATGCTATCGAACACGGAGTCTGCAAGGTGTCGGCAGACGGATCGACAGCAGTAAGAGTATGGAATACGACCGATGAAGCGAAGGTGCTGCACAAAGGAGAGGTTGTCGGAAAGTGGACTCAAGAGGAATGGGTGCCTGTTGATATTTTTGATAAGGGTGCCGACATGCTGGAAGAGGGCAATAGAAGGCAGGATTGCAACGAGGACAGAGTCGAAGAGTTGATAACGATTCTGAAAGAAAACACACCGATGACACCAGAATTGGAAGCTCTAGTACGGCAGTATGCTGACACATTTGCTGTAAGAGACTCGGAGCTGACGCAAACGAGCCTCGTTGAGCACGACATTAACACTGGCGATAGCCAGCCGATAAAACAGAAAACGCGCCCAGTCCCAATAGGAGCGCGAAAAGAATTCAAGGCGATTATTCAGGGACTGCTGGAACGAGGAGTAATAACGCGAAGCAACTCGGAGTGGGCATCCCCAGTCGTATTGGTTAGGAAGAAAGACGGCACCTTACGCCTATGCGTTGATTACAGGGCGGTGAACAAGGTGACAAAGCAGGATTCCTATCCACTCCCCTCAATAGATACAGTGCTACAGAGTCTTGGAGGGAAGAAGGTTTTCTCTACCCAGACCTAGCCTCTGGGTATTGGCAGATAAGGCTATCTGAAAACGCAAAGGGAAAACTGCTTTCACAACTAGTGAAGGACTGTTTGAATTCGAGGTACTGCCTTTTGGCCTTGCTACCAGCCCAGCCCGATTTCAACGGCTAATGGATATGGTATTAAGCGAACTAGGAATCAAAGACAGTGAAATATTCGTGTATATCGATGACATCCTAGTGGCTACTAAATCAGTCGAGCGACATTGCGAAGTGTTGAGGCTGGTTTTTGAAGCATTCAGAGAGGCGAATTTGAAACTGAAACCTCAAAAATGTGAGTTTTTCAGAAGCAAAGTGGCATTTTTAGGTCACGTGATCACTGATAAGGGCGTAAACACTGACCCAGACAAAATTGCGAAAATACAGGCATACCCCGCTCCTAAAAACCTAGCCGAGCTCCGAACATTCCTAGGCATGGCGTCATACTATCGCAAGTTCATATTAGGGTTCTCAAAGACTGCAAAACCGCTGTATGACCTCACGAGCCCTAAAACGAAGTTCCATTGGACGCCAATCGAGCAGCGTGCGTTCGAAAAACTAAAAGATGTCATGACGAGGGCACCGATACTAGCCCAGCCGGATATCGCAGCGGCTATGGAGGGATCAAGACCGTTCATTATTTACACTGATGCCTCGGGAGAGGGACTCGGAGCAGTTTTGTCCCAAGAAGGAGCCGATAAGCAGCTACATCCAATTTACTTTGCTTCGAAAAGCCTTTCGAAGGCAGAAAAAAACTGTCATGTCACTGATTTAGAGGCTCTCGCGCTAATTTTTGCACTTCGAAAGTTTCATTTCTTCATTTATGGCATCAGAACTATAGTTCGCACTGATCATAAACCGTTGACTAGCCTATTTAAACAGACGAATATATCGGCGAGAGTTCTTCGATGGGCGTTAGAAGTGCAAAAGTATAATTTGGAGATTCAGTTCGTGGCCGGAAAAGCAAACTCGGTAGCAGACGCCCTATCGAGAGGAGCAGTAGCAGGTGACGCAGAGGATGTAACGGTGTGCCCGGAAAATGAAGTTGTGGTTGGGCAGGTGAGCACGGAAATGTCGAGCTGGCTCACCGAACTTCGGGAGGATCCTACATATAGGGAAATTGTACGAACGGTGGAGAACGAAGAAGAAGGCTATGAAGTGAGGTTACCCCGATGCAGTAAGCGGTATCACACAGCTGATTTTGTAATCGAGGACGGACTTCTGAAAATGGTCAAGGAGCATAATAATGTAACAGTGGTACCCAAAGAGCGGAGAAGGCGTATTTTTGAAGAAGCCCATTTTGGCGTAATGGCTGGACATCTAAACGGACGTAAACTTACGCAGAAACTCAAGAAGTCGGTATTCTGGGAAGGAATGAACCAGGACATTTGCAAGTGGACAAGGGCATGTAAGAAGTGCTTTCTAACGCGAATGCACGAGAAAACGGTTCCACCCCTCAAACCCATTACGACTTCACGTCTATTTGAGTTTGTGGGCATGGACATAGTCGAGTTAGGCCTTTCAGAAAACGGTAACCGGTACGCGCTTATCGTAATCGACCACTTTTCAAAGTTCGTTGGCGCATACGCGATCCCAGACAAATCGGCAAGAACGGTAGCTAAGGCGCTCTTTGAACGATGGATCTGCGACGGGTGCCGTTGGCCGAAATGTCTGCACTCAGACCAAGGGCCTGAATTTGTCAACGGCGTAATATCTGAAATATGTGAAGTTACAGGCATTAAGCAGTCTCTAACGAAGGGTTATAATCCCCGGGAGAACGGAGTCACAGAGCGCGCAGTGGGAACCGTCTGTAGAATGCTTAGAAAGAAGTCGGTAATTCCATCGCAGTGGGACACTCTACTCCCGATGGCCACCTTCGCTTACAATTCAGCGCCTCACGAGGCCACTGGAGATAGTCCCTTTTAAATTCTACACGCATTCGACCCATATGTTCCCTACAATGAAATACCTAGAGAGGTCCTTTCCTGGAACCACATCGATTTTGATGACTACAAGAGCGAACTGTGGGCAGGAATACAACATATTAGAGACTGCATGAGGGACCTAGGTGAGGCGTATCGCACAGAAATGAAGGTGAAATACGATAAAAGAAACAAAGTTGATGTCGCAAAACTACCTAAAGTGAGCGATCGCGTATATATGGCGTTACCGCGAGAAAAAGCAGTCTCGAAACATCCGAAATTAACAGATAGTTGGAGCGGTCCCTATCAGTTTTAGAAGTCAGTGAAAACTCAGCGCTGGTAGCGAGCATTAATGACAACAAAAACCCCATAAGAGTACAACACGATGCTCTCATAATACTCCCACATGAGACAGACGATAGTGCGGTGGAAACGAAAACTAAACGAGTCCGGAGGGGTCGAAAACAGTGTAATATCGAAGCTCGGGAACAACCAGAAACCAATGATGTTCTTTACAGGGCAACGACGGCAGACCCGAAAATCTCCGACAATTCGGCATTGAGCCTGTTTTTCGTGTGCCCGGATGGTGGTCGCCGAGATGGTGATGCTGACAGCTACAATTGCTCAATTCGCTCGAAGACGTTTGCGGATGTCGTGCCAGAAGAACAAGATCCAACTATTCGCAAATTCTTTGTGCATTCTATCTTTGAGCTTGCGCGTATGTTATCTATTTATGAGAACGAAACAGACGTGGACAAGAAGCGAATTCTAATGAGGACACCATCGTATCTATTTGTGACGATTCCTGGAGTGGAGAGAGCCTATACATTCTACAAACGGCACTGTGAGCATCTCCAGAAGGCTCTTATTTTTCACGATGGAAATCCGATAGCTATGGCTGCTTCGGAGGTCGACATGGACATCAACCTTCTCAATGATCTCGCGAATGCCGGTATCAGATTCGCTCGCACACACTCTTTGGAAGACGTTGCCGGAAAAGGTGCTAGTCCGAAAGTTTCGATCTGTCTTCCGGCCGGTTTTCGTGGATATGATAGAGTAGCGACGGCCGATGGAAACACCAACATGGTCATCTATAGCAGCTTAAAGGACATCGTGAATCACGTCAAGGAGACAGCTGCACTAAAGAGGCTCATCTTCGTGACGCCAACGTCGGAGGAGCCCTATGAGGCTGAAGAATGGCAAAGCTGTGCAATGTCGCTGATCGGAGCAGCGAGATCTGGGACAAAGTTGATTGCAGTATGTGGTCCCCGAGGGGAACAGGCGTGGCAAGCCCACAGAAGAGACGCAAAGAAAATGTTCGAACTGATCAGAGAATCCGCGAGGGCCAACCAGAGCAATGTGCTCGTCTTGTATAGCGAAGTGCCATCCATCGGCGAACCCTTCGCGTGCCTCGGAGAGAAATCTCGTCCGTATGCTGGTGCAGTATACCCAGCAATAGCGGTGAAGTCGTTTTTGACTGCATTGCAGTCTTACGTCGCGCCATACGTGCATGGAGCCTTGTATGAATTCCGCAAGGAGCCGCTGGGTCGTAAGGTTGCTTACAGAAACAAGAAGCGAAGTATGCAAGAAGGAATGGGTGATACAACGAAGCACAGCGGATGGAAGTTCAACGACCGTCTCCCAAGGAATCGAGAGCAGCAGGGTCGAGGAGGAAGTAGAGGAGGCGGACGGGCTCGTTTTGCGCCTTATTCAAAATGTCGTCACAGCTGTCACGGGTGCTAAAACTATTTTGCTAATTGTTCTCTTGTTTTGTATTGATTCATGGCATTGTTAACTGACCTCATCCAGTGAAGAAATGATTTGTTTGTAATTTTTTTCGCTTCTTGGCACAGTGAACTTGTTATGTTACTAAATTGCTAACTTGTTATGTTACTAAATTTGTGCTCATGTTTGTATCGTTTCTTTGCATTAGTTTGGTCATCGACAGGGACGTCGACTATTGAGAGAGGGGAGATGTGCCGGATGTATCGATTGAACGTAGGTGTAGCGTGCGACTTTCCCAAGGAGCGATGGGAAAGAGGCGTGGCGTGCCCTTTCCCAAGGGCCGGAAGTGCCAGGAGCAATGGGAAAAAGGCGTGGTTTGTATTTCGGCTCGAAAAGAAGCGTATAAATAGCGGGCTGAGTTAGTTAAGTTGTTGTTCGATCTGGTACTGCTTGTCTTCGTGCCTTCGGCTGTCTACTCGTAATAAATCTCTTCTATTTGCCTGTGTGCCGAAGTGCTGGGTTAGTCCCACGATTACTAATGCCCCAATTAATGTAAGTGGCCTTGTTTCCGCATAGTTGAAAGTTTTCAGGCCAATTCACCATACAGCACCTAGTTACTCCTTAGCAAACTAAAGATGTTGTGTACTGGCTTTATATTGCACAAAACAACACGAAATTGTGGCTGAAATGGCTCTCAACGCAACAGATTTTGGGTGACGGTGACCGCCCGATCCGGTGCTAGTTTACAAACTCTTTGTTCACTTGAGTCATCCTGAATGTGATCCGCAAAACGCTGGAGGAAGTACAGCCATGCGAACAAGCAGGATTCCGGAGAGGATTCAGCACGACCGACCACATACACACCATCTCGAAGCTCATCGAGGTATAGTGAGAGTACAAGCTGCCGCTGTGCTATACGTTAATCGACCTGAACAAGGTATTGGACTCCGTCGAAACGGAAGCGGTTGTTGAAGCCCTGCTCACTCAGATCATTCCTACTCAACACATTAGAGTACTTCGAGAGCTGTAGAGAAATTCACGATCAAGATTTCACCATTATACCGACGCTCGTCGTCGACGTGAAGAGAGGGGTTCGGCAAGGAGATACCATGTCCCCGAAGCTTTTCAGCGCCACCCTCGAGAACGTCTTACGCGAATTAAAATGGCAAGATATGGGAGTGAAGTCGTCAGCCGGCAGTTGCACCGTCTTCGCCTCGCTGACGACCACCGAGCATCGGCCAGGCGAGCAAATGCTGTCGACTTCGATCGCGTGTGTGGGAACGTTAGATTGCAGCTGAATCTTACGAACACGATGTTCATGAGGAACGGACAAGTTTCTGATGCCCCATTCTCGCTCAACGGAACGAACATCTCCGAATGGTCCAGCTGTCAACATGGGCGACGACCTAGTGCCAGAGTTGAGCAGAATGAAACGAGCGGCTTGGAGAGCTTTCAAGAACGTCGAAGAAGTTGTGAGGAAGACGAAGAACGTCCGACTCCGTGACCACCTATTCGGCTCCACTGTTCCTTCTTGTGCTAACATGCGCCTCAGAGACCTGAGCTACCCGAGAGCAGGATGAGCACGCGATCAGCGTCGCGGAGCAGAAAATGGAGTGGACGATGCTCGGAGTGAGAGACGAAGCTCGGAACTTCCTCGAAGTGCGAAGATCAGAGACGCTGCCGCATAGACCCCGCGAAAATTAGGTGTGCCGACTAAGTAGTGCGCTTTACAAACACCCGCTGGACGAGAGCTGTCACCGAACGGATTCCGCAGGATGTCAAAAGAACACCAGGACGCCCATCAACGCGTTGGTCGGACTTCGTCGTGAAAGAAGTGAACCAACGGTATGACTATGTTCTTCATGTCCCCTGGCGAGGATTATCCATTGGAGCACTCTGGCACGTGAAAGGGGCGAATAGAGACCTGCTGATGCCCGCTTGAACAACTGGATGATTAGTAGGACTACAGACGATACAGGTGATTCATGAAAAATTTAATGCATCGCAACTGTAACACTAGATCAGCAAAATCAAAGGTAACTAAAACTTATGTGTCTCTACATAATTTTTGACAGCTGAAAGCTGAGCAGTGTTCGGAGTTTAAAAAAGCAGCTTCGCCAAAGGCTCTGCAGAAAGCGATCATTAGGGATGACTGGCCAACAATTTTCAATTTATAAACCGGAGGTGGAGAATAATCCTACCCACAGTTACTATAGGAAAGCGGTTAATTAATAGAGAATTAAATGCCGCTCAGAACACTAGTATTGTAGCCTTGATATAAAGTTGTAAGTAGTCGTAGATGGTCCAAGTTACTGCTGAAATTCAAAAGAAAACGAAAGGCAAATTATTAAAGATGAGAAGTGTCCTATGAAGGGACTCCATGTCAGCAGCACTTATATTAGGTTGTAACGAAATAAATGGCACTGAACCACTGTAAATTTAAACAGTTAATATCTCGGTTTGTAGGCAAGTTTATTAATCGAAATAAAAACCTTCTGATTCTACACATCTTTGCCAACGTGACACAAGCTTTTTTATCCCAGTAGCATAAAAATCAGAAGTTCTGGAATTGACGAAATCTTCGAAGGCACTTTCGGCATCCTGTTGGTATTTGAATATTTTCCCTACCAAGAAGTCACCAAGATGCTCGAAGAAATGGTAGTCTGTTGGGAAGAGGTCGGGAGAAAACGGAGGATGTGGTAGGGTTTCAATGCTCAGCTCATTCAATTTCTGCAACGTCATTCGTGCTACATGGGGGCGAGCATTGTCGTGCAGAAGGAGAACTCGCCTTCGGTTTACCAAGGCCGGCCGGATATCCTTCAACTTTTTCATCATTTCTTCAATTTCAATGCAGTACTTCTCTGCCGTGATGGATTCACCGGGAGGGAGGAAGCTGTGGTGAATAATTCCCAGCGAATACTGCCATACTGTCACCATTACTTTCTTTTGGTGCAATTCCGGCTTCGCATAAACCTTGGAGCTCTCACCGCTGTCCAACATCAGTGATACAAAGGTACAAAGTGCATGAAGCAGCACTAGGTACAATGCGGGCAGCGTATAGGCTGGAGGCTCCTCACATTCTGTTTCCATACATGGACCAATGACCTCGCGAAACCCATCCTGCTCGGATTTTTGAAAGATGTGACGTCGGAGGTGGTTCAAGTGAGAAACGCGGTCGGTGGATCCCGCAAATTGACCTAAACGGCATCAATACACTCTTTCTGTCATCTTTGCCTGCCATCTGGAAATCAGAGGTCTGCTGGAGGTTCTCTAAAACCTAACACCAACAATGTCCAGCGATGCTCGAGTGGTGATCCACCTGCTCACGCTGAAGAGTGGCCCACCTTTAGACTAGGGACCTTCGAGGGAAGAAATCAAGCTGGCCGAACGGATGGCAAGCATACTAAAGGACTTCGAAGCACATCAACTTGAAGTTGACGAGGACGTTGTGGTTAAAAATCGGGTCAGTAATAAACAAGTCGCAAGAGAGGTACTCTCCACAGAAAAAAGGGAAAATGCGCAGAAAACACCCGAAAATGGTGTGGACATCATAGTTCCTCAAAATCTCAACCAGTCTGTTGAAATGCAAAAAGGCAGCATCCAGAAGAACCAAATCCCCGACCTTTCTCGCACGAAGCAACGTCACTTCTACTGCGCTCCGAGCCGCTCGCCGGCAGAGGCGTTGCAGGCGTACAAGGTTCCCAAACTCGTGATGCGCCGCATTCCATTGTGACTTCAAAAACCCCCTACTCCTTGGGTTTAACGACTTGGCAAAAAATAAACACATCTTTATACTAATTGAGGGGTGGGGATTCTCCCTATATGATCGTTCCCCCCGTTCAGACATACGCTTCAGACCCTTCCCTTGTAGGGCTCCGTTTATACTTCGACGCTGAGCGACACGACGCCACATATGGTGGCCATATTGATTGAGCACCGATCAATTCGGCCTCTTTGCGTGCAGTTGTGTCGCTCGGTGTCGGGAGTATAAACGGACCTAAGACGCCTTTTATACTTGCGCCGCTGCGCGGCGCGCCCTGATAGGCCTTGTTTAGTGTGCACGCGACGAGCGACGCGATGCATGCGTAGTGGCAAAATTGATCGAGCGACGTCATTGATCAATTCGGCAACTATACATGACATAGCGTCGTGCGTCGCGCGCACACTAAACAAGGCCATAAGGCCCATGCACACTTTTGCAACAGCGCGGCACGGCCATGATGAAGCATAGGGCTGCGACGGCCGCGGCGCGACATTGCGACACGTGTCGCGCGGGGCATGCAAACTCTTGCGGCTGTCGCGGCGACAATCGCAGGCGATGCCGCGTTGAGTGCCGCAGACTGGAATGGTTCAAATCATTCCTGGCGGCGCGGCATGCGGGAACGTCGGTCCCGTTGCCTATAACGGCGGAGAGTTGTTTGATACACCGCCCTCAGAAAAGGGCGAGGCGAGGGGCGCGTCGAGGGCAAGATGTCCGGGTCCCTGCCATCACATGGAGGCATTGCATTTCTAACAGCTTCCCTTGGCCCTGCAGCTCTATCCTGAACTGATTTCGTTCCTGAGACAAGAGTCAGAATCTTGTTAATCATATTTGGAGGAGAAGAGTATTCAGCTGCAGGGCTAAGGCTTTCTTCAGGTCCCGCCATATTGCTCAGTACTAAGGCGTCGTCCGCAGGAAAATGACTTCAGAGTTCCCGGTATGTGTTTCCCAGTCGTCTCCTATCAGCTGTTTGGTTTTTGGACGACGTCACGTCTACTAACGACGGCTTCGCGTACAGCAAACTTGTTCAAATAGGGCGGCGCGGGCAGGACGGGAAGTGGGCGGCGGGCAGCACGGTGTACCGAACGACTGCCCCCCGCCTATAACGGTGCCCTAACGCGACCGCTCCCGCGACCGCCGGATTTCGCTGTGGTAGCCGTCGCCCCACTTGCCGCGCCGCGGTGTCGCAGAAGTATGCATAGGCCTATAGTCGGCAAAGCTATCGGTTTTTCGCGCCGCTCGGCGACGCCGCGCCGCTTGCATACTCCGCCATCTCAAAACACCACATTTGACGGAATTTTGGGTTACGGTATTCGGCGAATAGGGAAGGTCGCGGCGCGGCGGGCTCAACACAGACTCGCGGAGAAGCAGGATCCAATTGACATGGCTTGGCAATGCGAATTTCTCTCCTTCCTCTCCCTTCGGAGGTTACATTCACACACATTTCTAACCATTCGTTCTCGACATAATCAGGTTTTCATTTCTTTCGGTGGTTTTAAAACTAATTGGTTTTTTTGACTCATCGACATGCCGTCTATTTCTACACGATATACTGTTGTTACATGACACGTACAACTCTGGTACCAATTCTTCTAGCCTTCCGCTCAGCGGCGGCCGCGGGAGGCTAGAGCGATGACTCATCGTTTTCGCCGTCCGTCGCTCGCCGCAAAAGTATGCGGAGGCCTTTAGCGCAGTTCGTAGCTACTCGCAGAACACTATCGCCGCAATCCTTCGCCGGCACTACGCGGGAGTATACCATAGGCCTAAGGGTCATCCATATGGTCAGGTGGCTCAAGCTTGCATCCACCTCCGAAAAAAGGATGCAAACATCGAGCCCCTGATCGTATTGAAGATTACCATAGAAAAGTTGGAGTTTTTGCTCTGTAATAAGCTGTGTCACAAGATATTGCGAAATGCAACATCTTGCGACGCTCCTCGGGTTCGTTAATGCGATCCCCGCGGAGATATAATGTTCAATGCTTGAAGTGATTTGTATATAAGCACTGCAATGCTGTTGGGTTTTGGGATTTTCCCTACACAAACATAATTGCCACTGAACCGTTGCGCCGATGACAGTTTGGTGCATCGGCCGAACTGTTCTGACGGATAAAACGAAAACCTGATCCTTTGACCAGTGGGTCAGTCTTCACTGATTCGAAGATCCACAGAGATCACATTTCTTGCTACAGCAATAGAGTACATCATGTATGAAAAACCTATCCTGAATAGCGTGCTGACGTTAAAACCGCTCATGAGCAACTTTGTGCAATACACAGCGGAACAAAGTTACTCCGGTGACGATATTAATCAGTACGAAGAAACCATGCGAACCATAGATCTGGTTTAGGGCAGTATGGAACAAATATCTGTTGCAAAGCTATCCTTAGAGAACCTCATCGAAAAAATGAAGATCGAATATGATTCCAGGAAGAACAAGGAGTAAAAGAAACAACTATTAAAACAGATGGAAAGCACCGAAAACAATACAAAATTTACTGAAGCCCTGAAAGACGCCACAGAGTTTTATTTTATGCTAAGTACGCAGCTTACCGAAGCCAAAAGTAATAGAAAAAGGTTAGCGCGTAAACTTGGCATTAGCAACCAAACTGAAGAAACGATAAATAATCACCTCCAGGACAAGGGTCAAATGAAGTCAAATGCGGACATCTCATTCGCAGATGTTCAAGACGAGAGAAGCACCCTCCTCACCCATTGCAGAAAAATCAACGTTGTCAACCAGCCAAGCCAATGCGAATCCAGTGCGCACACAGTGTCCAATGATTCCGCCTCCGCGTGTAAACTTACCAAAATTCTTTGGTAACGAAGCAGAATGGCCTGAATTTTGGGCAATTTACGAAACGCTTGTCCATAATAATGAAATGCTTTCCGTAATCGAAAAAATGTTACTCCTCAAAGACAGTCTGAGGGAAAGATCCGACAGGGCCATAAAGGGAATCCAACTAGTGCCTCAAAACTATGACTGGATGGTACAGACACTTGTAAAAAAGTACGGAAATAAGGCGGCTAACAAAGCTCGAATCGTACAACATCTTAAAGAGCTTCCTCAAGCAGATACTAGCGCACAGAGTAACGCATACGTCTTCGACAAAATATGTATGTTGCTGAACCAAATGACGTCTGCTGGACAAAACATACGCCAAACAAAAGATGCTATGTGGACAGAAATAATTCTACACAAATTTCCTCTCAGCATTGTTGAGCCCGTGCTCGTCAAACTGAAGGACTTCGAAGACGCCACAATAGATACGGTTATGACAGTTATTGAAAATGAAATAGCAGCAAAATCTTACATTGAGTCACGAACACCTAAGCAAGCAAATCGCTCAAACCTTGACTCACGTACTCAACCGCACCTAACGAGTGCAAACGGAAAAGCAACTGCTACGCCCTTGTCATTACGCTGTGCTTTTTGCGATAAAAGTGGGCATCTACCTTGGCAATGCCGTTCACCACTAACAAGGGAGGTCAATGAACGTCCCGTGGCAATTTTAAAAATGACCTCTTGAGGGTTGTAGGGGATTGTATGAGAAGTGCCTCAGTGGTTTTCAAATTTCCTGCGGACATCTGGGTAGGTCAAAAATTGCAAAAAATCGTATCACTTCAGTGCGGGCTGGTAAAGCAATACTGACGCCTAAAACTGCCATGTCGTGGTTAGAATCTATCCTGTAAAAGGTTTGGGGCTGGAACGGTAGCGGAATTGCAGCGACTTCACAATTTGCTTGTTGGCAGTACAGTGACCGAAGTGGAACTTTGAGGTGCGTCGCTCACCACCAACGGCGCAGCGACCTGATCGCCGAGTGGCTGTTGGGGCGGGCTTGCGGGAAAAGTGACGGGGGTTCGGATTCGTAGGTGCTGTTCCTGCATCGCTGGTCTTGCTCCATCCGTTTTTGTCGATATAAAGTGTATATTGACCACGGTAGTGAACCATACTGACATTGTAACTTTATTTTAACCTGGATGATACGATATAAACACAAAAATAAACACCCAAAGCAACAGCGTTCATAGTAATAATTCGATTGGCCATTGAGGAGGGGCAGGCAAATTTTCTTTGCCTACAAAATAGGTAACTTCAGAACTCCAAAGATCGAGGAAAAATTATTATTTTATTTTTGCCTATTATTTTTATTTTTATTTTTATATTTTTATTTTAATTAATTAATTAACTATATTATGTTTGATTTTTTCGACCCTTCTTCGACATCAGGAGAGAAAGTATAACAGTACCAATCTGTCTTCTTCATCCTCAACCAACCATATTACAAGTGGTCTCACGGCCGTCACATACAACATCCTCCTCACTGTTACAAGGAGACGTAATACCATCCATATCATTGTCATCGTCCGGCTACCAGGCTGCATCCTGCTCTTCGTTCAAGTTAAGCTAACATCACGAACGAGAGAATGTCAATGCAATAAACATCAAGCAAAAAACTGCCTGGAATGTTTCATCCTCATCAGCACAATCAATATTAGCCCATAGCATTTTGAGGTATGCCCCGAAACGCATTGCTATGCAATGGTCTCTCTACGAATAGGGTCAGAGTAGTCGCGAGGAAGACAGTTAGCAAGACAACCAATAACTCGGCACGAAGAACACATTGTATTATACAATTGATATTAAGTCAGGGGGGGGTGTGGTATAGTCTCTCGAAGGACGATCACAACAATCGATCAAATATAAATATATGCATCAATTAATTAATTGAAAATATAAATAAAAATGAAAATCAATGATACGTAATTAATACATAATAAATAAAATAATAAATAAATAAATAAATAAATGAAAAATTAAGATAAATCTTTTCTATCCATTATTTCAATCTTTCTTCAACTTTTGGAGTAATGAAGTAATGCTCACAGGCCCACTGTCAATGCCTAACGAAGACGGTCAGGATAAAGAATATTATCTATTTTGTAGTTGGGACAGGCCCTTGAATGCTACCGAGGAACTGCGAAGAAAAGTCGCCTGGTCTCTCGTTCGTGATGTTAGCTTGACTTGAACGAAGCGCAGGCTGTAGTCTGTTAGCCGGACGATGACAATGATGTGGATGGTATTACGTCTCCTTGTAACAGTGAGGAGGATGCTGTATGTGACGGCCGTGAGACCACTTGCAATATGTTTGGTTGAGGATGAAGAAGACAGATTGGTACTGTTATAGGTTCTCTCCAGAGGTCGAAGAGGGATGGAAAAAATCAAACATGAATATAGTCAATTAATTGATAAAAATATAAAAATAAATAATAAAAATAAAAATAATAAATAAAAATAAAATAATAAATTTTCCCTCGATCTTTGGAGTTCCGAAGTTATCTATTTTGTAGGTAAAGAAAAGTCGCCTGCTCCTCCTCAATGGCCAATCGAATTATATGTATACTATGAACGCTGTTGCTTTGGGTGTTTATTTTTGTATTAATATCGTATCATCCAGGTTGCAATAAAGTTTTAATAACAGCATGGTACACTACCGTGGTCAAGATATACTTTATATCGACAAAAATGGATGGAGCAAGATCAGCAAGTCAGGAGCACCACCTCCGAATCCGAACCCCGTCACTTTTCCCGCAAGTCCGCTCCCCATAGCCACTCGGCCATTCGTTCGCTGCGCCGTTGGTGGTGAGCGAAGCACCTCAACGTTCCACTTCGGTCACTGTACCGCTAACAAGCAAATTGTGAAATCGCTGTAGTTACGCTACCGTTCCAGCCCCAAACCTTTTGCAGGTTACTTTCTAACCACGACATGGCAGTTTCAGGCGTCAGTATTGCCTTATCAGCCCGCACTGAAGTGATACGGTTTTTTGCAATTTTTGACCTACCCAGATGTCCGCAGGAAATTTGAAAACCACTGCGGTGCTTTTCATACAATCCCCTACAACCCTCAATAGGTCACTTTTAAAATTGCCACGGCATGTTCATTGACCTACCTTGTAAGCGTAGCCGAAAAACGAAAAAAAAAGTCCTCGAGAAGCGTTTATGTTGGAAAAGCTATTGTAGCCGCCACTCTAGCAAAGAATGCAGTAGAGATAGCTGTCCCTCATGTGGGCAAATTCACGACAAAAATCTATGCTTCTCAAAAGAAAACTCAAACATGCACAACGCGAGCACGCTGTCGTCCACTATTCGCAACGAGCCTGTACAACATCCATGGCAGTTTAACGGACAGCGGGGATATGAAAAGAGACTCAGCAAAAGTACAGGAGGAAACAACAACGCTTGTGAAAAACACCGAGCAAGATTCACTCAACAGCGAAGCAACAATGCAATTATCCACATTGAAACACAAGAAGAAAGAGGTCGCACTACCGAAAATCACGCTACGATAGATAATGAACCCGTACAGCGCAATCATGAGCAGATTGTACTTATGACAGCCGAGGGTTCCATCTGGAACCACAACTCTGAAATGTTTGAGAAAGCAATTTTCTTCTTTGACTCAGGAGCTCAAAAAACGGTAATCCAAGAAGAATTTGCCTACAAGCTTGGCCTTCTCAAACTCAGAAGTGAAACCTGCATAATGTCAGGGATCGGAGGAAACGTAGAAACATTTGAAAGAAATATCGTTCACTTAAAAGTTGGAACTGCCTATGGCAAAGACTTGAATATTCTGATACAGACGAAACCTGTTTTGACAAACGGATTTCCAGCCGTGAAACTCTCTGCAAAGGATCAGCAGTTTCTACAGACATCTACTAGTTTGCAATCCACACATACGGGGTGAACATCATGTCCCACATGTAATAGTGGGTCTCGACTACTACTACAGCTTCATCTTCGACAACGAGGAAACCGTCGTAACACCATCAGGATTGTGAATGGCTAAGACGATATTTGGCCCAACATTATAGGGCCGTGGATCAACAGACGTAGACCAACAGCAAGGGGCTGCGAACACCGACATAACATACTCAGAATTCGATATCTAGGACCCGAACGGGATCCGCCCCACCACGTCTCCCGCAGCAGTCCTTCTTCAATTGTTGGAAGGTGGGACAGTTGTTGCTATCCTGCTCGAACAGCGTTTTTTGCGGTGCTATCGTGTTGGCAAGGACCACGTGTTGCTATTTTAAGAGCAACACGTGGTGCTGTAGTGGTCGAGGTCGCCCGCAGGTTCTCGGCAGGTGCTCCTGTCAGAGCAAGAGAAAGAGAGTGTCAGAGACGTAGAGCAGCACCAGCTGGCGGTGTCGTGGTGCTGCGATTCCGTGCTCCAATCGCAACACGCTCCGCGACGGAAGGAAGACCGCGTCGTAAGTGCGAGCACTCGCGGTCTGCGCACAGCGCTCCGCGCGCCGTCCTCTCTCGGCGCTCTCGCCGTCTGCGTCTCTGCGGGCGCGCGCGTCATGGCCCGCTGTCTCCGCGCTCTCGCGCTCGGCGCTCGCGGTGCGCCGTGTGCCGGCGTCCCTCCAGCGCCGAGAGTGATCGATACCGCATTCATCGTCGCCGCCGTGGCCATAGTCGGTCGCGTGCGGCCGTTCTTTTTGTTTTCATTTCAGTTGTGGCTCCATTTGCTACTGTTTGTGTAGCCATTTTCAGGCGCAGGCTGCGGGAGGATGGGGGAGGGGGGTTCGAGGCGATGTGATGGAGGCGAGGAGAGAATGCAATCCATGTGGAGGAAGAGATAAGCCGTTTCAGCCGAAGCCTGCGGTTGGGGGGGGGGGGGTCGAGAAGGAGATGTGATGAAGGCGAGGAGAGAATGCAATCCATGTGGAGGTGCAATCCATGTGGAGGAGGAGATGTGCCGTTTCAGCCGGAGCGTGCGGGTAGGGGGGGGAGAGAGTTTGAGGAGGTGGATGTTGCATCTGATGAAGGCGAGGAGAGAATCCATCTGCAGGAGGAGATTGCCGTTTCAATCGTAGCCTGTGGGTGGGGGGGGGGGTTGATTGGCGATTTGGTTGACGAACCGTATTCGTGTATTCCTTTCCTTGCGGTGTCGTGTCGTATTCGATTCGTTGTGTCGTTCGCCTTTTTTGGCCTGTTTTTTCTAATTTTTATATAGTTCTTTGTTTTTGATTGGGTTGCTCTGGAAAGAGCTGAGCTGAACTGCTGATTTGCTGATAAGACTGGTTAAAGTGGTTTAACACGAGTGATTTTAAGTACTAGGGTACTACTAGTACTAGGGGAAAATCCAGAGAGGGAAGCGTTATTGATGGGCGATACCGAGTACCGTCGAGATACCGAATACTGCCGGGTAGCCTTGACTTCGACTTTGTCTCCCTACATGTCCCGTTTCGTCCCGTTGTTGCTATGCTCACCAACTCTAATTCAAAATCAATATCAGGTGAGATACCCGAATATGGATGATTATGACTATGACTTGTTCGATGTCGAGGATAACTCGCAGTCATCGCAGCCATCACTATCGCAGTCATCGCAGTCATCACTCGGCGCTCCCAGTACTTCCACGCCGGCTAGGAAAGTGCGTTTCTTGAAGTAGAGAATTAAATTTTAGTCTTAAAATTGGGGAAGGAAAAGGGCAAGATTTTTGACGAAAGAAGCTAGTTTAACTTGACACTAAGAAATGTAAGATTTCAATTTGACACCGGGGGTTCCTTTCTCAGAGGTTCTGCGAAGAACGTGCCGAGACGAGAGCGAGGAGAGAGGAGACAGAGCCGTATAGCAAGCGCTCTCGCTATGACGAGCTCGCATGTTCCGAGTTCGGTGCGTGCTTTCTTTGTTCATTAATTCACCTATATATTTATGTATATATATTTATGTATATATGTATATATACTATGTATATATATACATATACATAAATATATATACATAGATGGGTTGATGAATTTCTAAAGATGCTTGACCCGCTCGAACCAATGAGTATGACATCCTCAGATTCACGATCTCCAGCGGCGATACCTCGCTCACCGTGGAGCTCATGGAGCACGAGCACTCCGGCCGTCTTCCTCCCAGCAGTCGTCCCAGTCACCGAGACCACACTTCTCAGGCGTCCTCCGTACCTCCTCAGCCAGCGCAGGATTTGCTGAAAAAACTAAGAACCTACTGATGACGAAGGACAAGTTGCCCCTCGGGAAGCTCGGACTCGCCATCTGCCAGCACGATATTCTGGCAGATTACCACGTCGGTTTTCCATTTCTGTTAAGAGCGAGAAAACTTGGCGTAGAAATGAAAATCTTATCATTTAGACGTTTATCTCTTACAAAATGGGGAATGTAAGGCCCGATGTTGAAGAAGGGAAGACGATTGCGCAAACGCTGTCGAGCGTTCAACAGCCGTCTGATCTCATCGTCAGACAGCTGATGAACGTCGTCGCAGACCAATCCAACATGATTGTTGGTCTTACGGCAGCGGTGACGATCATCTCCTACTGTCTCTACTTCTTAGCTGAACTCCAGACTAAAATTTTCCGTTGGTCAGGTCGATTCCTGCATGGTGCGGCTCACTCGGATTGAAACAGAACTTGCTGATGCTCGTTCGTCTGTTGTAAAGAAATGCCAAGAGGCTAAGCTACCTGAAGACACGTGCCTTTCATTCGAGAACCTCACGCTGTGGCGTATACCGCAGCTGGAGGTACTAGAAGAGTGGCCCGACCTCAGCAACACCCTTTTCAAGGTCGGGACGCCACAATTGCTTTCAGCTACTCTCCTTACGAAGACTGCTTTGCCTGCTCAAATCTTGGTTGCAGAGTGTCGATTTAAACAGAAAGATGGAGAAGTGGATCCGGACAAACAGAGGAAAACTTGATGACCACGTAACCGCCTGCACTGATTTTTCCGCGCATACCTAAGGGAGGTTAGTAGTGTTGGGTATATTAGGTAGCCCTCCGCCAGCCCGTTGCCTGCCCCCATCTTCTTGAAGTACTTCAAGTACTTTTCTTAGGCTTGCGAACCTCCTGTCCTGGTGAAGCGCTACGCGGTGCGCACCTCTGGCTCCTGTGCCAAGCGTGCGGACCTCCACGATTTCCCGGAACAATTAGTGGAGCAACTGATAGGTAGTTCAGTCCTATAGTTGCTCTTCTCTTCCATAATGCGCTGTAGTTTCAATCTCCACCCCCTCTTCTAGGAGTTTGCTTCGACGGACTTCGTCTTGGCATGCGAGAGCTCTCCTGCCCAGTGTCAGTGGCTGCCTTGAGGAGAAACCCCACTCCGTACGTCCTAATCATAATATAACAAATACTTTTCTACAAGTCTCTCCTTATTTTGGGAATTTTTGGAAAACCTTGGAATTGAGGTACTGGCTTTCGCTGGGCGACACCGACGAGGAAAGGGAGGCCGCGTTCGAGAAGCTGAAAAAGGCAAAGGCTCACTGGACGATTCTCGTCAGAGGTGCTCTTCAACGAGCACTGTAGGTCTTTTCCAATATTCCTCTCCTCTGCATTACAAGAAAATAGGCACCTCCATATCCGCTATATCTTTTTAGGTACGACATCCGAAAGTACGTACTTGACGCGAATGGGCGCCTAGTTCCCGCACCGGTGGGTACCCCTTCACCATATTAGTGCTTAGATGGAAAAAAGAAAAATCTCTGCCAAAACGTTGCTGTCATTATTTCTTTTTAGAAGGTAAAAATCATCCGCGTTGGGACCGAGCCGAGAACGAGCCAACTCTCGCCTGAACACCACAACAAAGAAGACGACATCGCATGGAGGAAAGACTAACTAACGAAGGCTGCGCTCTGGCCACCTGGACTGGACTTCCGCGTCTCCTCAGAGCTCGGAGCCACCTCAAATCAGTCCGTTTCTTTGGTTTCGTTTTCCTAGCTCCTTCTACTAGAATTTACTGGATTTAGTCTCTTGTTTATAGTATTATGTTATTCCATAGTGCCTATGCATACCGTCATGTTGCCTCGTACTCTTCTCACGTTGCCATCATTTTCGCACTTCATTTTCCATTATGGGGTGCGTTAAAGCCAAATTGCTCTCCATGTTCCCGTGTCTTCTTCTCAGGAACATTTTGAAAGAGGCACAAAACTTTCTTACAAAACAGCATGGGGACAACAGCACTTAGAACCGAATATTTTATTAGGCTTTCTTCTAGAATACCGACTTTTTTTATTGATCTTCCTGGTGGGTGAACGTTTTCTTCTGGTGGGTCCTCGAGCGATCGCTCCTCGGCCGCTTTCATGGTTGGGTTGGTTTGGTTACGCAGTGGTATCGCTACACCTTCCGTTTTCGTTCCACCTCGTCGTTCCACCACTCCTTTCCATCCTGAACGACAACACCGTTTTCGTTAATTTTCCCTTATTCGCCATCAACGATTATTCGATAAATCGAAGTTAAAAATCTGATCGAACGATTTTCAATACTTTAACGCACACCTCCTCTTCCACCCATTTACATTTCTTTCCTGTTATCTCTCCTTTTGTCTTGTTTCTTGTTATCACTTTATTATTCATTTTGTTATCACCTCCTTCACTTAGTTAGGTGTCCTCTTTTAAGTCTTTCTGCTCTACACTCTACCTTTTATAACATTCCGCTCATCCTCCTCCATCTCGATGTTGGTGCTCGGTGCTCACTTCTCCTCTGGTGCTCTATGCTGATTCTCATAACTCACTATTTACTATACTCCTTATCCCATACCAGAGGTGCACTTTTCACGGTTAACAAATTTAACGATTCTAACGAATTCAAAGCTTTACAATAAGAAGATAAGAAGAGACTTCATAATCATAGCATTTTTCATTAAAAAAATTCGTTAAGAAATTTAATGTCCACCAATTTGAGTGCACCTCTGCTCGGTACCACTCACATTCTATCCTTCACTGTTATTAGTCTTATAGTCATCATTTAGTCATTACTTTTGTTTATTACTCACTCTCATATGTTTACATGCAATTCTTCACCTGTAGCCCCATTTTCATCTATTCCATGTCATGTGTCCTCATTTTTTTAAGTGTCTATTTTAGGTGCAACCCCAAGGGGGTCTAAGGGGTCCACCCATTTGGGATGGGGAGTGCCTAAAAAATATGGGGGGAAGGGGTGGGAGAATTTTTGTGTCTCCCAAGTTTCGTAGGCCGGCTAGTAGACTCTTCTAGACTCTATCTAGTTTTAGTAGTTTTATTTTACTAAAACTAGTTTTAGTAGTTTTATTTTACTAAAACTAGTAGTTTTATTTTAGTCCACTGTCCGATTTTTATAATGAAATTGATCAAATGAAATGATCTATGATTTATGTGTTCAGATTTTGTTTATTTAATTTGATTTAATCTGTGCATAAAATGGCCTAAAATGGACCCCTCTTGGTATTGCACCTTTAAGATATATGTATTTGGTACACATCATCATATCCTCTTTATGCGTCTTATGAGGTGTGTATGTAATAATGTAAATTGTTTGCAATGCAATGCGCTTCTTATCTATCATTACGCATTTTGTATCGTATCGTATTGTACGTTTTTATAAGGAAATAAATTTTTGATATTTTACAATTGTTCACCGGCATTCTAAGGGCTGGATAGGGGCGGTGGCGAGCGTTCGAACCCCATCCGCTCGTGTGGCCCCTAGACCATTTTAGGGGCTACACGAGCGTAAGGGGTTCGAAGGCAGCCAGCTAATCGCCCCTGCTGGTGCTGTTCTGTTGCAGGGTGGCCCACGCTAGGTGGTGCTGTTCTGTTGCGTGGGCCCCCTACAACAGAACAGCACCAGCTAATTCCAACAGCTTGCAACACACTAGCAACAGTAGCCTCCTCACTGGAGAAGGCTTCTACAAGATAGCAACGACTGTTTTGTGACGTCATCTCGACTAGCCGAACAACCATGAGGCTAGCCCTGCTTTTCTGTTCGGGTGCTAGAGATCGTTTGCCTGAGTATGGCTTAACAGCAGTCACGGAGCATGATCTACTTACCCGGATTTTCGAACTGGACGGAATGGGCATTTCAGCCGACGAAATTACGAACCATGACTTCGTCACGTATTTCAAAGAATATTCTCGACAAATATCTATCGACAATGGCTACGCTACCGCTCCGTTCCCACTCAAGCCTAACATAGCAGACTTAGTAGACAATTACACAACAGCATTGAGGAGACTCGTAAGTCTTCACAACCAGCTTGAGAACAATCCCACTCAAAAAGAATGGTACTGTAAGATTCTAAAACAATACGAAACCGACGATATAATCGAAAAAGTCTCTGGAGAATTTCCTAATTCAGTCGGCTTGTATTACATGCCACATTCTGGAGTGTGGCATGAGAATAAACCAAGACCATTGAGAATCGTATTTGACGTTTCATCAAAACGAAAAGGCCATCTATCCCTAAACGACGTGATGCATAAAGGACAATCTCTGGTGAACAAAATACACGATATCCTCTCGCCAGCAGAACCAGCAAAATTATAATGATATGCGACATCGAAGCAGCATTTACGCAGATCCGCCTTCAAGAGACTCACAAAGACTGGTGCCAGTTCCTTTGGTTAAAAAATCCAGATAAACCTCCCACTCGAGAAAATGTGGTAGAATACAGGTTCAAAAGAGTGCCATTTGGCGCAAAGTCTTCACCAAGTATTTTGAACATGTGCCTTCTGACCTTCTTGCAACGTAAGCATTCTCAGCTAGCAAAAGAAATTCTGAACAATTTATATGTCGACAACATTCTGATTCGGGCAGAGACTCCTCACCAGGCGATTGCGAAGTACCACGAAAGCAAACAACTCTTCGCTGAGATAGGGATGAACCTTCGTGAGTATATTTCGAATTGTAACCAAGTAAATGATTCTATACCAGGGAACGATCGTGCTGCTAATGGTACGATAAAGCTACTAGGTACCAAGTACGACACAAAAACAGATATCTTCCACTTGCCTCTGACGTTCATCAACAAACCAGTTTTTACCAAACGAGACATCGTGAGCCAACTAACCCCAATATACGATCCTATTGGTATTGCTGGTTCTTTAACAATTACTCTAAAGCACCTCATGAGAGAAATCTATGACAGCAAAATTGAATGGAAGGCCCAAATTGCGAAAACTTTGCAAAACAATGGTCTGTGACATGTCATGCTTTGAACAACACCACAATCTACCTTTCATGGTTCGCAGACGCCTTCATGAGGACTACCACTTTGTGGGTCTTCGCAGACGCTAGTAAAAAAGCGCTAGCAACCTGTGCATTTGTACGCTGTGAAGAAACAAAAGAGGTAACACAGCTCATTAGTGGAAAAACCCGCCTAACGCCTAAGAAAACAAGACAGACAATACCACGTTTGGAAACATTAGCTCTCCTGGCTCGAACGATAGCTACCGCGTGTAAAAAAAGTTTTCATCCCATAAGTATACTCAGCGACAGTGAAATAGCTCTCTCGTGGTTGAAATCGTCACGAGATTGACCGCCGTTTGTTGAAAACCAGAAACAACGCATACTGAAAATAAAACAAGCTCTTCAATTTGAGGATACACGGGTGAACTTTTTCTATGTGCCCACAAAGGATAACCCTGCAGACGCAGGCACTCGTGGAGTTAACGTTCAAGAAATCCATGCTCATCCATGGGTTAGAGGACTTCAATGGTTACGACAAGAAGAAGTTCCCAGCAGAATTAGGGCTCTGCCTGATATTCGGGCAAAGGAACCAGAGCCGGAGACACAACTTGAAGACAAATTGGCCTTCGAATCCCTTGTAATCACTACGGCAGATCCCAAAATCCCTACTCTAATTGACCTAACAAGGTTTTCACGCTGGGACAAAGCTACAAGAACTACAGCATGATTATGCAAAATAATTCACATGTGGGTAGCTCGGACTAATAGCAAGCAGAAAACAAAATGCCAAATATGCTTGAAGGAAGTCTGCAAATTCGACCAAAATCCTGAAATAACAGCGCAAGATATTAGACTAAGTGAATCAGTTATTTTCTGTGACGCACACAGGCACTTATCAGTCAAGGATCTTCAAAAAGGTTCCCACAAAAGAAAATTTTCCGGGACAGTAGAGGCATCATACGGAGCGCTTCACGATTACAAAACACTTCCTTGCCTTACGACACAATCAATCCAATATTTATAGACAAAGATTGGGACCTCGCTCGACTTATCCTTAGTGATATCCATGTAAAAAACGCACACTGCGGCAAGGACCACACCTTGTGCCTTGCAAGGTAAAGGTTTTGGATACCGCGTCCTTCTGGCACATTCAAAAAATTTATTGCCCCATGTGTTGTATGCAAAAAGTGTCAAGGCCTCCCATTTGGCTGTCCCGAAATGCCGCCTATACCCGAAGATCGAGTAGTTCTTACAAAGCCATTTCAAACAACGGGCTGCGATTTTATGGGACCATATACTTCTACTCAAAACACTAAGCTCTACATTTGCCTATACACATGCCTTACGACTAGAGCCATACATCTTGAGCTAGTAGAAGACATGACAGCGGGAGCTTTCCTTCAAAAGTTCATAGCTTTCCTTCAATCGTTCGGTTTATTTCGAGAAGAGGAGTCCCCAAGCTTATGCTAACAGATTGCGGCTCGAATTTTAAGCTCGGCCAGCGCGTCCTCGAAACGCTGCTTTAAAAAGATCCATCCTACCTACAATGGAGCTACAGTAATGTCTTACAGTGCTGTTCAGGGTATTCAATGGCTATTTAACCCTACCGGTGCTCCATGGATGGGTGGTGCTTGGGAACGCTTGGTCGGAACGGTCAAAAGGGCCGTTCCGACCAAGCGTTCCCAAAAAAAAATCTATCGGTCTAAATCTATCGGTAGAAGAAAATTGTCCCACACCGAACTATACACCGCTGTAACCCAAACTGAAGCCATCATTAACACCAGACCTCTGATCGCAGTCAGTGCCAATGTCGACGAAGTTCCCATCAGACCGATTGACTTTTTGCAAAGTAGTCTGAAATACAGTTTCGTACCAACTGATGATGAAGAGACATTCGACCCAACATTTGAACCGGACCTCATCCAAACTGTTTCTCAAGCCAAACAAGCACTAGCTCATTGTGAGAAAATCACCAACAGGTTCTGGGAAAGATGACACTCCGAGTATTTGACAGCGATTCGGGAAATTCAGGTGCTAAACAGAAAGCAACCGACACACGAAAATGAGGGAACCAAAGGTAAATGAAATCGTCCTCGTTCAGCAAGAAAATCTGCCACGTGGGTGCTGGTGCTATGGTAAAATCACCGAGCTCGTTAGAAGCGCAGATGGGCTGACTCGCTCAGTAAAGCTCCTAATGCCTAACAAACACATTTGGCACAGGCCCCTTAACAAGACTTATCCTTTAGAAATATCAAGCTCACAAGACGTTGTTGCCCGCGTTGATACATGTGAAAACGAGAATCCTTCCAAAGAATCATCCTCCTATGATAACTCTGTAGCTGCGACCCGACCCTCAAGGGGCGCAAAAATTCGAGCAGAGAAAGCTATTAAGACCACGGCGAAATCTCTTAATGATAGCAACATCTCCTTTTCGCATTGTTTACACTTATACACCAAACATGCAATTCCTACAATCTACCTCTTGACTTTCGTGGCCATTTTAGCTTTACCAGTATCAGCAACACCAAGTATTCCAAGGCTTGAATGTTAAAAAGGATCATTGAAGGTGTCGCCGCCATCAGCAAACTTCGAAATATGCATAGGATCAGCATGTCGGTCTTTTCTACACATCTCGCATGAACTTACATTCCAGCTGCCATCAACAGCGAGAAATACGAATATCAGAGCCTCGTTAAGATATTTCAGTGGCGCAGTTTCAAATCAAATGATCACCACTTGCCCTCTCCCTCATGTGTGCGACGTATCAACAAAATTTCTGTCAAAAGATCTTCTTGGTAATCTCCATTGTTGGCCTTTAGGCGCACTTATTTTTCTCGCTTCCATCGCATATATCACTCTATCAATGCCTTTGCTCATTTTTAAAATCATGCGCATATTCACTCGTCATATGTACAGCGGCCAAAGACAAAACGTCAGAGCTTCCGAACATATGATCGAAGAGTCAACTGCGCAGGGAAATAGAAATCTTCACATTTCATCCAATACTTGTCACACGAATCAGGTAAGCATCAAGCTTCAGTCGTTCTCTCCACAACTGCTAGGTCGAGGGCATTTACTCATTGCTACTCTTGTCACCCTAAGCTTAGCGCTAACGATGGAACAAGTGCGAGCGTGCCAACACGGATCTAGCAGACATAACACAGAGTGTGCAATAGGAGCTCAGTTCGTCTCTCGATATCGCACCGATTACCGGCGAACAGTTGCAGAAACGACGCGAACGATAGAAAGTTTATTCACAACAAAAGAAAACAGCGGATAAAACGTTAACACTGAAGCACTGGGACACGGAGGAGACGGCTGGAGGGAAAGGTGCCGCTAGCTGGTTTGGTGAAAAGAAATAGTAGTCCAGAATGGCCACTAAGGCCGCAGAGACTCCCGACTCACTAAGGGAAGGGACTCTCACAGGGGACAGGCACCCACACAGGTTGCCAGAGGAGGGAACAGGACTGGTGCACTCGCCGTGGCACCTCCTTGATGGCTGCGAAAGTCGTCGACCCGGGTGGCTAGCTAGGCACCTTTTATGCGGGCTCTCCCGCGCGCGCTACCCTTCCACAGGCCATTGATCTCACGCCTACTGACCCGTCTGTGACCACCCTGGGTTCGTGCTACCTATAGCGCCCTGCGCTTTAGAGGCACCCTTTCCCTCGTGCTCCTTGCCTCCTCCGTCTCTCGTCTATTGCACATGCCCCCCCCCCTGGCAGAGGACGATGTCCCTATCGTCCGATCCTTTAGCTCCGGTAAATTCATATCTGGTGCTCTGCGTCGAATTGTCCCATACAGCTGTTTAGCAGCTGCTACTCCTAAGTGTGGCCTGTAGAACTGCGCTGCGGCTTCTGGGCACCCTGCTTCCATGTAAAGTTTTCCCTCAATGACCAAACTTCCTGCCGTCGTTGCCATTTGCTCCGCCCCTGCTAATTTTCGGAGCGTGTTGTCCAGCGTCTGCCACAATTGGACCATTGCCAGCCATTTGCTTATATTCTGAGCCGTCGCAGGAGTCCATGCGGTGACCACGCGACCGCCCTTCTCGAGATGCTCCTTCGTTAGTCGAACAATTTCTTCCATGACTGATGCGCTGCAACCACTTTCGACTGGATAAACGATCAACCAAGTTCCAAAGGTCTTCCATTCGGTCAAGGTGTCTCTCAAATTCGCATACGACACAACGACCTTTGTGATCAGTCCGCTCCTGGGACCATCTTTCTCAATCAGAGTGGCCGTTTCTGGTGCAGCAAATCCGACCGGCCCCTGCTTCTGAGGCCTTGCTTTCCTACTGTCTTCCTTGAGGTCTCTCTTGAGCTCCTCAAATGCTACTTGGTAGAAGTCGAGTACGCATATATCGTCTATCGGTGGGTGCTTGATGATCCTGTTGTTCGTACAAATGAACTCTGTCCAATCAGTACAGAGCTCATACGCCACCATCAAAGTGTTCTTCAGCGCTTCGGCGTCCAGAGTTACAACTCGATCTCGATGGAGCCGGATTTTCTCTGCCATCGAAATATCGGTCCTTATGAAAATCCATGCGATCTTCCATGCCGACCAGATGTCTTCAAATGGTCTTCGGGCGTATGCGCCTGGAAAGCTAATCCCCTTGATGTTGCCCAAGGTGGCCTTCGCAAAACATTCATCCAAGCAGGCGGCTTGTAGGTGTCCTTTCTCGACATCGGAGTTGATGACGGCTCCTCTGAAACACAGAACTTTCGTAGCACAAACTTTTATTTTTGGTTTCCTTCCTTTTCTCCCTCTCATATGCTCCGTATCTAATATCTCGTCTGAGATAGTGGGCGGGACTATCCTCAGCATGTCGAACTGTGTTCTCATGGGCTCACTATTCGACCCTATTCTGGTTAATAATGCAGAGTTCTTGCTTACTTCAATCACCCTGAACGGTCCTGCCCATTCGCCAACTAATTTGGGGTGCAAGTTCTTCGATTTTTCATTCGGCGATCTCACATAAACTCTGTCCCCAACTTTAGGGTAATCTTTTTCGTCTACTTTGTTTTCCTCGTCGTAACGCCTCTTCATCTGCTTTCGTACCTCTCATTATAGTCTCTCACTCTCTCATGCGTTTCTGATACGGCTTGGAGTATTTCGGCTTTATATTCGTCCAGCGCCTTATCCATGGAGAACCACGATACTCCCCCATTTTGGATGATGTTAGACGGGAAGATAGGATCAATCCCATGAAGAATGAAATACGGGCTCTCCCCTGTGGCACTATGTGGCATCATGTTGTAGGCCATCATGCAGAACGGGAGACGCGAGTCCCATTCTGTTGGAATTACTGTCGCCTTTTTCAGCATTGCCACGATGGTACCGTTTAGCCTTTCTGTAATACCGTTTTCGCGCGGGTTGTATCCCTTCGTTGTCACATGGGATATTTGCGTTATCCTCGTTATTTCTCCCATTACCTTGTTCACGAACTCGCCTCCTCTGTCCGACAGCACACAACGAGGCCACCTGCATCCTTCCGCTATCCATTTTATAAATACTGTTTTTGCAATCATTTCTGCCGATTTATCCGGGACCGGATAAGCAGCCGCATACTTCGAAAAGTGGTCTATAACCGTGACCGCATACCTATTTCCATTTTTGGTAGGGCCCAACTCTAATACATCCACTCCTATTATTTCAAACGGCCTAGCTGTTACAATCCGTTTCAAGGGAGGGACCATTTGGCTGTGAGGATTATGCACAAAGCATTTTTGGCACTCTTTAGTCCATTTCTGTATATCTTGTGCCATACCTGGCCAGTCCACCTCCCTCTTTAACCTGTTCAGAAGTTTATGTGCTCTGAAGTGTCCCGCAAACACTCCATTATGTGCTTCTTGGAAAATCTGATACCTCTGTGTTTCAGGCACTACAAATACTGCTCTACCATCCTCTAGATATAGCTTCAGTTCTCCTTCATCCAAAACGAAATCTGTCGAACGCAGCACTTTTCTCTCGCCCGGAAGCCTCACCACCTGTTCAACCTGGTTCTGTTCCACACAATTTACCACCTCTCCAAACACAGGATCACTTCTTAGCTCTGCTAGCCATTTGGAGTCCGACTTGGCGCTAATTATGTTTACTACCGCCTCACCTAATCCTTCCAAAGACTCCATCTCAGCTGCAACAGGCACTCCTCTACTGAGTGCATCTGCTACCACGTTTGCTTTCCCTCTCACATACTGTATCTCTAGATTATACCTTTGGAGTTCTAGCGACCATCGTAACACACGTGCTGATACATTGTTGCGCTTAAACAAAGCCGTCAGTGGTTGGTGATCTGTCATCACAACCGTCGGTAGCCCGTATATAAACATGTGAAAGCGCCTAACAGCGAAAACAACTGCGAGCGCTTCCAAGTCTGTCACATGATATTTTCGCTCTGCCTTGCTTAGGCTCTTGGAGGCGAAGAAAATCGGGTGGATGTGCTTATCATCCCCCTCCTGGGATAATACCGCTCCTAGACCATATGTGGAAGCGTCAGTGCAGATGTGGAAAGGTCTACTGCCATTCCGAGCAGACTCTAGGTCCGGTTGTTTCAGAACTGGCGCCGACACAATCATGTTTTTCATCATTTCAAAGTCTTCGTCGTGCTGCTTTTCCCATATCCATTTTGCTTTCGACGACGTGAGGGTAAACAAACATCCTGCCTTTTGCGAGAAGCCTAAACAAAATTTCCGGTAGAAGGAGGCCATACCGAGAAATGTTCTTAACGCCTTCGCGTTCTGTGGGGTAGAGTATTCTCGAATAGCCTTCACCTTCTCTGGATCCATGTGGACTCCTACCGTCGATGATGTGTCCAAGAAAAACCACCTTACGCTGCAGAATGTGACATTTTTGGGCTTTCAGACGTAATCCCGCCTTTTCCATCCTTGAAAAGACCTCATCTAGCAGTTCCAGGTGACGTTCTTTCGTTTTCGTACAGATCATTATGTCATCAATATAACAAAAGACCTCCACACCTAGAAGATCGCCCAGTACTCTATCCATGAGTCGCTGGAATACCGGGGAACTCGTACTTAAGCCGAAAGGCGTGACTCGAAATTGAAATAAGCCCTCCGGCGTAGCGAACGCTGACTTTTCTTTAGCGTCGTCCGCTAACGGGATTTGCCAATACCCGCTGCAAAGGTCTAGTGTTGAGAAGAACTGTTTTCCGGATAGACTTTGCAGTACTGATTCGATGTTTGGAAGCGGGTACGCATCCAGCTTTATATGTTTGTTCAATTCTCTATAGTCGATGCACAAACGCAGCGTCCCATCCTTCTTTTCCACTAGTACAATGGGAATGCCCAATCTGATTTGCTCGGTTCTATCACCTTTCTCTCTACCAGGTCCATCAAAAGCTCCCTCAACTTTGGTCGTATACCCAGTGGGACGGGTCTCACTTTCATCTTTATCGGGGCGCTATTTCCTGTGTCAATTGTCATCTGAACTAAGTCGGTTTGATTAAGTTCCTTATCTGACACCGAGAATGCGTTTGGATGTTTCATTAGCACATCCTTAACTTCCTTGCTCAACTGCCTGGGTTCCATATTAGCCTCAATGAGCTCCCACAATTTTGCATTCTCTCGCTGTCCGTCAACTCACTGTCTACCTCGTCTGACATAAGAGGATTTAGTTCCTCCCACTTCTCATGCCACTTATCGGTGACCCAATGTCCTATGCTCTCGCCTTGTTTCAGCAGCATTGGTTCATCACTTTTATTCATCACTTGAACTGTGGTCCGTTGGTCCTGAATTCTGTATACTCCCGCCACTACACCTTGTCGTGTTGGCCAAATTACTCGCTCCGTTCTATTTTCGATTTCTCCTTGACAGTGTACATCTACCAGACTTGCATCACCAGGGGGAATATACGTTCTATTTACCACGACCACTTCATTCCCCCTTCCTTCTTTCTTCTGCGGCGGTTCATTTCCTGGGTCCTCCCTTTTGTTAATAATTACCTCTATTCCTAGTCTGTTCAAGGCATTTGTGCCTAATAAAACTTCCTTTTCTGACGAGGCACTAATATGAAACGCCACCTTACACGCATTCCCACCTCCTATCTCCACATCAATGTATACTGCTCCCAAAAACTCCATCCTGTTGTTCGACGCGTCCCAAACAGGTGCCAGACTAGCCTTGCTGATTACCTTCAAGGAATCGATGTCATAGCCCCGATCCTGCGCCGCAGCCAATACTCCCACAGGTATGATGCTCACCATCGAGCCTGTATCCACTAACGCTGGCAGTGTTTCTCCCAAGAGGGAGAGCGAGGTAAGTATCCGATCACCTATGAGATCATTTCTTTTTTCCTTCCTCCGTTGCACTGCTATTCCCATGCACCTAGCTTTGTTTATGATGGACGACAGTGTTACCTCGCGTTCCTCCGCTTGGGTCAATTCTTTTCGTTCGATTTGATTAACCTTTGCCTGACGAGTTGGACAATTGCGCGCTACGTGTCCGTATTTTGAGCAATTGTAACATTTCCTGCTCTCATTCCCTCTATGGTTCTGGTCACGCCCCTCTACCGCTTGCCTTCCTTGCGTTGACCTCATATATCTGTTATCAACGAGGCATGATAGCCTATTTTGGTTCTTTTCTTTGCTTCCCATATTCACTCCTAATCTTTCTTCCCTTCCTGAACTAGTTGCGGAATATCGGTCTTCGCCTTGATAATGTGCGTACCTAGTTCTCCATGCCGCAGGCTCTACCCTTCTATACGGCCCTAGCATGATTTTTGACTGTTCGATGCTTAAAGCCAACTGTTTCACTTCCTCATAAGCTTTCCGTGAATCTACCCTGTGGAGTGCTGCAATCAACTGATAGTGCTCAGGCCACTCACTCAGATTATCCAAAAGGATATGCGCCAACTCCATCGACCTATCCTCGATTGAGCCCTCAGGGTTTGCTTGTCTTGCTAGACTTTCCAAGATTACACAGAAATCCGCTACCTCCTGGTTGGCTCGCAGTCGCAAACGTTTCAACTCGGTCAACGCCCTCATTCTACTTGCGGTTGACTCAGATGCCAACAACCTCGCCATCTCACTTGTCACTGCTTCAAACCCTTGTTCCTTGATCATTCTTGGGATAGCAGCAAAAATGCTCTTAGCGCGCCCCGCTAGGTGGTCATCTACCAGGATGTCCAGTAGGGTTGCCTCGCACGCAATTACTTTCTCGTACTTCCTTTTAAACTTTCTTAGGAACTCTTTAAAGTTCTCGTTTTTTGTCCCCCTGAACACTCCTGGGTCAGAGCATGTCATTGCCCGCAAATAGTTTACCAGATGGATATTAACATCCGTACCTAGGTCTTCCTGAGCCGGTAGTGTCGATGCTGTCGTTGAACGTCCGTTCCAACATTCCACATATGTCGGACCAATCGAACAGTGGTTCGCCTGCAAAGGATGTCCTCGCATTGCTGTGCGCTCCTGTGAATCACATATTCTCGTCCCACCTTCCAGAACTTCTTCACCATCTGGCTTCTTCTGAAGTACCGCAACCGCTTCTTTGACCTGTAACACGTCTGTATTTAGCATCTCAGCTACTTCGGCCATCAACTCTCCATCTCTCTCCCTCGTTCTCACATAGTTCCTCCATTCATCTACAGAGTCAATGCCTCGCTGCTCCATTATCGCGCCAACCACTCTCACCAGTTCTGGTGACATTCCATACTCCGAGGGTGACCCTTCCAATACCTTCTCTACCCGGCCAATGCCTACTGCTATTTCCTTCCCAACCTCTATCCTCTTTTCCTTCCCCAACCTGGAGTCGTTCAATATTTCACCCACTCGGCGCTGCATCTCCCTCAAGATGCTAACACAGGTACTGCCTGCCACACCTTTCTCACAGTCGTAAATGCAGAACTCACTTGTGGGAACATCCTGTTTTCATCGTATTCCGTGTCCATGGCGTCTGCAGCGTGCGCCATCTCTGAAACACGCTGCTTGAGTCTTGATCTTTCTGCACAGAGTATCACCGATTCACACAGGCACGGGTACTCTTCCTTCGTCGCTGTCCTTCTTGGCGACTCCTTTCATCAACTCCGAGTACCCCTGCTCTGTGGTAACCTCGGAGTGATACCGTATCGATCTGCTACGCGCAGCTGTTATTGGCTCGGTAGATATCGACCGGTTCGGCCCCCATGTGCAATAGGAGCTCAGTTCGTCTCTCGATATCGCACCGATTAATGGCGAACAGTTGCAGAAACGACGCGAACGATAGAAAGTTTATTCACAACAAAGGAAAACAGCGGATAAAACGTTAACACTGAAGCACTGGGACACGGAGGAGACGGCTGGAGGGAAAGGTGCCGCTAGCTGGTTTGCTGAAAAGAAATAGAAGTCCAGAATGGCCACTAAGGCCGCAGAGACTCCCGACTCACTAAGGGAAGGGACTCTCACAGGGGACAGGCACCCACACAGGTTGCCAGAGGAGGGAACAGGACTGGTGCACTCGCCGTGGCACCTCCTTGATGGCTGCTAAAGTCGTCGACCCGGGTGGCTAGCTAGGCGCCTTTTATGCGGGCTCTCCCGCGCGCGCTACCCTTCCACAGGCCATTGATCTCACGCCTACTGACCCGTCTGCGACCACCCTGGGTTCGTGCTACCTATAGCGCCCTGCGCTTTAGAGGCACCCTTTCCCTCGTGCTCCTTGCCTCCTCCGTCTCTCGTCTATTGCACAAGAGTTGATTTCACGTCAAAAAACAATTGTTCCCTGCATTTCAATCGAGAACTTTTGTTCAACGATATAACTAACATTATTTGCATCAATATCCGTCCCGCAAATAAGACTGTAGGAACAATTTCAGCAGAAAAATGCACGATTGAAACGAGGTGTTCAGAACGCACGCTTTTCTTCACAAGAGACACTCAGTATAAAATTTTTAGCGCCAGCAGGTGCATTCAAATGGGATCGTGTATGTCAGATGAGTGCTCAAAAGTAAAGGCTTCAGCACGATTCCGGAACTGGCCAACGCGTCCCAATACCCAGGGTACACAGGATGTCAACCTTCTTGCGGCGGTTTAATGTGTGGCTGCCTTTTGCCTCTTCCCTCATGCTTCTTTTACCGCGTCGCACAGGTACCAAGAAACGATGTCGTATATAAAATCGTCAAGTGCATGGCATGGAGGTCAAACGTGAACATCAAAATTCACGTCTCGTTGTTCAACAAACACACCTACAAGTCACTTTCCCTAAGGCCATATGTGCCACAATGGGTCGAAAACATCTCTTTCGCAGTTACCTCTCTAGCACGACCAGTGTCGCCTTTGCTATCAGGTCGATTCGCAGTCACCTATCGAATTCCAGTTGAATGCGCGACGAGCATAGAAGCCTCACAAAACTTTTCCACCTGTAGGAACAAAATGATATGTGACTGTGACGCAGCGGTTTCGCCAACAAGGTGCAACTGCCCAGAGGAGTCCATTGAGTACCTTGCAGCTGACATATCAAACATCTTTCCTGTATCAACTCCATTTCTCAAACTAGTAAACCGAAACGAATCTCTTGTAGCACTTTCTAGCAGAGAAGAAATAGTCATTTCAGTGAAATCCAACTTAGTTCATGACAGTGCAGAATACGTAGTCCAACAATACTGCCACCTTCATTTTGGAGAAGTGTACAGCTGTCAAGAAGGGGCGTTCGTGAACATAACCTGTACAACTGACACACCTACCTGGACTATTATCCAATGTGATCATCATGTTTTTTCCGTCAAATGCGGCCCATCCATGACAACAAATGTGATCGCGCTTGATTTTCAGAACGCTGTTGTAAACCAAAGGTGCCACAGTCAGTGCAACAATAGCGTCCTACAAATAAATTTGCAAGGAACCTTAGCATACCTTCCCCACACAAACGACAAAGACATCCTCGAATCCCATCAAATGATATGAGTATGGTCGGGATCCTGGTTTTCCGATTGCAAGATGCCTGACCTTCAACCGCTAATATTAACTATTCGAACACGCTAGAAAACCGCAGTAGCTGTTTTCGGAACAGTCGGTGTGATAGCTGTCATCATCTACGCTCTTGGTCCCACTATACTCCTGCTCATTATTTGCCTCATCGCCCTCTTCTTACACTTCCTGTTGAAGCTTTTGAAATTTATCTTATCAAAACTTCATCGGTTGTAGGAGCGCTGTTTGCGCTACTATGGCACACGCTTGCTAGAAAATCAGTTGCAAATATATCTAATTAACATTATCGTCACGTCCCCGTTCATCTTCTAGCAAAGAAACGGCAAGTAACTCTGCAGATGACGGATATGAGAGCTTCAGCCCAGCGGTCTCGAAGGAGCTCGCGCCACGGCATCATCAAAACATATATAAGACGCTAATACAGATTCATTCGCTACATCCTCCCCTCTGACGACGACCCCGATATTCTCTCTGAGATGGATGAGGTAGACGTAGCTCTTCACATAGAGCCATTATCCGATGCCATCATGGATCTCAGAGAGCAGTTCAACCTCTTTACCATGTCCTTCAACACCAAAATGGACGCTCTGATGGATATTCTCAATCGTCAGTCCGAAGTCGTCAACAACAAAATCGATCTGATTCTCGAGAGAACGATACCCAAATCTAGCTGTGTCTTTTGTGCGGTCGACGGCAACAAGGACAACCATCCTACAGGTAGATGCTGTCGCTTTTCGGACGCCGTGTCACGGGCAGTGCAAGTTGCCAGTTTACGTCTCTGTAACAAATGTTTACAGCCACGTCACGCAGACGATTGCAGAATTCAATGCACATTTTGTAGCGGCGATCACAATGTTCTTCTCTGTCCTAACAAATCATCTTCGGCGTCTGCGTCTTTTAAGAGAATAAAATTCTAAACATTCTCGTCTCGCTCGCGGGAGTGTGCACCGTCGACGTCAACGTTCGGTGCACTCATCGCCGCGCTCGCTGGACTGTCCCTGCTTCGTCGTCGTCCTGCTCTCGCCTCATCCGCTGCAATCGATTTCCCCTATCCATCTGCATCGTCGGCTACAACTGTTCCTGCTGTTCCCATCTTATTCGTTCTACTGAGTTCGTCGTCGTCCTGCTCTCGCCTCATCCGCTGCTGTCGACTCCCTCCTATTTATCTGCATCGTCGGCCACAACTTCATGAGATACTCGCTGCTTCCACCTGAGTAACCTTAACATCCCAATTGCCTTCGGCTGTATTCGTGGCCGTTCTGTGCTCGATCGGCAACCTCGAACGGTTGTGGCGTGGTAACGACGAATGTTCGAGTTCTCAACCGACAACTACGTCGGTCAACAACATGAGATGCTACCAAGAAGACGCGTTCGCTTTGTAGATGAATTTCGATTGATTTCGATTTTTGAGTGTTGGTTTATTTGGTAGATATTTAGCAGCTTGCAATTAACTATCATTGATTTGTCACCCTTTGCTGTCGTATTTGTTCGTGTGGCGCGGGAGTGTCACAAGATATTGCGAAATGCAACATCTTGCGACGCTCATCGGGGTTCGTTAATGCGATCCCCGCGGAGATATGATGTTCAATGCTTGAAGTGATTTGTATATAAGCGCTGCAATGCTATTGGGTTTTGGGATTTTCCCTACATAAACATAATTGCCACTGAACCGTTGCGCCGATGACAGTTTGCTGAGCTCGGAAGTTTACCGGGCACAGATGCACTTTTTATTTGATTGTAATGTGAATGCTGCTTACCTGAAGCAGCGATAAGAGAATGAGAGATGTATGAAAAAAATGAAAAATGAGAATTTATAAGAATTGAAACACCCGTTGGAGCAGTAATGCACTACACCACTGTTCCCTTTCAGCGCTTCAAAACAACTAAATTTGATTAATTACTTTTCCCTAAAAATAATTTCAAACAGAGTGTTCACTTATGGGCAAGGTGAGTTTGAGAAATTCCAAAGAAAGTGTACTAACATTTTCTTAATCAGAGAATTATTCAAACCCTTTAGGGATCTCTAACTAATCAAATAGGCGCTCGTCTTGATTTGGAAGATATTCGGCCTGTTTTCAAAAGCGTCAACATTGCTTAGAAGTGTGTTCAATTTAATTTGAATAGTGCCCAATTCGGTTTGAAAAGTGTCCAAATTGATTTAGAAAGGGATGATTTAACGCGAAAAGGTATATACCATTTCCAGTCGAATTGGACACCTTTCTAAGCTAGCCTAAAGGCTTGAATTCTACCAAATCGAAGTGACCTTCAGGCAGGTATTACAGAGTCAATAAGATGGTTAGAATAATTTTTTGTTCAAGGAAAACTAGGTATAACTTTCTTTGAAATTGTTTAGTTTACCTGTCCCAATAAGTGTAATAATTTTTAAAAAAAATTTTTTTTAGAGAAAAAACTAATAAATTAAAGTCTGTATTAAAGCGCATTAAGAAGCAGGTATATGGCACATTAAAAGTTCAGATCGATCCATGCGCACGAAAAGCTCTTTTATTTGACTGATAGTGCAAACCACATGAGCCATCATTGTGTAGATATATGCTCTTTACAGTTGCTTTTGTTGTATCGGTAACATGTAAACAAAAATTCTGCTACCAATCGAATAAAAATTGCGACCATGGCTCAATCTTTTTTTTGGCACTAAGAAATGGTCGCCTTCCCGTTCTTTAAAGCAAGCTTCGAACATCATTTTTTTCTCAAAAAAATAAACATTTTATAAAATTGTTACTTATTGGGGCAGGTAGACTAAAAAATTTCAAATAAAGTTATATGTGATAAATTTTTCTTGAAAAAATTCTAACCTTTTTGGAGAGTCTCGAGTTTATTGTAGAAGCTAATTTTGATTTGGAAGAGTTCGTCTTGATTTCAAAAGTTTTGGGCTAGCTTAGAAGATTGTCCAATTTGATTTGAAAAGTGTCGCATTCGACATGAAAATGGTATGTGTATATTTAGTTTTGCGCTATCCGCGGGAACCTACCACTGATGGGACTATGTGTGATCACTCTGATTGCAAGTTGATATAAGGGCAGCAGCAGTCTCTTTCAATGAGCAGAAAGCCGCCAAGAGGTACGGGTACGTTTGCCGCGCCAACCTTCATCGTGAGCAGGGGCGTGTGGAGTTTGAAAGTTCGTAAATCGTAATTACGAAAAAACCGTCGTAAATCGCAAACTATAGATTGTAAGAGTCACCGGAACCGTAGCTGCCACAGTAGCACATTAGAGTATCAAAAACAACACTAAATGGCAGTGGGAAAGAGCTATAAGAGGGACCACTAAAGTGGGCACATCTTTATGACCCACGCCAGTTGGACGACGACGTTTGGACGCCAGTTGGTTGTTGATCAAAGATCACATTTACGAAAATTTACGATTTACGGCCAAAAATGCCGTAAATCATAATTACGCACAATTCTGATCGTAGCGACTGTTTCTCGGCACGGCTCCCACCACAGTGCGGGCGTGGGTGCCACTACGATAGGAACAGATTGCCGTTCGATGTCACAAGCCCTGTTGCAGGCCTATATCTGACCTGTAGAGACACCTCTCTTGTAGCATTAGATCATGCGGTAGTTGAGCTATCTTAGATCCATTTTGTGACGTGAATTAGTGTTAAATTTTGTATTAGAACGTTATTCAAGATTCACTTTACAAACTATAGTCGTGTTAGACTCCAAGTTCGACGTTCTTGAAGCCTGGGCATTTTCTTATCATTTGTGTTCTCCTGTGCCAACCAGTTTTGTTATAAAATTATTTATTGTTACGACCGATGTTTCGACTAGCTCGTCTTCTTCAAGTCCTGAAAAAAGCTTACCGTGAAACGTCAGAGAAAGTGTTTCATTCGCAATGCCGCAGGTAAAATGCGCTTTGGGTATCGGTAGCAAAATCAGCTGGTTTAGATAGACGTTTTATTACAAGGCTGACGCTAACAACGCCAACATGTCCTGCATTCTACAGCTTGATTAAAACACATAAGCTCTCTGACGAAGACAAACGCTCGTTGAGCGCATACAAGATTCGGCCCATAATAAGTTGTGTGGACGGACCAACCGACCGGATCTCTTGGTTTCTTAACAAGATCATTGGTCAACTCCTCAACTTCGTACCTTCACACTTGGAGAACACAGAAAAACTACTCAGAAAAATTACTCTTGCAGATTTCCACAAGGTCGTGTAAGGGAATCTTTGATGTGAATGCTTTGTATACCAATGTAGACAATGTTGCTGCTTTTCAAGCACTATCTGAAATGCTTGACGAACACGAGAGTAGTGTTGTTACATTTGGTTTGAGAAAGTCACATATAATGATTCTTGTAAAAGAATGTCACTGCTCTTTGATTGGTCTGGCAAATATTTCTCTCAACTTAGAGGACTTGCCATGGAACAACGTTTAGCATCGGCTCTAGCAATTTGCTTCATGAACAAGATTGAACGATTGGTAATAGAACGGCTTCCCATAATGTGCTGTCGATACATCGACGACTGCTGTGTCGTAACAGCAACTCAGTCCGAAATGGATGAGCTGTTTAACATTCTTAACAGTCAATCGCAGTACATAAAGTTCACGCAAGAAGTTCCGTGTTGAGGCTGGTTACCCTTCTTGAATACACAAATCAGGATTTTAAGCAGCCAGTACAATGTGAAGTGGTACCGCAAGGGCAGTTCCAAGAACATCACCATCCATGCTAAGTCGGCTCAGCCTTCAGCTGTGAAACGTGCTGTGGTTCGCAACATGTTCAGAACAGCAACAAGGATGTGCACGGGAAACGAGGAGCGAGAAGAACCACGTATGTTAGCGTGTCAGATAGCTGCTCTCAATGGGTACGAAGTGCGACGAAATCGAGCACCATACGGGCACCGATAACAGGCACACAGAAACAAAGTCTGTCTCCCACTTCCTTTCGTTTCGGAGCGAATCACTGGCGGCTATCCGTCAATGACTATTGCGAGCACGCTTGGATGAGCATATTATACTGGTGAACATTCCGAGAGATAACATCAAGCGACAGCTAGTTCGCAATCGGCTCTATGACCACGCTTGTGTTATGTCCGACTGCGTGATTTGTCCGTACGGAAGTACAGGAGACTCTGCGCAAAAGGGCGTCGTCTACCAGCTCGAATGTTTAACTTGCGGCAAGCTCTATATTGGGGAAACAGGAAGTGTGTTAGCCATTCGCGTTAAGGAACACCTTGCTGGTAAGAGAAGGCAAAGCTTAGTAACCCCGTTTGGAGAGCACCGAAGGGAAGCTCACTTTGGTGCAGACTTTGACGTAAGATGCACAGTACTGTATCATGAGGGTGAAATTGGCCCCAAAAAGGCTCTCGAGGTATTCTGGATTCGCGAAAGAAATCTGAACGACAGAAGCAAGTGCATCTCAATTACAAGTGAGTTCTTTTCTTTTATTTCGTTGTGCGAGCTGTGAGAGTTTCGCTTATAATGTTATGTGCATTTTTGAACTCCGGCGCATTGTGCAGCATAATTGACCGACTCGGTCCTTCTCACTTGCTCCATGGTGGCCAGTTTATCGGCCGATTACGGTAGCTGCGGGTAGCTAAGGCTGCCGAGGTCCTAATCACCAATTTCGCCCAAACCTGGCCTAGGGGGTTATTTGGGGTGCTGATCACGAATCTGACATCCGTTTTTCGTTCTACGATGGAGTTTGGGCGAAATCGGTGACCATTACCTTAGTCACCCGTACCTACCGTAATCTACCGTAGTCGACCGAAATTTCAAAAACGGATGTCAGATTTGTGATCAGCACTCCAAGCAACCCCCTAGGCGAAGTTTGGGCGAAAAAATTTTTCACCTCTCCTCGTCCTCTGGAGTTCGCAAAGTACAATAGTGCCGGCCTATGTTATACTTCGGCGACGCGTCGCCGACGCTCCGACCCGTCACCGCCGTCGGCGAGGCAAACGTCTTTGTCGACAGACTCTGTGGCGACATCGGCGACGTCGTCGACAGGAGAGTATCGGAGGGCATCGGATTTAGCGATTTAACGATTTTACCAACATTTTCGTTAAATTTCTTTATTGGAGTTTAGCAAATGCGTTAAATCGCATTGAAATTAAATTTACGCGGAATTTTCGAAATTCAAAGGAAAATTTAACTCTCAATTAAAATGAATTGTATTTCGAAAAAGCTCTTCGTAGAGGATTGCCGTATCATTTCAGAAAGCGAGGAAACACCACGTATTTTCTACACAGTTTTATTTTGTGTTACAAGTGAGCGAAATGGCCTAGAAAACGCGAAAAGGACAGGTGAGAAGGACAGAAAAGCGAAGAAAGGTGAGAAAGTGAAGGGAAGGTAAGGTTTAATCTCCCACTCCCTCCCAAACACTCAGTGTTCTAGCGAATGGCAATATTGGTGTACGCAAGACGGTCGTCTTTTGCACTTCTCGATTTCGTACTCAGACATTCTGGCGGGTGGACCTTAGACCAAGTGCCGATCACAATCTCGACCACAAGCGGTCGACAAGACGAAGTGGGCGGTATTGCCCCGAAACACCTGCCGTTTGCCCCGAAATATCCGTCGGTCTACCGGCGTTTGACAGGCCTACGGAGAAAATGCCCGAATCTCATGGCGCGCGTTGCGTGCGGAGAAAATGCCCGAAATAGGGAGAAAATGCCCGCAACCAGGGGAGAAAATACCCGCGACCAGGGGAGAAAGTGCCCGCGACCAGGGGAGAGAATGCCCGCAATCAGGGGAAAATGACTGGGTTGACGAGAAGAACCTACAGCACATCAGAACACACCATCATGTGGTGATCAGCGAAACCGCCGTAATAAAGAAAACGTTGGGCGGTAAACACCATTCAGGAAACTAGGAAAAATTTTGAATCTGTGGAGAAAACCGTTCATTAGGAGAGCCTTAACGGGATGTATTGTTAATATTATATAATGACCAATTTCCGCAATGTTTCACTCGCATCAAAGCTCCAATAGAAGCTGATCGCAAAATTGCTGCAAAAATATATATTTTGGGGCGGCTTGAAATATTTTTGGCAAGGTACTAAACCGTAGGTTCTTCTCATTTGAATAACTTTTTTGGTAGAACCCTATGTTGCAACCAAGCATTCACATATTTAAATCTTTTATACTATCGCGACTATTTGCGATTGATTTTTACTTATTCTTTTATGTAATGCTTACAAATCAGTCGATACCAGGCCCTTGTTTCTGTAAGCCCTTATCTCCGACTGCCATCGGGGCTCTCGCCGGCGCCGCGCTGCACATTCCAAAACAATGCGCGGCGAACCCACGGGACTCCCGATGGCAGTGCCACGGTCGGAGCCGACAGCAGTTGGCAGCAGCCTTCCAGGTTCACCAGCCAGCTTTACCCGTTCCCAGCCTTCTCACCCCTTTTCGCCGATCCAGCCCTTTTTAGGGTCTTCCAGCTTTTGCAGCTTTCTTAGCCTTTTTTACCTTTCCCACTTTTTCAGCTCTTTTGGGCTCTGTCAGCCTTTGTAGCTTTTCCAGCTTTTTAGCCCTTTCATCCCTTTTAGGGTTTTCAGCTTTTCGGCTCTTGCAACTCATAAGCTTTATATCACGTTAATCTGTCGAGTTCATATCTCATTTCTTTGGCTCATTACCAGTACGCAGTTGAATTCCTACGGGCGGCGCTCCACATTTTCTCTCGATCACCAGCTCATATCACAACTTTTTTCCTTGTCATTTACCGTATGTCACCTGATGGTCTGATATATATATATATATATTTGTAATGCAATACATATACAACTGGTTTAATTACCCAAGTTTGAGACATAAACGCGTCGTCCCGTTGGTGCGTGTACGCTGATCACTCGAGAAAAACTCCACTGAACCGCTAAATGGTGCATCGGCCCTAACGGACGCGGACCGCAGAGAGCTAAGGACTCAAACAAGGAAGGTACGTTCTGTACGCTGACGTCGCAACAATTTTCTTTCTCTTCTGTTTCCAATTTTTCAAGAACGGAACTTATCAACAAATTTTGTTCTCATCATTTTTTTACTAACGCTTTACATTTCAAAAATATTAACCAATTATTCTACTGATTCCCATTTTTCTACTTGTCTCAAACAAGAATCATGGTTGGTCCTGCATCACTAAGGACGAAAAAGGGTCTTGTCACACGCTACTCTAACAACTTGCGAAAAATAATTGACAAAGTAAAAGACTCTCGTGCTACCCAAGGAGAAGCCAGTAACTCACCAGCGCCATCTATTGAGGCGACGGTCTTTGAACTCCAGACTTCTACGAAACTCCTTTCCGAGGCGCTCAACGACTTCACGGCAGCCCTCGATACGATCGATAATCTACCCGAAGAGCAGGAAGCGCAGACCGAAGAGTACATCGACGCATCTGTGGATCTTATTGACGAGGCGCAACGCCTGGCAATGGAACTCGAGAAGGCAAGATGGGGGGAGCGAGACGAAAACATGGCCACGGAGAGCGCCGAAATGGCCACACCAAAGCTCCCAGCCATACCTATACCTGTATTTTTGGGGAAAGATTTGGGAGTTCTCCAATTTCTAGACATTGTTCAACGCACATGTTCATGCAAGACCACTGCCCAACTTGATGAAGTTCAATTATCTGGTCGACTCATTACGAGGTGAAGCACGTGAGCTAATTCGCCGATACCCAGTGACAGCAACCAACTATGATCACGCAGTAAAGCTTTTACGGGACAAGTACGGTAATGAATCTACACTCATCGCTAACTTGCAGTCACGACTTGAAATGGCAAAAGCGGAAAAACCAACTATTCCGTCCCAACGCCGACTGCTTGAGTACATTCTGCCCATTGTCACACAGCTGGAAGACTTAGGAATTTCACTCGACGGCTCCTATCTGACCCGGAAACTTCTAGCAAAGTTTTCACCAGACCTTCAGCGTAAAGTCTTGGAGACCCAACTCCCACAAAATAATCAGGAAAGTGACTAGGTCTTGCGGAGTGTTCTGTCAGAGCTCAACAATCTCATCACCACGGAAGAACAAATCCACAAGTTTGTCGACGACAACACTCACAGTCAGCGTTAGCGCAACGGAGGAATCCAAAACAATGCGCGGACGCCTTTCAAGAAGATCACGGCAACAAATCTGAATTCCTCTGACTGTATGTTTTGTAAATCTCCACAGCACAAGTCAGCAACATGCACAAAGGTCACCAACATCTCTGCACGACGCGACATTATGTTGAGACAGAACAGATGCCTAAACTGCGGACGCGAAGGACACTTCGTGAAAGACTGTAGAAGTGAGGGATGCAAGACCTGTCGAGGTGCAAAACATCACCACACCTTATGTCCACAGAGACAAACAAATGCCACGGCTCACAGTACACAAACAAATAGAGGTAATGTGAACCACAACGGATCGCAGCAGAGATCATCACCTACTTACACACGAAGGAATGCTGCAACACAGCAAACATCAAATACCTCCAATGTACATCCTCTACACACAGAAGCCCTCGTTCCTAACGAACAAGAGAGTGCAGACACCGCGCACACCATTCCAGGAGAAACAGCAATTCTCCAAAACATCGTCATACATCCAACCCAGGGCAAGGTAATGTTGTTAACAGGAATTGCGCGGGTACGCGATGAAGTTCGCGACACATGGAAAGAGGTAGAGATCCTCTTTGACACAGGAGCCGACCAATCCTTCATCAGTTTAGCACTCGCTGATGAATTGAAGCTACAGTGTACACAGCAACAAGGATTGTTAGTGTACACGTTCGGCAGGGACAGTCCCAGGGGAACCAAATGTGGTGTGACTACGCTCGAAATTTGGGATGATCATGGTGAGAAACACCCAGTACGCCTATGTACTACACCAGTACTAATAGGCTCAAGTCAAACGATACAACTAAGCCAAGAGGACTTGGCATTTGTGTCGAGACACAATATAAAGTTGTCGAAGCGCACAGACAATCTCACCTCGAAGCCAGACATACTGCTCGGGTGTGATCAGTTGTGGAACTTGCTGGAAGCTCCACTACCACAGTTCAGCTTACCATCGGGTTTACAACTTATACCATCTAAACTAGGATATCTACTGTCTGGCAAACAACGGATACCCCAGGGAAAGTCTAAGCAGCACGAGGAAGCTGTTAACACAAACACTGTATCCATGATCAACGTCTTCCCAGACATTGACGACGAATTAACCCGATGGGACAAGTACTGGACAATGGACTCCGCATCTGCGAGTTCACAGGAACCAAAAATGCTGAAAAAGCCGCCATCAATACACAAGTAGAAACGTTCTTTAAGAACACAATTGAACGTCGTGATGACGGGTATTACGTACGCTTACCTTATATTGACAATCATCCTCCATTACCGGATAATAAGCAGATCGCCCTTAAACGCTTACAAGGAGTTATCACCATGCTCACTACGAATCCAGAACTATTGGACAACTACAACTCCACATTTCAAACACAACTTGAAAAGGGAATAATAGAAGAAATTGGAAACAACACACCAGGAGATGGTCCAATCACCCACTACATTCCTCATCAACCAGTGCTAACACCACATAAGGAAACGACGAAATTGAGGATTGTATTCGACGCGTCATCACACTATAAAGGTTGTCATCCCTTAACGATATCCTCCACCAAGGACCACTTGTCCTACCAGATATCTACGCGATGCTAATACGCTTTCGTTTACAACCCTACGCATCGACTTCGGATGTGGAGAAAGCGTTCTTACAGGTTCGCCTTCATAAACTTGATCGCGATGCAACGAGATTCTTGATGGTCCGAAACGTTAAATCACCTATTACCGAGGATAACATCATAACATATCGATTCACCAGAGTCACCTTCGGATTGAACGTTTCACCATTCCTACTAGCAGCAACAATATACCATCATCTAAACCACGCTGTACAAGATCAGAACCCCGCGCAAGAAATAAAAAGCAACCTTTATGTGGATAACCTTATATTATCCGCTTCTTCACCAGATGAGCTCCAATACAAGGTCTCCACATCCCGCTTGATCTTCGAGGAAATGAAGATGAACTTGAGAGAATTCATGGCCAACCACGTAAATCTCCAAGAAGTAGTTCCAGAGGACACGTGTGCCAAGACAAAAACGCAAAAGGTACTAGGAATGATATGAAGACGATGTCATAAGCATCCACTGCTGCTTCCCAAACTACCAAGGAAGCCACTAAACGAACAATAGCTCACCAAATCGCTTCCATATATGACCCGTTAGGGTTGCTAGTACCGCTTCTTACTCAAGCGAAACATTTCCAACAAACATTGTGGAAACACCATCTCAAAGGATTCCATCCTTCCCAATGACCTTCAGATGCAATGGGAAACTATACGCAATGACGCCGATGGTTTCAATTACACATGTCCAAGACAACTATTGCAACACAGTGGTGACTACAACATCGCAGTTTTTGCCGACGCTAGTGAAATTGCAATCGCGGCATGTGCGTACGCCTTCAACGAAACGCAATCCACACTAGTAATGGCAAAATGCAAACTACCATCAATTCGGACAACCATGACAATGCCGAAATTGGAAATGAACGCCTTAACTATGGCTGCAAGGCTGTCCTGGTCTGTTTGTGAAGCTGTAAAAGCTGAGCAGCTTCGAATACCAAAGATACCATCAACTGTATTCATATTCTCGGATTCACAAATCGCTTTAAGCTGGCTATCTTCAACACCAAAGAAATCAAATCCGAGAGTACTCGTTTCTAACAGACTCAAAGAAATACGCCGAATCACACAGGCATTCAAACAAAACGGAGTCTCAGTTCGATTTGCCTACGTCAACACAAGGGAAAATCCAGCCGACGCCGGTACACGAGGAGTACCTCGCGAACAATTGCGCGATCATTTTTGGTGGTCAGGTCCAAAGTTTTTGCGCACACCAATCAACAATGGACCAATACCTTCTCTCCGTGTGAGCCGGAACAACTACAGGAATCATCTCAAGAAGTGGCACTGAATACCGTCACATCATCAACACCGGATTTTGACGACAATTTGGTGAACCTTCAACGTTTCAGCTCATTCAAAAAGGCTCTTCGAACAACGGCATACATACTAATATTTATCAAAAAGATACTAAGACCACTATCAGAGAAATCACAAAAACGCATTTATGGGACTATCCCGGGACTGCGTTCCATGACTGAGGGCACACCAGCCCTCCAAGCGACCGATATTCGCAACGCACGATTCATGCTAATACGAAACCATCAGTCGACCCACTTGACAGAAACTTACCGAAAAACCCTGGAAAATTCACTACGCCCTTACTTGGATCCACACAAAATTTGGAGATCTAAGGGACGTTTGAATAGGTCCGATTTGGATGACGAAGCCAAAGCTCCAGCAATTCTCGCGCCGAATACGGACTTAGCTCGACTAATCATCCAAGAAGCGCATGGCACATATCATCGAGGAGTCGAACATACAATCTCCACAGTACGCCAGAACTATCGGATACCAAAAATACGACAACAAACCAGGAAACTAGTACACAAATGTGTCAAATGCCGACGCTTCAATGGACATCCATTTGCTTATCCAGATGCTACGGATCTGCCTGAAAGAAGAGTGTGCCGTAGCCGTCCTTTCCAACACATCGGCCTCGACTTTTTTGACCTACCCACAACATCAGAGAAACAAGGAAACTCACGCTGCTACGGATGCATCTTCACATGCACCGTTACGCGACTACTGCATCTAGAAATGCTAGACAGCATGAGTACCATCGACTTCATCAACGCACTAAGACGGTTTGTGGCAAGACGAGGAGTACCAGATTCCATCACATGTGATAACGCTCCAACATTTCTCCTAAGCTCTTCTATATTGTCCAACAGTCCACAGGAAAACGACATAAACTCACAACTAGGAGACGTTCTTGCAGGTAACGAGATCCAGTGGAAGCACATCACACCATACGCACCCTGGCAAGGCGGCTTCTATGAACGTCTTATAAAATCGGTCAAGCACGCCCTGTACAAAGCGTTACGCGGCGCTGCACACCGATCTGGAGATCATCTACGTACCATACTGACCGAAATCGAAGCTTGCCTCAACTCCAGACCACTGACCTATCAAGGAGCTGAGCGTGAAGATCTTATGTCAGTCAGACCAGCAGACTTTTTACAGAAAGACTTCAACATCACACTGCCACAAAAATGGACAGCAAAACTCTTTGAAGACGACGCGGCATATTTACCACCAGAAGAGATGCGAGCACTGCAAACACGTCAAGAAGTGTTGGATGCTCTGGAAAAGTCATGTGAAGCTACAGAAAAATTCTGGAGAATTTGGACAGATCAGTATCTCACCAGTCTCCGAGAAACACATAAAAAATCGCGGACAGATCGAAGACACACACAACTAACACCAAAAACAGGTGACATAGTACTACTATGTGATCCTGTAATCCCGAGAAACGACTGGCGCATGGCCCGTATCACAGGGACAAAAACCAGCAACGATGGCGCTATACGAGAAGTGGAACTGGTGACATCCACGCGACGAAGAATTCGCCGACCTGTAAACCTTATTACACCACTAGAGATCACTGCATCAGAACCAGAGACATCTACAACAAACGAAATTGAACATGAACAGGCCGCAAACAACCAACAGGTCGCAACACCTATGCGTTATAACCTACGCCCTCGACACCCGGTTACATACGCAGAACAAACAATGACATCGATTTCGACCTGGAAACCAAAATCTCTCTCACCAAGATGGTTCTTCTTCTACCTCATGGTAGTCATGCTAATGTCACCAAGACACGCAAACGGTCACATAGAGAGACACATTAAATGCACCAAGGACGGTGTACTCATTCATACACCAAAATCCGGACAAATCCAAGTTTGTGCAGACAACCTTTGTGCGACCTACGAATCGCGCACAACACCATTTTCTGTAAAACTTCCACCACAAATCACTTTGCACGATCATCTCGTAACTCTCAAATGGCACACAGGTCAACAACTAACGGTTATAGAAACCATATGTGGCAGACTGAACTTCTGTGAGCAACTGGATTGCTCCATCTGCCTAGCAGTACTACTCAATCCGGAGTGTTGGTCAGCCGGAGCAATCTTCCTTGCGGCACTAATACTTTACGGTCTCGTCGCATTCTGCTACATCCTGCTCTATGTTCCAATGACGATAGGGAAACCCATACGCATTATCCTCTATCTCGTCAAACTTCTCGTACTGATGGGTTTCCGAGTGCTAAAAGCACTGGCAAGCAAAATACTACCCTGCCGGCGAACAAAACGTACCAGTTCAAGGAGGGAACGGTTACTCGCCGCTCTAGCTATCCTGGGAATACTTAGTAAAAAAACAGACGCTTGCCAACATATCAACATCCTGGAACACAAGGCGACTACTTGCTCGAATGATGGAACACACGAGGCATGCCATATCACGCTGACAGAACTCCTGAAGATCAACACATTCTACAGGGAAGCCTGCATACGCATCACACATAATGCAACCCTAATAGCAAATATAAAACTTCGCTGGAAAGGGTTGTATCTTCATTGCGAGCGGTATACCTCCTACTTCACTCGCTCAACAGTCTTGACCTCAATTAACAGCAAACGATGCCCCACCATGGGTTCCTGTCAAGATCTCAAATGTGCAGGCATAAACAGTTCGAGTCTCATCCCTGAACTGGAGCCAGGAAATAAAAAAAAATGCAAAAAGAAGAAGGTAGAATGTCCACACTGCCGAGAAACAGGCCATCATCCATCTCTGTGCCCAGAACCCGAGCGAGGAGAACTACTCCGACGACACATAAAAAGAGAACTAGAAACAATCGAACGCAACGAACGCTTGGTAAATGAAATAACAGCCCAGATACAAGCACAACAACCTCATCAACAGTGATTCCGAACTACGCTGAAGTATTCTGCGTCTCGACCAATCGTGTACAGTGAAACCTAGTACACGAGTGGCCCATGTGCCACACTCGCTGATGTTCGACCTTCTCAATCGTGTACTGCAAGATATTGTACACGAGTGGCCCGTGTGCCACACTCACTGATGTTCAACTCTTCTGATCATGTACTGTAAGACATGGTACATGAGTGGCTCGTGCGCCACACTCGCTGATGTTCGACCTGCCCGATCGTGTACTGCAAGACATTATACACGAGTGACCCGTATGCCACACTCGCTGACGTGCGACTTTTCCGATCGTGTACGGCAAGATTTAGTACACGAGTGGCCCGAGTGCCACAAAACACTGAAGCTCGACTCTCAACCGTGTACGGCAGATTTAGTACACGAGTGGCCCGAGTGCCACAAAACACTGAAGCTCGACGTCAACTTATACAACTCCTTCACCGTCGTGTCGGCATCACCGTTCCAGAGGCGAAATGCAAACCTCATGGAAAACCATCGAGTCAGCGGTAAAACAGCCGTAAGTCGCATCAGCGTGGTACCACGTCCTACCGTCGAAGAGTTGGAACTTCACTACCTTCGACGTAGAATATTGTTTCGAATCACATTGCTTGTTCTTCCGACCGTGGTTTACCCATTTTTTGTTGTCAAGATCTGTTCTGTGGCTCCCCGGTCCGTCTGGGCCGTGGGGAGTATCGCGACTATTCGCGATTGATTTTTACTTATTCTTTTATGTAATGCTTACAAATCAGTCGATACCAGGCCCTTGTTTCTGTAAGCCCTTATCTCCGACTGCCATCGGGGCTCTCGCCGGCGCCGCGCTGCACATTCCCCAAAACAATGCGCGGCGAACCCACGGGACTCCCGATGGCGCTGCCACGGTCGGAGCCGACAGCAGTTGGCAGCAGCCTTCCAGGTTCACCAGCCAGCTTTACCCGTTCCCAGCCTTCTCACCCCTTTTCGCCGATCCAGCCCTTTTTAGGGTCTTCCAGCTTTTGCAGCTTTCTTAGCCTTTTTTACCTTTCCCACTTTTTCAGCTCTTTTGGGCTCTGTCAGCCTTTGTAGCTTTTCCAGCTTTTTAGCCCTTTCATCCCTTTTAGGGTTTTCAGCTTTTCGGCTCTTGCAACTCATAAGCTTTATATCACGTTAATCTGTCGAGTTCATATCTCATTTCTTTGGCTCATTACCAGTACGCAGTTGAATTCCTACGGGCGGCGCTCCACATTTTCTCTCGATCACCAGCTCATATCACAACTTTTTTCCTTGTCATTTACCGTATGTCACCTGATGGTCTGATATATATGTATATATATATATATATATTTGTAATGCAATACATATACAACTGGTTTAATTACCCAAGTTTGAGACATAAACGCGTCGTCCCAGTGGTGTACGCTGATCACTCGAGAAAAAATCCACTGAACCGCTAAATATACAGATATGTGAAAAACAGAAAAACAACTACAAAGCAACGCTCTCAAAGCACCTCAAAATAAAAATTCTGTACTAAGAAAAAAATCATTAAAAAAAGGAGCACAACAAGTATATACTATACCAATGGTGGATCAGATGAAAAACACTTGAAAAGCAATGATACAGTTCTGCAGCTCATTGTGTCGAAAAGTAATTCTAAGTTAACATGTTCCATTGATGTGCTTGTTTTCTAGTTTTACGTACTAAAAATTGAGGTCTGGGCGAAAACACTTCTTTCTCTTCTTTGGGTGTTTTCAAGTGTTCTCTTCACATAAAACACCGTTGGTACTGATTTAACCGTTGAGTATGCCTGCTATAATGAGAATCTTTCGAAAACTTCTCTATTAAAGTAATGCCATTAAGTCTGCCAGTGAATCCAAATAACGCTTACACACTCTAGGGTGAACATCAGCGGCTGGAATTGCCGCGAATCTTTCGATTTCTTCATGTACACGGCGTTCTCTTTCCTGTTCATCTGGTCTGATATAGCGATCGGGTGCACTTCTATCCTCGATTGCGGGTAAAGTGCTCTTAGCCATGGTCAATTTGGTTGATGTGATCTCTTAATGTGATATCACGCTCTGCAAAACCACATATGTATATTTCATCCATTAAATCATGTTTTTCAATGTAACTGACACCACGTGAACACTCAGCACCAAATGCATGACGAATCCTGGTATGAAATCCCTCCACAAGATTGGTCATACGCGTTGTCCCCTCACGTGCGCATCATGCCGTCGTCCATAGAACTGCCCGTTAGCCCTAGTTTATACTTGCGCCGCCACGCCGCGCGGCACCACTATCGCCGTAGATATCGATTTTTCGCACTGTCCGGTTGATATCTATCCCGACCATGGGGCCGCGCCGCGCAGCGACGCAAGTATAAACTAGGGCTTAGGTGGCAGCCAAGTTCGCTGCATGTAAATCATGAATTGGCTTAGGGCACTTTCTTCTGCAGGTGTGACAAATGGCTGCTCTGGAGGCTGCAACACTCCGGAACTGGCGTGTAAGTGCTGAGGTAGAAATGGCAACATCTGCAGCAGAACACAGCGGCATTTTTGGATGCGGCTCTTCTAAGTCCAAGGGCATCTCTTTTACGCCTGACGCACTGTGCGAAATGAAACAGACACCTAAAAATAAGAAATAATTGCAACAGAAAAGCGAAAAATTTAGCGACAAAGGCTCATACCCATGGACATCTGCTCCTAGTTCAGCTTCTGCAGAATCCATTGCAGCAATCTCGAAGTCCATCAAAAATTTCATCCCTGGACGCATCAGAAGTGGAAGAGATGTGCCGAGTTCACCTTTGAGCCACCTTAAAAACCTTTATTACAAGTGTGTTTTCGTTTTTAAATTGATTTTTGATCACCTGAACATCCGAGAATATTCTACACCAATGAGCCTCGAAATTATTGAGAACAAAAATGGTACGGTATGTCCACGTTGAAGCTCCACCATAATTGTGTGGAGTTGTGGAGTGTTCCCTTCACTTCGAAGCGAGCTGGGTATTTGCTTAAATCGCCCATCGCTCTAAAAACACATCCACAAGGCTGGAATAATTTCGGATTTATCGTTCCATTTTGAACTTACCAAAATGTTTTTAATCTCGTAGGAATGCGACACATTCTCCCACAATCTTCTTCTTCCAATGTATGCAGTATGTTCATTTTCGAAGAGAAGGTATTCTTCTCCATCAGTGGAGCAGACGGCCACAGACGGATTGACATCTCCTAAGACCACAGGGTCCAGCCTGTCCGATCGTGTTCTGTTCCAAAGATGCCGTCTTCGGAAATTATCATGCCCTCGGCCCGTACCAACGGACAAGACGCTAGCCATGGTTCTTCTTCCACTTCCAGCATCATCAAAATGCGCTAAAAACACAGACCGATATTTTAATGAACGCTTTTTATGTTTAGTCTCTCACCGTATTCTGGCTTTCCAATAGCTTGTACCAAGCAGAGGTGGGTGTAGACGTAGGTATATCGCGCACTTGAAGGCATTTCTTAACTATCTCGCGCTTCATAGAAACTTTGGCCGAGCTCCTAGGCTGGCAACAGTGAACGAGAAGAGGATCCGTTATGAAGTAGGCATTTTTTGCCTGAAAAGCGTGTTTATCCCTTCATTTTACACAAAAAATACGCAAGAATCTCCTTACCTTTGCAGTGGCAGGCGCTCCATATCATGCGGGGTCAGATGTTTTCATGAACCGGCAGCCACTGCATACATAAACGGAGACATCATTCTTGTCTTTCCTCTTCAAAGTGTATTCGTAGCATTGTCTTCGATCACCAGGAAGTTCAAAAATAGCAATTGACGTACAACCTTCTTGAGAAGTGCTAAACTTTGCTGGGGTGGGTTCGTACGACATTTCGTGAACTCTCTGTGATCCAAATTACCACTTTGCTGTTTTTGAATATGGGGATGAGACATTCTCACGGTTCCAGTTGCCAAGCCCCCGGTTTCCCATGCCGTATCCACGACATCATGAAGATGGTGCCACGGTCTCAGTTGCCACGCCCACGAATTCTCAAGCCCTTTCCTTGACGGCATGAGAAAAATACCGTATCCCTGTCCACGTGGTGTTTTGTTGTACTGGTTCATCCACCCTATCGACAACCGTTCATGAACGGTGAATGAAAATGCCCACACTGCACTGGCCGCAGATATTTCTCCCCTGGTCGCGGGCATTTTCTCCCTAGTTTCGGGCATTTTCTCTCTTGGTCGCGGGCGTTTTCTCTCTAGTTTCGGGCATTTTCTCGCACCGAAACAGACGCGGCGCGATTCGGGTATGTTCTCTCGTATTCCCTTTGACAATCTTAACGTCTGCGGTCCACAACCACTGATGTCTGCGGTTCATAACAACCAATATAGATGACTGGCAATTCACAACCTCCAACGCCTACATGACCGGCGGTTCATAACAGCGACCTAGCTTGTTTAATCACCGCGTGCTGTTCACACGATTCCCGCATCCAGCCTGACCATATTTTCCTATGTTAGCCAGGTTCGTGGTGCGGCTACAACTGGCAAGTTCATCTCGCAGTTTATTCATGAACTGTATAGACTCTCACCGAAACGTCAAGGAATCCACCCCGTTTAACCGAGTTACGACACCGACAGCGAGTTCATTTTGAAGCTTCAAACACTGTGGTCAATGCATGGCCCAGAAAGACAGCTGGCACTATTGTATTGCACTTTCACAGCTTCGGCTGAGGTCGAGAAGTGGTCGCAATTTTTATTCACCCGAAATTCGCCCAAAGGGAACATTTGGGGTGCTGATTACAAATATTGACATTCGTTTTTGGTATTACGGTAAACTGCGGTAGGATGCGGTGCGGTTGAGTAAGGCTGCTGCTGCTGTAACCTACCGTAATCGGCCAAAATTTTAAGGACCGGTTTCAGTTTCGTCATCAGCACCTCATGTTACCCCCTTGGGCGAAGTTTGGCTTAATAACTTTTTCGACCTCTATTCGGCCTCTGGCTTTGGAAGGTACAACTGTGCCAGGCAACCAATTTTAGGCTATGTCGCAGAACAGATGACATAGCCTAAAATTGGTCGCCTGACATCCTGGCAGTCTGTCGTCCCGTTGATCATCGACTCGCTCAAGCGGGCGCCAGCAGCGTCTTCATTCGTCCCTGTTGAGTGCCAGAGTGCTCCAATGGATCCTCCTCGCTGGTGTGTGTCATATCGCTAGTTTAGGGCCCTCACGAAGAAGTCCGACCAACGCCTTGGTGGCGGTCCTGGTGTTCTATTGACATCCTGCGGAATCCAAGAGAATCCAAGATCCAGACGGTGACGGCTGTCGTCTAGCGGGTGTCTGCGAACCGAATTACGTGTCCGGCTCACCTAATTTTCGACGACTTGGCCCATGAGACAGCGTCTCTGATCTTCGAACGTCGGCGAAGCTCGGAACTCCGGAGGCCTTCTCTCACTTGCGTGGGTTGTATCACTCCGGGCATCGTCTTCTCGATTCCACGCTGCGCGACGCTGATTGCGTGTTCATCCAGGTCTCTGAGGCGTATGTTAGGGCAGGAAGAACGGTAGAGACGAATAGGTGGGTACGGAGTCGGACGTTCTTCGCCTTCTTCACGACTTTTTCCACGCTCTTGAAAACTCCCCAAGCCGCTCGTTTCCTCTTGGCCAGCTCCGACGCCAAGTCATTGGCCATATTGTCTTCGCGACCCAGATGCACGTAGCTGGAACATTCGGAGATATTCGTTCCGTTGAGCGCGAATGGGGCATCAGAAACTTGTCCGTTCCTCATGAACATCGTCTTCGTAAGATTCAGCTGCAGCCTATGTTCTCACATACACGATCGAAGTCGGCCAGCATTCGCTCCGCCTGACTCATGCTCGGCGTTATGAGCACGATGTCAACTGCACCATCAGCGAAGCGCAGATGGTGCAGTTGCCGGCCGTCGACCTTGTCGCAGATTTACAACGATATTTGTTCCGCTAGGTTTTCAAACATTTTGAAATACTCATGGTGTAGGCTTACATTGATTATCACCCAGGTGTGTTTGTCACTCCTGGTAAAAATTTGTTTGATTCTATTACAATTGATTGCCTTGTAGGTGGTTGCAGAGAAGCTGCATGTATAGGATGTGCAGTGTTGAAGAACATGTTTGCTTCATTCGTTTTTTTTCGCTTTATTTTGCTTTATTTCATGAACGCTATAGTTGTTAGAAACTTCTCTAGTTGTTCAACATGAGGTTTCTACACCATTTGTGTAAAATAGTAAGAAAATTCAGTAAAAGCAAAGTAAACTAACGTATTAGGTTGGAAAAAAGTCTCTTCACACTTCGAAAAAAATTACCGTTCTCCTTGTAAACGCAGTGGCCAATATTGATAGCTGATTTCGTAATCCTATCACACTTGTCTACCGTTCGCACACGGAAATAGGTCAAGACCCTTCTTGTATTTCATTGTCTACCCATTCTTACGGACTCAACGCCAGATCTACCTCACGGCCATTTTCGGCACGGCATTCTTCATGAATTCATTAAAGGATCTACAGCATGTCAGGCAGCCGACCAAATTAACCATATATATGGCTTGGGATCCTCTACTCATCGCGCCTGTTATGAGTGGTTCGGAAAGTTTTTAAAGGGAGATTATTCACTCGAGGACAAAGCAAGGTCAGGAAGGCCAACTGAATTGGACGACACTGAACTACTCCATCTTCTTCGTGCCGATAGTAGGCAGACAACACGGCAACTGGCAGAGAAGCTCAAAGTGTCTCATAGGATAGTGGGAATCCGTCTAAAGGGTCTTGGTGTTGCATGGAAGTTTGGAGCTTGGATTCCGCATGCCCTGTCAGACACTCAGAAAGATCAACGGCTCTCCATCGCTGCTTCCCTTCTGTCCAGATACGAAAGAAAATTGTTTCTGCCGCGGATTTGACAGGCGATGAGTCCTGGGTTCTGTATGCCAACTTCCGAAGAAAAAGACAATGCGTACATAAAGGAGAGAACCCTACGCCTAATCTCAAGCCCAATGTTCACGAAAGGAAGATTCTCTTGAGTGTTTGGTGGATATCAGAGGAGTGATTTACTGGGAAACTTTCAGAAGTGGAGAGACGCTTACTGCTGCCACATACAGTGGCCAACTCCACAAAGTTACCGCAGCTCTCCAAGAAAAGAGGCCCGTGAAGTCAAAGGTGATGATTCTGCATGACAATGCAAAACCACATGTTGCAAGACATAAGAGAAACAACAGAGGAGCTGGGCTGGAAGGTAATGCCACATCCACCGTATAGCACTGACCTCGCCCCTACTGACTACCATCTCTTCCATGCTCTCACGCAAAAAATCGGAGAGAAATATTTTGAAACGGACGAAGACCTCAAAAATTGGATTCAGCGATGGTTCGACTCCAGAATTGCAGTCTTTTACACGAGAGGAATTAGAAAATTACCCAGTCTTTGGAGAAGTGTAGTGGGACAAAATGGAGATTATCTCAATTGATTTGACTTTCTAGTTGTGAAGTAATAAATCCTGGAAAAAAGAAAAGACTTTTTTCCAACCCAATAAAACCAGAATAGAATGATATTTCAAAGATAAGTCATGAGTCATATGCAAAAAAGCCAGCAGCCATTGGAACAGATCCAACGACCTCACACCTTACGAGTCGGAACACTACTCCTGCGCCGCCGCCGCCGCTTGCGTACCATTCTTGCGGAGTCCTCATCCCTCACCACTCTCGTGCCAGCTCTTTCGAGCGGCCAGCTCACAGTCAACCCCTTGAATTTCGACAGGTCACAACACGCTCAGGAGCTTCATTTTGCAATTTTGACACCCATATTCGTAATCAGCATTCCGAGCTCTTTCTAATGACTCTGATCTCTACATTAAGTTCCATGGGAGGTCGAAATCCTTCCCTAGCAACGTCCTGATCGATTTTGATCACACGAGGAGAAGCCTTTTGTAAGAACGGGGCTGCCACCACTTCCAATACTATGTTGGACGTAAAGTTTTTCCACGCTGGACCGCTACAGAAGTGACGAATTGCCTAACTGTCATCGAGAGACAAACAAAGAAACGTCACTTTCAAGCCACAATCAACAATATCGATCGATATTCATAGCCTGATCTATATGTGACACCTCTTCCGATATTGAGAGTAAGTAGCGGCCATTTTTAATGATCCCCTCAGTTGCCCCTTCACTGGTCCTCCTTGGTGGGTTCACTCATGTGATGGAGGTGAGATGTTTGGTTCCTTTGCGCTGCCGCATTTTTGCATTTCAACTGATTGGTTGAGATTTGAGGATTCTGACATCTATACCAGACGTTTCCACGTTTTTTTCTGACGTTTTCTGCGCATTTTCCAGCTGTACGCTGTGGTATTCAACACGCTGATGTACAGATGTTCAACACCAGTGATACTCTCCACAGCGTACAGCTGGAAAATGTGCAGAAAACGTCTGAAAATGGTATAGTCGTCTGAATCCCTCAAATCTCAACCAATCAGTTGAAATGCAACAATGCGGCAGAGCATAGGAACCAAACCGCTCACCTCCCTCAATGAGTCAACCCACTACCCACCTGCTCTCCGAGCCACTGTCTGCAAGGGCCACTTGCCGGTAGGAGCATCGCGGGCGTACAGGACCCCCAAACGCGTTTCGCGCCGTATTCCATTGTGACCATTGGGTTTAACGACTTGGCAAAAAATAAACACATTTTCATACTTCCTTACCACTCAAATTTGTTTTGGTATATAGGCCTCTCAACTCATGTATCAGAGAAGATGAAAACTTGATTGATTCTCTGGAAAGCCTCTGCGTTTCAGAGAACCATATCGTCATGCTTGAGGATTTCAATCTTGATATTGACTGGCATTTGATAAAAGCGAAAAATTCGGCAGCAAATAAATTTATAGAGCTCTTCAATTGCCTTGGATTAACCCAGCAAGTGGGCGCGTGTAGCGCAGTCGGAGGAGGCGCGACTGCTGCATGCACCCGATACCGGGTTTCTGGTTCGGATTTCCCGCCCAGGCCAACTAAGCCTTCCATCCCTCCGGGGTCGGTGAATTGGTACCAGACTTGTCTGGGAAGGATAAAGCGCTGACTTGTTCATCGGCTGGCCACCGCAAGTCATTGTATGGCCAAATACGCATTCATGTCGCCTCCACGATTTCCCGTAGAAGTAGAATGCGCTGGCGCATCCCAGAAGGGATTGAGTAACGCCGTACTTTATCCTTTATCCTTTATTTAACCCAGCAAGTCACAGAACCCACGCGCAACCACTCAATTTTGGACATAATACTGAGCTCCACTCCAATTGTCAAAAATGTTTCAATCCATCCACCTTTCGCACTATCTGATCATAACACCTTAACTTTTGAAATCCAATTTTCACAACACGAAATCGTGCGAGTCCCCTTACCAAATTTTATTAAGGCCGACTATCCATCGTTATCAGCCTACTTTAATTCTGTTGACTGGTGGAGTGTATTTCAAGCTTACAGACCCGTGGATGACGTTTACAAGAGATTTTGCGATATTATCCGGATTGGCTTGTACAAATACGTGCCAGTAGAATTCAAAAAGTCGAGAAAGCCGAATTACCCAAAACACATTATGAACCTCTTGGCCCAAAAAGATCGACTTTTCAAATCATTTTCAACAAATCCACTGTCACGGATCGAGTTCAAGAAAGCGTGCTCCAAACTTGATCATCATTTGAAGAGATTCCTGGAATATAAGGTGAAGAAAGCTGCAATGAACTCAAACACAAGTAAGCTTTTCAGTTTGGTAAGGAATAAGATTAGACCCCAATCATGTTTACCAACACTTCGTGACAAAAACGGGAATAAGTACTTAGCCCCTGCCCAAAAAGCAGAAGCGCTTGCTTTTTACTTCGCTTCTGTGTTTACTTCAAATAGTAGGTCATCTTTTACTGAAACCCTGGATGTCGATATCGACTTAAGTGATAGCAGTGGCCAGTTAAACTCGAACTACGTCTCCGAAATAATGTTCAGCCCTAATGAAGTGCTAAAGGTTTAAAATCTTTGAAGCCTTCCACCTCTCTAACATCTGATGGTATTCCGCAGGTTATTTACAAAAAAAAGTGCCTACTCTTTATGTAGACCACTTTCCATGATTTTTAATATTTCATTTTTGTTCAGCGAAATTCCTTCCATATGGAAGACTTCGATTGTTACTGCTATTCCTGAAACGAATGAATCGGTCATGGTATCATCATTTCGTCCTATTAGTATTACACCTAGCCCTATGAAAATAATGGAGAAACTTGTTAGAGACAGGCTTTCGGAGTGGTTTATAAAAACCTACTCAATACCTACACAGCAGCATGGTTTCACAGCAGGAGCCTCTACCATAATCCAACTCTCTGACTGTTTGTACGATTGGAACCTAGCTATCAGCAGTGGCAGTTCAGTTGATGTTATATATTTCGACTTATCCAAAGAGTTCGACAAAGTCAACCATGGGAAACTTATTCGAAAACTTTACAATTTGGGTATAAGGAGAACACTGCTGAGTTGGTTCCAATCCTACTTGACGGAACGAAGCATGTGTGTTAAGGTAGACCTTTACACCTTTTCTGGTTTACATTCTTGCCCGAGCGGTGCTCCACAGGGAGGTGCACTTTCCCCTCTTTTATTCGTAGCCTACACGCATGATCTGCCAGCCCAGTTAGATACCCATCCTCTCGTCAAGATTCAGATTTATGCTGATGATATTAAAATATATGGTACCTATAACGAATCCAATCAATCAGAGATCTACGAGGCTCTTTTGCTTTCCATTTCAAAAATGATGGAGTGGGCAACAGCTTGGGATATCTCTGTGAACCTGTCGAAAACATGCGTTTTGCACATCGTAATACCGCTTTCAAAGGGTATAGGTTCAGGGACATGATACTAAAGCAGATAACAGAAGTTCGTGACCTTGGTATTCTGGTCAAATCGGATCTAAAATTTGAAATGCACATAAATATGATTGTTCGTAAAGCTTTTGCTGTACTCTTTACCATATACAGGAATACTCAGTATAGCAATCCACAAACTTTCATCAGGCTATACAAAGCATATGTCATTCCTATTTTGGAATATGGTTCACAGATCTGGAATCCCTCTAAAAGAAAGCTTCAAAGTAAAAGGATAAATAAAGAATAAAGGACGGCCTTATTCAATCCCTTCTGGGATGCGCCAGCGCATTCTACTTCTACGGGATGTCGTGGAGGCGACATGAATGCGTATTTGGCCATACAATGACTTGCGGTGGCCAGCCGATGAACAAGTCAGCGCTTTATCCTTCCCAGACAAGTCTGGTACCAATTCACCGACCCCGGAGGGATGGAAGGCTTGGTTGGCCTGGGCGGGAGATCCGAACCAGGAACCTTGTATCGGGTGCAGGCGACAGTCGGCGCCTCCTCCGGCTGCGCTACACGTGCCCTAAAGCTTCAAAGTAGAATAGAAAAAGTCCAGCAAACTTTACGAAGATCCTAATGTATAGATGTTTTCCTGACCCGGGTTACCCCTGCACCATGCCAGATTACAAAAAGAGATTGGAATTCCTCAAGCTTGACAGTCTACTATTCCGCCGAGTGTTTAACGATCTAGTGTTTGCCTTCAAAATTGTCAAGGGAGAGTCCAAATTGAGGCCCAGCAAATACTGGATTTTTAGGCCATGTAGGGGACGCAACGCTATGCTACTGATACACAATGTTAAACTGATAAGGAATAGCAACACAAAAATGTTTAATAACTTTTTTTGCAGATCAGCTAAATGGCTTCAGAAGCTTCCTGCACCGGTAATTGAATCGCCGGACAGCTCGACTTTTAGAGCCAGATTGAATCGAATCGATCTGCTGTTTGCTCTAGAGATTAAGAGCTTTAATTGAAAAGTCATATGCTAAAGGCTAAGATCAATAATTGCTATTGCAGATATGTCGAAGCGGTTTCAGTGGCTCTATTTGCTAATTAGATGGCAATCCCATGGACAACCATTAGCAGTTACGCACTTGCTCTTTTGGCGGCTTTATAAATCTGCTTCCCTCTACTGCTTGGGATCTTAGGGAAAATTGTGCTCAGAAATGTAGCTGTGTTATGCCGTTATACTGTTGTAATATGTCTAGCAGCAAGGTAACTCTAACTCTAATTTGTTCTGTTTTGTTTGTTTGTTCTTCTTCCTAACCCTAGTTAGTTTCTATTTATTTTTATGTTTCCCTGTTTTAACGGGTTTATCTGCATTGTTGGTCTTTAGATATTGTGATATAGGCGCATTGTAGGAGGCACAATTGAATTGTGTTGAACTGAATTGAGTCATTGGGACATCCGCAAATTTTCCATGGATTCAAGCGTTCCAGGCCTTTTTTTTATTAATATAATCAAGTGTTGCTATGCTCAGAATGTTAAGTTTATTCTCAGTGGTGTTTAGTGCTGAAGGCTTGTTGTCTAATATATTAGTTTTTTATTGAGTTATATTATCCTATTTCTATTTCGTTACGCTTCCTATGGCAGCTGTCTACCTGGCGTTGATGAATCTCTTGGCTTATGAATTACTTTGAGCCCACGTGCTAGGTAAATTACATACGGCGCTCCATGGGGCCACAGGTGTCATGTTGCAATATATTCTATAGTCCGCTTGGAATCGTTCACATACCATTAGAAGCCTCTTCTATAGGACTGTCTAGGGGGCATGCTCTTCGTTGGCCCTCGCCGACATGTGCGCTGCCCGTGTAAGCTGGTTTGCCTAATCTATTTAAACCAGCAGTCTACAAATTTCTAACGGGGGCCTTAAATCCACCGTCAGGTCTTTCAAAAATTAGGTTTTTTTTCTTAAACTCCTACATATCCATCCTTCCGCACTAGGCATCTCCTACTCACCCCCTTTTTTCCTCGTCTTTTGGAGTTTTGTTGTCAGTGTTTACAACACTGATATGTGGATGACGTTTGCTTGCATGGAAAATCTGCCTAGATTGCTTGAGAATGTTCTTCGGCTTTTTATATGGCGCGTCTTATGACGTATTCAATAAATAAATAAATAAATAAATAAATAAATAAATACTAACTGAGGGGTGGGGATCAGGGTCAAGCCTGAGGTTCGGGAATCGAAGGGGGGTCGTCTGTAGCCTCGACTGGGGTGGGTCGTACTTTCTCGGTTTTGGCAGAGGACTCTCTCCAAATTCAGGTTTTTAGATGATGTTTGCATCTATTAATAAGTTGTTTTTTCCAGGTGTGACTACGGCAATGCGGAGATATACAAGCACTTGCGTTTCCTGGAGTTAAAAAAATAGGATTGAATATCAAAAAAAATTAATGCCGATTACTGTGCAGTGAAAAATAAAGATTTCCCGTCTGCAGATTTAGAGTCAATGAGAGATTTTCATTTTTTCAGGTTTTCCCAGGACGTCACGGACACGGTAGTTTTCTGCCTGATGAGCGACATCTACTTCCAGAATTGCACTCTATAAAATTTCAAGTGTTAGTTACTGAGGACGACCTAAGTGCTTTCCCTACAAGATTTTTGAAGCGCTCTTCGAATCGATGACGGAATGGCAACCGAAGGACGAACTTGCTCGAAAAGTAATTTGTCTCCTGCAGGAAACAGCATCAGAGGATGAAATCGCACCCTATAAAATTTTAAGCCCCTTGGACACACAGTGATAAAACTTGTTTCTCTGACACGATATTCTATATGATCAGACGTCTCGATTTACCGAAAAAATATCGACACACTAATCACATGAAAGATGTTACTTTTAGAACCTGTCTTTTAAAGCATAGAAAACACATCTACTGAAGCTTCATGAATTTTCCAGGAGCCTCAAAAAATCTCCGAGTTACGGCAGTTTAAATGCGGCTACTGCGTTCTCTGACATGATCGATCGCAATTGAAATATGGATGGACTCCACGCTGGAAATCTTTTTCTGCCTTCTGAAGGACAGGACGACGAATAGTGGAATTGTGCCATATAGAATTTGAAGTCGTGCTTAAAATACAGTAAAAACTAAGCTTCTCCGCTGCGATGAATCTCCGCTGAGGATGGATCGCCTACAAAATTCTCATTTTTCATGAAAATATTATTGTTTGGCCGAAGCATATCACCCATACGGATAAAATTCAGCCACAAGAATCTCGAATTCCTGATTAATTCACTATGAAAAAATCGTGATTTTCTGGATAGAACAGGTTGAATCGACCTCTGGTCGACTTTGCACCAACGTCATCGGAGCATAAAATTGAACGTTCACAAAAAGGTTTATAACTCGTTTTTTTTTCGAATTTTGAAAATTCTTTTAGCTTTTCATAAAGTTGATAAAGCGCCCTTTCTCATCGTGTAAAAATCGTTTTCCAAAAAAGGAGTCGTCACGCGTGGCGGTTGGTTCGATTTTTGAGAGAAAAAATTGAAGTGGCTTCACAAAAATATTCATAACTCGAGCAGCTCTTCGAAATTTCAAAATCCCGCTAGCTTTTCAGAAAGTAGATAAAATGCGCTTTCTCACCATGTAGAATACAATTTCCAAAAATTCGGTCTTCATGCGCGGCAGGGGAGGTTCAATTTCGGTTCCATGTCGCGAAAATACGTACCGAAAATTGAACCCCCCGCCCCGCATGAAGACCCCTTTCTTGGAAAACGGTTCTTATATGGTTAGAAAGCATATTTGCTCTATTTTTTGAAGAGCGAGCGGGATTTTTGATTTTTGAAAAAATAGCCGAGATATGATCAATTTTTGCAAGTCGTGAACTGAATCGCGGATCGACTCTTCGCCGTCGTCATCGGAGTGATCTCACAAAAATATTCATAACTCGACTAATTTTTCGAAATTCAAAAATCCCGCTAGCTTTTTGAAAAGTAGATAAACACCGCTTCTTTATGGTTACAAACACTTTTAGCAAAAAAGGGATCTTCATGCGGGGCGGGGGGGGGTTCGATTTCTGGTCGATTTTTGCCGAAAACCGACCAGAAATCGAATCACCCCCCCCCCCGCCCCGCATGAAGACCCCTTTCTTGGAAAGCGGTTCTTATATGGTTAGAAAGCATATTTGCTCTATTTTTTGATGAGCGAGCGGGATTTTTAAATTTCAAAAAAATAGCCGAATTATGAACATTCTTGTGAAATCACTCCGATGACGCCGGTGAAGGATTCAGTTCACGACTTGCAAAAATTGATCATATGTCGGTTATTTTTTCAAAAATCAAAAAGCTCATCAAAAAAGAGCAACTATGCCTTCTAGCCATATAAGAACCGTTTTCCAAGAAAGGGGTCTTCATGCGGGGCGGGGGGTGATTTTCGGTACGTATTTTCATGGAACCGAAATTGAACCTCCCCTGCCGCGCATGAAGATCGAATTTTTGGAAATTGATTCCTATATGGTGAGAAAGCGCATTTTATCTGCTTTCTGAAAAGCTAGCGGGTTTTTGAAATTTCGAAGAATTGGTCGAGCTATGAATATTTTTGTGAACGTTCAATTTTATGCTCCGATGACGTTGGTGCAAAGTCGACCAGAGGTCGATTCAACCTGTTCTGTCCAGAAAATCACTATTTTTTCACAGTGAATTAACCAGGACTTCGAGATTCTTGTGGCTGGATTTTATCCGTATGGGTGATATGCTTCGGCTAAACAATAATATTTTCATGAAAAATGAGAATTTTGTAGGCGATCCATCATCAGCGGAGATTCATCGCAGCATAGAAGCTTAGTTTTTACTGTATTTTAAGCACGACTTCAAGTTCTATATGGCACAATTCCACTTTCTGTCGTATCCTTCAGAAGGCAGAAAAAAATTTCCAGCGAGGAGTCCATCCATATTTCAATTGCGATCGCTCACGTAAACTGCCGTAACTCGGAGATTTTTTGGGGCTTCTGGAAAATTCATAAAGCCTTAGTAGATGTGTTTTCTATGCTTTAAATGGCAGGTTCAAAAAGTAACATCTTCCATGTGATTAGTGTGTCAATTTTTAGAAAAATAATTTTTTCATGAAAAACGAGGATTTTGTAAACGATCCATTCTAGTCATATCGTCATTGCAACTCCGTCATCGTTGCGGAGAAGCTTGTTGTTTTTTGTTGGACGATGCACAGGGCTTGGATTTTTGTAGGCTTCATTTTGATTTTTTATGATTTTTCCTTAGGATGGCAGAACATTATTTCCATGGGAATTCCATCGTCCACCATTCGTTTGCCGCTCCTTAGTCGATTCGATGAGCGCTTCAAAAAAAATCCAGGAAAAGCACTTAATTCGTCGTCAGAATGTAACACTCAAAATTTTATCTAGTATTATTTCAGAGCATAATTTCAGATGCAGACGTCGCTCCTTCAGGTAGAAAAATGCGTCGTGTCCATGATGTCCTGAAAAAAAACACCTGCACAAATTAAACAGTGATGATTGGAAGACTGCTACCAGAAAATCTTTATTTTAAAGTGTCGAAAAATAGTATTCAGCTTTATTGTGCCATCAAAGTATTATTGTTCAGTGACCTCCTTTCATTGTTCTATTGTGTCGAAGCCGCTCCTGAAAATAAGAACCTATTAAAGGGTTCAAAATGCACATAAAACCTTGAAGAAAACAAGATATATAAGGAATAAAACAGTGGAAGAAGGAGGGAGGGGGTCGTACGAATTCCGCTCCGGAGGGGGGGAGGTCGTAAATTTTCAGCAAAAATCGAACCACACGCTTGACCCTGACCCGGACGGTCGTTGTCGTCCGGGGGCGGGTAGCGTCGCACTGGAACGCGTTCTTGGCGCCGGACTACTTGTGCATTACACTGCGGACGGCTGTCGTCCCGCGGGTAGGCCCCCACACACTTTTGCGACGAACGGCGAGCGGGTGCACACTATAGTTGTGCCCGAATAAATATTCGAGCATTCGAATTCGAATAATTCTATTCGAATTCGAAAATTCGTATTCGAACGTTCGAAAAAACGCGATTTTCGAATGTAGTCGAATTCGAGTCCTCGAAAAATTGCAATTATCGAATGTATTCGAATTCGAATGCTCGAAACACTAGCGTTCGAATGCTCAAATTCGGACGCTCAAAACAGTCGCATTCGAACATTCGATTGCTACGAAGTCTGCAATCCAACAAAATAACCTGTCTTTCCTGCTTCAAGCATCCCACGAGCAAATAATTTACGCTCCATTCAGAAAGGTGTGCGCCCTCATCGGGCACTCAGGGACCGTATATTTTTCGAGCGCAGGGCCAGGCTAGGGAAGGGACTCCAGGGTGTGTGCCATCCGAGCTGCTCGTGTGGAAAGTGCCTTCGTCGCTCAGGGGAAGTCCGCAGCTGGGTTCCGCGCTCCAAGAGCGCATACAGCTGGAAAATGCGCAGAAAACGCCAGCGAGTTATGTAGATGTCAAAGACCTCTCAAAGCTCAACCACTCAGTTGAAATGCAAAAATCCCGCAACGCAGGAGAACCAGACCCCGAACTTCCTCGCATGAAGCAACGCCACTTTCCACTGCCGTTCAACCCGCTTGACGGCAGTGCCATCACGGACGTACAAGGCATCGATCGAATGCCCACATGGAGATCGTGTTTAAAACACTCCCCCCCCCCCGCTGTGCAATGAATTCGATGTTCGCGGTGGAGCGCGCTTGCGCAATGCACAGTACAGCATTCCTAACAAAGTGAACTCTACGCACCTTTGCCTATCCTCTTTTCATAGTTGTTCCTAGTCATACTTCTTGTAATAAGGTTTGCGGTGCAATTTTAGTTGGAGGGAACCTACTCTATTGCTCCTCTCCATTTTGCTTGCCTTCCCCTTCCCTCCTACCGTTGAAGTTAATCGAAGCATTAGACATGCGTCGCATTATGAAACCGCTGCTGGGCTCTCAAAAAAATGCAGGGAAGGGGTGGAAGGGATCTCCTGAACTCATTCTGCGAGACGTCACCTGAATCTCCAGATACGCTATCAACATCGGCGGCACGTAACCAGGGGTGGTTTTCTTTCATCACTCAGTATGAGGAAACCAACCTGATAACACATCTGGAATTATAAGCGGTAAGGGTTGTGCATCAGTGGCAGGTCTTAACGGCCGTTAATTTTAAATGAGCGTTAGAGAGGTGGCGAGAGGCGAGAGTGTTATTCCTTCAATGTTTCGTACAAAATTGCTCACCGGGGCGTGAATATATATATATATATATATATATATATATACAGTATAAAGAAATACAAAAGCAAGAGGAGGGGAAATGAGGAAGCTGCCATTTATGGGAAAGATCTGATGATGTGGCCCAGTTGAAGCATACGTTTTACTGTCTATCCTCAGAAACGCAGAATTCTTTCATTCTCTACGCTGAAAGCAGCGCCCCAAGCTTCTGGGACTGCCACTTGAGCGGTGGAGAGTTTGGAAGATACGGGCGGAATATCAGTTACAATCGCATTGGGAAGTATATTTGCTTAAAAATTGAATTTTATAACGTTTACAACGGGTTCCAACGAGCTGTTTGCTGCAATTTCATAGCGTTAGCCAAACCAAAAAAAACTTCATGGGTTGGACGATACAATTCATCCCAGTGTGGGTGATCTTGCCCATATACAGGGTGTTCCAAAATAACGCGATGAAGATTTGACGTTCTCCCAAGCGAATACATTGATCTGTAGCAATTACGCCATTTTTGTGCATATCCTTCTGTCCGCGTTAAAATTTTCAAGTTCTATTTTGTCCCACTTACGGTTTTTCTCATGATGTCATAGCATAACACTGCGATTTTGGAGCTTCGTCGTTAAGGAAAGCACCAATGCGACATCGTTAATCTGCTCTGTTAACTGTCTCCTCAGAAACCCGTCGATGGAAGGAGCTTGGAAACGAAGTAAATCGTCCAGGACAAGGAAGAATCGCACTGTCAAAACACTGCAGACCCGGAAAGTCATCGAGAAGCAAAGAATCCAAATCCAACGGTCTCCTGAGAAAAATCGCAGGTAATATCGGTGGTGTCAGTCTCACATCAGTGCATCGAGTAGCCAGAAAGAAACACATAAAGCCCACATACACACATAAAGCCCTACAAGCTCCATCAAGTTCAGCTCTTGATGGATAAGAATAAGCGCGAACGGCTCTACTGATGCCGACAGCTCAGGCCGCAGGTAGCGGGTGGGGACGAACACTTCATGGACGAGAAGCTGTTCACCGTGGAGTAGGCTCACAACCACCAACACGACAGGATCTGATCTGGAGAGGCTCCAGCCACCTCTGCAATCGCCGAACACCGTCAAAGTCCGCAGGCGCTCATGGTTTTAGGAGGAATCTACACCAACGGAAAGATCCTGGTTTTTAGGACGAAGGAGTAAAAATAAATCAAGGTGTGTACCAACGGAGATCTTTGAGGCCGCGACACTTTTCTGGTCCCAGCGGCACTTCAGCAATGCCCAGTGAACGTTTCAACAAGTCTCAACCCCTGTATACAGGGCGAAAAACACGCAAGCATGGTACAAGGCCAATTTTCCGGACTTCGCCATGTCTGCGGATCTGAGGAATGGCCACAGCACTCCTCAGATCTGAATTCAACGGACTACAGCGCGTAGTCCATTTTGAAGGCCAGTGTCCCTGCCAAGCGCCACCACAGCCTAGAGACCCAGAAGGAATCTCTGCTTCGGGAGTGGGAACGACTGTCTCCAGATGACCTGCGGGCCCATCGCCAAAAACTTCTCCAAGCGTTTCGACTTGTGTATTCGCGACAATGAAGGCCAATTCAAATCGGGTCGAATATAGTGTTGTCTATTGCCTATGCTGTTGTTATTTATGTATCGTTTTGTAAACTTCTCAATTGTTTCGTAGTTATAATTTAAAAACCTTCATCACGTTATTTTGGAACACCCTGTATTAGCTAAACCAAGGTCGGACACCAAGCGAGGCGGGAAAGGGCGAAGCCCACGTACAGGTGGATCAGGACATTTATCATCAATATACAGAGTGTCTCAAAAAATGAATACACTGTTTGAAAGGTGATAACTTCGCTCACAATGAAGGTACTGGAGGTTGAGGGCAAATACGAAAGCTTAAAAAATAGAAATTTTCTGACACATGAACGGTGAGGATAACGCCATGCATTCTTCTGAATTCTTCCATTTTACACTCGATTGATTGAGTTTTACTTGACCACTTGTTGTAATTTTTTCTTAAAGAAGCCGTGTTGATTAATTTGTGTTTTCTTGAAGTTTAAAATTTAAAAGCACAGTACAGCTTGCGAAAGTGGAGAGTATCCTTAAAAATGTAGGTGCTAAACATACACAAGTGCTCTAACGTTGCTGCTAGTGAAACATTTGGAGCTGTCTGAGAGTCTGAAATGCAAGGTTTCAGACGGGGCATGGCGCAATCTTGTTTTCCCAAACTTTTATACGAGCCCTTAACTTCTTCACTACTCTTACCGTGTCCAAACAGTGTGTACATTTTTTGAGACATCATGTATTTGCTTTGATGGGATGATCTTCCCACCCAAAAGCGCCCGAATGAATACTCGAACATTCGAATTCAAACGCTCGAAAAAACGCGATTTTCGAATATATTCGAATTCGAATGCTCGAAAATCGTCGCTATTCGACTATATTCGGTTATTCGAAATTTTTGGGAGAGCACAACTATAGTGCACACGCGACGCGCGAGGGGACCTGATGAAAGGCAGGCACCGGTACCTGCATTCGGGGCGCAATGCATCTACCGTTGTCACTGAGATGATTTGGAATCCGCACCTCCGCCACCCGCAGGCAGCCGCTCCAGCGACGGTCACCATGCGGTCGGCGTCGGCCCCGCGTGCGGCGGCTGCGGGACATTATGTGCGATGGTTGCCGCGGACGCGGCGAATAGCGCGGCGAGCGCGGCAGAAGACGATGCAGTTGGGTGACTTCAGCGGCCAGTGATATCTAGACCTCCATCAAGCTTGCACACCAAGTGTTAGAAAGTGTATACAAAGTCAGTTTCACTGCGATAGTGTGTCATATTTTCAGCTTTTCCTGAAGAAGCACCATATAAAATTGAGCATTAGAACGTTGCTTAGTTTTGAAGCTCGAACTCAATTCTGAACCAGAGCATGTTTTCCCGCAGCTCCTGCAACACCAGGAGGGGATGTCAACAACTCAAACCCAGCGTCTGCAGCAGGTCATGCGCCACACATCACACGACCGCAGCGGAGCTCATCGCGCACGCGGCAGTCGCCGTCGCGGGCGCGGTGACCATTCGTACATAAAGGCCGCCCCTCGCGTGCGGCGCACCCCGTCCGACCGGCGCCGCCGCCACGGCAGGGACGCAGAGCGAGGGACTCGCCTGGCCTCCCACCTCGTCCTGGTCGGGACGGATGGCACGTAAAAACACCCCCACGTGCAATCGATTGGGTCAGGCCTTCGCGATGGAGCGCGAGCGGTGCAGTGGAGCCGACGACGCGGCATAGTCCACTGGCTTAGCAGCTTCGATGGAACTGGAAACGATTACAACACTTGGTGCAATATTTATGAGCACACGGCAGTACTACTGAAGACCGAATAACCCGCGCAACGTGCGAGCAACGGATAATGCGTAGTATCATGTAGTATCTGATGTAATTTACTTTGATAATGTACATGTCCATGTACATTGATCCAAGTGATGTAATTAAATTTGATCTTTCTAAAGCATTCGATAGGATCGACCATTCTAGACTTATGCAAAACCCTGAACATCTGAAGTTCCACCCCCTTAGTGTGTAAATGGATATAGAATTAACTTTCAGAACGTAGTGTTCATGTCAAGATAGGAGCTACTTTTTTAGTCTGCAAGCCAGTGAAGAGCAAAGTTCCCCAGGAAGGGGTCGTTCCTTCAGTTCTCTTCGATATATACGTAGCTGAACTGACGTTAATTCTTGAGGAAAGCGGCGTTCTTGTAAGCAGTTGCAAATGATATCAAGATCTATAGGAAAACTGAATGCGGAGAGAATACATCGTGCATTGGAAAAGTTTTATGAATGGTCAAATCTGGAAGTTACCTTTTGCTTCCAAGAAAAAATGTACACATGAGATTGAGAGGGTCGGAGTGCTCTGCTCGGTAAGCGTTGCAGTTCACGCACATTATCCTTCGATGTCTTGGAATAGACGATAAACAACGTTTAGTGCACGCATATAAAACATATGTAAGACTAGTAGTGAAGAGCGGAGACCCTAAACCTAAGGCCAAAATTATGAAGCCAACTCAAACTACCACGTTTCATCCCTGGAAGCCTTCCATTTGATAACCGTGGAACTCCAACCTTTAACATTATCACCAAGGGCATGTAGATTCCTTCAGCTTTCATTAAGATTAATTCTGAGCAGGGGTAACTGTTTAAATCAGACATTTTGGACCAAACCCATATAATAACGTCGAAATTGATGCGATTCTTTAAAAAAAACGTGGATTTCAAGAGGTCTGTATGAGCAAAACTGAGTGTGTGACGCATACACTCAGTAAGCAACTGCATTTACAACCACGAATCGTAAGAGCAGTTCCAAAGTGCATTTGTTTAGCATCTACTGTGCCTCAGTTTCGTAACAGCTCTTGCAAAGTGCTTTTCCTTAGCGCTTACTGTGAAATGCGGCAGTCGTGAATGTAATTTCGAATTACGCTAAGTCGGCACTGTCTTCCATAATGTAAACTCCTGTTCTCCTCGAAGCTGCTAAGCCAGTGGACAATGCCGCGTGATCGGCTCCATTGCACGGTGCGCGAGCGCGCCCCATCGCGAGAGGCTGACCCAATCGATTGCACGTGGGGGTGTTTTTACGTGCCATCGTCGGGACGGGGACCGATCCAGCCGTCCCTTTCGATTGCCCGTCCGCTCGGCTCCGTGTCCTCCTGGTTCTCACCTTCGCCCGCGCTCCCCCGATCGCCATCTTTCTGGATCTTCTCCGCTGCCCTGAGTCGTGAATTTCTGTGGCAGCCGCTGTCCCAATCCCTCGCGAACGAACGCGTGCTTTCAGAGTGTCTATGATGACTCGAACGCTGTGTGTGTGAACAGCAAGCGCCCCTGTCGATCGCGTGTTTCTGCCCCGATCGGACGAATTCTGACCGTTCATCGGAATTTCGCTGCGTCTCCTACAGGCTTTTGTGGTCGCCCAAAATGTCGGATGAAGGCGACCTTCGAGACACTTCGACGATCACATCTGGAAGCTTGCTAGCAGAGCCGTTAAGTACGTCTTTTCCAAGTTTTGCTGTTTGACATCCGAGTTGACCGAGTACATCGTACTTTTTCCTTGTTAGCCTTGGATGCAAAGTGGCTCAGAGAGGGGGGTGGTCACCATCAGGGATGAGCGGATTATCCGTTATCCGTTATCCGGTTTCCGGGGGGTTTTGGCCAATCCGTTTTGTTGTTCGTTATCCGGCAATTTTGAGCCGGATAACGAACAACAAATTGGCTGATACCCAGGTTTGGGCGTGGTATTGCATAGCTGTGTAAGCTTCACAATCGTAGGAGGGATCGCGAGCAACAATAGAGGGCGTTTAAATCTAGGAGGTGGGTGAGTTCAGGCACTGGTTACGTAGTTGGAAAGACGTCTGACTTTCATCCTTCCAGGGTCGTCCATTTATACCATACATCTATGAAACCTACTATGGGCTGATTTCTTCATGAGCTTTTCACCACAAGCCATATGCAGACCAAGAATGCATTCAAGCTGCCTTGATAATATTACTGGCGGTCACAAGTGGAGGGCCTGGCACATCCCAAGAAGAATTGTTTAGCGCCGAATTTAGCGTTCTTTTCCACGACCGCAGTATGTAGGTAGCATTCGGCAAAGGTATTTTAGTTTTTAGTGATAGACTGTTGTAACGCATTAAACACATACCGCTGAGCAGTAACGAATACAAGCAAAATGGGCACAGGTTCAATCTAAATGAGTGGAGAAAGCTACGCCTACAAATCCTACAAATTGTTGAGATTTGTTTATAGAAACGGTTTTCTGAAAGCATTTTCTGTACGCTGGTACTGGTGGTACCTCAGTAGTGTTAAGGAATTGATCCTCTCTATTAAAAATCAAAATAGTGCAATTGAACTGTACTAAACTGATTCCTCGCTGCGCATGTTGGAGCTTCATTTTAAATTAAGATTGCCTTTCAGGGACACTCTACTTCCGCTTTCCTAGTTTTCATATCTCTCTGCATTAGGACTGCACAATGGCTTGTAGTGGCTAGCCTGTAGAAAGCTGGTATTTCACCCATCTCATTCCACGTTCTTCTTAGATCTTGGGATACTGTCGAACAAGAGTATCGATCCGCGTGAAACCAAGATTGTTATGCAGACTTTATTCGGCTGAGTCGGCCTAGCATAGAAAAGTCAAGAGGCATCGGGGGAGCCATTCATCCAAGGATCATTCTGTTTGGTCACAGTCTTAATTCAAAAAGAAAACCTGACGATTGATCACTAAAACCACCCAACAATGGAAACTGACAAAATGAGGGCAAGTTGTTCGATGAAGACAAATGTGAGTGAATAAGAGGTGAATGAGTCTCACATCTCTCCCTCCTCCAAGGGCGACTTATGAATGTTTCCATACGGTTAGTTGGGCTGTTTTACGCATCCTTTGCCTCGTTCTTCCAATTCGTTTTAAACGGCAAAAATATGAAAAATTGTAAATCGTATTATGGAAATGTGCTTGGATGAACAAAGTCTCTCCTCATCTTTTCCAGATTTAAATTAAGGTGATCATAGCGGAACATCAGAAGAGTAGAGTTTGCAGAACAGTTTTAGTTTCACAGCTTGGTGGTCTTGCTATTTGTCCTCCCTGATGAGTTTGATAGCAGTTCGTGGAACCTGGTAAAGGAATCGTGGTTCGCAATTCGAACTTGGCATCGGTTTGGATGGCAATGAAGAAGCGTTTCTTTTACTGAAGTTTCGTGAGAATCCCATAGGGCTTTGTTAAAGCGACTGCACTATGTTAAAAAAAATCTCCATTGAAGTCGTTAGAAAGGACTTATAATTTGACAGCAGTTGCGTTCCATGTCTGATGTTGAAACTAGAGCAGTTTAAGCCCAGTTTTATTTTTGTTGTTTGTTCGTTATCCGTTTTTCCGTTATCCGGCGATTTTTGGGCAAAATAATCCGTTATCCGGGTTTGAAAATTTTGTTATCCGCTCATCCCTGGTCACCATGTACTTGGTGGTTATTCGCCTTGGTTAGAAGACGTGTATCTCCAACATCAGAAATGGCCTAGCTCAGTTCATGACTGGAAACACCAGTGCTGCATACAATTTAATTTCGTACAATACAAAACGTTGTACAGGGCTATTCTACATGAGTGTTTGATAAACTTACAACCGGAAAAAAACTGTCTGAGTTGTCCACCGTAGTTTCGGAGTGAAATTCAGGGAAATCGTTCGGGACCGAGTTGCCCATCCCTCTGCTAAGCAGTCGCTGCAGCTAGTGATATTTGCTTGCGTGCTTCTCCGACGCAAATAGGGTCGGGGGGGGGGGGGGTGTTTCTGATGGGTCCCAATCCCATAGAGCGTCGTAGCGTCTTAATGTCCTTCATCCCTGGCTCCAACGTATAGAGCCTGTAGTAAGGGCGTTCCATGGTTGGTAAAAACCAGGTTTGAATCGCGCGGCTGTGGGCGTTGCGCACCGGACACCTCGGACGGGTTTTTTTCCGGTTGTAAGTGTATCGTCGAGTTCCTACATGGACTCACGTCTAGAGCGACACAGGTAGCGAAGAGTTTTCCGGGGTGGGGTTGGAGTGTTTTCACACCGTGTGTATACAGGCGGTCGTCGCGGGACCCAACAAGTGATCCACTCAATCGCAGAGAATTTCACAAGTGCTTACCAGAAGGGCAGTATTCGGTATCGCCTGCTGTGATGCGGTCGCGGGGTGCCAGAACCTCGCCGACCTGAACTGTTCCGTGACTCTGTCAGGGGTGGCATGCACGTTCCTTTCAAGTAGTAGCGGCGGAATGTGAAGCACCGATAAGTGGAGTTATTAGTAGAAATAGCCCAAGAGTATTACAAGAGATTTCCGAAGCTGGAAACCAAGAGCGTGCAGATTTCCACCTTTGACTTCCGCTGTGTTTGCTCCTGCGAGTCTTACGGTCATATATAAACATTTGTTGGGAGTGATGTGCACGTGGTGAGGTGTTCAGTGGAAGTAAATTAACAAAACGCTCACACACATGTATATATATATATACATATACATATATATATATATATATATATATATATATATATATATAAGACATTTTATCTGACGCTCCAAGTGGACCTATGATTCTTAGGTTCCATCAAGGGAGATATGGGAGTTTTAAGTAGGAATTAAGAGCAAGACGACACTTCTGCTGAAACCGGTTTCCGGCGTTCTTAAATAGATTCATCTTTTATACTCCTTTTTGGACCTGCAGGCGCAAACGGAAAAGGGCGTTCTTCATCAGTAAGCGTTTAGCGCAGTTTTTGTTTCGAATTCGACAAAGAGTCTGTTGCTGTGCTCCTTGCGGTTACAACGTTCTGGGCGGTGCGTTATTTTGGAGGGCAAACGACTAAATCCACTGTTATTTGGAGAAGTAGACTATCTAATTGTCAGCTGCTTCTGTATGTATGGAACTAAGTTGTGGGTGCAGCCTCAGGCCATCGAGATTTCTGCTTTAAAAATGGTCCGTTTAAGCAAACCAAGAAAGTCTTTCGGTTCAATCGCAAGGCGGGGGGGGGGGGGGGGGAGAGAGAGGGAGGCACAGCGCCATCCGGTCGCAACGCATGCGTGCACGTGTACAGGTTCACCGTGGCGATACGTGCAGGGATAGCCGTACAGTGGTCGTGGGTCGATATGTGGAGCCCGCAGGCGTCCCTGTACGTATCGTCACTGTGAACCCGTCGACGCGCACGCATGCGTTGCTGCCGGAGGTCGTTGGAGGTTTTGCGTGTTTTTACGTCTAAATTTAATCCTCACTTCAGGAAGTAGACCTCAATAGTCACAGGAGAGGTTCAGGTAGGAGTGTTGTGTTGCAAGTGTTGAACTCCCATTTAGTGTTTGGACGTGAGTATGGGAGTTCCCCCTCCTTGGGATTGAACCAGTCTTTCAACTATTTATTGTAGAATCGGCTTAAATGGGATTTCCATCATCAATGAAGCCATCTGAACAGGCGTATGGCAGACAGTTCCTCAGAACAAATATAACATCACGTGAGCCATAGACACTTCTCTAGTTGAAGGAAAATAGAAGCTCATGCCAATTCCAGCGGTGCAAACACTTGAAGAGTGGAACTTGCGGCCTTTCACCGTATTTTTGGGGGAAACGGTGGTCTTCTATTATCTCCACCTTCATGCTCGTATTGTAGTCATCACCCATTCCTAGCCTTCGTCTCCTTTTCCAATGCAACTTTCACAGATTCTTGCTGAGTACAAAAGCCTACCGAGAGGATTTCCCTCGACTATGTCACCTTTTATACACGTCGAGAACCCTCACGTATCATTCTTTCTGCTCTTTGTGGTCAAGAATTGCACGCTCCTAAGCAGGGAGGCCGACTTCGCTATGGGGCGCTGCGACATCGCAGCGCGGGATCTGGTGATGTCAGATAGTGTACACCAGCGAAATGAAGGTGAGCGTTCGCCTAATTTTCGGTGTTCATTGGACCACTTGTTAGGTATCGCAACTACAGCCTGCGTACGGTGCGAGAACTCGTCCAACCAGCCTCAGAAAACTCGTCACTACTGTGTCACCTTAAGGCCCCCACAGAGTTCTGCCGCAACGCCGCGGCCCTATGTTTAACCATAGGGCAGGGACGCCGCCGGCGACGAGCTCTGCGTCTCTGCCCTATGGTTAAGCATAGGGCCGCGGCGCTGTCGCAGAACTCTGTGGGGGCCTTTAGACGAGAGTCGGCTCCACTGCACGGTGCGCGAGCGCGCCCCATCGCGCACGAGTTCCTACATGGTGACCCCCTCCGAGCCACTTTGCGCGGACTCCTGCAACTGAGGAAAGTTGTCCTTTTTTGCTTTAGCTGCGTAGTAAAGCGATCTATCTACGCTAGTAAGTGCAAGGGCAGTCGATTTATTTTCGTTGAACTACCCTGTAGACTGTGGTAGGGATCTGAACATTTTCTTAATTACCAGCGCCACGTTGCTAAATTTCTGAAGGCTGGCTTGGCCTGCACGTCCAGCCTTCAGAAATTTCCTGACACCGCAAGCAGGGTCTGTGTAAAAGGTTTCAGCAACGGCTGCGCTAGCTCCCACTAATGTTTCGTCTATCCATTGCTGAAAATGGTACTAGTACGATCCCGACGAACACATCCCCGAATGGTTACCGTACCATTTAGGCGCGCGTTGACGATGGACCGCGAAATCCTTCATTCCTAGCATTACACACGCGAACCTCTCGTCGCTCAGGAAATGGGGATCTAGGTTCTGCGCTCCTCGAGCGGCGAAAAGCATACGGCTGGAAAAATGCGCAAAAAGCGCTTCAAAATTGCGTACACGTCAAAGCCCCTCAAATCCCAAGTACTGAGCTGAAATGGAAGTATGCCACAACGCAGGAGAACCGAACCCCCACCTCCCTCGCATGAAGCGACGCCATTTCCACTGCACCACGATCCACTTGCCGGAAGGACCATCACGGGTGCACAAGAGATCGATCCAATGTGAACATGGACGCCGACAGCTTCCTATCACTGTTTCTGCGCTCCATCGCTGACCGGTATACGGTAACTATTCGGGGCGCATTAGCCAGAATCGTTCTACAGAAAATGATGAGAATTAAGGCAAGTGATTGCCAAAACGCACCGTAACGCAGTGCTGGCTGTGAGACTAGAAAGGCCATTAATTTTCCACGAACGTACATGTAGAATTACATGGGCAATCCCTGCGATGGCGTAGTCTAAAATTTAAGGGGAGGTGGAGATTCCAGCGCAGAACCCACTAACCTTCGTCCCTGGCATGTTCCAGGTTCGGCAGAAATTTCAGGAACAACTCATGCTCTGTCCGGCCGGTACAACAAGAATGTTAAGTGCGCCATGGAACAGCGATGTTACAGTAAGATTACGCGTTGGCTTAAGTGTGCGCGGTGTAGCGGTGGAAACACGCGGCCAAACGTAATCTAGATTCTTGTCAAAACGGATGGTAAGCTGCGCTACGGCTGTTTCCCATCCGTTTTGACAAGAATCTCACCTGTACCACCTGTCGTCCCGTTGATCATCGACATGCTCGAGCGGGCGCCAGCAGCGTCTCCATTCGTCCCTGTCTCGTGCCAGAGTGGTCCAATGGATCCTCCTCGCTCGAGGGGTACGAAAAGCGTCATATCCGTCGTTCAGGGCTTTCACGAAGAAGTCCGACCAACGCGTTGGTGGGCGTCCCGGTGTTCTCCTGACATCCCGCGGAATCCAGTCGGTAACGGCTCTCGTCCAGCGGGTGTCTGCGAAGCGCATTGCGTGGCCGGCCCACCTAATTTTCGACAACTTGGCCCACGCGACAGCGTCTCTGATCTTCGAACGTCGGCGAAGCTCGGAACTCCGGAGGCCTTCTCTCACTTGCGTGAGTCGTGTCATTCCGAGCATCGTCCTCTCCATTCCACGCTGCGCGATGCTGATCGCGTGTTCATCCTGATTTCGTATAGCCCAGGTCTCTGAGGCGTATGTTAGGGCAGGAAGAACGGTAGAGTCGAATAGGTGGGCACGGAGTCGGACGTTCTTCGTCTTCTTCGCGACTTCTTCGACGCTCTTGAAAGCTCCCCAAGCCGCTCGTTTCCTCCTGCTCAGCTCCGGCGCTAGGTCGTTGGCCATATTGACTTCGCGACCCAGATACACGTAGCTGGAGCATTCGGAGATGTTCGTTCCGTTGAGCGGGAATGGGGCATCAGAAACTTGTCCGTTCCTCATGAACATCGTCTTCGTAAGATTCAGCTGCAGTCCAACATTCCCACATACACGACCGAAGTCGGACAGCATTCGCTCCGCCTGGCTGATCCTCGGTGTTATGAGCACGATGTCGTCAGCGAAACGAAGATGATGTAGTTGTTGGCCGTCGACCTTCACTCCCATGTCTTCCCATTCTAGTTCGCGCACGACCTTTTCGAGGGTGGCGCTGAAGAGCTTCGGGGATATGGTATCCCCTTGCCGAACCCATCTCCTTACGTCGATGACGACGTCGCTTTAGAATGGAGAGATCTTGGTCGTGAATCCACTGTATAGCCCTCGAAAGACTCTGATGTACTGAGTAGGAACGCCCTGAGTGAGCAGGGCGTCGATGACCGCTTCAGTCTCGACGGAGTCGAATGCCTTCTTCAAGTCGATGAACGTAAGGCACAGCGGCAGCTTATACTCTCGCGACACTTCGATGAGCTTCGTAATGGTGTGTATGTGGTCGATCGTGCTGAATCCTCTCCGAAATCCTGCTTGTTCGCGTGGCTGTCCTTCGTCCAGCGTTCTGCTGACCCTATTCAGGATGACTCGAGTGAACAGCTTGTAGACTACGGACAGCAGGCAGATCGGGCGATAGTTGCCAATGTCGTGCACGTCTCCCTTCTTGTACAGCAAGACGGTCTTGCTGGTCTTCCACTGAGATGGAACCCTGCACTCCGACAGGTATCGTGTGAAGAGCCGCGCCAGGGTGTTGATGAGCGCTGGCGGGAGGTTCTTCAGGTGTGTTCGGGTCTGATCCTGTCAGGGCCGGGTGCTGTACGTTTCTTCACCGACAAGATGGCGTGTCGGATCTCGGAAGGGAGAACAGAGGGAACGACGTATCCATCCTGCGGAAGATGGCATGGGGGCAGGTGGACGTGGCTATCGAAGAGATCGGAGTAGAAGTCGTGGATGACCTTCTCCATGGTCCTTCTGGAAGAGGTGACGGTTCCATCAGGACGTCGGAGAGCGGTCATCTTGGTCTTGAAGTTGGCGAAGTTTCGGCGGGCATTGCGGATGCTCAACCCAGTCTCTGCTGCTTCAGCCAACACTTCCGCCCTTCTCTCCTTGAGATCTTCCTTTATCGCCGCTCTGCATAGCTTCGCAAGCTCGGACGTCAGCTGGTAGTTGCCTGACTCTCGTGCTGCTCCACGCTGGCGTATAAGCTCGAGAGTTTCCGGAGACAGGCGTCTCTTGGTGGTCTTCAAGCTCTCGGCTCCCTTAGCACTATCGTGGAGATGGTGCACGAAGCGGTCGTATTCCTCATCGACGTTGTCCGTGACGGCATCTTCCCAAAGGCCGACAAGAGAGGTGTAGAGGTCCCAGTTGATGGTCGTTCTGGGATTCCTCTTCTTGAACTTCGCGGCCTTCTCTCCTTGACGCGAAAAGCGAAACCTCGCGCGAAAGAGGCGGTTCGGATCCCGTGTAGAACTTGGGGACAACGGAGACGTCGGTCAGGCAATACTTGCGATTGAAGATGATGTCGATCTCGTTGTGGAACTGGCCACCAGGGGATTCCCAGGTCCATCGTAGAGAGAGAGGAATCTGGAACTGTGAGTTTCCATGGATGGTCTTGGTCGACATGATAAACTCAGACAGCCTTTCACCTTGCTCGTTCCACTCCAAACCGTGGGTTCCGATGTGAAGTTCTTCCGGCGACCTTCGCGGTCCGATCTTGGCGTTGAAGTCGCCGACGATCACCTTGTAGAAGGTGTGATCTTCCTTATAGAACTTCTCCAGCTCCACGTAGAAGGCTTCCACTTCTTCGTCGTCGTAGTCGGATGTCGGGGCATACGCGACGAATACAGTCAAAGCTGGCACGGAACCACATCGCTTCAGTCGCAGACGTCCGATTCGGGTTGTCAGAGACTCGTACGAATCGATGTTCATGGCCAAGTGCGTGTTGACGAGGACACCAACGCCGCATACTCCCCTGCTGTCGCATGTTCCGAGGAACAGTTCTTCTCCGGAGTCGTAGGCGGCGTGTAGGGGTGGTGTATTCTCGTCTCGGTCAGTCCGATGACGTCGTACTTGATCTTCCTGGCTTGCATCATCAGGTCCTCGACGGATGCTTCCGATGCAAGTGTGCGAGCGTTATAAGTACAGATCGTCATCCTAGCCCTTCTCATTTTGCGCAGCCTGGTTAGGCCCTGAGATTTTAGCAGCCTCTCCGTACTCGTCCTTCCCATCGCTGCAGAAATGGAGGCTCTTTCGGGGTTAGGGGAATGAGGCTCTTTAGTGCTGCTGTGTTTGACTTCCATACAACACGGGTAGCTAGTCAGGCTCTGTCGTGCGGGCGAAGAACTCCGGGCAGCCAGCCAGACTGCCCGAAGGGACGGGGCGAGACTTAAGGCGGCCTCGAGTCGCCTTACGATGTACTCCCAGTCTACGGAGTGCAAGCTTTTGGCCGAGCCGACACAGTTACAATCCGCACAGTAACGGACACATCCACGCACATTGTGCACGAACATGCCGCTCCCACGCAAAAGGAACGCGTCGACATGACACAGCAGGAGCAAGGAGTCCATCCCCTGCATCCCACCTGCGTCTCTGGGCTGTACACGGTCGCATTTGTTTCGCGATTAATTCCCCTATCCACCACCCGGGGACGCGCACGTGGCCCTGCGACAAACGGCCCGAGATCCCTCTTAACAAGAGAGCCCGAAGGCTCTCTATCGAGAGAGAGATCCGTGGGACAAGAATTTAGATTACGGAAAATGCAGTGCCGACTTAGCGTAATCCAAAATTGCGTAAGCGGTGTGTTGTGCAATTACGGCACGCCCTGTTTCACGGGATCTTCACGCGATGTACAAGGAGCATGCTTTGAGAATAATTCCCCAGCTGATTAAAGATAAGAAATAGTGCGAAATTATCCAGTTGTTTAGTATAAAACCAGTCTATTCGAGGAGAAGCACTTAATTGTTAGTATCTTAAGTTTACCATCGATGAACCATAGAATTTCCTGTGTAAAATCAGGCAAACGTTTTCCTAGTCCTCCTTTAACGCGGTTTCTTCTTCTTGGACCTTGTGGTTATCGTAACATCTCGATTCTCTTAGTCGTAGCACAGTTGAACCGTTGTTTGTTTGTTGGCATCAGGACGAAAAAGGTTAAACTGTATAAATGAAGGAAGACTAGTTACCGGAATGCAAATCAAAACCAACTATTTTTGTCCCATTCACTGTGTTTTATGTTTTATTTATCTTCAAGGCTTTTACATAGTGCTACGGAGTTTTCATATACAAAGTGTAATCGCTTTACAACGGTAAAAGAAAGAAAGCATGATGGTAATACCGAATTTTAACAGCAGAATGTGGGCGAGTAGAAGATGTTTGCTTGCCAGAATAATTCCACTCGAGTTTCTAGACAGGTAGTGTTACCACTACCCTGAACAGCGACATCCTTATCCGGAATTCGTTCACAAATTCCAATTTCAGACTCATAATAGCCCGGGGTTGTCCACATTCTTCACAGAAAAGCGAGTTTTTGTTTAGAAACGCATTACTTCTAGTGTATTCCATGTCTCCAAATTCCGACCGTGCCAAATCTTAGCATAACGTTGAACACTGATCGTCTTCTGAACCCCTACGCACATTTTATGACGTGTTCGGCACGTCTTCTGAACCCCTACACACATTGGACGCCGTAGACCTTACCAGCAAGTCTGTAGATTCCGATAGATTTTATTGAATCTGAGCGGAAATACTTCAATTTGAATGTAATGGCTGAAATCTGACAGCCTTCGACCAAACTAATAGAACAACATCGTTGAAGTGGACGCGATTCCTTAAGAAAATGTAGGAGGGCTGCATGAACAAAACCGACTGTGTGACGTGTAACATAAGGAACTGAATTTCACAACCCCGGGTGCAATCCCTATGGGGGGCCAGTCCATTATGAATTGTTAACGATAGCTACGCATCTGTACATACAACATGCAATGCAACATATCAATACTTTAACCCTGCCTTAAAAATTCCTGAAATATAAAAAGATTTTATTGCGGCACCGGCTATGAAGAGGCTGGAGCATGTTGTATTACTTTAAAAATTGGAATGGGCTGCCCCCCCCCCCCCCCCCCCCGATAGAAATTGCACCAACCCCGGTTCGTAGGAGCAGTTTCAGAGTGCATTTCCATCACATTCACTGTCTCCCGGTTTCGTAACAATAGAGTGATTTCCCTTAGCGTTCACCGTGAAACAGTGCGTGTCGTGATTGCACAAAACACCACTCACGCAATTTTGGATTACGGTAAGTCGACACTGCATTTTCCGTAATCTAGATTCTTGCTCCGTTACATTTCTATCGGGGGGGGGGGGGGGGGGGCAGCCCATTCCAATTTTTAAAGTAATACAACATGCTCCAGGCTCTTCATAGCCGGTGCCGTAATAAAATCTTTTTATATTTCAGGAATTTTTAAGGGAGGGTTAAAGTATTGATATGTTGCATTGCATGTTGTATGTACAGATGCGTAGCTATCGTTAAAAATTCATAGTGGACTGCCCCCCCCCCCCATAGGGATTGCACCCCGGGGTTGTGAAATTCAGTTCCTTATGTTATACGTCACACAGTCGGTTTTGTTCATGCAGCCCTCCT